>CM032448.1:26698732-26856232 GCA_019049505.1 Pachyrhynchus sulphureomaculatus
TCAGTTCGAAGAAATTACGCCATCTTGGTTTTTTTAAAACGGAAAGCCTGAACAGAGTTTTGCAGAGATTCCGGAGTGATCTGTACTACTTCATATTGAATTCTTTGTTGTAAATCGTCTACAGTTTCAGGGTCGACTTCGGTAAACTTTGGTTTTCAAATGACCCCATAAAAAAAAAATTGAGTTGCGTAAGCTCGGGACTCCTTGCAGGCCATTCTACAGCATCTCTTCTGTCTTTCCATGGATTAGGAAAAATCGCATCCAAATATCTACGAAACATTGGTTTCATGGTAAGGAAGTGCTTCGTCCTGTTGATACCACGGATTCCTGTTAGAGATATCCAAAATTATTTTCATCGGGAAAAAGACCTGCACATGTTGGAATAACTTGCTCTGGGAGTAACTGTAAATACCGCTGTCCTGTAAGATTGCCATCGATAAAAAAGGAACCAATGATATAACGTCCACAAATCCCTGCCCACACGTTTATCTTTTGTGATCCTCGAGAATGGACCGTCGATTATCCAGTGGGGATTCCCAGTAGGGGGGCCACTACCGGCAGTTATACCTGTTAAATTTTCCGTTAAGACAAAATGTGTGTAGGATCACTGTTGATTCATTCCATCATGACCTCGCAAAATTCAATGCGTCTATCGTAATCATCTTCAGATAATTCTTGCAATAGAATGGCTTTGTATGGATGCAATTTTTCGTCATTCAGTATACTAGAATAAAAATTTTAAACAAATGTTTATGATCACCAGTTATGTTTATTATTGCTGACAATTGTTTCGACACACTGCGTCTTCTTCTGGAGCACGATGTAAATTAACTAACAAAGTATGTTTCAGAATACATAGTTTACCTAATTACAAGTACTAAATTCATTAGCAATATTTACCTTAATACCTAGAATAAGTTCAATAAAGGAGACCCTCCCCATCTAATTGATCGTTGAGTAATAGACCTGAGGATTTTTTCTTATTAATTTCTACCTGTTCTAAACAATCCAGTAATTTTCCTTTCTTTCCGTTATGCAAAATTTTGAAATCTTCATTGAATGTATGATTTTCCTCTGTTAAATGTTTGGCGTAATGAGATTTGTTATTTTTCATTCTAAAGCTATGTTTATGTCCGTTTATTCTTTTATAAAAAGGTCTGCCTGTTTGTCCTATATACGTTTTATTGTAACTGCCACAGCATAATTCGTAAACCCCCGATTTATTTTCTTTTTTTCGTTTTGCTTTTATTATTTTTTAATATATCGAGATAATGTGTTATTCGTCCGGAAAGCGATATTTACATGATTTTTTTGGAAAAAATTTTGAATTTTATTAGTCAGTTTTCCGGTATATGTTAGGTGAGTGTATGAAATTTTTCTTTGTTTAGTTGTTTGTACGGGTACACCAGTCCTATTGCTCTTTTAAATTGTTTTTTCATTAAAATATTATCTACGAAATCGCTACTATATCCATTGTTTATACTAATTTGTTTTATAATATGTAATTCTTTCTGCAAATTTTCTTCCGTTAATGGTGTATTTATTAATCTATGGATGTTACTTATGTAAATATTATCGTTAAATTCAAAATAATTCTGATCTAAGCACAATGTTAAGATATCTAATATTTCTTGATTAATTATTGGGTTAACATTATTTTTTATTGAGTAATCTTGGGACCAAATTTATAGCGTCTGATGGTGGTATACTAGGAAAAGATTTTGTACATCAAACGATATAAATCTGGAATTACTTGGTATAATTAACGGATTAATTTTTTGCTATCAATTCATTACTATTTTTAATACTATATTTAGGTATGAATTTACAATATTTTGTCAAAACCTCAATCAGTTTATTTGATAAAGAAAAAGCTGGCGCTGTTATGTATGAAACTACCGGACGAATTGGTGAGTTATTTTTATGTAATGTATGTAATGTGTGTGTAACACACATTACATACATTAAGGTTTAATAATGGGAAACCCTCTTAGTCCAATTTTATCTGAAATTTTCATGGACCATTTAGAAGAACAAATCAGTAATTCTCATCTTTTCAAAAATTTCTTTTATTGGTACCGGTATGTAGATGATATATTGACTTGCTTTACATGCACATCGACAATTAAGAGTTTTTCTAGATTTTATTAACCAACTTCATAATAATAATACTTTTACAACAGAAATTGAAACAGATAAATCGATTAATTTCCTAGATTTAAAAATATCATACAAAATGAACACCATTTTGAAAGCTTCCATAAACCAACATACTCAGATATAACTATACACGCTAATTCTAATCATCCATTCTTACATAAAATCTCGGCTTATAATAGTTTCATTCATAGACTAATAATAAATACACCATTACCGGAAGAAAATTTTCAGAAGAATTTCATATTATAAAACAAATTAGTGTAAACAATGGATACAGTAGCGATTTCGTAGATAATATTTGAATGAAAAAACAATTTAAAAGAGCAATAGGACTGGTGTACCCGTACAAACAACTAAACAAAGAAAAATTTCATACACTCACCTATACCGGAAAACTGACTAATAAAATTCAAAATTTTTTCCATAGAAATCATGTAAATATCGCTTTCTGTACAAATAACACATTATCTCGATATATTAAAAATAATAAAAGCAAAACAAAAAAAGAAAATAAATCGGGGGTTTACGAATTATGCTGTGGCAGTTGCAATAAAACGTATATAGGACAAATAGGCAGACCTTTTTATAAAAGAATAAACGAACATAAACATAGCTTTAGAATGAAAAATAACAAATCTCATTACGCCAAACATTTAACAAAGGAAAATCATACAATTACTGAAGATTTTCAAAATTTTGCATAACGGAAAGAAAGGAAAATTACTGGATTGTTTAAAACAGGTAGAAATTAATCAGAAAAAAATCCTCAGGTCTATTACTCAACGATTAATTAGATGGGGGGGGGGGGGGGGGTCTCCTTTATTGAACTTATTCTAGGTATTAAGGTAAATATTGTTATTGAATTTAGTACTTGTAATTAGGTAAACTATGTATTCTGAAACATACTTTGTTAGTTAATTTACATCGTGCTCCAGAAGAAGACACGGTGTGTCGAAACAATTGTCAGCAATAATAAACATAAGTAGTGATCATAAACATTTGTTTAAATTTTTATTCCTAGTTATTCTGGATCTCCATCAAGTAACGGCTAAGTCAGTGCAGTATTCAGTATACGACTTAAAGTACCTTTACTTATATTGTGGACTAGGCAATGACAATAATTCCAAAACAGTTTAATTTAGACATATAGTATATTAGACAAATAATATCTAGAATTTTTAGTAGAACTTAAAAATAAAATAATATATAGGGCTTTCCGTTAAAAAAAAAAAAAATAAGATGGCGTAATTTCTTCGAACTGACAGTTCAAAACATTTTACCGTCAACGTTAGCATATGCGCCGTATAACATCCTATAACCTTTGTTCAAACATTTTTTTGATAGACTGATTAATAAATGCTATGGAATCATTATTGCATGCATATGGGGCACCCTGTATATAATCATTAAAATTATGGAATTAAACTATTACTTCGGACATCTTTAAATGTTTTGAATCTACATTTATCATAAAAACTTAAAAATATTAGGTTTTAGTGTTCATGTTTAACAAAAAGCACGCATACGCAACCTTTAACAAAGCTACGTAGGAAAGTGTTGTTTAAAATAAATATTTGCAAATACTACATTGAAAAATTGTTTTTAATATTTATTAATATTAAACAAAACTCCCTCGCTTACTCATTCAGTCACTCACTCGCTCGCTCAGTCACTTATTCACTCGCTCTCTCACTCACTACCTCACTCACCCTCTCACATTCCCTCATACTCACTTAATTAATCTATCCACAAAATTGACATCTAAAACTGTCACTGATATACAGAGTGAGTCAACGATAGAGTAAAGTTCATTATCGTTCATTTGTTTCGGGAATGACGAAAAAATGTTAAATATAAAAGTTTTAGGGAATGTTAAGGTGCACAGTTTAAAATTATTTTTGAGTATTCAGGGGTACTTTAAAAAATGTGGCCGATATACGTTTTTTTAGTGTTCCGTACGGAACACTTATAAGATCACTTCGGTGTCTGTCTGTCTGTCTGTCACACCCGATTTTCTCCGAAACTATTTGACATAGAGAGGAGAAATATAGGAATTGATGGCCTCATCAGAGCCATGTAGTTTTGAGAATTAAATTTTGACTTAAGGGGTTAGTTTTGGGGGGTGAAGTCGGAAGTGAAAAAATTTTTTTTACTAGGTCATCGAGTGTGGTGTCAAATGAAAGCTTGTGAAAACACGAGTAAAATATATATATATATATATATATATATATATATATATATATATATATATATATATATATATATATTATATTATACTTGCGCGCACTTTTCTTTGTATTATTTTTAAAAAATTCGCGAAAAATCGCTGTCCCGGGCCTTATCTCAAAAAGTACTTATCAAAAAATTTCGAAAAAATTCTGGAATATTCTACACGGGGGTGTAGATTGAACGAAAATTATCACGAGTGCATTACCTTTAATAATTTATATGGTATATAAAAAAAAAAAAAATTCAAGGTCATCAGATTGCAGTAAAGATTGGAAACAAACTTTGTTGAAAACTCATTTGGGGTGTGTTTTGTGAAGTCACTGATCATTTTATACCACCGTAACATAAATTTTAACTTAAGGGGTTCATTCGTTTTGAGGGGTGAAATCGGAAGTGAAAAAAATTTTTTTTTATTAGGTCATCGAATGTGGTGTCAAATGAAAGCTTGTGAAAACACGAGTAAAAATATATATATAATGTAATACTTGCGCACACTTTTCTTCGTATTACTTTTAAAAAATTGCTGTCTCCTACCTTATCTCGAAAAGTACTGATCAAAAAATTTGAAAAAATTCTGGAATATTCTCCACGGGGTATAGATTGAATGAAAATTATCATGAGTGCATTACTTTTAATAATTTATTTGGTATAATAAAAAAATTTCAAGGTCACCAGTTTTCAGTAAAGATTGGAAACAAACTTTGTTGAAAACTCATTTGGGGTGTGTTTTGTGAAGTCACTGATCATTTTATACCACCCTAACAAAAATTTTTATTTTAAAAACAATCGACGTACGGAACACTAATTGTGCAACTTCAACTTGCACTTGACCGGTTTTCATTTTTAAATGGAACATCCTATTTTCTAATTTATTTTTAAATTCTGCGTAAAATTTTATACTTTTTTATTAACAATGTTATATACCTAAACCCAGTAGTTTTTCTAACATTTCAGTTTTGTAAAAAATGGCCAGTAAAGCCATTGTTTCTGAAAGTGGAATACTCATAATTGGTACGAGCGTTCTATAGAGATGAAAAAAAAAGATATATGCAACGAAATTTGAGTTAGATGCTACAGGGTGTTCAAAATATATTTATGCATTTCGACTATTTTAATTTGAAATTATTATTTTTTCTGATAAATTTTACAAAACCCTCCAACTTTTATTAAGTTTGTCATATACCTATTTCTAATAGTTTTCGATTTATTTTGAATTTTTCAATTTTTATCCTTGTTTTTAATACACTTACGCTAAAACATCGTAATTGCCAAGACAGAACAAAAATGTAGGCATTGTCAAATTTTGACATGTCTTTTAAGCAAGTAAAAATATTGATATGATTTATATACTGGGGGAGGCGGGAAAAAATTGTCTTTTGGCAGTAAGGCTTTACGGAACGAAGTACTCTAACAGACGTATACCATCTAGAAAATCTTTTCAGTGCTTAATGGAACGGTTTGATAGTAGTGGTAGCATTGAGTATACGAAACGGAAAGTAGTAAACCAGAATGCTACCAATAAGAAAAAAGAAAAGGAGATTTTACTTCATGTTGAAGATAATCCCCAGGTCAGCAGCCGTTAACTAGCTGACTTATCTGACATCCCAATCTCTAATCGCACCACGAGAAAATACAAGTATCATCCCTTTCATATGGAACAACACCAAGAACTTCAAAACCGTGATTTTGAACGACGAATAAACTTTTTTTACCACCATGAATGGAGCAATAGAGGCTGATCCAAGTTTTTTATCCAAAATAATGTTTTCTGATGAAGCTACTTTTCGCAGTAATGGAGCAGTTAACAGCCATAACATGCATTATTATTCAACAGTTAATCCTTTCTGGGTCCGGGAAGTTCAAAACCAAAACTATTGGTCGCTTAATGTATGGTGTGGAATATTAAATTTTCGAATTATTTTTTCGCGAACCGCTTAACGGGCCTAGATATCTAAATTTTTTGCAAAACGAATTACCCCAGTTTCTTGAAGAAGTTGATAACTTTGAAAGGGTACAAATGTGGATTCAACAAGACAGAGCTCCTGCTCATTACCACCGGAAAGTTCGAGAATTTTTAAACGATCATGTGACTTAATAACTTTAGACTTCTTTTGTGGGGCTACGTTAAAGATCATGTTTATGTGAATCACCCTACAACACCAGTAGATATGGAAAATAGGATACGGGATGCGTGCAGGACAATAACGCCCTTTATGCAAAGGAAAGTGAAGGAAAATTTAGTAGTAAAATGACTAAACATGTGTATTCAAGTAGACGGGCATATTTTTGAACATTTATTAGGTCATAATAATTAATGATTAAATAATTTAAACTATATTAAAATTATTATTGACTATTTGTTTATGTTTTCACAATAGCGTAAGTGTATTAAAAACAAGGGCGAAAATTGAAAAATTCAAAATAAATCGAAATAGATATATGACATACTCAATAAAAGTTGGAGGGTTTTGTAAAATCTATCAGAATAAATAATAATATACAGGGTGTGCCATTTAAAAAATTTGAGATTTTTCAATTTAAAATAGTCGAAATGCATAAATTTATTTTGAACACTCTGTAGCATCTAATTCAAATTTCTTTACATATATATTTTTTTCATCTCTATATAACGCTCGTACCAATTATGAGTATTCCACCTACAGAAACAATGGCGCTACGGGCAAGTTTTTACAAAACTGAAAACTAGTATTTTTTTAAAAAAATTGAAATATTATAAAACTACTAGGTTTAGGTGTATAACATTATTAATAAAAAAGTTATAAAATTTTTTCGCAGAATTAAAAAATAAATTAGAAAATAGAATGTTCCATTTAAAAAAAAAACATATTTTATATCGGTCACACTTTCTTGAAGTACCCTGTATACTCAAAACTAATATTAAACTGTGCACCTTAACTTTCCCTAAAACTTTTGTATTTAAACTTTTTTCGTCATTCTCGAAACAAATGAACAATAATGAACTTTACCCTATCGTTGACTCACCCTGTATATCAGTGACAGCTTTAGATGTCAATTTTATGGATAGACTAATTGAGTGAATATGGGGGAATGCTAGTGTGTGAGTGAGGTAGTGAGTGAGTTAGTGAGGTAGTGAGTGAGTGAGCAAGCGAGCGAATGATTAACTGAGCGAGCGAGTGAGTGCCTGAATGAGTAAGCGAGGGAGTTTTGTTTATCTATAATATATATAAAATGCAACGTCTCTCTGTCTGTCTGTCTGTCTGTCTGTCCGTTAGTGCGCTTATCACTGGAGAGCCACTTATCCGATTTACGTACTTTTTTTTTAAAAACATACATATGTTCTCTGGCCAGGTTATAGGCTATATTTTATTACGATAGGCAGCATAAGGAATGAGTAGTAACGTAAAATAGTGAATGATGTCGGAAAAAAGTTTGCCGCTAGCGCGTTGCCTTGCAATACACCGCCTAAACCATTAAATATGGAACAATATTATGTAGCAGAGGATATCTATAATCTATAATATATATAAAATGCAATGTCTCTCTGTCTGTCTGTCGGTCCATTAGTGCGTTTATCACGCGAAAACCACTTATCCGATTTATGTGTCTTTTTTTAAATTCATACATATATTCTTTGGCCAGGCTACATAATAATAATAATAATCTATATCTGTAATATATAAAATGCAACGTCTATCTCTGTCTATCTGTCTGTCCATTAGTGCGCTTATCCCTCGAGATCCACTTATCCGATTTACGTGATTTTTTAAATTCATACATATGTTCTGTGACCAGGTTATAGATATATATTTTATTACATCTATAATATATATAAAATGTAACGTATATCTGTCTGTTTGTCCGTTTGTGCGCTTATCACTAGAGAACCACTTATCCGATTTATGTGCTTTTTTTAAACATGCTAAATCATTAAATATGGAACAATATCATGTAGCAAAGAATATCTATAATATAGGAATAAGCAGTGACGATAATAGTGAATCAAGTCGTTTGCCGCTAGCGCGTTCTCTGCCAATACACTGCCTAAAGCGTTAAATATGGAATAATATCATGTAGCAAAGAATATAATATATATAAAATGCAACGTCTCTCTGTCTGTCTGTCTGTCCGTTAGTGCGCTTATTACTGGAGAACCACTCATCCGATTTACGTGCTTTTTTGTTAAACATACATATGTTCTCTGGCCAGGTTATAGGATATATTTTATTACGTTAGGTGACATAATGAATAAGCAGTGACGATAATAGTGAATCAAGTCGTTTGCGCTAGCGCGTTCTCTGCCAATACACTGCCTAAAGCGTTAAATATGGAATAATATCATGTAGCAAAGAATATAATATATATAAAATGCAACGTCTCTCTGTCTGTGTGTCTGTCCGTTAGTGCGCTTATCACTCGAGAACCCCTTATCCGATTTACGTGTTTTTTTTTTAATTCATACATTTGTTCTCTGGCCAGGTTATCTATAATCTTCTATCTAGAATATATATAAAATGCAACGACTTTCTGTCTGTCTGTCTGTCTGTCCGTTAGTGAGCTTATCACTTGAGAACCACTTATCCGATTTACGTGTTTTTATAAATTTAAACATATGTTCTATATAATTCGATATAAGCCTAGATAATGGGAGATAAGGAGAACTAATGGGAGATAAGTCGAGATAAGGCTCGATAATGGGAGATAAATATAAATAATGGGAGATAAGGAGAAATAATGGGAGATAAGCAAAGATAAGTCTAGATAATGGGAGTTATGGTGAGATAATGGGAGATAAGGAGAAATACTGGGAGATAAGGAGAAATATTGAGAGATAAGTCGAGATAAGCCTAGATAATGGGAGATAAAGTGAGATAATGGGAGATAAGGAGAGATAATGGTAGATAAGGAGAAATAATGGGAGATAAGGAGAAATAATGGGAGATGAGCAGAGTTAAGCCTAGATAATCGAAATTATGTAGAGATAATGGGAGATAAGGAGTAATATTGAGAGATAAGGGGGAAATAATGGGAGATATTTTATTACGCTGGGTAAATTAAGGAATAAGCAGTGACGATAGTGGTGAATCAAGTCCACGCGAGCGGAGTCGCGGGCCCGGCTAGTTATTAATAAATATTAAAAACAATTTTTCAATGTAGTGTTTGCAAATCTTTATTTTGAACAACATTTTCCTACGTAACTTAGTTAATGGTTTTGTATGCGTTCTTTTTGTTAAACATTAACATTAAAACCTATTATTTTTAAGTTTTTATGATAAATGTAGATTCAGATCATTTAAAGATGTCCGAAATAATAGTTTTATTCCATAATTTGAATCATTATATACAGGGTGCCCCATATGCATAGAATAATGATTCCATAGCATTTATTAATCAGTGTATCAAAAAAGTGTTTAAATAAGAGTTATAGGATGTTATACGGCGCATATGCTGACGTTGACGATAAAATGTTTTGAACTGTCAGTTCGAAGAAATTATGCCAAATTGATTTTTTTTTTAAATGGAAAGCCCTGTATATTAATTTATTTTTGAACATTTTTTCATCATTCCCGAAACAAATGAGATAATGAACTTTACTCTATTGTTGACTCACCCTGTACAATTCAAGGCTACAAACTGACTGCCAAAACCATAAGAGACCCATATGAAAATGTTCACAGTCAATGTGATTATCATTTTTGATCACTAATTCGTAATATTGTTGTGACTTTGTATAAACAAACTAATTTTGACCTGCTTTAGTATCTATTATTACAATAAGAATTTAGAAATTTACAACTGAAAGGACTTATAAATTCGTCGGCTTATACTGATTGGTTGTTATGTGAGCATTTACTACGATATGACCTTTAGAGTATAGACGTATGCATTCGTTCCTAATTATAGATTTATTTAAAGAACATGTTTTAAAAATTAACGTTTATTATGTTGAAAATCCGTAAAATTGAACAATTAGAAGTATTTACTGCGTTAACCGACTTCTATCGGTTTTCGTTACATCTATTTGTCCTAGCGAACAAGCAATATCAGTAACAACAGTATATCTTTTTGCTAGTAACTATATATTTAAAAATTTGAGGGCAGAACAACAGGTATGTGTGTTTTTTTTAAATAACAGATATAATATATTTCAATAAAGTTTTTCTTTAACCGTTTTGTTCTAAGCAAATTTTGTAATTAACTTCTTTTTTTACCCTTTATTTATGGTAAAATATATAAAGGGTCAAAAGAAAAAGGGAAAAGGGTTATAGAAATTGCTAAGTATATATCGTGTTAAACGTGTTTTATTACACTAGTTTACAAAAAAAATACTTATCTTTATTCATCGAACGAAACATATATTTTTAAATAAGCTAAGTAAAGTAAATCCCAAGATATAAGATCCTGCCTTTTTGCTTTTTCAATGGGGCAATAAACAACCCTATTGCGGTTTTGTGCATAGTTGCCAGGTGTTACGATAAACGTATTTTTATTTTACCTGCTTTGTATACTGCCTTCACTTGCACCTGCAATCATATTGGATCTATTTTTACCTATATATTTACTACCTGGTAACCCGGTTTGGAACCCTTTAAGTATTTGATAATATAGGCCTAATGACCACAGGTCCCCATTCAAATTCCAAAGATACTTTTTATTATTTTTGGTTTTACTTACAACTTACAACGTAACGGTTCTATTTCAATTATGTGGCGTCCGTGGGAAAATTGTAATAGTGGCTATCACAAGAGAAAACATTTATCACTTGACGCTAAATAAATAGTGAAAAAATGTTTACGACAGTTTGGTAAAAAGAAATTTAAATAAACAAAGTGCTTTGCAAAAAACCAGTGAGCTAACAAAAACCTCAATTTCTACGATTAACGATATTGTAGGAAAACCATCACTCAGGAACAGGAAAAAACGGAAAGATTTTCAAATGCATCATGTAGACGATTGTGAAAAAGACGTCATCAGGAGAAAAATATATTCTATGAATGAAGAGCAGTTGGTGCCGACACTAGACAAAATAAAATTAAGACTGGTGCAGGACGGGACCAATATACAGTGTGGCCTATCAACTCTTCACAGAATTCTCTTAAGAATGGGATTCACGTTCCGAAAAATCAACAAAAGACAAGTAGTGATGGAGTCACAAAGATTACGAATCTTGCGACATACTTATTTACAAGAAATTAAAAAGTATCAATCAGAAAATTGGCCAATAATTTACCCTGACGAAACATGGTTCGTTACCCATGATACTGTGCAAAAAGGGTGGGTTGACAGCAGTACAAAATGTCAGACTAACGCACCTTCAAAACAAGGTAAACGGATAGCCATTTTGCATGCTGGATCTGAAAAGGGCTGGGTTCAAATTATCTACTATTATCTGCAGTTTATGGAAAATGCAAGTTACTATAGTCGACTACTAAATAAGGTTCCTAATGCAGCCAATACCAAATCGGAAATACAGGAATATATGTTAGAAAATGACATTTATTTTGACTTTAGTTATAAAAAAGTAATCTTTTCGAAGTTTTGAAAGACTATAAATTGAAAAAGAAATATGTTTGTGATAATATGGCTGAGAAAATGGGACACACTGTTTTGCGGCTTCCTCCGTATTATTGTGTGTTTAATCCAATTGAACATATCTGGCATCAAGTTAAATCAAAAAGAAAGGCACAAAATGTGTCTCCTACTTTAAGCGTGTCAGTGGTTGAATTAGTAAAAAAAGTTATAAATGATATACCTTGTGAAAGCTGGAAGAATTCCATTCAGCACGTTGTTAAAGTTGCCGATTCGTATATTTATGTAAATAATATAAAACCACTGATAATTACCTCAGCTGATGACAATGATAGTGAAATCGAATTAGGCTTAAGTTAAAATATATTTTTATTTATACAATATGCCCCCTCTTTCAAACCCCATTCATTAAAACTCTATATTTGTACTTCTTATCCATTTGTTTTTACATGCACCTATAAATAAACATTTCCAAAAACTCTTATAATTTTATTTATTTGCATTAATGAATAAAATTCTTAAGTTCACCTCTGCAACCTATCATAAACAAAAGGTCAGAATTTTTATATTGCCCACTTAAAACGGCAAAAATCAAGATCTTATATTTTGAGACAGGCTATACCCAGGCTAATAAATAAAGTATTTTTGTTTCCGGTAGCAAATCATAATTCTCAGATAAAACCATTTCTATTTCTCATCTACCCGCAGTAGTTGTAATGATTTCTTTGTTTGATTCTGTAAACAACGAAGTGAAGTAAATACGAATAATTATTCTAAAATGTTGTCTAGAATGTATAAAATTATTCTAAACCGTTTTTGCTACGTTTGTGGCAAAATTTTTCAGTTAAATCGAAACTATCCTATAACAAACTCACTGCAAAATGCCTATTTACATTATTTTGGATTTCCCGTGTCATATCAAAATAAATACCGGGTTCCTCATGTTGTATGCACAAACTGCAGACTAGTCCGGAACTACTGGTACTCAGGTAAAAATAGATCTTTGAACTTTGGTAAACCAATGTTCTGGAGAGAACCAACTAACCAAGTAACCGACCTTTGCTTGTCTAAAACTTTTGGTTTCAACTGTAACATTCATTTTTTCCCTAGATTTTAAGACCATATAATGTTACTGATTTTTCGCTTTATAATGTACTTCTTTTCATTTTTGTATCGAGCGGTATATTAATCAGAAATTCCTAGCCGCTCGTTATATAGTGTGCTGTGCGGGTTTTCGACCGAATCTATCGATACGCCGGGATTGGTCAAATGTTTGTATCCGGAGTTTTGGTTCCGGCGTCGCCATATTACAGAGAGAGTGCCCACGGCTTATTTAAGGGTCCGGAGGACGCGAATCGAGGCTGAGTACCATCAAGCCGCAGCCAGGCTAATTTCCACCATGCCGCCGAGAAGGCTGACTTCCACCGAGCCGCATAGAGGCTTACGACAATATCTACGAGAGCCAAGTTAAGCACGAGTTTTTATCATAAAGCCGTAGTGGGCTCTGTGTGTTTTCTAAATGGAGTAGCCAAAGTAGGCTCTTCTCAAAAGTGTGAAATCGGTTTTGTGTTCCATTGAAGGCCTAGAAGCCTGTAGGAAAACCGTAAGTTACCAGAACATACATCAATAGATCTATTCCCGCAAATAAGTGTTTTAACAGCAATTTGAACTGATAAATCGCGAAGTGAATATCACGACTCTTCGATTTCAGGTGTAGTCAAGTTTTAGAAGTAAAACCTCTGATTTAGGGACTCTAATTTATAAAAACTACTTTTAGGCTAGAATTTTTTTGTATTTCTTAAAACTGCAAAGGTTGGAACTTTTATTTTAAATCAGGAATAAATTTTCTTTTTTGTTGATTAAAGCTAGTGTCTCACTGAATAACTATTTTTCTTTTCAGGATAAGAAAAGTTGTACTAGACTAATTCTCTGTAGTAACAACCGTACAACACTTCAGTATTTTTTCATTTTTTTAACTGAAGTTAGATCCTTTCTATTTTAAAATGAATGGTGCCCAAAATTTGTACAACTGAAGCTTTTTAAAAATAGAAAATAATTCCAAAAAGACGTATAACAATTATCTCTTACCCATATTTCTCTACCAAGGAAAACTGAGCTAGTGTTTGTTTAATTTCTTTAGTTCTTTTAAAATCATTATTCACTCAATTCATTCTCAGAAATTAAAAAGAGGGCAAGTTCACAGGTTACACAACACGAAAAACAAAAATAAAATGGAATATGCAGATGTTCTATCAGTGTCTAAGCCTGTGCCTCATTCAAAGTATTTGCCAGTTCCTAAACCACCCGGTAGAAGTGACCAAACCCGAAATGTCACAGCTACAACGAGTAATATTCCACTGCACCAGAGTAGTGACAGTGAGCAGTCCAGCTCGGATAACTTTGTCGGCAATGAGGACAGTCTATATTTGACGATCTTATAAGAGATTTGCAGTTGTCTAAGTCTAAGTGTAAATTACTTGCCTCAAGGTTGCAGCAGTGGCAGTTGCGTGATCCTGACACAAGAGTTAGTATTTATCGCTCCAGGAGTAAGACCTTTGCTGCTTTTTTTACAGAAGAAAATGAATTTTGTTATTGTCATGATATTAATGGACTGTTCGAAGAAATGAAACAACCATACAATCGAGAACAATGGCGCCTTTTTATCGATTCCTCGAAGACAAGCCTCAAAGCTGTTCTCTTACACAACGGAAATAAAAAAGCCTTCTATCACAATAGATTATGCAGTGAATTGTAAAGAAACCTATGAAACAATGTCCATATTAATTAAATTGATCAAATGTGAATGTCACAATTGGTACATCTGTGATGACCTAAAGGTCGACGGTATGCTATTGGGTTTACAAGGCGGCTATATAAAGTACTGTTGCCTCTTGTGCATATGGGACTCGAGGGTAAAGAAGAATCACTATAAAAAGAAATTTTGGCCTATTAGAACCAAATATGTTCCAGGTAAAATGAACGTTTAAAATACATGTTTGGTTAGCCCAAAAAAAATGATAATACCACCGCTTCACATTAAGTTAGGCTTAATGAAAATTTTTTTCAAAGCTTTGAATAAGACAGGACCAGCGTTTCTGTACTTCTGTACAGGGTATTCACGAATCTTGCTGAGACTAAACTAAAAAAAGGAATATTTATAGGTCCTTAAATCAGAAAAGTTTTGAAAGATAAAACATTTAAAAGCCATTTGACGGACTTTGAAAAGGTACCTGGAATTCCTTCAAATTTATCGTACGAGATTTTTTAGGTAATAGAAAAAATGACAATTATCAAGAGATCGTTGCAAATTTATTGCAGAATTATGAACTAATGGGTGTGAACATGACCCTCAAAATTCATTTTTTTTTGCATTCCCATCTGGATTTATATGCAAAGCGCATATATTGCATATTTTGCATATCATATGCATTTTTCTAAATATTTTGCATATTATATGCATTTTTCTAAATATATTTTAAAAATAACATATATGTGCATATTTAAAGGAAATTTATAATAATGTAGGTCTTTTTCAGGCGTTTTTCATTCATTTTTTCGGAATAAGGGTCAATGTTTAGGCCGCCGCGTCGGTGGTTTTCCCCAAATATTTTTTTTTTTATTTTATGGTCAGTAAAAACCAGTCAGTAAACCCCAGACGGCCATCAGAGCATCCTTGTATTATTAATTTATTAGATTTGTATTCCGTGCAATGATGACATCAAATATTCCGTTATCGAAGCTACGTAATCAAAACTTTACTTCCTTCCTCCAGAAGTATTGCAAATTTAATATCCCAAGTGAAACAACAATACGGAGAAACGACGTAAGCTCCTTGTATTCACAGGTAATTGAGGAAATTAAAGGTAAAATTCGCAACGAACATTTTTACATATGTATTGATGAAACCACCGATTCAAGAGGACGGTATATTGCGCATTTATTGATTGGAGTTCTTAGCGACGATATTTTGCCAAAATCTTATCTGATTGCTTCCAAACAGTTAGAAAAAACATGCATTGACAGTGACCAGATTTGTTCAAGAGGAACTATCGAGGTTTTTTCTTCCTACGGCTGTTCCAGGAGATAATTTTTTGCTTATTTTGTCAGATGCAGCACCGTACATGATAAACGCTGGGCAAAATTTGAAATTTTTTTATCCAAACTTAATACATGTAACATGTCTCTCTCATACTTTAAATAGGGTTGCTGAGGAAATTAGGAATCATTTTCCGCTTGTCAATAGCTTAATTTCTAACATGAAGAAAATCTTCCTTAAAGCTCCTTTAAGGATTCAGTTCTACAAAGAAAAACTACCAAACACGCCTCTTCCACCTCAGCCTGTTATTACAAGATGGGGCACTTGATTGGAAGCAACTTTTTTTTATTGCGACAACTTCTGTCAACTAGATGGTCTAATTGCAGAATTATCAGACGAATCTTCCCAATCCCTTACAGAACTTAAACGATTATTCAAAAACAAGGAGATAAAACAACAACTTCAAATTATAGCTTTGTTTCTAAAACCATAACTCAAATGGAGGAATCTAATTTGCCATTAACCCGAAGTGTTCAGCTAATAAAACAATGTGAGGTCGCTTTTGAAGATGTCGCAGGTAAAATTGGGAGCAAAATTTTTCAAAAATTTCGGAATGTTATGGAAAAAAATAGTTTGTTTCAATTTCATTCCATTGATTTAGATCCTATGCTATTAAATAATTTTAAAAACGCCCCTATTACATCAGTCTATGTGGAAAGGAGTTTATCAATTTATAAATTTTTTTACAACGATAAAAGACAAAACTTTTTAATGGAGAATTTTGCGAAACATTTAGTAGTTTATTGTTTTTATAACTAACGGCGCCCTGTCTTTTACAATATTTGCATATTTCCGCTTACTTAGTTGCATCGCCCTGTATGTATCAAATTTAAAATGTATGTTTTATTATGCTGTTTACTACGTATATAAATTTTTATGATATGTACCTACATTATTATTATTATTATATGTTCATCTTTAAGTAAAGTAATAAAATACATTATTATTTATATTTATTTTTTACTTTGTATAATATTATATTTAGATTTAGTTCATTCGCCCTGTAGGTTGAAAATTTAAAATGGGTTTTTTATTGCTACATTTGTATAGTACTCGTATCATGTAATGTGAAACAATAAATTTACATTTTTCAAGTCTAATTCGATTTTTTTTTACTGCATATTTACAACATGTATGTGCATAATTTGAGAAAATGATTTGCATATTTATGAGCATATTTTAAAGTTTTTCACTTGCATATTTGGGTTTCCTTAGTGATGAGCATGGCGAGCGGTTTCATCAGGATCTAAAATTATTTGAGCAAAATTATCAAGGTTTTTGGGACCAGATCATGCTAGAAGACTACTGTTGGTCTGTTGTAAGAGATACAGATACAAGTTTTTACAAAAAAGAGCCAAAACTTATCATTTTTAATTGTTTATTCGTACTTTGTTTTTTTTTTGTAAAATATTTCTTATTAAATATCTTAAAAGTTTGATTATCTGAATATTTTTAAATATTTTTTCTAAGTTGAGGATACTTAAAATAAACAATACATTTATATTTTATTTCATGAACAAAAATCTTATTATTATTATTATTATTATTATATTTAAAATTGTTTATAGTCAAACATAAAAGTGGGTTAGGACGGTGAGAAATGGAATTAGATCATCATACAATACGTCCTTTCCAGAGTTCTTGTAGTCGGAAAATTTGAAAGTGGTGATAGTTGTTCATTACTTTCTGTTATTTATAATCAAACTTATAAAGAGTTAAAGGAATGCTGAGAGAATTTGGAAGGATTTCTCAATATATATTTTTTATGGGCAGAGCATACATGCTTCAGGGAAATCCCTAATTAATAATTAATAACATAATTATTCAAAGCCATACTAAAGGAATGAGGGATGCTGTTACAGAACTTCATATATTATGTTATATCTGCCTCTTTTAGAACAGCAATTTCGACATTTGGATAATTAGTTTGTAAATAATCGATGATGTCTGCAAGAGAAGTGAAAATTGTTCCAAAGTTAGTATCACATGGTGGTCGATAGAAGTAGCAGATGAACCTTGTGGTTTATATATATATATATATATATATATATATATATATATATATATATATATATATATATATCAAGGATTTTCTACCTGACGCTGTCTTCCTTCTCTCAGCCTTTGATTCCATCCGTTTCTATCTCCCCAATCTCCATCTGTTAGACCCCTGTCCTCCATAGCCTCGTCCACATCGTCTCTCCACGATCGTCTGGGTCTTCCTCTTTTTCTTCTCCCTATAGGGCTCCAGTCCGTTATTTTCTTTATCCACCTATTATCTTCGCTCCGTCTTATGTGTCCATACCATTTTAATCGTTTTTCTTCAATGGTGTTTATTGCGTTCTCTTTGATGTTCATTCGGCTTATTTCTTCATTTGTTATTCTCTCCATACGTGTCACTCTACAACATCTTCTCCAATACTCCATCTCTACCGCGTTAATTTTAGATTTATTTCTTTTGTTGATGTCCATGTTTCTGACACGTATGTCATTATGCTTTCTATTATTGATTTGTATATGCGGGTTTTGTTTCTCTTTGTAATGTGTTTGTCCCACAGGATCGAATTTAATTGTCTTATGCATGTCCGCGTTTGTCCTAATCTAGCTTTAATCTCTTCTTCTGATGTTACGTTTTTTGAAATGATGATTCCTAAATATTTAAATCTATCGGTTCCTTTGATTATTGTTTCGTTATCGACTTCTAGATTCTCCACGTTTCCCTCCTTTGTTGTTAGATATTCCGTTTTATCAAAGTTTATTGCTAATTCTGCTTTAGTGTATTCGTCTTTCAGTTTTCTTTCCATATAACTGAGGTCTTCCTCATCTTGCGCTATGATTACTTGGTCGTCTGCGAAGCTTAGAGTATATAAGTAATCTTCTCGTATTGGGACTCCCATTCCACTATCTTTTTGCTTCCATTTTTTTAATGTTTGTTCGAGGTATATTTTGAATAGTGTGGGGGATGTAGAGCATCCTTGTAATAGGCCTTTTGATGTTTGGAGTCTCTTCCCTATTTTATGTCCTATTTTTATGTTCACTGTGTTTTTTTCGTAGAGAGCTTTTACTGCGTATATTAGTTCTTTGTCAATGCCCATTTCTTTCATTGCTTTCCATAATCTTTGTCTTGGTACTGAGTCATAGGCCTTTCTTATGTCTACGAAGGCTAAATCAACTTCCCTATTCTTTGCCAGTTTTTTTTCCATTGTTTGTTTTATGGTGTATATGTGGTCTATACATGATTCTCCGGCCGTAAAGCCTGCTTGGCCTTCGCCAATTTTTCCTTTTATATTTTTCTCTATGATATTTTTAATAATTTTTCCATACAAACGTCCCATACTCGATATTATGCTTAGGCCTCTATAGTTTGTGCATTTTCTGCGGTCTCCCTTTTTAAATATAGATACTATATAGACTTTTGTCCATTCCTTTGGTATTTTTCTCCATTTATCGCTCTGTGGAACATGTTTCTCAGCATTTGATGTAATTTATTAGACCAGTACTTAATCATTTCATTTACCACACCCCCAGGCCCTGCAGATTTATTATTTTTGAGTGTTTTTATTGTCTTCTTTACTTCTTCATAGCTTAGTTCTATCTCTTTTTTTTCCTTATTCTGTTCTTCAGCAGGGTTCTCTTCCTGGAATTCTTGTCTGTCTTCTGTTAGCAGCTTCTTGTAATATTCTTCCCACTCGCTTTCTGGGATGTACTCTATATACATCTTCTTCTCTCTGTTGTTGGTCCTTAATGCTTTAATTATTCTCCATGACTCTGTGCTTCTAGTTCCTCCTATACACTGTTCTACATGTTCGCACGATTTTTCCCATCTCTCGTTCTTTTCTTTGTTTATCATCTTCCTCGTTTCTGCATTTTTCTCTTTATATTTCTGTAGATCTTCTTCTGATTTTGTATTCAGTCATTTTTCGTATAGTCTTTTTTTCTCCTTTATAGATTCTTTGGTTTTTTCACAGATTCTAACTTTATGTTTCTTATTTTCGTTGTCTTCTTTACATAATGCTTCTAGGGCCGCCTGTTTGATGCATTCTTTTATGTGGTCATACATCTGTTGGAGGTTGTCGTAGTTAAATTCATTTAATTTTTGATCTAATCGTCGTCTGTATAGGTCTCTAATCGTTTCGTCTTGCAGTAAGTGTATTTTGTATTTTATTTCTTTGTCTGCTTTTTCTGTTATCTCATTAGTATCTCTGTTTTCTTTATCTATTGTTCCTTTTTGCTTTATTGTCTTGTACCACGGTACTTTTATATTTGCTATTAATAGTATATGGTCTCTTCCACATTCTGCCCCTCTCTTTACTCTTACGTCTTTTATTTTGATAGTGGTATCGTTTTTAATTATAATGTAATCTATTATTGATTTTAAGTTTCGTGATTCTTGCATCCAAGTATAATTGTGGATGTCTTTGTGTTTGTAGAATCCGTTTGTTATTTTGAGGCCGTTTAGTTCAAACAGCTCTATTAGTCTCTCTCCGTATTGTCCGTTGTTTTCCTTCCTGTTCTCCCATTCACATCTCCCATTATTATTAATTCTTGGTTTTTCTTTACTTTGTATTCCTATTTCTAGTGTTTCCATGAAGTTATCTTTTTCTCTTATAGTGCTGTCTTCTGTTGGGCCGTATACTCCTAATATTACCATGTCTTTTCCTAGCATTGTTATATTTAGTTTTATGATTCTTTCATTGATGGGTTCCCAAGATGTATTTTCTTTTTCCACTTCTTTTTTACTGGTTTATTAATTTGTTATTTTTAACCACATAACATCATGTTTCGGAGCTTCCAAGTCTCTTCTCGTTGACAAAAGATGTCCAAAGTTACACCATTACCGGGAATAGAAGTCGTTCCCAGGATGGAAAAAGATGATTGTACGGGTCGAAGATCGAGCACCTGAGGTTTAATTGATTGTAAGTGTCCGTGCACTGAGTTTATATTTGACTTTAAATCTCGAATATTTCAAAAAGATACTATAAAATTTCGATCTTATCAAGCTCACGCCCCTGAACCAGCCTCCATTGGTAAATTCATAAGGGGAGCTATGGGAGGATCATTCCATGCCAAATCAACCACTTTTAACCCCGACCCCTTTCGATTTGGCTGAAAGTTTTTTATCTTTTTCTACCCTATGAAAAACGGTTCTCAGAATTTTTTCAATTTTTTTTACCCACCTCAAAGAAAGTTATGAATTTTTCAAAAAAATTGCACTTTTTTTTAAATTGCCATAATTTTGTCAAAAAGGCGTTTTTTTTCAAAGTTTTCGTAATTAAATGTACTTTTTTAAAAAAAAAAATACAAAAAATTTTTAGATAATAAAATCTATGAAATTTTTCCCTTTTTTGAGAAAAACCGACAATTTTTTGGGGTTATCCATTTTTAATTTTTTTTTATTTTTTTCTTAAAAAAAACTTCAATCAATTCTGCAGTTATTTCCGCCAATCCCAGAGTGGGCCAATTTTTTTTTCTATTTTTTTTTTAGAACCTTTGTTTATATAATAAAATAAATGCAAGTAAGTGATTTCACGGTATATTATACTTAACTTATACTCTAAACTTACTACTAATGACTAGGATTCTACGTTTGATACGATTAATATTCACTGTTTTTAATACTAATTCAACAAATAATTTATTTCATTTTTCTTTGGCTTTTGAATAATTTTGTTCACTATAATTGTGTTTCACATTATAAAATAATTTCCTAAGCATATTATAATAAATTTTAATCTGACACAAATAGTATTCAGATTCTGCACATTAATTAGATCGATAAGCTAGGGCATGACAATCATACTTACCTACGGCCAATTCACTAGATCCACGCGAATCTATTCTGTTTCATAAGCCTACCACAACTTTATAGTGAGATCCAAAACATAACTTATGTATCTGTCATGTCATAAACACTGAAACACTTGACAGATACATAGGGTATGTTTTGGATCTCGATATAAAATGGTGGTAGGCTTATGAAATAGAATGGATTCGCGTGGAACTAGTGAATTGGCCGTAGGTAAGTCTGATTGTCATGCCCTTGAATACTATTTATGTCAGATTAAAATTTATTATAATATGCTTAGGAAATTATTTTATGATATGAAACACAGTTATAGTGAACAAAATTATTCAAAAGCCAAAGAAAAATGAAATAAATTATTTGTTGAATTAGTATTAAAAACATTGAATGTTAATCGTATCAAACGTAGAATCCTAGTCATTAGTTGTAAGTTTAGACTAGAAATTAAGTATAGTATACGTGAAATCATTTACTTGCATTTATTTTATTATATAAACAAAGTTTTCTAAAAAAAAAAATAAATAAAAAATTGTGAAAAACTGAGAAATTTTTTTTTCAATTAAAAAAAAAATAGAAAAAAAATTCAGCCCACTCTGGGATTGGCGGGGACAACTGCAGAATTGAATGAAGTTTTTTTTTAAGAAAAAAAATAAATAAATAAAAAATGGCCAACTTCAAAAAATTGTCGGTTTTTCTCAAAAAAGGCAAAAATGTCATAGATTTTATTATCTAAAAATTTTTTTTTTAAGTATATTTAATTATGAAAATTTTGAAAAAAATACGTCTCGATCGGCCAATTTTTGACAAAGTTATGGCAATTTTAAAAAAAAAAGAACAATTTTTTTGAAAAATTCATAAATTTTTTTGAGGTGGGTAAAAAAATTTGAAAAAATTCTGAGGACCGTTTTTCATAGGGTAGAAAAAGATAAAAAAAACTTTCAGCCAAATCGAGAGGGGTCGGTGTCAAAAGTGGTCTGGACCTTTAGGGTTTTTTGATTCTTGGAGCGTCATCATGCTATTCGTTTTTTACAAGACCGGGGACATCGATTGAACCTCGAAATGTTAACTAGTAAGAGAAATTTTCACGCAACTTAAACCAATGGGATGTTATCACATCTGGCGATTTCTAGAAGGATATGAGCATCTACCACCTGGTTTGTTGTTTTAGCTGCCTTCGCGATAGGCTGAACATAGCGGTAGTGGTGTTCTATCTCATACCATCAAAATAATGGTCAATATGCAAGGGTGATTCATCCGTCAAAACATTTAATTAGACATGTATTATGAGAAAAACTTAAACATATTTTTTTGTTATATTGACTATTCCATTTTAAAAAATACAAAATTTTTGTCGAATATCAAAAGCGCGATGCATGTTTCTGTCTATTTTAATTTCATAAAAAAAATTCTCTAAAAACATTTTTGTACTTAACATTTTCGCCCAACTCTTCATATAAGCGAATTAGAGTGGTGGTTCATTTATAATTAATAACCCTGTATATTTCGATGCCACAAACTGACTATTAAAACCGTAAGAGGACCATGTAAACATGTCCACAATCAACGTAATTATAATATTTGATCACTAAGTCGTAATATTATTCTAACTTTTGTATGAATAACTGCATTTTGACCTGCTTTAATATCTATTATCACAATAGCAATTTAGAAATAAATTCGTCGGCTTGGTTGTTATAAGAGCATTTCCCACGATATGACCTTTAGAGTACAAAGGTATGCACTTGTTCCTAATTATACCTGTTATTTGAAGAACATGTTTCAAAAATTTACATTTATTATATTGATAATCCATCAAATTGAACAATTACAAGTATCTGCTGCGTTAACCGACTTCTATCGGTTTTTGTTACTTTTATTTGTCATAGCGAAAAGCAATATCAGCGATAACAGTATACTTTTTGCCAGTAACTATATATTTAAAAATTTGAGAGCAGAACAAAAGGTATGTGTTTTTTTTTAAAATAACAAACATAATATGTTTCAATGAAGTTTTTCTTTAACTAGGAATAAAAAATTAAACAAATGTTTAAGATCACCACTTATGTTTATTATTGCTGACAATTGTTTCGACACAATGTGTCTTCTTCTGGAGCACGATGTAAATTAACTAACAAAGTATGTTTCAGAATACATAGTTTACCTGATTACAAGTACTAAATTCATTAACGATATTTACCTTAATACCTAGAAAAAGTTCAATAAAGGAGACCCTCCCCCATCTAACTGATCGTTGTGTAATAGACCTGAGGATTTTTTCTGATTAATTTCTACCTGTTCTAAACAATTCAGTATTTTTTCCTTTCTTTCCGTTATGTAAATTTTTTTTAAATCTTCATTGAATGTATGATTTTCCTCTGTTAAATGTTTGGCGTAATGAAATTTGTTATTTTTCATTCTAAAGCTTTGTTTATGTTCGTTTATTCTTTTATAAAAAGGTCTGCCTGTTTGTCCTATATACGTGTTATTGCAAGTGCCACAGCATCATTCGTAAACCCCCGATTTATTTTCTTTTTTTGTTTTACTTTTATTATTTTTAATATGTCGAGATAATGTGTTATTTGTACGGAAAGCGATATTTACATGATTTCTATGGAAAAAATTTAGAATTTTATTAGTTAATTTTCCGGTATAAGTGAGTGTAAGAAATTTTTCTTTGTTTAGTTGTTTGTACGGGTATACCAGTCCTATTGCTTTTTTAAATTGTTTTTTCATTAAAATATTATCTACGAAATCGCTTCTGTATCCATTGTTTATACTAATTTGTTTTATAATATGTAATTCTTTCTGAAAATTTTCTTCCGTTAATGGTGTATTTATTAGTCTATGGATGAAACTATTATAAGCCGAGATTTTATGTGTAAACGGGTGGTTAGAATTAGCGTGTATTGTTATATCTGAGTATGTTGGTTTATGGAAGATTTCAAAATCGTGTTTATTCATTTTGTTTGATATTTTTAAATCTAGGAAATTAATCGATTTATTTGTTTCTATTTCTGTTGTAAAAGTAATATTATTATGAAGTTGGTTAATATAATCTAGAAAAAGTGCTAACTTTAATAATCAAGAAATTCAGTTATTAGAAAAAGGTTTCCAGTATAATTTACCAGTCAAAGATTGTACTAAAACTAGAAAACATTTATTTGCAGAATGTGAAATAGCCTGTAGTAGTAATTCACTAGATGTTACGAATAAACATATAATTACTAAAATGTTACGCACAGAATAGTTTGAATTTTTCCCAGGTAAATTCCATAATGAACATAAGATCGCTAAGCAAATAAAAAACAAAAGTAATGAACATAACATAATTTTTACGAGAGCAGATAAAGGAAAAACTGTAATAGCTATAAAGAAACAAATTTACATTGAAAAAACAATAGATTCCCTAAAACCAGATGTATTCAAATCCATCAACTTTGATCCAACAATAACTTTCCAAAAATTAATTAAAGATATGCTAAAAGACATAAGCATTTTCACAGAGAATGAAAAATTCAGACTTGTCTCGATGAACCCTCAAGTTCCAAAACTATATTCTCTTATTAAATTACATAAAGATAACTCACCAATTCGTCCGGTAGTTTCATACATAACAGCGCCAGCTTTTTCTTTATCAAATAAATTGATTGAGGTTTTGACAAAATATTGTAAATTCACACCTAAATATAGTATTAAAAATAGTAATGAATTGGTAGCAAAAATTAATCCGTTAATTATACCAAGTAACTCCAGATTTATATCGTTTTTTATTTATTTATTTATCTACGGGCAGACCCATTTTATACATAGTATTTACAGAAAAATTTCAATAATATAGTAAACTTATAACAATATAATACAATAACAACACCAGTAATTATCATTTCAAAAACTCAGTGGACTGTCAACAGTTTTTCTTTTAAACGTTTTTAAAGAGAGATTAAAAAAATCAAGATTCACTTCACTGGCACCATTAGTGATTCTAGTGATCGGCGAGAATAGGCCATAGTTACATCTGTGGTACCTCGGGGCAAAGAGTACGTGGTCCCTTGTTGATCTTGGTGGAACATGAAAATTTATCAGACTCAAGAGATCAGAGCAGTCTATATGACCATTTACAAGTCGAAATAAGAAACATATATCAGCAACTTTCCTTCGTCTTGAAAGTGACTGCAGCTGAAGTCTTCGTAGCTGGTCCCCATAGGCAGTGATGTTCCACTTAAATTTGCAAGAGACATATCTAGCATACTTCCTCTGTACCCTTTCAACACCCTCAATATGCACAGCATACGATGGCGACCACACACATGACAGATACTCCAAAGAAGATTTCACCAAGGCCTTGTACAAAATATTCACGCTATCTACGGTCCGGAAATCCCTAGTATTCCTACAGACGAAGCCAAGGAGTTTAATACATTTGTTAGTAATAAAGTCATAATGAATATGAAAATCAAGCTTAGTGTCCAAATAAATACCCAAGTCACACAATGAGGAGACTCTTTCGAGAAGACAATTATTAATACTGTAGTCATACAAAAGCGGAACTTTCACTCGAAAGAACGACATAATCTTACATTTTTTAATATTTAGTTTCATTTTGTTTCTCCTGCACCACTCACTCACCTTATCCAAGTCTCCCTGCAGTCTCATAGCATCGTCAACAGAATGAATTGCCGTAGACAATTTCAAGTCATCTGCAAAAAACAAGGGCCTTGAAAAAAGAATCACCTTTCGTAGGTCGTTAATAAATATATTAAACAGCAACGGGCCCAGGTGGCTACCCTGCGGCACACCCGATGCAACAGACACCTCACTCGACACAAAGCCCTTTACTTTAACAAACTGTTTTCTATATGTAAGGTAGCAGGTCAACCAATTCAGTAGTGCTCCACAAAACCCATAACCTCTTAACTTCCTTATCAGGTTGACTGTGTCGAAGGCCTTGCTGAAATCCGTATAAACCACGTCAACCTGACCACCCGCCTCCATCACATCAATAGTACTTTGAACCAACAAGATTAAGTTTGTAGCCGTCGATCTGCCACCAACGAAACCGTGCTGTTCCGGAACCAAAAAAGGTTTTATGAATGGTTTTAATTTGTCGCAAACAATTTTTTTCGAATACTTTTGGAATAGAACTTAGAATGGAAATAGGTCGATAATTTTTAGCGTCTGATTTGTCGCCGGACTTAAATACTGGAGAGTAATGAAGCTATATTTCCATTGGTCAGGAAAAACACCGCTCTCTAGGGACATTTTAAAAAGCATATGGAGCGGTTTGGCCAAAGCATAGACACAGTCAACTAAAAATCTGGGAGATATACCATCAGGACCCGGTCCCTTATTTATGTCAAGTTTAGACACATAGTCAAACACCTCCCCCAGGGAGATCTCAACAGAGGAGAATGATCCACCACTATCCCCAACATCCTCAAGCCCAGGCTCACCACCGTCAGTAACACCTTGAAAATGAGACTTAAAAATTTCCACAATAGTCTGTCCATCCGTCCCTGTTAGCTCGTCTAGATTTATTAAGGTAGGGGTGGACTTGCCCCCCTTTTTACTGTTAATGAAATTCCAAAATTGTTTGGTGTTATGCTTTAAATTTGTCTCAATATTTTTAACATACTGCAAGTAGCAGTTGCTCTTTAAGATATTGGATTGGGTTCTTAACTCCGAAAACTTCTGATAAGTTTCCCACCGACGGGTTTTTTTTGTATTCTTTATGACACAACTTCTTTTTTAAGATAAGATCTTTAAGTTCATCAGAAAACCACTTCGGGAACTTCGGATTTTTGGAACGAACCACAGGGACATATAGACTAATACCAGCATACAAAACTTCATCGAAGGCAGACTTTGCAGTATTTACATCCGCAATACCACCCAAGACATATTCCCAGTCCACTAAGTGATAATAAATATTTAACATATTATAGTCCGCACGCTTAAAGTCATAGAAACTGAAATCATAGTGCAAACGCTCAGGATAGTCATTAAGCAGCACATCAACCACTAGGGAAGGATGGTGCCGGTCGCAGGGCAGCAGACTCTCCAGTGCCACCCGAACAGATGTTCTACTGTCTCGTGTTACCACTAGATCTAATTTCACACCATTCGCATTACTAATTTCGTTCACTTGGAATAACTGATTATAAGAGAAACAGTCACTAAGTAGCCTCACAACGTCCCCACCATGGCCAATGGCTGAGCTTCCAAAACTGTCACTAGTCCATTCTACATGAGGCAAGTTATAGTCACCTAGGACACATACATTATCGCTGGTATACTCTTGAATGATCTCCTCTATCGCACAGCAGTGAGCCTGAACAGCATCCACTTTAATGGGTGGCGGCAAGTACACAGCACCCACCACAAGTTTCTCCGTACCACATCGAATTAACACAAACAAGTGTTCCACACTATGGTAGTTGTTTGGCACTATACAAGACTGATAACAGTTTTCGTACTGCAATAAGCACCCCACCTCCACTTTTTTTGTCACTAGTAAGGTTTGACCGATCTTTTCGATACAATACATAATCAGACATACCAATCTCAGCATCACAGATATCATCACTAAGCCAAGTCTCTGAGAATACCACCACGTCAAAATCACAATCTGATATACTGAGTGTTAAGTCTTTCATTTTGGTTTTAATACCTCTGATGTTTTGGTAATTTTCGGTATAAGTGAGTGTATGAAAATTTTTGATGTACAAAATCTTTTTCCTAGTATACCACCATCAGACGCTATAAATTTGGTCAAAAGATTACTCAATAAAAATAATGTTAACCCAATAATTAAACAAGGAATATTAGATATCTTAACATTGTGCTTAGATCAGAATTATTTCGAATTTACCGATAACATTTACATAAGTAAGAAAGGTTTAATAATGGGAAACCCTCTTAGTCCAATTTTATCTGAAATTTTCATGGACAATTTAGAAGAACAAATCAATAATTCTCATCTTTTTTTTAATAATTTCTTTTATTGGTACCGGTATGTAGATGATATATTGACTTGCTTTACAGGCACAGATCGACAATTAAAACTTTTTCTAGATTATATTAACCAACTTCATAATAATATTACTTTTACAACAGAAATAGAGACAAATAAATCGATTAATTTCCTAGATTTAAAAATATCAAACAAAATGAATAAACACGATTTTGAAATCTTCCATAAACCAACATACTCAGATATAACAATACACGCTAATTCTAACCACCCGTTCCCACATAAAATCTCGGCTTATAATAGTTTCATCCATAGACTAATAAATACACCATTAATGGAAGAACATTTTCAGAAAGAATTACATATTATAAAACAAATTAGTATAAACAATGGATACAGGCGCGATTTCGTAGATAATATTTTAATGAAAAAACAGTTTAAAAAAGCAATAGGATTGGTGTACCCGTACAAACAACTAAACAAAGAAAAATTTCATACACTCACTTATACCGGAAAACGAACTAATAAAATTCTAAATTTTTTCCATAGAAATCATGTAAATATAGCTTTCCGTACAAATAACACATTATCTCGACATATTAAAAATAATAAAAGTAAAACAAAGAAAGAAAATAAGTCGGGGGTTTACGAATTATGCTGTGGCACTTGCAATCAAACGTATATAGGATAAACAGGCAGACCTTTTTATAAAAGAATAAACGAACATAAACAAAGCTTTACAATGAAAAACAACAAATCTCATTACGCCAAACATTTAACAGAGGAAAATCATACATTCAATGAAGATTTCAAAAAAATTTACATAACGGAAAGAAAGGAAAAATACTGAATTGTTTAGAACAGGTAGAAATTAATCAGAAAAAATCCTCAGGTCTATTACTCAACGATCAATTAGATGGGGGAGGGTCTTCTTTATTGAACTTTCTAGGTATTAAGGTAAATATGTTAATGAATTTAGTACTTGTAATTAGGTAAACTATGTATTCTGAAACATACTTTGTTAGTTAATTTACATCGTGCTCCAGAAGAAGGCACAGTGTGTCGAAACAATTGTCAGCAATAATAAACATAAGTGGTGATCTTAAACATTTGTTCAAATTTTTATTTCTAGTTATTATGGATCACCATCAAGTAACGGCTAAGTCAGTGCAGTATTTTCTTTAACTGTTTTGCTCTAAGTAATTTTGTATATAACTTCTGTTTTTTCACCCCCCTTTCAATTATTCATGACCAAATATATGAAAGGTTAAAACAAAAGGGAAGAGGGTTATAGAGATTGCTAAGTATATACAATGTGTCCCAAAAAGTTTTTAACAAATGAAGAAAAAGTTTATCTTACATATAAAAAAAAATATTTCTGATAAAAAGTTCTGCATCACATGGAAATCCATAATCAAGCATCAAAAGTTTACAATATTTGATGGTATACAAGGAAAATAAAAAATAATGAGTTATAATGAAGAGTAAAGTGTGTTTAAATTAAAATACATAGCAAAAATATTAATTGAAAATGTCAATAGGTACTAAGAAATTATGCTCACGTTTAGATTTGTGGCCTTCCTAGTTAAAAATCCAAAAAAACTCCAACAAACACGTCAGTAATTCTTGAATTATTTACTGAATAAAAGAAAACGTAATCACTACGAATTTTAGGCTGAAAATAAAATACCATATCTTTAATATATATTTTAGTTCCTACTAACATTTTCAATTAATATTTTGCTCTATATTTAAATTCAAACACATTTTACTCTTCACTATAAATCATTATTTTTTATTTTCCCTCTATATCATCAAATATTTTAAAACTTTGCTGCTTGATTATGGATTTCCGCGTGATGTAGAACTTTTTATCACGAATATATTTTTTTGGTAATATGTAGGATAAACTTGTTCTCCATTTGTATAAAACTTTTTTTGACACACTGTGTTGTGTTAAATGTGGTTTATTATAAAAAAAAGTTTTTCTTTCGCACAATTCGCCAATAAGGTTCTATGTTTGGCTGACGGACCCAAGCCAAGTCAGCACAAACACTATTACCATTATGTTTTAAGAAACGATCGGACCATGTTACATGTTTTCAAAATCATTGACTTCTGAATATTTCTGTGTTGAGTCCTAATTGTACTCGTGTAAATATTATTGGTGTAAGGCCTATGGCTGATATAATGAGGGGACAATGATGACTTTTTCTTGTTTCCATAGTCTTTTTATTTCTGTTGCAAAGTCTGTGTATTTGGAGATAAAATTATGACCAATTAAAATGGAAATGTTTCTTTATGTATCCCATTAAAGGTGTACTAAGTATTATTTAAAGACTGTAATAAAATAATTTTGAATTCACAACAAGAACTAATTCTCATACGAAGTACTGAGAATAGTAATATCCCAGTATCTATCATGATAAAAAACATACGATTGCAATAACAAACCTTTTCTGACGAATTTATTTTCTTACTATAGCTATTCCTCCAGAGCTAACACTTAACTAAACCCATTAATAATAACCGGTCAAGTGCAAGTTGAACTTGCGCAGTTAGTGTTCCGTACGTTGATTGATTTTAAAAAAAAAATTTTGTAACGGGGGTATAATATGATCAGTGACTTCACAAAACACACCCCAAATGAGTTTTCAACAAAGTTTGTTTCCAATCTTTACTGAAAATTGATGACCTTGAAATTTTTGTTTTTTTTTTATATATCAGATAAATTATTAAAGGTAATGCACTCGTGATCATTTTCGGTCAATCTGCACCCCATGGAGAATATTCAAGATTTTTTTCAAAATTTTTTGATAGGTACTTTTCGAGATAAGGCGGATGGAGATTTTTTCGCGATTTTTTAAAAATAATACAAAGAAAAGTGCGCGCAAGTATTACATTATATATATATATATTTTACTCGCGTTTTCACAATTTGACACCACACTCAATTGCCTAGTAAAATTTTTTTTCTCTTCCAATTTCACCCCCAAAACTAACCCCTTATGTCAGAATTTAACTTTCAAAACTACATGGCTCTGATGAGACCATCAATTTCTATATTATTACCAAATTTCAACTTTCTACGACAAATAGTTTCGGAGAAAATCGGGTGTGACAGACAGACGGACAGAGAGACACCGAAGTCATCTTATAAGTGTTCCGTACGGAACACTAAAAATAGTGACATACTTATTACTTTCCGAAGCTAAGAATTAGCTCGATGTCCAGAATTACTAGAAACTACGACATAACTTTTACAAAAATTAAAAGAGCTCGTCATATTTTAATTTTTTTTTTTAAACTGATAGACTAAGAAATTTAAAAACGACTTGATTAAATTTAGTTACAGCGACCTAAGAAATATAAATGTTTGTTTTGAATTCTGAAATAATCCTGCAATGATTTCCAACTTGAATTGAAATATGATAAATTTGTTCTATTACATAATTTTTTTTCGCAAGTTCGTCAAGTATATTGCAATTTGGTCATAGAGCCCCCCTTTTTAATACAACAGGTCAATGTCCCTAAGGCCTACATTAATTATTAACACAAACGAGACTTACTGCACAGTAGTCCGGTAACCTAGAGAATTGATTCGAAACAAAAGGAAATGCCAGCTGAAACAACAGCATATTTTCTCATAATACATGATAAAATATTTAGCAAAATAATAAAGCATATATTTAGTGTTCATACATCTAAAAAAAAGTATGTCTTTGACATTGAAGATCTCTGTCTATTAAACTATAAGCTCCGCTAGCATATTTTTAGTGTTCCGTACGGAACACTTATAAGATCACTTCGGTGTCTGTCCGTCTGTCACACACCCGATTTTCTCCGAAACTATTTGTCATAGAAAGTTGAAATTTGATAATAATATAGGAATTGATGGCCTCATCAAAGCCATGTAGTTTCGAAAGTTAAATTCAGACTTAAGGGGTTAGTTTTTGGGGGTGAAATCAGAAGTGAAAAAAAATTTTAATAGGTAATCGAGTGTGGTGTTAAATGAAAGCTTGTAAAAACACGAGTATATATATATATATATATATATATATATATATATATATATATATATATATATATATATATATATATATATATATATATAATGTAATACTTGCGCTCACTTTTCTTTGTATTATTTTTAAAAAATCGCGAAAAATCGCTGTCCCCCGCCTTATCTCGAAAAGTACTTATCAAAAAATTTTGAAAAAATTCTGGAATATTCTCCACGGGGTTGAACGAAAATTATCACGAGTGCATTACCTGTAATAATTTATCTGGTATATGAAAAAAACAGAAATTTCAAGGTCATCAATTTTCAGTAAAGATTGGAAATAAACTTTGTTGAAAACTCATTTGGGGTGTGTTTTGTGAAGTCACTGATCATTTTATATTTCCGTAACAACATTTTTTATTTTAAAAGCAATCAACGTACGGAACACTAATTGCGCAAGTTCAACTTGCACTTGACCGATTATTTAAGATCACCAGCCCATCATATCTTAGGTCTCCTCTGGCTATTTTATGTTTCCATCTGTTTGTTCCATATATTATCCTGTTGTCTAAGGGTAAGACCAGAAAATTTTCATTTTTGTTTTGCCACCTGTTCTCTTACGTCTTTTTGTTACACTTCTAACCACCACTTTTTTCGTTTCCTGTCTTCAAGTTTTATATGAAGCATCTGTATGCTGGTATCTGGTATTATGGATATTTTCCTGGCTCGTCTCTAGATATTCACGTATTTTTTAGAACTATTTTTCTATTAGTAATTTTGTTGTAGGCATATTTTAGTTGGTTAAAGTACGGCAACAAATTTCTATACCTCGTTCTTCTCAATTCAGTTTCTTGATGATATCCTCCAGCGTCTCATTTTGAGGATAATATATCTCGCTATCACAACATTCTCATCCCAAATATACTAGCTCGGTGCATTGCTGTATATATATATATATATATATATATATATATATATATATATATATATATATATATATATATTAGAGGAGGGTAGTCTTGACCGACTAGTTAAACAGCAAACTTCAAATTCTTGAGGTAAGCCATCATTGGAATAGGTTTACTAGGTTTTAACATCTTTTTAGCTACGCCAAGCTTTATTTTCTTTTTCAGGGCTACAAATACAGTAGATTATCAATATTCTAAGGCCACTCCCTGATTTGTCGGTGCGCACACCAAGAAAAACGATACCGCAGCGACAAATTAGGGAGCGGCCTAGGTTTACAACCGAAAGCAACCCAAATTATGAACGTCGAAACTACTTACTGCTAAGTGGTACTTTTTGGATAATTCCTTTCAACAAAAATCCACATTACTGTTAATGTTTATTGTGTTGTATGTCCTGTCTGGCTTCCTGAAGACAAACCTGAATAATTATATTATAAAAAAAATTTAATTCAATTTAAATTATTTATGGACAAACATACAATGCTTTAATAAGGTATAGAAAGAGGTGAGAGGGGTTATTTAGTATATATTATATTATTTGTCCTAGGGCTTTTGGAGTCTAGGCATCTGTAAACAGTGTTATTTTTTTTTCTCATTTAAAATTTTAAAAGAAACCATATGTAGAAAGAATTATGAGGTTTGAGTTGTAAATAACTTGGAAGTTCTGTCTTTATTTACAATCACCGATCATTTAAAATATAAAATTGCAGTGCTTAGAACAAGTTATTTTTTAATGTGAGGTAGTCAAATTCAGTACTTACTCCGGATTTACTTGCCTACATGCGAGGTGGTACTGGTGGGAGCTAGTTCAGCTAATAAGTTGGCATGCATCTTCAATAATAATATTATTTGATAGTGTAAGAGGGTACAGTTGATCCAATGAAATTCTGAATTAAAATTGAAATTTTTATTTGCTATAAAAACTTACTTCTTACATACAGTTCCTTTAATTATGCCAAAGGATTTTAAGATAATCATTTTCTGACTTTTGAGCAAAACCTGATGAAACTGAAATATACCGCATTTTTTAGGATGTCAGTGCGACAAACCATAGATAATCAAGCAGAACTACAGATTTCTCTAACGGTACTCTTAGTATCATTGGTAGCCTGTATCTTTCTAGTATGGTACTTGCGATTTTTTGTGGAAAAGAAGAGGGTTATATAGGTCTGCTAGCAAATTACCAGGTCCTTTTGCTTTAACCGCTTATTGGGTCTGCTTTTTCTTTTATTGGTACAAATTATGGTAAGTTTTAATAGTAATAAAAAGTAGAAAATGTTATCTTCTCTTATTTTTCAAAAGTTAGTACCTTCCTGCTTATAAAAGAAAAAGAAATATATATATATATATATATATATATATATATATATATATATATATATATATATATATATATATATATATATAAAAATAGTGTATTTATGAGAATATAAGGAGGAGGCAAAATTTTGTCCCTCGAGGAACATGCTATATTATGACCACAAAAATAAAAATATTCAAATCTTTTTTGCATGGAAGTAGGGAAACAGAATTTAGAGCAAAATTAGTATCTTATTCTTTATTGTACAAATTTTTTTTTATGGGTCTAGCACACGTGCTACAGGGAAGTCCCTAAAGCTCTACAGGAGCGACACGTGTGCGGAGAAAGCGATTCACGTTCTTCTTAAATCGCTGTAAATTGTACTCGGTGGAAACACAGTGCTGGGCAAATTATTCCAAAGGGATGATGTTCTCCATATAAATGACTGCTTGAAAAGCGTTGTACGAGGAGTAACAAGCTGATCCTCATACGGATGTGAAGTATTAGCGTGACGTGTACTTCTAACATGCACCGCTCTGGGAGGAATTAAGCGGGCCACATCCTTCGAACACTTTTCATGAAAATACTTGTAGAATAGCTCAAGTCGCCAACCGTTCTTCGATGTTCCAGCGAATCAAGGCCACCTGTCAGTTCCGGCTCTCCAATCAGACGAACAGCTCTTCTCTGAATAGAATCCAACAAATGCATTGTATGTTTGGGAGCGGAGCCCCAAACATGGGAGCAGTATTCCATAGTTGGTCGAATTTGAGCTTTGTATAGAATTAACAGTTGTTGTGACGTGTAAAGCTTTCTGGTTCGAAATAATATTCCCAACTTCTGAGAAGCTCTCCTTGCTATGCCTGTAACATGTTCATGCCAGGACATATTTGCTCCCAAATTTACGCCCAACAATTTGAGTGACGATGTTAGGGGAATGGAGTGCCCCGACATAAATATGTCGGGTTCAGCAACGTTAACTTTTTTAGAAAAAACTGCCGCCTGGGTTTTTGTAGCGTTAAATTCCACTTGGTTACTGTCATCCCAAGATAGAATTTGAGTAGCCGATGTCCGAGCGTTCAAAGTGAATGAAGAGATAAGCGTACTGTCATCTGCAAAGCTATAGATTGGATTTTCGGTCTTTTCCAGCAGATCGTTAATGTAAATGAGAAAGAGAGTAGGAGACAGTATGGAGCCTTGGGGTACACCGGCGTTGATAGTGAAGGTGTTAGAAAGAAATCCGTCGACTGCCACTCGCAAAGAACGCTCTCTGAGGAAACATGAGAGCCACAAAGTTAGTGGTTTAAGCCATCATTTAAAATAAACAAAAAAATTTTTGGATGGATATACCGAATTAAGGCTAAACTGAATGAGAAGGTGCTAATTTCACTCTAAAATGACACTAAAACACAAAATTTTGAACCCTATGTTTTTCTTATGTGAGTTTTGGGGTTGATCATAGATATTAAGGACAAAAGCATCAAAAATATTAAGTGTTCCTTATTTATAAAGTAAAGTAAATATAGAGGATATTAACTTTATCTTTGATTTCTTACCCGTTACCATCAACCTTTGCGAGTCCCTCTTCTAACTTTTTTAAAGCTGCTGATTTCTTGAAACCTTTCCTCTATATTTTTGATTTTTTTTGCCGCATTAATTTAATTTCTTTTCAGAAATTATCATTTGTTTTTTATAAGTTTCCTCAAATTAAAGTTAACATTTTCACTCATTTTTTGTGAACTAGAAAATGAAGTTCACAGATTTATTAATTTTTTCAAGATTTTTATTCATATCTTCTTAAAATTTTCCACTTCTTGTGAAGCTATGTTACTGAACATATCAGTAAAATTTTGAAATTTTAGAACCATATTCTTAGAAATATCACCTTGTAGTTTTTCTGGTATAACCCTTATTATTTTATTTTTCATATCTTATCCTGAACTATTCAATTCCTCATATTTGTCTTTACTTATTTTTATGTCATCGTCATCTTTTGAAATTTTTATTATTTGGTCAAGATATTCCGGAATAATTTTATCTTTTTTGTAACATTTTGTACATCCTAATTTTTAACAAGATTTGTGACGTTCGTTTTTAAGCCGAATTCCTAATTTTCAATTATTTTTTGTTTCCAACATATTTTTTGTCGCTCGTGAAGTTTTTTAAAATTTGATTTTTCAATCGAACGAACATTCTGCGGTAGGCTGAAAAATTTTTGGTCTAGCTACTTAAAACACTTTTTTTAAAAAAAATTCGACTTTATTTATCAATGTATTCTCCTTCAAGAGCGATACAATCAGTCCAACGCTTTTCCAACATTTTTATACCTTTCTTGTAGAAGGATTTGTCTTTGCGTTCAATATAGGCCTCAGTTTCAGCGATAACTTCTTCCCTGGAGCCAAATCTCTTTCCTGCAAGCATTTCTTTGAGGTCTGCGAATAGATAATAGTCGCTGGGGGCCAAATCTGGAGAATACAGTGGATGAAGAAGCAATTCGAACTTCAATTCATGCAATTTTGCTATCGTAACCATTGACTTGTGACACGGTGCCTTGTCTTGATGAAAGAGCACTTTTTTCTTGTCCATTTGGGGCCGTTTCTTTGCGATTTCTGCCTCTAAACGGACCAATAACTCTATATAATATTCGCTATTGATAGTTTTTCCCTTCTCAGCATAGTCGATGATAATGCGCATCCCAAAATACAGAGGCCAAAACCTTCCCAGCTGACTGTTATGTCTTTGGTCACTTCGGACGGCTTTCACCGGCTGCTGTCCACTCAGCTGACTGCCGATTTGATTCCGGTATGTAGTGGTGGATCCATTGTCACATATCGGATGAAAAAATCCTTCTTATTGCGCTTATAATAAAAAAAGTAAAGTTTGTGAGTTTGTTTGTTTGTTACAGGTATTCCCTGAAATAACTGATCCGATTTAAAAAATCTTTTCTGGGATGTACCCGGACTTGTTGGTTGAACATAGGTTGTAAATAAGATTGTGACAAAAGGGAGCTGACTGGTGACAATTTTAATGACGCAAGTTAACGTAAAAAATGGACAAGCGGACGACTTTCTAGCAAACACTGCCTTAGTAAAAGATATATAAAATTATATTTAGAAGAATTGTAGAACATAAAAGAATCTACAAAAAAATCCACTCAGTATATGTCTAACCCACAAAACTGAAACATTAGTCTGAAAAATAGACGTCACCAAGTAATAAATCTGTCGAGAATTGTTTCTATAGCTAAAATTAAATCCTTATCAAAATAATTATATTCTTCGTTACATATATTTCATGTAGATATAAATCGTCGTTTGCACCACCAGTTTTAAAAATGTAATTATCTTGGAGGGGCTGTGTGAGAGTCGGGAGGAACAATTTTTTGTATCGAAAAATTTTAGGCCCTAATTTCTAATGTTAGGGGTGCAGGTCCAAACAGCGCTCAGAATCAACACGTTGTTGCTTTTGGTCCACTGTGAACAAACGCGGTATCCATTTGGAACAGAGCTTTCTCATGCCCAAATTTTCATGCAATATATGACCAACACGTTCTTTTGATATCTTTAGGGTGCCTCACGCGTCTCCACCTCATTTGGAAGTCTAGAGCGTTCAGCATCATTTGTATCTGTATGACCGAAAATAGACAGAAGTCCATATTTCAGCAGTTTACTAGCCATTCTCTTCTCCGTCAAATCCATCCTGAGATGCGTTTTGCCGTATCACGGCTCGTCAGTCAGGCTAGGATTGACAAACGGAATCAACTGGTACTTATCCCAGAACTTTACGATGCACAGTGTCTCGACTAGTACAAGCTAGCGGGACAATATTATTTCTCCACTTATTTCAATTGTTTATGTATATTCCAGGTATCTTAAGCTATTTTTAAGAAAAAAAAAGTTGAAAAATGTGTACTGTATGTGTATTAATCGAAATATGTAGCTGCAAGACGGAAGTGGTTTACTAATGTGTCTCATTTGTTCACTATTGTCGCTAATTGTTCTTTAATTAGCTACATACGTCTACCTACTCATTATGTGTGAAAAGCACAATCATGTTTGTTTACAAAGAAATTTCTAGGAAAAAAAATAAAAATCATAATGATAGTACCCACATTTATTAATTTACAAAATATTATTTCTTTTAAAATAAATTAGTACAATAACAGTATCTATATATCAATTATTTACAATAACAAGATGTATAAGTAAAAGAAATATAATATTAAATAACTTATATACTAAGGCATGAATTATAAGCAACTACAACACACAATAAAATAAGAATAGAATTACAATAAAAAAATACTTAAACCTACTAATCACCATCAGATGTCGTCATCATCGCTCTCCCATTCAGTAGAATATTCAGAGAGTAAATAATCCTCCTCATTTAATTCGTGATGATGACTTACTGATGGTGTTTCGGATGGCAATGAAGGTGGAATAATCAACTGCAGAACCTTCGATGGCAAAGAAATAAATTTTTCTTCGCGGTAATTCTCTATACGAGTTAATAACAGGATCAGACGTAATTAAAAGCATTCTCAAAAGATCTGTATTTGTGGCAATACGTGACCGCTTCCTGGTGTGCCGTTCAGGGAATCTACGACAGTCTTTATTTCTTGCCTCCTGGGCTTCTTCGGAGAGTTGTCCAATGGGAAGAAGAAAAGACTTTTATAACTTCCGCGCTGTGTACAAGCATTTTATGCACAGTAACGGGCATGGTTACCATACCCAGGTTTTGGTTTATCTACAATGAGACCCATACGATCTTTAAACACTTTTTGTATCTCTTGTGAGCGTTGCTTCACAATAGCTTTGTCGTTATCTCCCCTAACTTGCCACTTTTTCATTTCTAAACGATAGCTGATGTGAAGCAAACATTCGAACGTGCGGATCCATGCATGTAAAGTAGATAAACCAAATACAAGGCGTTCTTCGTTGCTGGGATATTTCTTTGACTCCTCGTTCATAGTAGATGGGGTGGCACCGCAAATATAACACTTTTGTGTTGAACTTGTGTCTGTTAAGGCATTGCACACTTTGCCATCAGTCATTGTCAACAACAAATCGTGTTTAACAGAGATTTGAGATCCAGCAACGTTACATAATGTTGGAAGAAGCTGACTTAATTCATCTAAAATTTTAGAAGTTTCTTCTTTCGTAAACTCTTTTGTCTCCTTGGCAAAAATAAACTTAATAGGACGGCAATATAAAGTAGAGGAAGGTCTTGGATTTTGCCAGATCACAGTTTCGCCATCAAGCAGTCTCAAAGGGACAAATAAGTATACGAACAAAAATTCGTCTGTAGCGTTAGTGTTCTCAAATTTCTGCTTATACGTGCTATGCCCCGAACTCCCATCACAGCCCCATTTGCTTACCAACGTATAGTACGAGGTAACACACTTCTAATCACTTCCATCTGAGCTTTAACTAATCGTTCAGCCGTTTTATCCAAAAGTTTAATTTCAGCTCGAGATTCAGTCACAGAAATATATTCGTCAGAAGGACAAGAAGCTTTGGACTTACCTAAACTATAAAACGATGGATACACTTGATGTCCCGCTTTCATCGACCATTTTCTTGTTTGTTTAGATGAGCGAGAAGTCGATTTCGAGTCCACATAATAAGCTAAAGCTTCGTCTGGTGTTAACTGCCGACTTTGTTCAGAACATTTATTCTTTTCTCTAGTTTCACTCGTCGACCGCGACGTTATGGATCTGTTTAGCAACACTTCGATGCCCTTCTTTTCGAGTAGCTAACTCAGCTGCTGTAATAAGCTCACTTGCACTTCGCGATTCCAAAAGATCTTCTACTCTCCGTCTCTTCATTTTCGTTGATGAGTCTTCAAATGAATTTCTGGGTCGCCCTACGGAAAGAGCCGCTGATGATGTTGAAGTGCACGGCTGGTTAACACACATCTTTATTTCGATTCCGGATCCCTCTAACCAATCTTTATGTTTGATTAGAAAAACATTTCTTTGTTACACTTTAAAGAAGTCCACTTTTGATTGAATTTTGCTGAAAGGCTTGATATTTTCATTTTGAGTCGTTTTAGAGAATCGTCAGAAATATCAGACATATTGAATTTTTCACTTATATAATAAAAAATGCCACTGTTTCGTTCAGTTTTGTCATGTTTTAGCCATTCTTCAAAAAACTCCATTTTCGTCATAGTCACGACTCGTTCTGAAAAAAATAAAATAATTTTACTTTCGGGCCTTTTCAGGGTCTATAATATATATGAATCTGTGCCTGAATGTTGTAGGTATTACATATAGAAAAATCTAGGTGGATATATGTGGATAAAAAAAGTTGTTACTTTTAAAGTTTACAATTAATGTAAAATTTGCTGGATTTATCTATACATTTACAAATTGATATTACACCAAAAGTATATATATTTTTTATAAAAAATATGTCATAATAGAGTACATACCTTCAACAGAATATTCCATCACAAAAAACTCGTTTCACTTTGCTACCAATTTTAAAATATGTTATCACAAGTGTGCATAAAATGCAACTGATTTGTAAATGAAAATGACCTCTCTTATAAGGGTTACTTTGACCCCCTAATAAGTTACCTTTATGAGGTGATAAACAAATTAATTCTTGGAATTCGTTAAATGGGGGGGGGGGGGGTTGTTTACAAGTCGTTATCAGTGGTTCCTGGAAATTACGTCATGAATATTGTCCCGCTAGCATGTTCTTGCCGAATCACTGTGCGATGGTAGGATACAACGAATTGTATTAAGTACGCATACCTATTACTCCATCGAAAGCTGGCACAGCAGCTTTCGAGCCTACGGAGTGGTTGACACAGTCAACTGTTAAAAGCAGGTAGCGCTTTTCGAGGGATCCTTCCTCAGGCATATATAGTTATTGTAAAGCAACTGAAAATAGACAGAAGTCCATATTTCAGCAGTTTACTAGCCGTTCTCTTGTCCGTCAAATCCTTCCTGAGACGCGTTTCGCCGTATCACGGCTCGTCAGTCAGGCTAGGATTAACAAACCAGAGAAAGCTGCTGTGCCAGCTTTCAAAGGAGTAATAGGTATGCGTCCTTAATACAATTCGTTGTATCCTACCATCGTACTCTGTATGAGCGAGTTTAAATGATGAGTGATTTTCCAGGATCAGAGTCCCCGTAACACTTATCAAGTCATTACTTTGCTTGAACGGTATTTTTTCCCATCAAAAACATTGTTTAATCAACACAAGAAATTAGATTTTTTCCATTGTTTAAAAAATATCAAAAGTAGTGTCACTAAAACCACTGTAACCTGTAATTTTATCGTCGAAATGTCATGAAATTTTGACACGTATCTTTTGAAGGTTGATACTTCCTAAAAATCATACGGATTTTTTGAAAAGGGCGACATCTATGTGTCAGACCAAAAACTTTTCAGCCTACGTGTTATATGATATATATATATGAAATATGATAACCAAATTATGCCATGCCATGTTATAAATGTATTAATCAAATTGTAAATTATATGATTACATTGGCTTCTTTGAGTTTTTTTATAATGGAAATTATTTCATTATTAGGACGTAATAATGAAATAATTTCCACCTGCTAACATAGATCTTATTAATAAACGCAGTCTATCAATCAATTCATTAATATCATGCAATACGAGGCTGGTTTGAAAAGTCCGTGCAAAAATAAAAACTACTTATGTGTTTGGGGTAAACCTTTTTTATTTTTCGACATAGTCTCCTTTTAGGTTTATACACTTCGTCCAACGATGTTCTAGTTTGTCGATCCCTTCCGAATAATAGGATTTGTCCAAGTCGGCAAAATATCCATTATTGTCTGCAATCACCTCCTCGTTTGAATAAAATCTTTGTCCGGCCAGCCATTTCTTCAAATTGGGGAACAAATAGTAGTCCGAGGGAGCCAAGTCTGGAGAATAGGGGGATGTGAAACGGGTTGGAATCCTATTTCCATTAATTTTGCGACCACAACTGCTGAGGTGTGTGCTGGTGCGTTGTCGTGATGGAAAAGGACTTTCTTGTGGGCCAATCGCGGGCGTTTTTCTTGCAGCTCGGTTTTCAAAACGGTCCAATAACGATGAATAATATTCACCTGTAATAGTTTTACCCTTTTCCAGATAGTCGCTGAGGATTATCCCTTGCGAATCCCAAAAGACGGTCGCCATAACCTTTCCGGCCGAAGGAACGGTCTTCGCCTTTTTTGGTGCAGATTCCCCCTTGGTAACCCATTGTTTAGATTGTTGTTTGGTCTCAGGAGTATAGTAATGTATCCATGTTTCATCCACAGTGACGAAACGACGCTTAAAGTCCTCCGGATTCTTCTGGAACAGCTGCAAACCATCCTTGCAACACTTCACACGATTCCGTTTTTGGTCAAGCGTGAGCAGTCGCGGCACCCATCTTGCGGATAGCTTTCTCATGTCCAAATGTTTATGCAAAATATTATGTACCCGTTCAGTCGAGATGCCCACAGCACTAGCAATCTCACGCACCTTAACTCTTTTGTCATCCATCACCATATCATGGATTTGATCAATGATTTCTGGAGTCGTAACCTCCACAGGCCGTCCAGAACGTTCGGCGTCACTTGTGTCCATATGGCCAGTCCAAAAATTTTGAAACAACTTATAAACTGTTCTAATCGAAGGTGCAGAGTCACCATAATGTTTATCAAGCTTCTCTTTAGTCTCCTGCGGCGTTTTGCCTTTCATAAAATAATGTTCAATCACCACACGGAATTCTTTTTCGTCCATTTCTTGAAAATCACTCGACTTCCTTGATTCACACGAATGCCAAACACAAAGAAATAGACCAATATGGCTGAAACTTGGTGTGCGTTCATTCAAGAGATGCTACTAACTAAACATGACCTCGATACGCGCCGGTGGTGCCATCTCTCGGACTTTGCACGGACTTTTCAAACCAGCCTCGTATATATAGTCTGTATTCGGTTTATTAATTTTTAAACTTAAACTATCCCCTTGTGTGGTTGGTTTATTAGATCTAATCTGTTTAGGATTAATTTCCATTACACTTTGAAAAAAATTTTGAAAGAGATTAATAGCTCTAACTTTTTTTTTTATCGTTCATCTCCCCGCCTGAGTAGGGACTTTACCCTTTTCCGTTGTCAACGTTGTGCAAGTGCCGAAACAGACATTTTCGTATTTCGCAGCACTTTTTAGACAACGCGGTAGTACTACCTCAGACGTTATTGCATGTCTGCGAACAACTACTATCTATGTATGTGGCCAGGCCAAATATACTTAAATAAATTAATAAATAACTATACCGACCTGCGGGATTGAACCCTCGACCTTCTACACCGTAACCATGGGCCGTCACCACCTTTGACACCTTCTCTTTGTAAATATGGTCCTACTATTATAATATACTTGTGTGAAGCATTTCCTTCAATCTGTTCATCAGGATTGTAATTCTTACGATAAACTTTAATTCTTTTTAAAATATCCGTATAATTATCACTTCCTAGGGAGAATTATATGCAAGGAAGAATCTATTGTAACATATATATAACACATGGGCTGAAAAGTCCCGGGCCTAACACATAGATGGCGCTAGTTTTATTGCAGTCACCTTTTTTTCAGTTAATACTAACCTTCAAAAGACAGCTGTTAAAATTTCATGATATTCTATTCATTAGTTTGTGAGTTATTGTGCTAAGAGTGACGCTACTTTTGTTATTTTCAAAACAATGGATCAAAAACAATTTCGTGTTTTAATTTTACACTGCTTCTTGATGGGAAAAAATACCGTTCAAGCGAAGCAATGGCTTGAAAAGTGTTATGGGGACTCCGCTCCATCAGAAACAACAATAAAACGTTGGTTTGCTGACTTCAAACGTGGTCGTAGAGACACCGATGATGCAGAACGCAGTGGACGTCCAAATGAGGCGGTAACACCAGAAAACATCAAAAAAATCCATAAAATCGTTTTGAATGATCGAAAAGTGAAGTTGCGTGAGTTAGCTGACATCGTAAAGATATCAAAAGAACGTGTTGGCTTTATATTGCATGAGCATTTGACTATGAGAAAGCTCTGTTCAAAGTGGGTGCCGCGTTTGCTCACTGTTGATCAAAAACAAGAACGTGTTGATGATTCTGAGCAGTGTTTGGCCATGTTTAAACGTAACAAACCGGAATTTTTGCGTCGATATGTGACAATGGATGAAACATGGATCCATCACTTCACTCCGGAATCAAAACGATCGTCATCTGAGTGGACAGCAACTGGTCAACCTCGTCCAAAGCGCCCGAAAGCACAACAATCGGCTGGAAAGGTTATGGCCTCGGTATTTTGGGATGTGCGTGGTGTATTATTCATCGACTATCTTGAGAAAGGAAATACCATCAACAGTGAATATATAGCGTTATTGGAGCGTTTGAAGGCCGAAATTGCAAAGAAACGACCGCATATGGCAAAGAAAAAAATTTTGTTTCATCAAGACAACGCACCGTGTCACAAGTCAATCAAAACAATGGCAAAACTACATGAATTGAACTTCGAATTGCTCCCACATCAACCGTATTCGCCAGATTTGGCTCCCAGCGACTACTGGCTGTTCGCAGACCTGAAAAAAATGCTCGCCGGTAAGAAATTTCGCACAAATGAAGAGGTTATCGCTGAAACTGAGGCCTATTTTGAGGCAAAAGATAAATCGTTCTACTAAAGTGGTATTGAAATGTCAGAGCGGCGCTGGAATGATTGCGTTGCTCTTGATGGAGATTACGTTGATGAATAAAGCTAATTTTGAACCAAAAAAAAACCGTGTTTTCTTTGTTAGGGCCCGGGACTTTTCAGCCTATATATATATATATATATATATATATATATATATATATATATATATATATATATATATATATATATATGAGACGTTTCAGTCAACGGGGATGCCCGTGTGACCAGAACTGGGAGAGACGCACATGTATGTGTAATGGCTCAAAATTTTTGTTAAAGTGCCTACTTTCGAATGCTACTTGGCTTTTTAAAAAATTTAATACGACGGGCGCAATATAGCTCATAATGTTTAAACAAGAAAAATTGTATTTTTATATATTAAAAACGAATAATGTCAAAAAAAATTTTGAAAATTCGTACTTACGGGTTTCCGAGGGTACTGAATTCATTTGTGCGCTAGTTTTTGATTTTGAACCCTTACAAGGGATGAAAATAGGGGTTAGAGGTGACTAATTATCAGAATTTGTAAAGATTTTTTTCTGCAGATTCAGGAATGGAAATTTAAAGTTTTTTATGCTTCTAATTAGTTAATTTTTAAGGGTAGCTTTCAAATTTATATCCCTTATAAAGGCGAAAAATGGGGATTGGGGTGAAATATTGACATAATTATGTTTTATCGTGCCTGGAATTAAAAATTTGTTATCAAGAGTTTACCAGGAAGTGATGCCAGTTTTGTACTTTTCCACCCAGAGAGGAGCGAAATTTTTACATAAATTGGAATTTTTCTATTTGGAATTACGAACTTATTCTCTGCTGGAGTTTTTAAGGATGCCAATGTTGACTTTGACAGTAGTTTTATAAATTTACACACTTACAAAGGTAAAAGTTCTTAGATGCATCCCTGTAAGGAATATCAAAGTCAAAATTGACATCCTTAAAAAACCTTGATAACAAAATTTTAAATCTGTACACATTCCTAATGATGTCAAAATTTCGACCCCACCTCTACCCTTATTTTCAGATAAAACACTTATTTTCACCTCTCCATGTAAAAAGGTATAAAAACTGACAACAGAGTCAAAAGAGGCATCAGGTCAATATTTTAAAAGGAAGAAAACAAAGTAAAAGCATGGTCGATTGGACGAGAATGGGTTAAATTAGCTAAAATCATATTCACAATCGGTAATAAAACTCAATATATAAAATAAATAACGTCAGTGAGGCTAACTGAACTAACTTAACATTTCTTAGCCCACACCACAGAAAGGCAACTTAAATTACCTTAACCTGACATACTATAGCTTACAAAACGGGAACAGGAACTTTACGCTACGTAGTCTAATATACGCCTCGAAAATCCCCGATAACAAATTTTTAATTCCAGACACAATAAAACAGAATTATGTCAACATTTCACTCCAACCTCTATTTTTGACCTTTATAAGAAGGACTAATTTGAAAACTACCCTTAAAAATATAATTAGAAGCATAAAAAACTTAAAATCTCCATTCCCCAATCTGTAGAAATAATTTTTTACAAATTCCGATAATTAGTCACCCCAACCCCTGTAAGGGCGCAAAATCAAAAACTACTTGCAGAAATGAATTTAGTACCCTCGGAAACTCCCGAGTATCAATTTTCAAAATTTCTTTTGACGTTATTTATTTTTCAATATAAAAATTCCTTTTTTTTTGTTTAAACATTATGAGTTTAGCAGCCATATTGCGTCCGCCATATTGAATTTTTTAAAAGGTCAGGTAATATTCGTTCAGTTCTGGTCACACGGTATTCCTATTGACGTAAAACGTCCCATATCTATATATATATATATATATATATATATATATATATATATATATATATATATATATATATATATATACGAGGCTGGTTTGAAAAGTCCGTGCAAATTCCGAGAGATGGCACCACCGGCGCATATCGAGGTCATGTTTAGTTAGTAGCATCTCTTGAATGAACGCACACCAAGTTTCAGCCATATTGGTCTATTTCTTTGTGTTTGGCATTCGTGTGAATCAAGGAAGTCGAGTGATTTTCAAGAAATGGACGAAAAAGAATTTCGTGTGGTGATTAAACATTACTTTATGAAAGGCAAAACGCCTCAGGAGACTAAAGAGAAGCTTGATAAACATTATGGTGACTCTGCACCTTCGATTAGAACAGTTTATAAGTGGTTTCAAAATTTTCGGACTGGCCATATGGGCACAAGTAACGCTGAACGTTCTGGGCGGCCTGTGGAGGTTACGACTCCAGAAATCATTGATCAAATCCATGATATGGTGATGGATGACAGAAGAGTTAAGGTGCGTGAGATTGCTAGTGCTGTGGGCATCTCGACTGAACGGGTACATAATATTTTGCATAAACATTTGGACATGAGAAAGCTATCCACAAGATGGGTGCCGCGATTGCTCAAGCTTGACCAAAAACGGAATCGTGTGAAGTGTTGCAAGGATGGTTTGCAGCTGTTCCAGAAGAATCCGGAGGACTTTAAGCGTCGTTTCGTCACTGTGGATGAAACATGGATACATTACTATACTCCTGAGACCAAACAACAATCTAAACAATGGGTTACCAAGGGGGAATCTGCACCAAAAAAAGGCGAAGACCGTTTCCTTCGGCCGGAAAGGTTATGGCGATTGTCTTTGGGATTCGCAAGGGATAATCCTCATCGACTATCTGGAAAAGGGTAAAACTATTACAGGTGAATATTATTCATCGTTATTGGACCGTTTGAAAACCGAGCTGCAAGAAAAACGCCCGCGATTGGCCCACAAGAAAGTCCTTTTCCATCACGACAAACGCACAAGCACACACCTCAGCAGTTGTGGTCTCAAAATTAATGGAAATAGGATTCCAACTCGTTTCACATCTCCCCTATTCTCCAGACTTGGCTCCCTCGGACTACTATTTGTTCCCCAATTTGAAGAAATGGCTGGTGGGACAAAGATTTTATTCAAACGAGGAGGTGATTGCAGACACTAATGGATATTTTGCAGACTTGGACAAATCCTATTATTCCGAAGGGATCAACAAACTAGAACATCGTTGGACGAAGTGTATAAGCCTAAAAGGAGACTATGTCGAAAAAATAAAAAAGTTTACCCCAAACACATAAGTAGTTTTTATTTTTGCAAGGACTTTTCAAACCAGCCTCGTATATATATATATATATATATATATATATATATATATATATATATATATATATATATATATAGTAGAACCCCGGTTATCCGAGGTAAAGTGGGGGGGCACCCTCCTCGGATAACTGAAAACTAGGATAATCCGGATTTGTTTTTTATTCATTCAAAAAATAAACACCAATACTTTAAACCGATGTATTTAACGTTTTTAACATATAAATAGGTACATTATAAAACAGTGAAATAGGTATCTGTGCGCTTCTGTTTCATATTGCATCTTCTTTTTCTCGCTGCAATGTTTCTCCATCTATTAAGAAGAAGCAAATCCGCTGGGGTTGCCTCTGATTGTTGTTCGATATACCTCAAAGCTTTTTCCAAAGAAGCAAAACCTTCTTGATGAGAGGTCTTAGTGGGAGACTGTTCATCCACCGCCGCTTCGTCATCGTCATCTGATTTTTCGGTTTCCTGAAAGGCATTCGTTATTTTCTTCAATACTCATTTCTTCTTCTAAATCATCTGCTGTAATCCATTCAACAACATCTTCTCTTGTCACATTTTCGTAACCTTTTAATTTTTGCATTAATTCAAGTAAACTTTTTCTTTTTCTTCTATCTCGCTGTCAAAATTTGAACAGGACATTTCTCCATGGCTTCTCAATTTCAAAGCTAATTTATTTAATGGAGTATCATCTTCACTGTCATTATAGTCCTCAAAATCAATAACTTTTGACCAAGATTTGATTAGTGGTAATACGCACAGAATCCTAAGCTTGACTTACCCAGTAAATAAATTTTTCAGTGTAACCTTTCTCATCCCATTGATAATATCCTCCTTTTCTGTGTATTCTAACAGCTGTTCAAGATATAAATGCCTATAATTTTTTTAAATGTTTTCGAGGATGCCTTGATCCATTGGTTCTATTATGCTGGTTACATTTGGAGGAAAAAATTTTACAACAGTTTCGCCCACATGAAGTCCTTCTCCAAAATTGCTTTAATCGAAAGACGGTTTCTGTTCAAAAATTTAGTCACAGAAGGCATGAACTCTTGTTCAAACCCGTTAGTAAATAAGGTCGCATCCATCCATGCGCTCTTCTGACTTTTGTAATAGACTGGTAGGACTTTGGGTGAGATGTCTTTTAAAGCTCTTTGGACGTGCAGACTTGCCAATCACCATCAGTGGGATTTTGTGCTTGCCAGATGCATTGGAACATACCCTTATAGTTAATCTTTCCTTACTTCGTTTGTGTCCAGGAGCTGATTTTTCCTGTAGAAATGCCAATGTTTTTGATGGAAGCATTTTATAATTCAGACCAGTTTTGCACAGTTGTAAATTTGATCACATGTGTATCCACAATCTTCGATTTGCTTTTTAAAGTTCTGCTTAAACTTCTCAATTGATGACACAGCAGCAAAAAGTTTTTCACCACATACAGTCAGTTGTCGTACACCGTACCGTTTTTCCAGCGTCAAGCCATCCAGAACTGGCGGTAAACTGATCTATCTCTGGGAATTGCCTACTAATCGTTATTGCTTTCTGTTGTAAAATTGGACCTGACAGAGAGGCACACCTTTTGATCTCTGTTAGTTAAACCACATGAATAAAGCTTCGTTAACCTTTTCATAGTCGCCGGTTTTCATTGATTCTTCTATTTTTGTGAGATTTCTTTTCCAATCTCCAACTGTTACCTCATCTACTCCATAATCTCGTGCAACAACTTTAATTGTCTCTCCTGAGGGCTTTTAATTTTTCTTCAATAGGAACGACGATTCTTTTTTCGCTTGTTTTTGCTCCATTATAATACGACAAACAAAAATTCAAATAAGGCAGTTCGTATTAATTACACTTAACTACCAGAACTCCAACCAAATAAATTATGTGAGTATACTCGTACTTCTCCGTAGTAAACGCTATAACGCACTGCATTCACGCAAATTTACATGCTGAAAGAGTCCAAAAACATAAATAGGGGAACCCCTCACACGGGCCAGGGGGATTCCCCGAAGGCCCCGACGATTTTAAATGGAAATATGTACATACATATTTGAGAAGCTCGGTTAATACGCAGCATAGACGCGCGTACCTCGGATAATCAGGTTCTTAGATTGGCTCGGTTAATCCGAAACTCGATAATCGCGACTAGGTTAATAGGGGTTCTACTATATATATATATATATATATATATATATATATATATATATATATATAATATATATATATATTCTTTATTGGAAATACACTCTTCCCAGCGTATCGGAAGTTTCTTAATACCGTCATCCTAAAATGAAAAAGGTTGTGCTAGAAATCAATTACGGCTCAAAGCCTTAACCTCATCGTCGTCAGCTAATCGTTGACCTCCGAAAACTGCGGAATGGGGCCGAACGTGATAAGCAAGTCTAATGTTACACAAAGGGTAGCAACAGAACTTCACACTGATGGTTCGACGTTCGTACAAAAAACTGAATGAACCAAACCCGTCGTTTGAAAAACATAGTTGCAAGCATCTTGCAAGCTGCCAGTCGAGTCTTGGCTGCCATACCGGAATTTCGCAACTTATTTTGGGCGTATAACGGTGCATCTATAAGTTTAATAATCATGTTCTTTAGCGAAGCTGTATTTCTTAATATTTGTTACTATTTTTCGTTAACTAACAGACAATTCCAGATTTCAAAAAAGAAATTGTACTAGTGATTTCTTTTAATAATTTTTTAGAGAATTTTGAAATGGCTATACGTTTCTTCAAATACTACCCTGAACTCTTCAAATATGGTTTGGTCCAAGATTATATTATTGTGTATCGAACCCAAAATATATGGAAATTTTATTGACCAGTCCTCATGCATTGAGAAAAGACTATTTATACTTCATATTAGAACCTGCGCTTGGCCACGGACTTTTAACTGCTCCAGGTATGCAAAAACCTTCACCTTTCTTACAGATATAATGTTTTTAATATAGTTACAATCATTTTTCACTTCACTGCCAACAAAAGTATTCGTTAAAAAAGAACATTCTGAGATTATTGCATTTCTTTCCTTTTTGAGGAAACCCAGATCACAATGGCCGCCTGTCTGACTGCCAATTGGCTCGGTAAATTTCTAAACAATAAGATTTCAAATATAGAACACTTATTGTGTGAAATTATCTTGTTTTATACTTTACGAACGCCACCTATCAAAATTCAAATTCAAAAATCTGTTTATTATTAATGATAAATTATGCTTTACAGCATTCTCATCCAAAAAAAGAAGCCTTGCGGAGGCTGAGGTTCTGCCTTGGTATTTGAACCTTATGTACGTAATTATATAATAGTGCCATTTCCGATAGATCCTTAAATGACAGTTTATTTTGTGCTTGTTTTGTGAGATATTTTTTTGTTAATCTTCGTTTATTTATGTGGGGATTTAGTTTATTGTCTGCTGGGAAAAATATTTTTTTAAAAAACCCAGTTCGATATAGTTAGGTACATGTGGTTCATATTTTATATTACATATTTCTATTCTAATCTCACTCACTCTTCTTTCTTTCATGTCTTGCTCTTTCATACTCGTTTTCACACCTTTATGTTCCTTTCAATCTTTTCTGCACTATTTATACTAATTATTTGTTTATTTACAACTTGGTGCATACATATTCATTAGGGTGACCGCAAAAAATCGATGTCGGAATTTTGTTCGTCTGGACCCCACCACAAAACGATTTCCCTTTCCAGATATTGAGATAGCCGAAATTTGAGCTCGATTAAACGACGTTAACCCGTGCCGCTCGTCGCTCAAAGTTTGAAAAAAATCCAAATTTTTGGCCAAAAAGCTGACATATGGAGCCATAACTCCAGAACGATAAATAATAGAAAACACGCTTAATATCTCAAAAGAAAGCTAATGTTGTTCTTCAAAATTTATATTCTATACATAATTGTTGTTATTTTAAGTCAAACCGAGTTACAACAGCCTTTAGCCCCAAAAACGTGACCTGGTACCAGTAGGAGCCAGTTTGGGAGTATTCTATGGGTTTTTACATAATGTGTCTCGGAATTAACATTTTTTTGTTAAAAAGTATTTTGGAACTCAATTTTTCAAACATAAAGAGCCTTTTGTTCAAATTTAATCTTTTATTATATGGGGATTACCTGACTAGTTTACCAAAGAAAGACCCGTTTGACAGGTAAAAAGGAGGGTGAATCTAATTTCTATTTTAGGGATGGTGATTTTACTCCAGCGTACAACCGACCTTTTATTTATTCAGTTTAGTTTCTAAAGTGCCTTTGAGCTGGTTAGATCGAACAATTATCTAGTGAAGATATAACGTTTTTTTTTTTTTTAATTTTCCAAGTGTGTGTGTTATTGTTTTTATAACTATTATAGTATTATTTTAAAAGACATTTGAAAACATTTTATTGAAATTAAAGTTTGCAATATATTTTGTTTCATTTTCCAAGTTAACTGTTATTTACCTATTGGCCTCTGAAATGGCATCCACATCAGGTGTACCAAGCCGGACCAAGGATAAAATATTTCTTGTGGGCTATCCCATTCACCAGATCACCGGTTGTAAACTACCCTCAAATCGTCAAGTTTTGTGTGCTTTATTTTATAATTTACGTACTGTGAAATTAACTGTAAGAGAATCAGCAAAACTTACAATACGAGAAGTGTTCATTTTTTGGGAGAAAGCTCGAATCCCGACTAAACATGAGCAAGATGCAATTACTAAGCTGGAAAAACTTCACGCCGAGTGGAGAACTCTTCAAAAAGACCGGAAGAAAACATCGAAAACGGCCAAGAACAAATTTAAACAGTTTGTTGAAAAGTTGGATGATCTCTTTGATATTGCTCAACAAGATGCCTTGGCTCTGATGAAATCGGAAGAAGATAAGGCGTTTTTCTCGTGAAACAGAGGCAGAAGGGCCGCCCAGGTTCCATGACTGGAGTAGATCTCAAGTTGTCTCGAGCTGAAGAAATCAAGGTGCAAAAGAAACTTGCAAAAATGAACCGACAAATCCAAGAAGCAACTTTTGATATTGGTTAGTTTTTTTTTTATTATTAGTATTCTAAAAAATAGATAAACAAATAAGTAAATAGTTTCATTATAATTGAAAGAAGATTGTACATGAGAGCATGATTTGGCATCTTTATGATTGAGTTCATATTTTTTAAATAATACCTTTTGATAATTAGAAGTAGGTAATTTAGTACCTATGTATTATTACTATTCTGCTAAAACGACAACATAGTCTTTTTTTTTTCTCTTTCTTTTGTTGCTTCTTAGAGACGGATGATGAAGACAAGTTCGAAGAAGGAAAAGAAGACACTGAACAGGACAGCATCTACCAGGAACTTGAGAGCTTGGAGGAAATGGACATCCCTGAAGAAGCTGCAGAAGATCCAGGACCATCTGAGAGCAAGAGGATGAAAGTTTCATTTGCAAGGGGCGTTAAAGAGATTTTAAACATGAAATTGTCCATTTTATTAAATCGATGTAAGGTATCCGACAGAAATGCCACGAAAATTTTAATAGCTACTCTAGAAGCACTAAACCTTGACCCTCTTGAGTACAAAGTCTCGAAAATTTTATTACATGATAGAAGGCAAATGTTCAGAGAACAATATAATAAAAAAATTTTTGATGAAGTAAACATTCCTGAAAAAGAGCCCGTGATTGTCCATTGGGACGGTAAACTTTTACCGGGTGTTTTAAAAAATGAACAATGTGAGCGAATAGCTATAGCTATTTCATATGGCGAAAAGGAACAGCTGCTGGGAGTTCCTGTAACAGCAAACAGCTCTGGAGAGGAGCAAGCCGTAGCCGTATATGAATGCCTACATGAATGGGGTCTTCTCAACACCGTCAAGGCGATGTGCTTCGACACTACAGCATCCAACACGGGAAGACTCAAAGGAGCATGCGTCATATTGGAGCAAATGTTAAGAAGAGAATTGTTATACCTAGCTGGCCGTCACCATATCTTGGAAATTCTGTTAAGAGGCGTATTCGACACAAAAATGGGATCAACCACTGGACCTCATCCAGACATTTTCAAGAGATTCCTCACTGCGTGGCCCAAGATAGACAAAGGAAAATACGACACAGGTATCAGTGACAATCTAATACAAAAGCAGCTAACTCCAGAAGTAATTGCAAATGTTACTGCTGAATTCGAGACCAAATTAACTGAGAGCCACCCCAGAGATGACTACAAGGAGCTATTGCAGTTGGTTCTCGTATTTGTTGGATCACTAGACGGCAATGTTGTGGGTTTTAGAACTCCAGGAGCCATTCATCACGCTAGGTGGATGGCAAAGGCTATTAACTGCTTAAAAAATGTTCATTTTTCGTCGTCAATTTAAAATGTCTAAAGAAGAAGAAAGTTCTGTGCGTGCCATTTCTGTTTTCCTAGTTAAAATTTATTGTAAAGTTTGGTTCAATGCTCCAAAAGCTCATCTTGCACCAAAGCAAGATTTAGGTATTTTGCATAGTCTGTTAGACTATAAAGAATGTGACAACGACATTGCAGAAATAGCCCTGACCAAATTTTCGAACCATTTGTGGTATTTGAATGCAAAGTTGGTGGGATTATCGTTTTTTTGATCCCACCATTACAGACGATGAAAAGTTGTTAATGGCTAATAAATTGCTCAGTAGCACAGATGAACCATCACAGCACGCTAGGGTTGTAAATCCAAACGTTAGGAAAGAAAACTTAAAAGAGGTAGTTGATCGAGGATTAGTAAATTTACTTACCAAAGAAACGTTTACATTCTTTGACCAATTTAATATAAAAACAGATTTCCTAAGACAACATCCAAACACCTGGCCTCAAAATAATGACTTCCAAGAAGGATTGAAAATTGTCAAAACATTAAAAGTAGTTAATGATTTGGTGAGCGTGGTGTTAAATTAATAACCGACTTTAACGACCTTTTGACAAAAGATGAAGACCAAAAGCAATATGTCCTGCAAGTTGTAAGTAAATGCCGAGCATTATATCCTGACGTTTCAAAAACTACTTTAACAAAAGCTCTAGAATAGATTAGATAACTATGTAAAATTATCAACTCATGTAGGTACTACGTCTGTATCTTTTCTGTGTCTGTTTTGTATGTATTATATACCTAATTTTTATATTTTAAAATAAAAAATGTCATTAGACTTATCAGTATTACTTATTTTCTTATTATATTTCTACTTTAAACTCAAAAATATACCAAAAAAAACCAAATTTATCACTTAATAACAAAATATACGAAGTATGCTCCTAGTGGTACCAGGTCACGTTTTTGGGGCTAAAGGCTGTTGTAACTCGGTTTGACTTAAAATAACAACAATTATGTATAGAATATAAATTTTGAAGAACAACATTAGCTTTCTTTTGAGATATTAAGCGTGTTTCTATTATTTACCGTTCTGGAGTTATGGCTCCATATGTCAGCTTTTTGGCCAAAAATTTGGATTTTTTCAAACTTTGAGCGACGAGCGGTACGGGTTAACGTCGTTTAATCGAGCTCAAATTTCGGCTATCTCAATATCTCGAAAGGGGAATCGTTTTGTGGGGTCCAGACGAACAAGATTCCGACATGTACCAGGAGTATAAGTATAAAATGCGGAATTTTTTCTAAAAAAACATGTTAAATTCGGAAGAATGATTTAAAAGTGCTTTATTCAAAGTATGCTCCACCGCTTGTTATACATTTTTTCCATCTTTCGGGCAATTTGTAAATACCACGCCAGTTAAAATCTTCCCCTTTTGCTGCGAACCATTCATCGAGCCATTTTTTTCACATCTTCGTACGAACCAAAGCGCTGCGCAGCAAGTGCGTGACCCATCGATGCAAAGAAGTGGTAATCGGAAGGAGCCAAGTCTGGTGAGTAAGCCACCTGGGATAGAACTTCTTATCTGAGTGCTTCCAACGTGTCGCGAACTGGTTTTGCCGTATGTGATGGAGCATTGTCATGAAGAAAAATGACTTTGTGTTGCCTCTTTCGGTATTCTGGCCTTTTTTTCAAGCAGCGAACGGTTCAAATCGGTCAGCTGTTAATGGTAACGTTTAGTATTAACCGTTTCTCCAGGTTTTAACAGCTCATAATAGACCACGCTCCTCTGGTCCCACCAAACACAGAGCATCGTCTTTCTGCCAAAGCGATTCGGTCTTGCGGTCGATATGGATGGCGCGCCTGGGACTACCCATCATTTTTTGCGCTTGGGATTCTCAAGCGAGCGAGCAAAATATCACACGTGTTTTTTGCGTTTTTCCATTTGCCTGTCATTCAACTCATGTGGTACCCACCTACCGGTCCTCTGAATCTTTCCCATCTCTCGTAGCCGATTGGAAACAGTTTGTTGACTAACGCCCAATTGCTCGGCGAGTTGTTTTTGTGTTTGCGAATCATCTCCGTCCAACAATGCTTGCAATTCTACATCTTCGTATTTTTTTGGCGGTTTTTTCCACGTTCCTTGTCTGCAACATCGAAGTCACCACTTTTGAAACGCCGAAAACCATCGTTCACACGTATCTTGCGATGGAGCATGATCACCATAAGCGTCTCGAAGTAATCGGTATGATTCAACAGCAGTTTTCTTCAAATGAAAACAAAAAAATTAATGCTGTCCGCGAATGCTCTTTGTTCGGTATAAATTTTGACTTATTGAACACAACAACATAACACTATGCACACACTTTTCCAATTTATCACTCGTTCCGTACGGAACACTAAAAATGGAAACAAACATCCCACTATCTCAGAAACTGTTGCTCGGAGCAACTTTTACCAAGAGAGCTCTTTTAGACAGGAGAAGGCGGAGAATACGAATCTTTAATTAAGATATCTTACAATTTAAAAGTATACACAGTGCAATAAGTGGCGCCCCCTACAATTTACAACAAAACTTTGAGCTGATTTCGATTGTTCATCTCAGAAAGCTCCTTAGCACCGAATCTTATACAAATAGTACAATTATTAAGAAAGCTACTTAAGAAAAACTAAAATAAAAGTATAACTTTGACACTATATATCTCAAAAATTACGAATTTTTGTACTGAGGTAAGTTGGGTTAAATGGTCGTATTTTCATCCCAGAAAACCATATCAACTCTATGTAAACGGAATATTGGGATACCCTGTATTATATGCTCTATATGCTGTATTCAGAATTTAAGAACGAAAAATAAAATGTAAATAACCAGTCAAGTGCAAGTTGAACTTGCGCAATTAGTGTTTCGTACGTTGATTGCTTTTAAAATAAAAAATGTAACGGAAGTATAAAATGATCAGTAACTTCACAAAACACACCCCAAATGTGTTTTCAACAAAGTTTGTTTCCAATCTTTATTGAAAATTGATGACCTTGAAATTTCTGTTTTTTTATATACCAGATAAATTATTAAAGGTAATGCATTCGTGATAATTTTCGTTCAATCTACACCTCGTGGAGAATATTCCAGAATTTTTTCAAAGTTTTTTGATAAGTACTTTTCGAGATAAGGCGGGGGAACAGCGATTTTTCGCGATTTTTTAAAAATAATACAAAGAAAAGTGCGCGCAAGTATTACATTGATCTTACAAGACGCTTTTATTATCAGCAATAAAAACAAGCAATTGCTCTGTCACATTTAAATAGTGAACCGTATTTCGGGATTTAACGCTAAAGCAAGCCTTAAAAAAAATTGTAAAATCTTTATGTTCCTGCAAAAAATACAAGGTGATGTTTCGTATTTCACTAGTACGTAGAATTAACCAAAATAAATGGTAATGGAACACGCGCGTTCGATGTTGTTAGGCCTTCTAGTGATCATGTATTTCATACGATTTTATTCAACGAATTTGAATATATATATATATATATATATATATATATATATATATATATATATATATATATATATATATATATATATATATATATATATATTACCCGTGTTTTCACAAGCTTTCATTTGACATCACACTCGATGACCTAGTCAAATTTTTTTTTCACTTCCGATTTCACGCCCCAAAACTAACCCCTTAAGTCAAAATTTAACTCTCCAAACTACATGGCTCTGATGAGGCCATCAATTCCTATATTATTACCAAATTTTAACTTTCTATGTCAAATAGTTTCGGAGAAAATCGAGTGTGACAGACAGACAGGCAGACAGACAGATAGACAGACACCGAAGTGATCTTATAAGTGTTCTGTACAGAACACTAAAAATCGAAACAAACATTCCACTATCTCAGAAACTGTTGCTCGGAGTAACATTTACCAAGACAACTTTTTTTTAGACAGGAGAAGGCGGAGAATACGAATATTTAATTAAAGATATCATACAGAGTGGTATAAAAAAGTTATGACAATTTAAAAGTATACACAGTGCAATAAGTGGCGCCCGCTACAATTTACAACAAAACTTTGAGCTGATTTCGATTGATCATCTCAGAAAGCTCCTTAACGCCGAATCTTATACAAATAGTGCAATTATTAGGAAAACTACTTAAGGAAAACTAAAATAAAAGTATAACTTTGACACCCTATATCTCACAAATTACGAATTTTTGAACTACGGTAAGTTGGGTTAAATGGTCTTATTTTCATCCCAGAAATCCATATCAACTCTATGTACACAGAATACTGGGATACCCTGTATTATATGCTCTATATGCTGTATTCAGAATTTAAGAACGAAAAAAATAAAATGTAAATAACGGTGTGAAGTGCAAGTTGAACTTGCGCAATTAGTGTTCCGTACGTTGATTGCTTTTAAAATAAAAAATGTTGTAATGGAAGTATAAAATGATCAGTAACTTCACAAAACACACCCCAAATGAGTTTTCAACAAAGTTTTATTTCCAATCTTTACTGAAAATTTATGACCTTGAAATTTCTGTTTTTTTATATACCAGATCAATTATTACAGGTAATGCACTCGTGATAATTTTCATTCAATCTACACCCCGTGGAGAATATTCCAGAATTTTTTCAAAATTTTTGATAAGTACTATTCGAGATAAGCGCGTGGACAGCGATTTTTCGCGATTTTTTAAAAATAATACAAAGAAAAGTACGCGCAAGTATTACATTACATATATATTTTTTACTCGTGTTTTCACAAGCTTTCATTTGACACCACACTCGTTACCTAATACAAAATTTTTTTTTTTTTTACTTTCCGATTTCACCCCCCAAAACTAACCCCTTAAGTCAAAATTTAACTTTCAAAACTACATGGCTCTGATGAGGCCATCAATTCCTATATTATTACCAAATTTCAACTTTCTATGACAAATAGTTTCGGAGAAAATCGAGTGTGACAGACGGACAGACACCGAAGTGATTTTATAAGTGTTCCGTACGGAACACTAAAAAGGCGAAGATGTGAGTAAGAGCGACCTAAAAAAATTGGTTTTCGTTAGAGACAGCTAATTTTAAACGGAAATATTTAGGGTTTTGTCGTAGGAATAAGTTCCAACATTTCGTGATTTATGCCTTATCATAAGGTACCATTCTCTTCTTTAAAATATCGGGTAGTAATCATTATTCTTGACTGTAAGTAATTCCATATTTATTTTGCAACTGGTATTTGCAGAGAAAGTACTGGGCACTTTACTTTTTTGTTAATTTTCATCCCAGAAATGTATATCACCTCTATGTACACGGAATACTGGGACACTGTATTCAAAATTTAAGAACGAAAAATAAAATGTAAAAAAGACGAAGATGTGAGTAAGAGCGACCTAAAAAGTCAATACTAATTCCGTTTTTTAATTGGTTTTGGTTAGATACAACAGCTAATTTTAAATGGAAATATTTAGGGTTTTGTCGCAGGAATAAGTTCCAATATTTCGTGATTTATGCCCCATCATAAGGTACCATTCTCTTCTTTAAAATATCGGGTAGTAATCATTACTCTTGACTGTGAGTAATTCCATATTTATTTTGCAACTTTTGCAAAGGAAGTACTGGGCACTTAACTTTTTTTTAATTTTAAGATACCAAATGGAAGAAAAAATAGAAAAATTATAAATCCGACCTTCTCCAAAAAAAACTTGGATCAGTTTATGGGGAATTTTTATTGAACAATCTGAAGTTCTTATAAAAGTTATGAAAAACCATATTGGAAAAGGTGAAGTAGATCTTTTCGCAACTATTAGTAGATGTACTTTGGACTTTGTATGTGGTAAGATAAAAGCCTATATGCTAGCTCAGGGGTCGGAAACCTTTTAACTAAGGGGTGCCAGTTTTCATCCATACAACATTTTGCGTGCTGGCATAGGTACTTACTACAACTAAAATTAACAAAAATTAACTTAAATTAACTTAAAATATTGCTTTTAGAAGGTTTAATTACAAAAAAATTTTAACATTTAACAAATAATTTTATTATACTAGTCCTAGGACCTAGTGTGAACCCTGTGCTTGAAGTTCTTTAGAGAGTTTTCTATATATCCGGTTCATGTCTGGTTATTTTCAGTGTCACACATGCTTCCGAGTTGTCTGTTGTCAGCCTGTTTCGGTACAGGTTTAAAATCACTCTCATATGGGAAAAAAGTTGTTCGCAGATATAGGATGATCCGAAAGCTGCAAGCATGGCAAACGCTACTTTCTTAAGACAAATAAATTTCTGTGGTAAACTCATCCAACAACTGAGTATCTCGTTTGAATGGTTTTGGCAGTCGCCTTCTAATACCCCTCTTAATTCTACAAATTTCGTATTCCATAACTCGGAGCTTTTAAATTCAATATATTGAAGATCAAATCATTAATGTCCATCCATGAGAAAAGAGATATGTCAAAGCAACTGCTGGAAAAATCCATAATATCTGGTTTGATTAAAAAAGCGAACATAGGACCATGTTTATCAAAATCCGGATCCCTCTCGATAAACTCCTCTTTTAAATTAGTCATATATTTAAGAATTTCGTCTATTAGTGCACCATCGTCGACACTGGATATATAAGTTTTTAAATTTGGAAAATATTTATATGTTTGTAGTAATATCGCTGATAAATAAATCTATTTTTAATTTGAATGATTTCGACGATTCGTATAAATCCAGAACTGTTTTGCCTGAACCTTGTAACTTTAAGTTGAGTTCACTGAGATGGTTTGTAATATCAGTAAGAAACATTAACATACAGATCCAGTTCTTATCTTCTACTTCAGGATAAGCATCCACTTGATTTTTTTCCAACAAGAACGATTTAATTTCGCCCAGACATTGCACAAATCTAGAGAGCACTTTACCACGGCTGAGCCAGCGCACATTATTGTGCAATGGTATATCTGAATATGCACTTTCTAATTCTTGCAGAAACGCCTTAAATTGTCTATGGATCAGTGAAGAACGACCGACAATGTAGTTAACTATTTTAACCACCCTATCCATCACGGATTTTAAACTTCCAGCGGAGATTTTAGCGCACAAACTCTCTTGGTGAATTATGCAATGAAAATTCAAAACTGATCGACCCATGCGTTCAATAAGAAGGGAAACAAATCCTTTATGTCTCCCAATCATAGCAGGAGCGCCATCTGTCGTTATGCAAAAATTTTTATTTAAATCAATGTTCTGCTTTTCAAAATGTTTAACAAATTCTGAAAATATATCCTCTCCTCTTGTAGTTCACTACACTAAACACAAAACTCCGTTTGATAGCGTCTCTCTGCTGTTTTTGGACATTTTGTGTCATTTCGGTAATTCGGCTCTCGAGGGTCCGCGCTGAAACCGGTATATCCCTAATCCTGGCCAATATTGTATCCTTATTGGGCAAGTCGTCGAATAAAATCTCGCCAGTACCCAAAAACGTTTGCTTCATAAATTCTCCGTCAGTGAACGGCCTACCCTTTTGTTCCAACGATTGTGCAATTTTGAAACTGCATTCAGTTACCTGATTTTTTCCTTGGAAAATTTTGCTAGAGAATGTTGACTGTTTCTCGTATTGTTTACTTGCTCTTTGTATTGCCTCCCTTTTATCAGCGTTATCTTTAAATGACGATTCATGTTTTATCTGGAAATGTCATTGAACACTAGATGTCGGGAAAACTACACTTTCCCGACATAGGACACAAATGGCCCGATCGTTTTGCTGTACAAAACCGTAATCTGTTGTCCATGAAGTTATGATCGAACGTCTACCTTCTGTTTCTTCGCGGCCATAACGCAACGTAATTTTAATTTTTAAACTTTCGACGACTGGAACGGATGTTACTTCTATACTAAATGATCCAAACGTGTAGCTACTTGCTATATATAGAAAAATAATATTTCCAGAGAATTCCAATAATTACGTTTATTAAATTTCTTTGTACAAAAATTATTATCTACAACGCGCCCATTGCAATCAAAGAGCCGCCTAGAAGTTAAATCTAACAAAAACTAAATTTCGGCAATATAAAAAGAGTTGCGGCGCGCGTCGGAACGATTGACGTCAAGTCAAACAAAAACCGCCTTATAGCGGCTCTTTTGATCTGAATTGAGGACGTTTATTTGTGTTTTTGCCTAGGCTTATATTTTGAGGCTTGCCGTCTTTGATACTTGCCGAAATTAAAGCCAAACCAATGCATTCAGTAAAATTATAAATTACAAAATATATATTTTGTAGTTTTTGGTAATAATACCTAGTGACCTATATAATATATCGTTTTTGTTTGTATCGTTAAAGTAATACTGTCTTCGATTATTTACTTAATTTCGAAACATGTCACAGATTACAGAATTAATGTGTAAACTTTGAATAGGTACGCGTGCCATTCAAAATTGCTTGGCGTGCCAGAGATGGCACGCGTGCCATAGGTTGCCGACCCCTGTGCTAGCTATAAGATGTTTGCTAGTAGATAAATTAACCTAAAATTCCATTTATTTAAGCTTCCGAGATTCCCAACCCTTAAGAGGAATTCAAGACGTGCCTTTCTGATTACACAACAAAAAAATATTAAGAGTAAGATACAATAAGTTATATCGCTGGATGGTGTCAGCTCAATGTTAATAGTACAGCTAGTCTCTCCTCCACCGAAGGCTCCCAAGTGTATACTACAAATTGCTGCAGGAATTTTTGCATTTGTTTCTTACTATTGTATTATGCGGGTACTGTGATTTAGTACTCATTCTTGCATTCTTGCTCGTTTCTCCGTTTGACTTTTCGGCCAATGATTTATAACACCGCATACCTCCACTCTAAATTCAACTAAATAAACTACCCATAATTACCCCAACTCCTAAAAAAAAACAACAAATCTCAAGAACTTTGTGAAAATCCAAACATAGTACTCAAAAATTCTCCCAAAAAAGTATTCATGCAGATCCTGCACTTCCCCAATATTTCCCTAATTCGCGGAAAAGACTGTAGTATTACCAATATATTAAAACCTATGAAAATACAAATTTACCAGAGTAATACACATCCATAACTCTTCTTAGTATTTTGTCCAAAGTTGCTTATCGCGCCAGCCTTCTCCAAAAAAAACTTGGATCAATTCTTGAAATTCTTATTGAGGTAATGAAAAACTATGTAGATAAAGGTAAAATAAATCTTTCTGAAATTATAAGCAATTTGGACATTAGATGTGGTAAGTTAAAAAAGGTATAAAATAATAAGAAATTCAGCACGTTAAAATTAACTTTTGAGCTTTCTAACTCTTCAGAATAGTTCAAAGTACCGTCAAACGGGGTGACTTCGGACTGTGGAGGTGACTTTGGATAGTCGGTAGTTCGCTACTTCTTATTCGTATTTTACCGAATGTATGCATGTTATCGTCACTGTTTTAATGCAAGCTCATGCCTGCCAGTATTTTTTCAACCACGGTGGCGGTGGGTCGCGCTGCAAGCTAAACTTCGCCGCGTGCTACGCTTTTTACTGGAAAACTGAATTTAGTGATTACAAAAATAGTGAAAAAGTAAATATTCTGCACAGAACTACTTAAAATCTGCACGATTTCTGACTATTTTGCTTATTATTACAACTACTTAAAAATCATTTGACAACGAAATTAAATTTTTTTCTAGAATAGTTTTTTTTATACAGGCCCGTAACAAAAAAATTGTCTTTTAGGAGGTAACTTTGGACAATGCCACGAAAGTATAGAAAAGTGTTAGGCGGCCGTAGTTATCAGAACTACAATCAAGATAACCTAAAAAAAGCTATAGAAGAAGTAAAAAACCGAACAAAGTCTTTAAGGAAAGCGTCAGAATTCTATGGTGTTCCAAAATCGACCATAAGCAAAGGTGTCAATGAAAAACATACAAAAAAAGTAGGAGATCAAAGTGTTCTTAATGTCGAAGAAAATCGTCTAGTTTTGCTAATACAAAGTGTCTGGGAATGGGGATGTCCACTAACTGAGTATGATATCAGAGAAATGGTAAAACAATAATTGAATAGGAAAGGTGTTAATATTGAAAAATTCCATGACAATATGCCCGAACGCGATTGAACAAAATCCTTTCTGTCTCGTCATAAAGAATTAACTGTAAGATTAAGCCAAAATATAAAACAGCTTCGAGCGCAAGTTTCTGTCCAAACTATAACTGAATATTTTATGGACCTAGAAAAAGCATTAGAGAATATTGTTGCAGCAAACATTGTTAACTATGACGAGACTAACTTTAGCGATGATACTGGTAAAGCCAAGGTCGTTTGTAAACGCGGTGTAAAACACTGCGACAGAATTATGGATTTAACAAAGACAAGCATAAGTGTGATGATGTCTGCTTCAGAAAATGGAGAACTTTTACCACCTTTTGTTGTATACAAGGCTAAGCATCGATATCAAGAATGGGAGGAAAATGGTCCTCCTGGATGTGAATATACGAGGCATGTTTTTTAAGTAAGTACCGTTTTGCGATTCCGCCGCCGCAGCGATACGGTCGGCGTTCCGCGCATGCGCGCTGGTAACCTACATCTCATGTCTACGCACTGACGCCATTACAGTCTGATTCTTCATTGTATACGTTGTTTACTGAGTGTTTAAGATGCCTCCGACAATCGTGAGTCCCGCCGATTGTGAAGTACGGGCTGTTATACGATTTCTTAGTGCTAAAGGCGTAAAACCGATCGATATTCATCGTGAGATCTGTGAAGTTTACGGACAAAACATTATGAGTGATGGAATGGTAAGGAAATGGGTGAGAGCATTTAAAGATGGCCGCACAAATGTGCATGATGAAGAACGGAGTGGGCGTCCTTCGGTCGTTAATGAAGATTTGGTGCAGAAAGTGGACGAAAAGGTGAGAGAAAACAGACGCTTTACAATTTCATCATTGTGCGACTGCTTTCCTCAATATTCTCGTAGTGTTTTGTATCGCATTGTGACCGAGAACTTGAATTACCGGATACAGTGGTTAACAAGTCAGGCGGCAGAATTTTATGAGGAGGGTATTCAAAAACTGGTGCCACGTTATGACAAGTGCCTCAATATTCACGGAAATTATGTAGAAAAGTAGATTAAGGTACAGGCTTTCATGTAAAAATAAAATTATAGCGATATCTTTGCACGTCTTTTTTTAATTCCAAAACGGTACTTACTTAAAAAACATGCCTCGTAGCATTAGTAAGTCGGGCTGGTTCGAGACAGCAACGTTTTACGAGTGGTTTAGTAAAATACTATTGCATATTTTCAAAACAAAGAAGGAACCAAACTACTGATTGGAGATAACCTTTCCAGCCATTTAACCATAAAAGTTATAGAGGAATGTCATAAAAATGATATAAAATTCATTTTGTTGCCACCAAACTCGACACATCTGTGTCAACCCCTTGATGTGTCTTTTTTGGGCCTTTAAAGAAAGGTTGTCGAAAAATATTGACGGAATGGAAATACCAGAGGAAAGGTGCTTTTCAGAAATCAGACTTTCCACAGCTATTGCAAAGAACACTACAGTTCACTCAAGCTAAGTCCGAAGCAAATATTCTTTCTGGATTTCGAGGATGTGGAATAGTTCCGTTCAATCCGCAAGAAGTCATCAAACGTTTACCAAATCATATGAGGAGTGATGAGGTGAGTGTACCACTATGCTTGATCAATCTTTATTGGATTTCTTAAAAGAAAACAGAAACACTCAGGAAAATAACAAAAAAGGAAAACGAAAGCGGATAAATGTGCCACCTGGTCGAGAAATTAGTAAAGAGGATATAAATGCAGCTCTAGCAAGACCTTCAACTTCATGTGATTCGGATTCGGAGTCAATGCCATTGAAAACATTCAAAGTCAAAAGAAGGCGAAGACAACAGAAACTGCAGAACTACAAGTTAACGAATTTGGGATCATGGCTATTCCTGTAAATAACTCCACGAAGTAAAAATATTATGCAGGAAAAATTATTAGTAAACAAGGAAATCATATACGTGTGAAGTTTCTAAGAAAGAAGAACACCGGAGAAGGTTGTGTTTTTGTATTTCCAATCATAAATGATGGAAGCGACATTGTAGCAGAAGACATTTTTCAAAAATTAATCATACTCGAGCAACGCAGAGACCGTTATACTTTTGAAAATTTACCTATGAATATTAATATGGAATAACTACAGTTCTTATTAAACGCATTTGTTATGTATATAAAAGTAGGTGTTATGTGTATAAAAATATGTGTTGGGCGTCATCCCAGCGGTGCGGAAACATCGAAACCTGTACGATTTACATATGTGTCCAAAGTCACCTCACCCTACGAGGTGACTTCGGACACTTTTAAAATAAAAAATAAAAATTTCCAATGGCGTAAAATAAAATCTGTGCTAGTATTTGGATTCTACGATAACTCAACTACACTTGGTAAAAAATATAGTCTGGGTATTATTTTAATTTTGAAGAAATATGAAGAAAACTCTAAAAACTGTCCGAAGTCACCCCGTTTGACGGTACCTCCTTCTGACTATAAAGCAAAAATAACAACAGAAAGATAAGTAGAGAGGTAGAGTCAATATTAACAGCATACCTGAGCTCTGTTAAAGCCCTGAGCCCTTTAGTAGAGAAGGTGCATACCACGAATTGTTAGAGAAATTTTTGCATTTCTATTTTCTTATTACCTAGGCTGATGATTCGACGTAACACTCTTCTCCAGAAATCTAGGAATGCTACAAAATATGACAATAAATTTTAATCTCCGCAAAAAAATTTAAGAGAGCTTTAACAATAATTGACAAATATATTTGTTTGTTTTGTAGAAACTGTTATGGGTGTTCAGATACAAGCACAACGTACCAATTGTGAATTTCCGCACTGGATTGAAAGGTCAGTAGATAGTTAATATATTTCTTTTTTAATTTAGGCTATTAATGCGTCATACACACTAATTATTTTATTTTTTAGAATAGCGGAAATTTCATTCGTCAGAGGTTTCAACCTTATTTACTTCTCTGATTTTATATTCAATAATTCTCCAGTAGGAAAAGAATTCCATAATGCGAATAGAAAACTGCAATTATTTACTAAAAAGGTAAACCATTTTATTGCAAGCTACTCAGCGAAAGAAATAAAACCATTTTAAAATATTTACAATTCTAAAACGACCTAACAAATTTTAAAATCCTTTTGAAATTTGTAAAATAGAAAAGTTTTGCAATAGGCGTGATGACAGTAACAATGAATCACCGAAATTATGACTTTAAATAATGAAATAAATTAAAGAGTTTCTTAAAAATGTTCTTATTTTTATATTAAAAGTGAGATTAATATTATTTTTGTTAAAATAAAAATGCAAAATACAGCACATGTTATGTGGAACACCACTCAGAGCGAATGATGTCACGCCTAAGTAAACATTATTTCGGTCGAACTTCTCTTGTGTTAACGATAATCTCTGCACCGTTTATAAATTAATTTGTGATTTTAAATTATCGAGTTGCCTAGTTTTGGGTTACAAAAACTAGAACCAAGAAACGTTAGCGATGGAAGACGGATTTATCAAGGTAAATAGTTCTAATTTACCTAGAATTGAAACGTCGAGAATTTTGCAAATGCAAAATGACCAATAAATAAAGATCCCATGAATGCTAATTCCATGCCTTTCCTCCTACGACTATAGTTTCTGAGCCTATACTCTTCATATATATATATATATATATATATATATATATATATATATATATATATATATATATATATATATATATATATATATATATATATATATATGTATATATATATATATATATATATATATATATATATATATTTATATTTATATATATATTTATATTTATATATATATATGTATATATATATATATATATATATATATATATATATATATATATATATTTATATTTATATTATATATATATATATATATATATATATATATATTTATATATATATATATATATATATATATATATATATATATATATATATATATATATATATATGTATATATATATATATATATATATATATATATATATATATATATATATATATATATATTTATATATATATATATATATATATATATATATATATATATATATATATATATATATATATATATATATATATATATATATATATATATATGTATGTATATATATATATATATATATATATATATATATTTACATATATATATATATATATATATATATATATATATATATATATATATATATATATATATATATATATATATATATATATGGCAGCATTGGTATAACAATTAAAGACGAATCGAAAAGACTTGCATTTTTTAAAAGTTACCAAAAGTGTTCTTCGTATTTGCTGAACCATCCCAAGACGCGTTTCGCCGTATCACGGCTCATCAGCTGGGCTAGGTTCAGCAAATACGAGAACACATTTTTAGTCCTTATCCAGGTACTAAGGGAAAACTATGACAAATAGATGCTTATACTGCACTCTGTTGGCGACTTACGAAGTCAGCCGTGCTGTGCCGCTCGAAGCTAACTCGAGTTAGCTACGAGCAAGATCACAGTATCGAGTAGCAGCAGCAGCAGGAGCACTTGAAAATGCCAAACGAGATTTTGGCGAAAACGAACGGATTGAAACCCGGAATTTTAATGTAAATATATATATATATATATATATATATATATATATATATATATATATATATATATATATATGTAATACATCTATATATTTTAATTTTCTTGGGTTTAGAGGTCAATTATAGAATAAAACTTTCCTTTTATTATTGACGTTTCGGCACAGTTTGCCTTTCTCAAAATTCTTGTTTTTAATATCGAATGCGGTATTCCTCTTTCTCCAAACTTTAGTTCTGCCATCAGACCCAAAAAAGTTAATTCATCACTAAAGATTACGGATTCTCAAAATTCAAGAGGTTTAGTAACGTATCACCTAGCAAAAGCTAACCGTTTGTTGCGATTAGCTTTCGAAATTAACGGCTTCTTCCTAGCTGCACACCCCTTATAGCCTACCCTGTATAAACAATTTCTCACTGTTTGTGAACAAACATTTTTCGAAAAAAGTTCCCGTACTTCTTCTTTTAATTTTGGTGTAATTTTCTTGAGATCAATAATTATTTGTCTAACAATACTGACCTCTTCACGTAGAGTCAGTTTCTTGGGACGACCGGAGCGTGGTCGAATTTTACAGGAACCCGTTGATTTATACTGGTTTATAATATACTGAACAGTAACATGCGACTTTTTTAACAATTTTTTTCCAATATTTCTGTACGATTTTCCATCTTTCCACAAATCAATTATGATCTTTCGAACTTGAAATGGAATTTTACAATTTTTCTTGCTCATTTTTTTATACTATTTTGGAAACCCACTGCAAAATTACCAGCAACAAGTGACAGATTTTAATGTATGGCCGAAAATTATTCATTTGTTTTCAGTTTAGCGAGTAATAGGTAGCTTGATAAAATAAGACTGATTATAACGCGTTTTTTTTCAATGCAGTTCTTGAATGTATGGAAACTTTTTTTACATTAATTTCCGTAGTTGTTTTTAATAGTAATCCTCGTTGGTTAAGTTTCAAATATTAATTTAAAAATGTGTTCTCATAGTGCCAATTAATTATTTAAACATAACAGAAAAATAGTATAAAAAGCAGATGGAGTATAGAGACTTTTTAGACTGACTGTATATATATATATTGTTCTGGGCCATTTTGTGCACTTATTGATCACCGTCCTCCTTCCATTGACAGTGTCTAGCGTCACCCCTTCATTACCTCCTGATATTTTCAATCTTCATATATTTCGGCAAACAATCTCTTCCTCCAGTCATATATCAACTATAAATTAACAAATTAATAATTAATATAATAGACGATCTTCCTCTGTGTTACACCCATTATTCTCTCTCTCGCTCACCCTTTACCTAAAATTAGGTTATGATGTGTCCTATCCTTGGTTCCATACTTGGTTCTTTCTTGCTTTAAAGGTCCATACAATTTTGATCAGTTTCCTTCCGGGTGTCGACCCTTTTCTGGTTAATTGAGTTTTCTTAATAAGCCCCTTATCTCTGTCGGTCAGCTGTCTCCTGTCGGCTTTGTCATTTGTTTTCCATATGGCGGTGGCCACTGGTGGTTGTCTCAGGTGAAGTAATTAACAATGTTTTCGACATCCAAGGTTCTCAATCACATTCCTGTTTTAAATCTGTTTTCTGTAATTTTATCTACTGTATTATAGTGTGTATTTTTATGGATTAACCAACGTTTTTATGTATAAGCTACCTACGGCCATTCAAGCTAACTCAACTTCACACTACTCATGTAAGTTTTTGACTTTATTATTATTAATATCTTATTCTTGCTCTACACTAATTTTATTACTTATAACAATTTAATTACAACATCATTAAATTTAAATTTGTCCCAAGCACTATCAGTGAATATTTTTTTGTTCTCCTTTTCAGTTCTCGCCCTGAAGAAGGTCCCAATCTAGGACCGAAATACTGGCTTAATGAAAACTGTGTGATCTCTTATCACGCCCCTTTTGCCGAGTTCCCCAACTAAGATTTTATTTTTAAGAATTTTGGTAGATACGGCAATCTTTTGTTTTCTTTCTTTATTCTATATATATATATATATATATATATATATATATATATATATATATATATATATATATATATATATATATATATATAATATTGAATATTTTTGCGACCAATTTAATGTGAAATCATAAAAGCTCCCGCAGACTACAGACTTTTGTTCGGCCGACAGTTTAATCGGTTGCTTAATTAGCGTGAAGACATATGTGATTTGAAATCGTTGGGTGTGTGTACTCACCTATGTGTTCATGTTAATTGAGCAGCTGATTAAGCTGTCGGCCGATTAAAAGTCTGTAGTCTACAGGTGCTCTAAGAGTAATGATTTTTTTAGATTATAGCCGATAAGAAAATTGAATATGAGAAAAAAGTAGAAAACAAAGAGGATATATTCATTGAAGATGGTAATAAATCATTATAAGTAATATACAAGCAAAACTAAGCAATATAGTAAACTAACTAAATAGAATGCTTATACATATATTAATTTCACATTATTTATTTTCCTAATTATGTCTTCCGTTTATTAAAAAATTTTTTGTAGAAACTTCTAAGAAAAAAGCATTTTTGGACCATCTAATAGAAATAAATTATAAAGCAGAAGGAGATCATTATTTTACAGATGAGGACTTGTTGTATGAAACGATAACGTTCATAATAGCTGTAAGTTATTTATTATTGAGGAATGGCAAATGTGCACATAAAATTCTAAAAAATATAGATATGTATGTATTAAATATATGCAGATATTTTAAAAAATATGAATAAAGAAAAATTAAAAAAATAAGCTGTTAAAATTTCAAAATAACGTGTATTTTCCAGAATAACACAGGCCGACAATATTGGATGAAACTCCAGACCCTGAGACAATAGTATACTTTCCCAAAGGTTTTTGGTGCGCTCAATCGGAGTCCGACCTCAGAATTGCTCGATCACATCAGGTTTTCGCGAGATCCTGACCTAAAAATGCAAAAAAAACACGGTTTTTTTCGCTATATTCGGGATTATATTACACCGCGGATTAATTTTTTCTCCACGAAACTCGTTGCGGCATCTGAAAGTACTAGTCTTTCCCTTCAAAATGCATTTGAATCTTTCAGATATTTTATTTTTTTTCGGAGAAATCGTCCGTTGAAATTAATTAGTTTAACGTTTTCGTTACAACCATACCAAAATAAATATTGATCCGACAAGCGAGAGAGGTATAATTATATGATTTTTGAGATACTAAATCTGAATTCGTTGTCAATTTATCCCCATAGGTTGTCACTAACCTTAAGAGATTCAAAATGGCAGATCCGATATGACGGGTCGGAATCCTGAAAAGTCTAAATTACTATAAAACTCGATATTTGTTGTATTTTTTCCCTCAAGTAAAGTAATTTTGACAAATTTCTTTGTATGAACGATCACATATTACCGCTTTCAGCCGAACCCAGAGTCACGAAACGAGGACTTGGCGGTGTTGACTCCATTTTTCTTTTTTTATGACTTTTTTTCTATGAATTTTTTTTTTACTCTTTAGAAGTAATTAGAATGAAATTACTTCCGTTTTTTATGAAAACGCCAAACTAATTAATTTCAACGGACGAATTCTCCGAGAAGAAATAAAATATACGAAAAATTTCAAATGCTGGAAGGGGAGGAGTAGTGCTTTAAGATTCTGCAACGAGTTTTGTGGAGAAAAATTAATTCGCGGTGTAATATAACCCCGAATATAACGAAAAACCGTGTTTTTTGCATCCTTAGATTAGGATATCTCCAAAATCCAGATTTAAATTCAGTGCACCAAAAACCTTCGAAAAAGTATAGTCTGATTTCAGGGTTCGAAAAATATTGGCCTGTGTAATTTCTAACTTCTCTCTGAATACATATTTTATTTATAGATAAAATCCTCCCCACATCGTGGAGGTATTTCTTAAACTAGTCAGTATACTAGTATCTACGATTTATTGAAACTGCCAGCCAAAATATCAGCTGAATGAATGATAAATTTGAGGCCACTATTCTTTTCCATATTAATTTTAAATTTACGGAAAATTTGTTCCCCAAATTTACTCTTAATTCTTGGGTATGCTGACTTAGGCTCACTTATTAAATGTAAGCTATCGGCTACTGACAAATCAGACTCTAATTAAGTTCGTATTTTATGAAGTTCTTAGTTTTTTCTTTGATAGTATTTTATCGATATTAAAATCCATTTATTTTTAGGAGTTATCCCATTCCACGTAAGCATCTATCAGATTGATGGGAGACATGTCTCTCATTGTATTTCTGATTAGGATTGCTTGTAATTTATCCGATCTTATTTTTATGTTAGTTATGTTAGTTTTATGTATATATATATATATATATATATATATATATATATATATATATATATATATATATATAAAATCGTATACACCTTCATTTATACATTCTTTTTTCCCTCTCAATCCCCACATATAAACTTCTTCCATCTGTCTCTACTCTTTGCTATTTTCACTGCTTCTTTCCAGGATTTTCCCTTCTCCTTAAGTATACCTCCAATACTCCTATGGTATTCCAGGTTTGTCTAGGTCTTCCTCGCTTCTGTTTTCCCTGTATTCGGGCTTCATACACTTGTTTCACCTGTCTATCACCTTTCATTCTCTGTATATGTCCCCATCATCCCAGCTGTCCTTGTTGTATATATTCCATAATTGCTTGTATTCTCAGCCTTCTCCTTATTTCTGTATTCCTTATAACGGATAGAACTGCAGTTGCTAATACTTACAATACTTTTTTTACTGGTGTTGCAAACATCTTTATTTTTCCTAAATTGATATTACCAAGAATAGATAATACACCTGTTAGTTTCTTCTTTAGTCCTGTGACGAGTTTGGAAATAAAAATGATAATTTCATCATTAAAAAATGGCAATTCCGTAGGTATTGATGAGATACCACTAAAATTTATTAAAACTCATCAAGAGATTTTATCCCCCATTCTAACACACCTGATTAATGTATCTTTTGCTGAGGGTGTTTTCCGGATCAGTTAAAAATATCTAGGGTAATACCTGTTTATAAAAAAGGGCTACATAATGAAATAACAAACTATCGTCCAATTTCATTAGCTAATGTTATTACGAAGATCATTGAAAAGACTGTACATACTCGTTTAAAAAAATTCTTAGAAAAGAATAATTTGATGACTTCTTCTCAGTATGGATTTAGATCCAATTTATCAACAGAGAGTGCCCTTTTTGAAATTTTAAATTATGTTTATGGTGTGCGAAACCAGGGAAAGTATTGTGTCATTGTACAATGTGATTTATCAAAAGCTTTTGATGTAGTAGATCATAATATTTTATTACAGAAACTCGAGAAATATGGCATGAGAGGCGTAGCCCTGACTTGGTTTTGTTCCTATTTGTCTGATCGAAAACAATATGTTTCAATTCTTACTGACGGGAGTCGCTATGATTCTGATCTTGGGGATGTGACTGCTGGGGTTCCTCAGGGATCTGTGCTTGGGCCTTTGTTATTCAGTATTTATACAAATGATCTTCCTAAACATATCAAGGCAAAAGTTGTAATGTATGCTGACGACACAACTTGTCTCCTGAGTGACGACAATCCCGAAAAATTGCAGATAGCGACCAAAGATTGTATAAATGAATTAACTAACTGGTTCGCTGCAAACAAGCTAAAGCTTAATGTTGATAAAACCTGTCTCTTGGTCTTCAAAAATAGAAATTCGGAACCGCTGTGTGAAAATATGTTTACAAGTGATTATAAAATCAACCCCATTTTAGAGTCAAAAATCTTGGGTTTGACTGTTGATTTAAACCTTAAATTTGAAACACACCTGAGAGAGCTTAAACTAAAACTTAATGCAATATGCTTCTCTATACGTGTTCTGAGAAATGTAGTGACTCTCAAGGTTTTGAAACTGATTTACTATGGATATTTCCATTCAAGGATGGTTTATGGAGTTCAGTTCTGGGGAAATGAGCCTGGAAGTATGGGCATTTTTCGTGCTCAAAAGAGGTGTGTGAGAGCAATTAATAATATAAAACCTAGAGATTCATGTAAAGAATATTTTAAAAAAGATCGCATTATGACATTACCGTCTTGTTACATGTATAAGAGCCTATTAACAATGCACAAAACAAAGAACAAATATATGTCTGGCTCCAGGATTGTGGCATACCCTCTTAGAAGAGACCTCATTCGCTCGGTTGTGCCAAATACAGCCAAATACTATAATAGTACATTTTACCAAAGTATTATACTGTATAACCTGTTGCCTGTGTCTATGAAAAACCTGGGCATTAACCGATTTAAAAAGAGACTAAAGAATATTTTATTGGAAGAGGCATCTTACAATATACAAGAATTTAAGGACTATCTTGGTCGCCTCTGAAGCGGAAAACTTTTAATTAATTCAGTATGTGTATTGTGTATCATGTATTTGTAGTTATTGTTGTTTATCTGGCCTATACTTGTTTTATGTAATTAACTGATAATTTTATATATGTATGTAGTTTAGGACTAAATTTAAGTCTTAACTCTGTCTAAAGCTATTGCAAAATGGACAATAAGGATTATTATTATTTATTACAAAAAGTTCTTCTTTCTCACATTTGATCAATGTGGTTCCATGTTTGGCTGACGGGCCAAAACCAAGTCAGCACAAACGCTATTACCATTCCGTATTAAGGAATGACCTGACAATGTTACATGTTTTCAAAATCACTGACTTCTGAATGTTTCTGTGTATGTCCGTGTTGAGTCCCAATTGCACTAAATGTGGTGTGAATGTTATTGGTGTAAGGCCTGTGGCTGATATAATGAGGGGGACAATGATGACTTTTTCCTGTCTCCATAGCCTTTTTATTTCCGTTGCAAGGTCTGTGTATTTGGAAATTTTTTCTGTGTATTTCGCTTGGATGTTTGTGTCGTTGGGGACAGCTATGTCAATCAGATAGGTGACTTTTCCTTTTTTGCACTGAAAAGTAATATCGGGTCTATTGGCGGAGACTGTTTTATCTGTATGGATACCGATATCCCAGTAGAGCTTGTAATCTTCATTTTCAAGTATGGAGGTTGGCGTGTATTTGTAGTAGGGATCTGTGTTTTCTATGAGTCTGTATGTTGTGGCTAGTGCTTGGTGAACCACTTTGGCAGCTGAATCATGCCTGGCTGTGTACTCCGTTCCGGCCAATATTTTACATCCGCTCGTTATGTGTTCGATCGTTTCTTTCTGCTGGTGGCATTTCCTACATCTGTCCTCTGCAATAGTCGGGTCTTTGATGATATGCTTTTGGTAGTTTCTGGTTAATATGACTTTATCCTGGATAGCAAGTAAGAAGCCTTCAGTCTCAGGGAATAGCTGCCCATCCCGTAACCAGGTGTATGATTGTTTTTTATTTACGTGGTCTTGTTCTATGTGGTATCTGTGTTTTCCGTGGAGTGTTTTCTCTGACCACGTTTTCATCTTTTCCTGTTGTAATTGGGCGTGACTGTGTGTGTCTGCTGAGTGGTCTGCCCGGGCTAAGTTGAGAGGTGTGTAGTTTTTGTCTGTTTTCACTGTCGCTGTGTGGAGGCTGGTTTGCTTGCTGTGAAAGAATTTCCTAAGTGTTTGTATTTGTTTTGTGTGTAATGATCTGATGTCTATAATTCCTCTTCCTCCTGCCTTCCTCTCGATGGTAAGTCTTTCTTTGCATGCGTTGGGGTGTAATTTCCTGTATTTGGTGAATTGAGATCGTATAAGGATGTGAATATTTTCTATGTCTGTTTGTGACCATTTGATGATACCAAATGAATATGTGAGTATAGGTATAGCGAACGTGTTGATGGCTTTAGTGAGATTCTTAGAGTTGAGTTTTGTTTGCAAAAGTTTCGTCAGTCTGTTTTTGAATTCGGTTCTGAGCTCTGTTTTGATGTGAGTGTGGTTGAGTTTGGTGCTTTGTTGGAAGCCTAGATATTTGTATGTTTCTTTATCGAACATGTTATCGAGCGTTTCATTGTTGATGGTTTCTGTCTCATGGTGGTGCTTCCATTGGCCTTTGTTGATGTGGAGCACTTTGCATTTACTTATACCAAATTCCATATTGACATCTAAGGTGAATATTTCTGTGATTTTGAGGAGTTCTTTCAGCTGTGTTTGTGTGGCAGCGTAGAGTTTTATGTCGTCCATATATAGGAGGTGGTTTATTTTATGTTGATTCTCTTTTTGGTGTCTAATATTGAAGCCATGCTCTGTTCTGTATAGTATATTTGAGAGTGGATTGAGACAGAGGCAAAACCATAGAGCACTGACCGAGTCTCCCTGAAATATACCCCGTCTGATGTACAGCTCTTCTGTTTGGATCCGTTCGGTTTGTGTTTCTAGGCGTATTTTGGTTTTCCATGTTTTCATAATTTGCGCGAGAAACTGCCTGAGGTGTTGGTTGATTTTATAGATTTCTAGGGCCCTGATTAACCAGCTGTGGGGTATGGAGTCGAAGGCTTTTTTATAGTCTATGTAACCGATGTGAAGGTTTCTGTGTTCTTTTCTGGTTTGTCCCATAATCACGCTATCTATAATCAGCTGCTCTTTGCATCCTCGACTATTTTTCCTGCATCCCTTCTGCTCTTCTGTGAGGATATTGTTGTCTGTTAGGTGTTGTTCTATTTTCTTCGATATTGTGGCTGTGATGATCTTGTATAGGGTTGGAAGACAGGTGATAGGTCGGTAGTTTGACGGGTTTGTGGTGTCTGAGCTTTTGGGTTTAACGTATGTTATTCCTTGTGTGAGGAAAGTGGGAAATGTGTGTGGTTGTAGAATGGCTTTGTTGATTTGGTGTGTGAGTGCTTCGTGTGTGGTGGTAAACATTATTGTGTTGTTTGGGTTCTGACCAGATACTTTTCCAATAATCTGCGAGTTCTTGTTTGTTTGGTGGTTCAGTCACTGCTATCTGTTTGTTGTACATAGTTTTCCGGTAGAACTGTTTTTCGCTTCTTTGGAAGAGGTTGTTGGTGTCTTTCCTCTCATTTGATTCTTTGTATCTACGGAGTCTTGCGGCATATACAGATAGTTTTTGCTTCAAGGTATCGAGGATTTCTGGCAGTGTTCTGTTGGGAGACTTAGATTTGATCTTGTTTGCCCCCTGTGTGACACGTTTGGACGCGTTCCCGCTTATAAACTGGGTAAGATGTCCTAGATCTCTCCTGATGTTGTTGATTTTGTTTTCTATTCTTATTTGCCATTTGAATTTTGGTTTTGTCCTGTTGGGGTTTCCTTGTCGTTGAGGGAGTTTTTGATTATTTTGTGTTAGAGTGGTGATTGCTGCTGCGTATATTATTGTGTGAATGTCTTCGATTGTGCTTGAGTCTGTTATATACTGAGGTATTATGTGCTTGTTTAGCGTGTTGAGGATTGGTTGCGTGCTCTGTCTGAAGATTAAACGAGGGATGGGATTTCTTGTTGTGGGGTCGGTGCCTGACCATCGAGCTAGATGTGACTCCATTTTTGCTTTAAGTGTTTGTATGAGAGGTGATTCGGGGTGATGTTGTGTGGATGTCGTTGAGGGTGGCGAGTGATTCATGTTGTTGTCTGTGATATGGTGTTGCGCGATACTCGCAATATTATTTTGCGTTATGCTCCTCCTGGGTGGTGGGTATTGTTGTGTTCGACTGGGTGGTTGTGTGTGTGAGGCTGGTTCGGAATCTGCTTTATTGTTTCTATTGTTTGGTTGGTCTGTGTTCAGTTCAACAGCCACTGTGTCCTTGATGGTTTGCAATTCGAGAGGTGTGAGACGATTGTTCTTGGTAATAACTCTTTTTTGGTCTACTACTCTCTGTTCTGAAACAAGTAATTGCAGATGTGGATATTCGGTCAAGAAAAGTCTGTGCAGTTGCTGTCTGTAGCCCGATGTTATTGTTTCGAGTTTGGTGGCGGTGTAGTAACAGCGCATCACCGTCCTATTCATCTCATCCGTCCACTTTAACCGCTGTCTTGGTTTTCCAGCCTTGGTAGTTGCATGTTGTCCTTGCAATACATACGGGCCTTGGCCTGGCTTTGGTGGTTGTGTTTGTCCCGTATCTACGTCGGTTGCGCTTGGGATTGATGTTGGTGGGTCCAAGCGGCGAGTGATTCTCTTCTCAGTGATTTCTTTGTCAGGTTTTGTGTTTTCATTACAGCAACGCATGGCGTGTTCGTTGATTCCTGTGGTGCAACTCATGCGCTGCTGTGATTTTCCCGCCTTGGTGGGTGTCGGCTTAGTCGCCAAACACAACACTTTTGGCAGGTATTATTATTATTTATTATTATTATTCTGTCCTTCCGTGTAACTCCTTAGACTGCTCTCAGGTATTTCATTTCGACGGCTTGTATCTTGTTTTTCTGCCTATCTGTTAGGGTCCATGATTCACATCCATATGTTAGGATTGTCCTATAAATTGCTTTGAACACTTATTTTTGTTTGTTTCGTCACTTCTTTCTTCCTAATGAATTTATTACTTATTGCATAGAAAAGTTTGTTCGTTTTTTCAATTCTTTCATTAATTTCTTTGTCTCGTTTTCCAGTTTCATCCATTATCACTCCGAAATACTTATATTGTTCCACTTGTATTTTATTCCCTTCTATGTAAATGTTCGTTTTATGGTTTTCCATTGTCATTACTTTTGTTTTATCTATATTAATTTTCATACCTTCTTCTTTAAACGCTCTATTCCAAATATCCAGGTTTCCTTGTAATGGTCTCTCATTTTCCGCCACTAGCACAATATCATTAGCAAAAGCTGCTTCAGATATTTATATTCTTTTTAACTTCCCGTATCCAATTGTCATTCTTTTCACTTTTATTTCGCATTTTTTATTAAATTTGTCAAAATATATATTATTCTCTTATTTTATAGGCTGCCGATACAACTGCATCTACAATCTGTTTTACCTTAACCATGTTAGGAATGCATCAGGATATTCAGGTACAAACATGCACTTTTAACAATTTAGTACTAATGTAAATTGCTGTTTCGAGATATGCTGTGTTCTGTACACCCATATAAAGGGTGATTCATGTAGAGGTACTTTTTTTTAAATAAAAAAAAATGAATAAAAACAATTTTGTTTTATAATCTTTATTATCATATAAAAGAACCATTCTTTACAATTATTTCTTAAAAATAATTTCTTTCAAATGTTGTCCGCGACTACGGTTAACAACGTCCATTCTGAAGTTCCAATTTTCAATGACGCGTGTAAGTATTTCGAGTGGTATTTGGCCAATGACTCGAGTAATATTGGCCTCCAATGCCTCAATTGTAGCTGGCTTATCCATGTAGACTTTGGACTTTACATAGCCCCAAAGGAAAAAAGTCAAGAGGTGTGATGTCACATGATCTAGCCGGCCAATTCACTGGTCCAAAGCGTGAAATGATCTGTTCGCCGAATTGCTCTCGCAGTAAAGCCATGTTTTCACGGGCTGTATGGCAAGTGGCGCCATCTTGTTGGAACCAAATTTCGTCGAGACCACGGGCTTCAATTTCTGGCATCAAATAGTCTGTTATCATGGCGCGATAACGGTCACCATTCACAGTAACATTCCGGCCGGCCTCTGTTTTGAAGAAATATGGACCGATTATTCCACCGGCCCATAAACCACACCAAACAGTTGTTTTTTCTGGATTTAATGGCAGCTCTTGAACCTCTTCAGGTTGTTAATCACCCCAAATACGGGCATTTTGTTTATTCACGAACCCATTAAGCCAAAAATGGGCCTCATCGGTGAACAAAATTTTTCTCGAAAACAGTGGATCTTCTGCAAGCTTGTCAAGAGCCCAACGACTAAAACGGAAACGATTCGGAAGGTCAGTCGGCTTCAGTTGTTGCACTAGTTGAATTTTGTATGCTTTTAAAGAAAGATCCTTACGTAAAATACGCCAAGTTGTTGAATATGACAGGCCAAGCTGTTGAGAACGGCGACGAATCGATACTTCACGGTCTTCGCGTACACTCTCCGCTACCGCCCCTATATTTTCTTCACTACGTGCTGGATGTGGTCTATTCGGTCGAGCATTATCCAATAATGAAAATTGGGTCTCAAACTTATTGATGGTAGAGCGAATTGTGCGTTCGGTAGGCCGATTATGTGGACCATAAGTTGCTCTAAGCGCCCGATACACATTTCTCGTAGAACGCCCATTTTCGTAATAAAGTTGAACAATTTGTAGAGGCTGTGCCGGGCTAAGTCTTTCCATTATGAATTGTCAAACACTACTGAACAGGAATGCCACTTCAGTTGACACGACGCATGCTCAATCTGCAATTAAATCCCCATCACAAAAAGTACTTCTAAATGAATCACCCTTTACTTATACTAGAGTGATTTATACAATAATTTTTTACACCTAACTGAATTTCTTGATATGTTAGAGATCATGGGACACTGTTAGCCTTACTTCAATTAGGAGGGTGCTAGAATTTTTTGCTTACTATTGTGGTTTTTTGTTTCCATACTATAGTGTTTTTTCTTCACGAAAACAACCGTAAATAATTGTGGTTTTTTTAACTAAATTAACAAAAAGACTATAATACAGATATGTAATCTAAAAATGTATACGTATTATCTCTGTTTAATCTAAAAATCCTGATATAGAAAATTATCGGCCCATATCTCTTCTGTCGCACTTATATAAGCTCTTCACTAAAATCTTAACAAATCGTGTAGAATAGGCGGGCTTCAGAAAGGGATTTAGCTCGATCGACCACCACTATACAGTACGTACTGTAATAGAGAAATGCACAGAATATAAGGTACCAAAACATTTGGCCTCCATTGATTTTCATAAGGCATTTGATACTGTTGAAATCTGGTTCGTTCTAAGGTACCTGGCAAACGCAAGATTAGATTCACTTTTTGAATGATGTGTGGTATTCCAGCAGTTTTTTGAACGACCTTCGCCCCGATCACCTTCGAGGCTTGTACGACCAGATTTAAAAAGAGCACCCCATTATTTCACAATGGAAAGTAAAGGTGGTGCATCCTTATACACTTTTAACGGTTTTGGATGAATTTCTGTTAGTGTTAAACAATTCAAAATAAAGAATTTAGTCACAGCACGATATTCAATTTTTTCCATTTAAAAATAAAACAATGACACGTCAATATTAAACAGCTGCTACTACTTGAATGAATTCACAGATCGAAGTAAAATTTTACATTGGTTTATATAAAGGATAGAACTTTCCAATATAATTATTGGTTCACAGCTCCTAACGCCATCTATGTGTCAGGCAGATAACTTTCCAGATAACTTAGGTATAAAAAAGCCTAGGTGTAAAAAAAAGTCATCATCATCATCTATCTTTTTCGCAATGACACAAAAACTATATTAGCTAGTGTTTAGATATTTTCAGCGAAAAGAAATCAAAAATGTCTACAAATTTGGCTTGATTTTAGACGTCCTGGAATTAAGAACTTCTAATGCTCCAGTTAATTTTTATATTCGGCGGCTCTAATATATAACATATGTATTTTATAGAAAAACACGTAAATCGGATAAGTGGTTCTTGAGTGCTAAGCCCGCTAACGGACAGACAGACAGAGAGGCGTTGCGTTTTATATATTATAACTTTTTTTTTGATAAATATTAAATTAAAAATTTTAAAAAAATACTTGAATCGGATAAGTGGTTCTCGAATGATAAGCACACTAACGGACAGACAGACAGACAGACGTTGCGTTTTATTTATTATATAGATTATTATTATTATTATATAACCTGGACAGCGCACATATGTATGAATTCAAAAAAAAAACACGTAAATCGGATAAGTGGTTCTCGAGTGATAAGCGCACTAATGGACAAATAGACAGTCAGAGAGACGTTGCATTATATATATATATATATATATATATATATATATATATATTATATATATATATATATATATATATATATATACCAGGTGTACAAGTATGAAATGCGGATTTTTTTCTAAAAAAACATGTTAAATTCGGAAGAATGATAAAAAGTGCTCTATTCAAAGTATGCTTCATCGCTTGTTATACATTTTTCCCATCTTTCGGGCAATTTGTGAATACTACGCTAGTAAAAATCTTCCCCTTTTGCTGCGAACCATTCATCGAGCCATTTTTTCACATCTTCGTACGAACCAAAGCGCTGCTCAGCAAGTGCGTGACCCATTGATGCAAACGAGTGGTAATTGGAAGGAACCAAGTCTGGTGAGTAAGCCGCATGGGGTAGAACTTCCCAGCTGAGTGCTTCCAACGTGTCGCGAACTGGTTTTGCCGTATGTGATGGAGCATTGTCATGAAGAAAAATGACTTTGTGTTGTCTCTTTCGGTATTTTGGCCTTTTTCAAGCAGCGAACGGTTCAAATCGGTCAATTGTTGTTGGAAACGTTTAGTACTAACCGTTTCCCCAGGTTTTAACAGCTCATAATATACCACGCCCCTCTGGTCCCACCAAACACAGAGCATCGTTTTTCTGCCAAAGCGATTCGGTCTTGCGGTCGATGTGGATGGTACGCCTGGGTCTACCCATGATTTTTTTGCCCTGGGGATTCTCAAAATAAATCCATTTTTCATCCCCTGTAACTATATGACGCAAAAACGACTTACTTTTGTACCGAGCGAGCAAAATGTCACACGTGTTTTTGCGCTTTTCCATTTGCATGTCGTTCAATTCATGTGGTACCCATCAACATATTTTTTTGGCGGTTTTCCAGGTTCCTTGTCTGCAACATCGAAGTCACCACTTTTGAAACGCCGAAACCATCGTTCACATGTATCTTGCGATGGAGCATGTTCACCATAAGCTTTTCAAAGTAATCCTTATGATTCAACAGCAGTTTTCTTCAAATGAAAACCAAAAATTAATGCTGTCCGCAAATGCTCTTTGTTCGGTATAAATTTCGACATATTGAACACAAAAACGCAACACTATCACACACTTTTCCAATTTATCACTCGTGCGCGTCTGACACTTGTTGATGACACAACAAAATGGCGCAGTGTCAAATCTTTATAGCACAAACTGCATTCATGCACCATCTGTTGTCTGACATCCGCATTTCATACTTATAGAAGATTATAAATAACCTGGCCAAAGAACAAAAGTACGAATTAAAAAAAAAAAAAAACATGTAAGTCGGATAAGTGGTTCTCAAGTCATGAGCGCACTAACGGACAGACGGACAAACAGAGAGACGTTGCATATATTATGTTCTTTGCTATATGATATTGTTCCATATTTAATGGTTTGGGTAGTGTATTGCAAGAGAACGCGCTAGCGGCAAACTTTTTTCCGACTTGATTCACTATTATGGGCACTGCTTATTCCTTATGTTACCTAACGTAATAAAATATATCCTATAACCTGGCTAGAGAACATATATATGCACGTAAATCGGATCAATTTTTCTCGCGTGATTAGCGCACTAACAAACAGACAGACAGGCAGACAGAAAGACGTTGCATTTTATAAATATATATTATATGTCGAAGATTATAGATAATCTGGCTAGAGAACAAATGTATGAATTTAAAAAAAAAAAACACGTAAATCGGATAAGTGGTTCTCGACTGATTAGCGCACTAACGGACAGATAGGCAGACAGAGAGACATTGCATTTTATATATATTATATTCTTTGCTACATGATATTGTTCCATATTTAATGGTTTAGGCATTGTATTGCAAGAGAACGCGCTAGCGACAAACTTTTTTCCGATTTGATTCACTATTATCGTCATTGCTTATTCCTTATGTTACCTAACGAAATAAAATATATCCTTTAACCTGGTCAGAGAACATACGTATGTTTTAAAAAAAGTGGTTCTCCAGTAATAAGCGCACTAACGGACAGACAGACAGACAGAGAGACGTTGCATTTTATATATATTATAGACTAGCAGGGCCCGCCGCTCCGCTCGCGTGGACTTGATTCACAACTATCGTCACTGCTTATTCCTTATGTTACCCAACGTAATAAAGTATCTCCCATTATTTCTCCTTATCTCCCAATATTTCTCCTTATCTCCCATTATCTCTACATAATTTCCTTTATCTAGGCTTATCTTTGCTCATCTCCCATTATTTCTCCTTATCTCCCATTATCACCATCATCTTATTTCCCATTATCTAGGCTTATCTCGACTTATCTCGCAATATTTCTCCTTATGTCCCATTATTTCTTCTTATCTTCCATTATCTCACTTATCTCTGCTTATCTCCCATTATTTCTCCTTATCTCCCATTATTTATACTTATCTCCCATTATCTCACCTTATCTCCCATTATCTAGGCGTATATCGAATTATATAGAACATATGTATAAATTTATAAAAACACGTAAATCGGATAAGTGGTTCTCGAGTGATAAGCGCACTAACGGACAGACAGACAGAGAGACGTTGCATTTTATATATATTATATTCTTTGCTACATGATATTGTTCCATATTTAATGCTTTAGGCAGTGTATTGCAAGAGAACGCGCTAGCGGCAAACTTTGTCCGACTTGATTCACTATTATCGTCACTGCTTATTCCTTATGTCACCTAACGTAATAAAATATATCCTATACCCTGGCCAGAGAACATACGTATGTTTAAAAAAAAAAGCACGTAAATCGGATAAGTGGTTCTCCAGTGATAAGCGCACTAACGGACACACAGACAGTCAGAGAGACGTTGCATTTTATATATATTATAGATATTCTTTGCTCCATGATATTGTTCCATATTTAATGGTTTAGCATGTTTAAAAAAAAGCACGTAAATCGGATAAGTGGTTCTCCAGTGATAAGCGCACAAACGGACGGACAGACAGAGAGATGTTGCATTTTATATATTATAGAGATCCTTTGCTACATGATATTGTTCTATATTTAGTGGTTTAGGCAGTGTATTGCAAGAGAACGCGCTAGCGGTAAACTTTTTTCCGATTTGATTCACTATTATCGTCACTGCTTATTCCTCATGTTACCTAACGTAATAAAATATAGTCTATAACCTGGCCAGAGAACATATGTATGTTTTAAAAAAAAGCACGTAAATCGGTTAAGTGGTTCTCCAGTGATAAGCGCACTAACGGACGGACAGACAAACAGACGGACAGAGAGACGTTGCATTTTATATATGTTATAGATATAGATTATTATTATTATATAACCTGGCCAAAGAATATATGTATGAATTTAAATAAAGACACGTAAATCGGATAAGTGGTTCTCGCGTTATAAAAGCACTAATGGACGGACAGACAAACAGACGGAGAGACATTGCATTTTATATATATTATAGATTATAGATATTCTCTGCGACATAATATTGTTCCATATTTAATGGTTTAGACAGTGTATTGCAAGAGGACGCAAACTTTTTTCCGACTTCATTCACTATTATCGTCACTGCTCATTCCTTATGCTACCTATCGTAAAAAAATATAGCCTATAACCTGGCCGGAGAACGCATGTATGTTTTAAAAAAATTAGAAAATCGGATAAGTGGTTCTCCAGTGATAAGCGCACTAACGGACAGACAGACAGAGATACATTTTATATATTATAGATGTAATAAACTATATATCTATAACCTGGTCAGAAAACATATGTATGAATTTAAAAAATCACGTAAATCGGATAAGTGGTTCTCGAGGGATAAGCGCACTAACAGACAGACAGACAGAGAGACGTTGCATTTTATATATATTATAGATATAGATGATTATTATTATTATTATATAACCTGGCCAAAGAATATATGTATGAATTTAAAAAAAGACAGGTAAATCGGATAAGTGGTTCTCGCGTGATAATCGCACTAATGGACAGACAGACAGACAGAGAGACATTGCATTTTATATATATTATAGATTATAGATATTCTCTGCTACATAATATTGTTCCATATTTAATGGTTTAGGCTGTGTATTGCGGGGGGGGGGGGGATGCGCTAGCGGCAAATTTTTTTCCGACTTCACTCACTATTTTACGTCACTGCACATTCCTTATGCTACCTATCGTAATAAAATATAGCCTAGAACCTGGCCAGAGAACATATATATATGTTTTTTAAAAAAAAGTACGTAAATCGGATAAGTGGTTCCCCAGTGATAAGCGCACTAACGGACAGACAGACAGACAGAGAGACGTTGCATTTTATATATATTATAGAAGATTATAGATAACCTGGCCAGACAACAAATGTATGAATTAAAAAAAAAAACACGTAAATCGGCTAAGTGGTACTCGAGTGATAAGGGCACTAACAGACAGACAGACAGACAGAGAGACGTTGCATTTTACATGTAATATAGATATTCTTTGCAACATGATAGTTTTCCATATTTAATGATTTAGGCAGTGTATTGCAAGAGAACGCGCTAGCGACAAACTTTTTTCCGACTTGATTCACTATTATCATCATCATTATTCCTTATGTTACCTAACGTTATAAAATATATCCTATAACCTGGCCAGAGAACATATGAATGTTTTTAAAAAAAGCTCGTAAATCGGATAAGTGATAAGCGCACTAACGGACAGATAGATAGACAGACAGACAGACGTTGCATTTTATATATAGTACAGATATCATCAAATAAACGTTTTTTAAGGGGATTTAATGCAAAAATCCAGAGTAAAAGCCGTGAACAAATAGAAAAAAAACAGTGCTTAAAATTTTAAGACAATTTTATTTCTATCATTTAATCATAATTAGAAAGGAATTTTCTGGCCGTGTACTACACAGCATCATAACTTTGGTTGGCTTTTTATGTCCTTGGTCCGACTTATCACATAGAATATTTCTTCTGGGCGTCCTTATACAAGAGATGCTGCATACAACAGTCAGAAATTCTATTGTAGAAACAAATCATTTTTTACCTACTTTTCCATCACCTTATCCATAAAAATTATATCATAACCCGAACACTAATTAATTATTTACTTCAGGACAAAGTTTTAGCAGAAATTCTAGATGTTCTTGGACCTGACAGAGCAGTAGAATTATCAGATTTACCAAAACTTAAATATTTGGAACAAGTTATTAAGGAATCATTAAGATTGTTTCCTCCTGGAGCTTTTATACTCAGATCAGTGGATGAAGATATAGATATTGGTAAGTACGTCTAAGAAGCTACCAGCATACCAAATTACCAATGACTATTAATTTTTTCAATAGAACTATAAAAGCCGTGTTAATTAAGAAAATAAATAAAAAATATACATGGAAAATATAATTCTGTATATTATATTATTTGAAGAATAACATACAAATACAGATCGAGATTTTGAAAGTTATGTATTTTGTCTAGTTGGTGTAAGCGATGTTGTCATGCGCTGGTTTGAATCTTACTTCACTGATAAAGATGACAGGGAGCTGCTTGTTGGGATGGGTGGCATTAGATGTTTTTATTTCAATATCGCATGTGTCCAGTCGCCTAGCACCACTGTTAATTACACAGCCACACAAAAAAAAGTTCAGTACCACGAACCAAAATACATGGATCTAGTGTATTTTTCGACGCTGAATTCGAATACGTAGTTAAAAATAACCAGCCAAGTGCAAGTCGGACTTGCGCAATTAGTGTTCCGTACGTTGATTGCTTTCTAAAATAATAATTCTTGTTAGGGAGGTCTAAAATGGCTTCACAAAACACACCCCAAATGAGTTTTCAACAAAGTTTTTATTCCGATCTTTACTGAAAACTGAAATTTTTGTTTTTTTTTACTAAAGGTAATGCACCCATGATAATTACGGTTCATTCTACAACCTGTGGAGAATATTCCAGAATTTTTCAAAATTTTTTGATCAGTATTTTTCGAGAAAAGGTAGGGGGACAACAGTTTTTCGCAATTTTTTAAAACTAATACAAAGAAAAGTATGCGCAAGTATTATATTATATATATTTTTATTCGACCACCTGGTCATTTTTTTTTCACTTCCGATTTTACTCCTCAGAACTAGCCTCTTAAGTCAAAATTTAACTTTGAGAACTACACGGCTCTGATGAGGCTATCAATTCCTATATTAACGAAAATTTCAAGTTTCTATGTCAAATAGTTTCGGAGAAAATTGGGTGTGACAGACGAACAGACAGACAGACAGACGGATAGATACCGAGGTGATTTTATAAGTGTTGATCGTGTCATTTTCTTCTTGGCTAAAAACATCCCTTGAAATGGGCTAACTATAGTAATAATGTAGTGACTCTTAATGAAGTGTGAAAAATGGTAGTCTAGAGAAGAGAATATGCATTCAAACCACAGCAAACTATTTCTATTCATTAAACCAAAATCCGCCCTTATAGGGGGTGAAAAGTACCTCTAAAAGTCGAAAAGCATCCCTAGGAAAGGGGGAACTACCCCCTGGGATTGATCGATCTTAGAAGTTCTAGCATCTGAGAAAAAATATAGGCTCTCGTAGTCTCAGGCAGGATGGACAAATACAGCCTGTATTTTTTTCTCAGATGCTAGAACTTCTAAGATCCATCAATCCCAGAGAGTATTTCCCATCTTCTAGGAATGATTTTCGACCTTATTACGAAGAGGAGAGAGAGAGAGAGAAAGGAAAAAAGAGAGGAAGAGAAGTTGTCTGTTGTTGATACAATGAGATAAGAGTACTTGAACTTTTCCTTTTCAATAACATCCATGTGCATCATTTGAGCATAAGGGTAGTTTCTACCACCCTCTAAGGGTAGTTTATAGTCGTGTGTCGGTGATTCAAGTGAGTCTACTCGATATTTGTTCACTCTGCCTAAAACTACAAAAGCCTAAACTTTTTTCTTCGTTATTGAAATTTATAAGATATCTCCGTAGGTGGGGGTGGTTTTTACACCCTATAAGGGCGAGTCTCAACCCTCTAACAGTAACGTCTGGTTGTTACACCAGATTCCGATATTTGATCCTAAGAGCTATAAGAATTTGTCCTTTGTACATATTACACAGGGGAAGAGCTGTTTTGGTGTCGAGGTTTTTTGAGCTGATTCTATATCAATTTGATGTCCTGAATTCAAATAACGTATTCATTTGTACCTAGGAGCTCAAATTTTTAAGATATACAATTTTAGAGAAATATAAGTTACATTATTGTAACTCAAATCCGTAAGTGTAGTAAACAAAAGTAGATACGAAATTTTTATTTTAGTTATACAAAATATAATATTATGTCGTACTTACAAACAAAAAAAAAACATTGAAGAAATGAAATAGTCACTCAACACTTGGAAAGCTTCTTTTCCGCGACATTCTTGAATGTTTTTTTTAAACAGTCCCTTTTTAAACTCCAGCAGTAATCTGCCATCATGTGCATGTCCCATCTTCCTTGGTAGCGGTCCTCCATAACTTTAATATCTATAGTAATAATGCAGTGACTCTTAATGAAGTGTAAAAAATGGTAGTCTAGAGAAGAGAATATGCATTCAAACCACAGCAAACTATTTCTATTCATTAAACCAAAATCCGCCCTTATAGGGGGTGAAAAGTACCTCTAAAAGTCGAAAAGCATCCCTAGGAAAGGGGGAACTACCCTCTGGGATTGATGGATCTTAGAAGTTCTAGCATCTGAGAAAAAATATAGGCTCTCGTAGTCTCAGGCAGGATGGACAAATACAGCCTGTATTTTTTTTCTTCAGATGTTATAACTTCTAAGATCCATCAATCCCAGAGAGTATTTCCCATCTTCTAGGCATGATTTTCGACCTTATTACAAAGAGGAGAGAGGAAAGAGAGAGAGAGAGAAAGGAAAAAAGAGAGGAAGAGAAGTTGTCTTGAATGTTGATACAATGAGATAAGAGTACTTGATCTTTTCCTTTTCAATAACATCCATGTGCATCATTTGAGTATAGGGGTAGTTTCTACCACCCTCTAAGGGTAGTTTATAGTCGTGTGTCGGTGATTCAAGTGAGTCTACTCGATATTTGTTCACCCTGCCTAAAACTACAAAAGCCTAAACTTTTTTCTTCGTTATTGAAATTTATAAGATATCTCCGTAGGTAGGGGTGGTTTTTACACCCTATAAGGGCGAGTCTCAACCCTCTAACAGTAATGTCTGGTTGTTACACCAGATTTCGATATTTTATCCTAAGAGCTATAAGAATTTGTCCTTTGTACATGTTATTTAAACTCACGTACTTTATTTAAGTTTTAGAGGTACTTTTCACCCCCTATAAGGGTGGATAATGGTTTAATTAATAGAAGTAGCTTGCTGTAGTTTGAACACATATTTTCTTCTCTATAGTATAAAATACCTACCGTTTTTCACATTCTATTAAGAGTCACTACATTATTACTACCATATAGTTTTAGCCCATATCAAGGGATGAGTTTGGCCAAAAAAATATGACACGATCAATTTTTTTTTCAACTATTCAGCGTCGAAAAATACACCAGATCCATGTATTTTGGTTCGTGCTAATGAACTTTTTTTTTGGTGGGGCTATGTCATAAATAAAATAAGGCTTATTTCAACATTTTCCAACATTAACTTATTTCAGAGCCCTGGTCAAGAAAATAATTCATTTATAGTGTTCCGTACGGAATACTTATAAGGTCATTTCGGTGTCCGTCCGTCCGTCTGTCTGTCTGTCACACCCGATTATCTTCAAAACTATTTGACATTGAAAGTTAAAATTTGGTACTAATATAGGAATTGATGGCCTCATTGGAGCCATGTAGTGTTGAAAGTTAAATTTTGACTTAAGGAGGGGGGTGAAATCGGAAGTGAAAAAAAAAATTTCAGCAGTTCATCGAGTGGGGTGTCAAATGAAAACTTGTAAAAACACGAATTCAAAAATATACATAATATATATATATATATATATATATATATATATATATATATATATATATATATATATATATATATATATATATATATATATATATATACAGGGTTACAGGGAAAGTCGTCCTACATAATTAAGGACGTTATAGTTTAGGTCGTTTCTGACCGATTTGACTCTATGACATGATGTCCTAAACTTAACCGTTTTCGAGATATTGAAGTTTAAAGATTTTCTGAAAAAAACATGTTTTTTTTTTTGCTTTTATATCGATTTTTTTTTATTAGAGGTTCTCGAGTGCGATTTTTTGGTTATTTTTAGTTAGTCTGTATGTCAAGTATCAAAAATCATCAAAAAAATTTGAACTAGTTACTAACAGTTTCAAATGGCGGCTTGTTAATGTTTCTAAATTACGAATTTTTACCAAGTGTTTCCTACTTTAAATCAATAAAGAGAAAAAAAAATGTATGGAAGTTATTCTGCAAATTATTTTAAAAACTTTTACGTCTTTTTAGCTATCTAAAACGGTATAATATCTACTGGATCTATTGAAAATTCTAAGAAAATGAGATTTCAATAGGCCCAAATGTAGAGTAACATAATAATAGAATTTAGATACTACCAATTACCGGTTTACTACCTGCACCTTCAAACAATAAAAAGGGTTGGGTAAGCATTTTTTCCGGTCGGGGTACTCTCTGTGCGAGTGACATTTTCTGTTCACTAAACATTATTGAATGATTTTTAGTCTGCTCATGCGATTCGTCCGTGGTAGATGTGCTATACCGTGCTTTTCAAAAATATCTGTGTTTCATCTTCTGACTGTGTGAATTGGCTCGTAACTGGATTTTGATCTCTGCTTGTGAATATGGCAATGTATACTAACGAGGAATATGCTGACATCCTAATGTGTTACGGATTTTGCGAAGGAGTGTGGTCGCGTGCACGCGATGAATACATACTGCGATATCCTACTCGTCGTGTAGCATATTTGATGGAATTTATCGAAGACTACGAGAAACTGGTTCCGTACAAAGACGGCGGACTGACATGGGACGACCACGTATCTTTAACGAAGACGAAGAAAACGAAATACGACGTCTCTTTGAGGTGGACCCAACCACATCTACAAATGTTGTCGCACAACAGCTTGGTATTTCGCAGTGGAAGGTATGGTTTGTAATGCATACTGTTGGGCAACACCCTTACCACTATACGCCCGTGCAAGTCATTGAAGAAGGGGATCCGTTGCGACGATTAGAATTCTGCAGATTTATGCTCAATACCGATGTCGAAGATGCATCTTTTTTTAAGAAAATACTATGGACTGACCAGTCGAAATTCGACAAAGACGGTCTTACAAACTACCACAATGCCCACTATTGGGCTTCTAAAGAGAAAGGTAACCCAAACAAAAAAAGAACGAAAGGATCAGAAACAAGATTCAGCTTAAATGTGTGGATGGGTATAATTTCAAATTATTTGGTTGGACCATTCTTCCTGCCAGATAATTTGAATGGCGAGGAATACGAAAATTTTTTGCGGAACGATTTACCTAATTTGATGGAAGACCTACCTATTGGTTTGAGACAAAACATGTACTTTCAACACGATGGCTGCCCAGCTCACTACAGAGGAAGTGTTCGTGCATGGCTCAATGACAATTATCCCAACAAATGGATTGGAAGAGGCGGACCCATACCTTGGCCGGCCAGAAGCCCAGACCTAACACCGATGGATTTTTATGTGTGGGGTCACATGAAAAGTCTCGTATACGACCAGATGACTCCTATCGAAAACGTGGATGTCCTAAGACAAAAAATAATTGATGCGGCTGACGAAATGAGGCGGCACCTCACAACCAGCGTTGTGAAAAGTAATTTAAGAAAAAGAATGAGAATTTGTGTTAGAAATAGGGGCGACCATATAGAACATGAATTATAATTAATAAAAATTATTAAATTGCAAGGTCTTTTGTTTTATTTGTGTATTTTTCGTATTTTCACCTAGAACTAAAAATTTACCTTTTGCTACCCGAGCCCGCTTTAGGTGTCATTCTGTGTACAGTTTTCCTATTAAACTGCTAGTATTATACCTTTTTTGATAGCTAAAAAGACGTAAAAGTTTTTGAAATAATTTGCAGAATAACTTCCATACATTTTTTTTTTCTCTTTATTAATTTAAAGTAGGAAACACTTGGTAAAAATTCGTAATTTAGAAACATTAACAAGCCGCCATTTGAAACTGTTAGAAACTAGTTCAAATTTTTTTGATGATTTTTGATACTTGACATACAGACTAACTAAAAATAACCAAAATATCGCACTCGAGAACCTCTAATAAAAAAAATCGATATAAAAGCAAAAAAAACATGTTTTTTTTTAGAAAATCTTTAAACTTCAATATCTCGAAAACAGTTAAGTTTAGGACATCATGTCATAGAGGCAAATCAGTCAGAAACGACCTAAACTATAACGTCCTTAATTATCTAGGACGACTTTCCCTGTAACCCTATATATATATATATATATATATATATATATATATATATATATATATATATATATATATATATATATATATATATATATAATATAATTTATTATTTTTAGAAAATCGCGAAAAAAAAATAGCTGCTACCCCTTATCTCGAAAAATACTGATCAGAAAATTTTGAAAACATTCTAGCATATTCTCCACAGGGTGTAGATTGAGAAAAAATTATCACGAGTGCATTACCTTTAATAACTTCTCTGGTATATAAAAAAAAAACAAAAATTTGCAGGTCATCAGTTTTCAGTAAAGATCGGAAAAAAAACTTTGTTAAAAAACTCATTTGGGGTGTGTTTTATGAAGTCATTAATCATTTTATACCTCCGTAACAAAAATTTTATTTTAAAGGCAATCAACCTACGGAACACTAATTGCGCAAGTTTAACTTGCACTTGACCGGTTACAGTGGTGTGACGAAAGAAAAGCGGGTAAAGGAGTAGCTCTAATGATTAAGAAGAAATACATAAGCTACATAATGAAGGATCAGTATATATCGAAGAGAACAGTAATAGAATAAACAGTAAAAAGACAAATGTAGTGGGAATTTACGGACTCGAAAACTGTAAACCAGAAAAAGACAGGGAATAATTCTATGAAGAACTCCAGGAAGTTATAGACGAGATACTAATCAACGAAACAATAATAATGAGTGACTATAATGCAAAAGTTGGAAATGAGGTAATACCAAGAGTTAAACAGAGATTTAACGAAACATAAAAAAATGACACCGGAGAACTTATGATAAATTTCTGCACTACAAACGAGTTGAGAATAAATAATACATACTTTGACCATAAGAATCAATATAAATATACATTCAAGAACACTGGAATTAACAGATCAATGATAGATTATGTCCTAACAAACAAAGAAATACATCCACGTCATATATTAGACGTAAGAAGCTTGACATCACTAAACGTGTGTGTGTGTGATCATAATTTAGTTATATAGAAACTAAGATGGAACATAAGGAAGACAAAGCAACACCAAAATAAGGAACTGAAAATAAAGATAAGAATAGAAAATCTACAATAAGAATCAACGAGAGACCTGTACCAGAGAAGACTAAAAGAAAAAATCAGAATAAATCAAATAAATGACAATGATAACATAAATGACGGTTGGTTAAAAATAAACACAATTGTATTATAAGCCGCATATGAGGCATAAAGGACTAAAACTGTCGATAATAATAAAATATGGAGGATAAAAACACCGTGGTTCAGTGCAGAAATCAAAGAGAAATGCCGTGAAAAGAAAGAAAGCTATCTAAAGTACAGGTCAATCAGGACAGATGAAACCTACCAAACGTATAAAAGAATACGAACAGAAACCCATGAATTAGCAAGAAGAACAAAAACAGAATACTGGGAGAGATACACAAATGATCAACAAAAACCAATTTGGAGATTCATAAGACAGCAGAGAACTGTTAGAATAATAACACGTGAAGAAAGGAACGTGGGTACATATCTTACACAATTATGTAAAAGGGAACAGAGTATCACACTGCCACAAACACCAGATATAACGATAAACGAAGAAACATATATAAGAGAAGAAGATGTAATAGAAGCACTGGAAAAATTAAAAAACCGTAAATTTCCCGACGAAGTCCAAATGGTTAATGAACTAAAATACGGGGGACACTCTTCTGGTTAAGCAGCTCCAGACACTTATATAGAGGATTATACGATCGACTAGAATCCCAGATAAATGGAGAGCAGTGACAGTTATACTAATGCACAAGAAGGGAGAAAAAGAAGATTCATATAACTACATACTTCTACTAAACTGTACCCTGAAATTAAAACAAAGATTTTTACAACAAAACTAAACGCGAGAATACAACTAAAAAAAAATGCCGTATTTATTGTAAAACAGTTAAAAGAAAAATCCATAGAATACAACCTTCCAGCATACTTGTGCCTGATAGACTTAAAAAAAGCTTTCAACAATGTGCAAATAGAAGACGTTATTTATCTATATCATGAACATGACATTAGATCTAATTAAAACTATCGAGATTGTGTATAAAGACAATCAATTAGTCGCAAGATTAGCAGAAGGAATGACAGAACCAATCAACTGTGAATCTGGAATCAGGCAGGGAGACTCTTTAAGTCCTCTTGTACTTAATATTGTCATGGATGAAATTATAAGGAAGGTCAAAAAAAGAAGAGATATAGAATGGGTAACAAAGAACTTAAAATTGTATGTTATGCAGATGACGCGATAATAATGGCTAAGACCGAGAAAGATCTGCAAAGGCTGCTATACGAATCTTACATAGCAGGAAAAGAATACAAAATGTCAATATCAACTGAAAAAAACAATAGCTAAATAGCCGATCAGGTGCGAGCTGATGGCGGAAGATAAACCAATAGAACAGGTGATGGAGCTCGATTACTTGGACATCAAAATATCTAGTATCGGAAAAATCGAGTAAGAAGTAAAACATCAAGTCAATAAGGCTAATAGGATAGCGGGATGTCTCAATGATACCATATTTAGAAATAAATTCCTCTCCGTTGAGACCAAAACAAGAATCTACAAGAGCGTAATACGACCAGCAATGACTTACACATCTGAAACAAGACCCGATACAAGTATAACACAGAGGATGTTGGAATCAACTGAAATGAGAATATTTAGGAGATGTACAAACAAGATAGGGAGGGATAGAGAAAGGATTGAAGACATAAGACGCACATGTACGAGGCTGGTTTGAAAAGTCCGTGCAAAAATAAAAACTACTTATGTGTTTGAGCTAAACCTTTTTTATTTTTCGATATAGTCTCCTTTTAGGCTTATACACTTCATCCAACGATGTTCTAGTTTGTTGATCCCTTCCGAATAATAGGATTTGTCCAAGTCTACAAAATATCCATTAGTGTCTGCAATCACCTCCTCGTTTGAATAAAATCTTTGTCCCGCCAGCCATTTCTTCAAATTGGGGAACAAATAGTAGTCCGAGGGAGCCAAGTCTGGAGAATAGGGGGATGTGAAACGAGTTGGAATCCTATTTCCATTAATTTTGCGACCACAACTGCTGAGGTGTGTGCTGGTGCGTTGTCGTGATGGAACCTGTAATAGTTTTACCCTTTTCCAGATAGTCGATGAGGATTATCCCTTGCGAATCCCAAAAGACAGTTGCCATAACCTTTCCGGCCGAAGGAACGGTCTTCGCCTTTTTTGGTGCAGATTCCCCCTTGGTAACCCATTGTTTAGATTGTTGTTTGGTCTCAGGAGTATAGTAATGTATCCATGTTTCATCCACAGTGACGAAACGACGCTTAAAGTCCTTCGGATTCTTCTGGAACAGCTGCAAACCATCCTTGCAACACTTCACACGATTCCGTTTTTGGTCAAGCGTGAGCAATCGCGGCACCCATCTTGCGGATAGCTTTCTCATGTCCAAATGTTTATGCAAAATATTATGTACCCGTTCAGTCGAGATGCCCACAGCACTAGCAATCTCACGCACCTTAACTCTTCTGTCATCCATCACCATATCATGGATTTGATCAATGATTTCTGGAGTCGTAACCTCCACAGGCCGTCCAGAATGTTCAGCGTCACTTGTGCCCATATGGCCAGTCCGAAAATTTTGAAACCACTTATAAACTGTTCTAATCGAAGGTGCAGAGTCACCATAATGTTTATCAAGCTTCTCTTTAGTCTCCTGAGGCGTTTTGCCTTTCATAAAGTAATGTTTAATCACCACACGTCCATTTCTTGAAAATCACTCGACTTCCTTGATTCACACGAATGCCAAACACAAAGAAATAGGCCAATATGGCTGAAACTTGGTGTGCGTTCATTCAAGAGATGCTACTAACTAAACATGACCTCGATACGCGCCGGTGGTGCCATCTCTCGGACTTTGCACGGACTTTTCAAGCCTCGTAATAAAAAAAATATCAACCAGTGGATGAAAGGAAGAAAAGTGAAATTGGATCACATAGGAAGAATGGCAAACAATAGGATAGTACAGATAGCAAGAGACAAGTCACCGAACGGAAGAAGATTAATAGGACGTTCAAAAAAGAGATGGAGCGACGATATATAAAGCAGGGAACAAAAAAATAGGCAATAGTGCCTAGCTATAAGTAGGAAGAAGAGGATAATCCTTTGGAGATGACAAAGGCAGCATATTAATTTAGAGTAATCTGCCAAGATTATTAGGTACTTCAACATTACACACTTCTAACTCATCTTTACTAGTTGTTATAGGTTTTTTTCCCAAATTGATGGTATAAACAGCCCTGGAGGTAAGGCGATTTGAAGCGGATTGATGTTTTCTTAGGGGATACATTTCTTAATCAAGTCAGCTTTTAATAGGTACATACTTGGTGTCCAGGAACAGTGATTCAGGAAAATTTTGGTCATTTATTAATCAGAAGAATCGAGAATCAAGGATTCCCGGAGCAATTCATTTGAGCGGTGCTTGGTATGAAAAGCCGCAAGACATAGTAAATGCGTTCGCTTGTTATTTTGAAAGTGTATTCTTACCAAACGAGAATGAAATTGATTTTGTTCCGGAGAGTGCTTGTCAGCTTTTCGGTAGTGTTGACATTTCATTGGTTTCTGTAGCAGACAGTGAGATTCAACACGCTCGCTGCTAAAAAATTAAAGAATAGGCTGATTGCAGGACCTGATGGTATTCCATCTTTTATGGTTAAAGATTGTATGGGTGCACTTATGGTACCTCTTAAATATATATTTAATTTGGCGTTAAGAACGTTAACATTTCTGGGGAGCTGGAAGGAAACGAGGGTATGCTCCTTTTTCAAATCCGGTAAACGTAGCGATGTGAACAATTATCGACCTATTTCTATTCTGAACAATTTTTCGAAGCTGTTTGAAGTAATTCTGTATAATCGCATTTATACTTAGGTTAGAGGCATTCTGTCAACTCATCAACATGGATTTATTGTAACAAACTTGGGAGTTTATACAAACTTTACAGAGAACATATTAGACGCAGGAGGGCAGGTTGACGTAATATATACGGACTTTTCTAAAGCCTTTGATAGAATATCTCATTTCGTTCTGCTGCAGAAGTTTTGGCGTGTGGATTTTGGTGTGGATGCGTGCAGTTTGTTTTCTTCATATTTGGAGGGTTGCTCTCAGTCAGTACACTATAATGGATATATTTCCGATTTCTATACCGCAACCTCTAGCACGCCACAGGAATCCAATCTTAGTCCCCTACTATTTTTGCTATATATTAATGACCTCTGTGATACTCTGAATTGTGGCAGGCTGCTTTTCGCTGATCTCAAGCTGCATGCACCCGTATCATGTATTCAGGGCTGTAAACTGCTTCAAACTGAGCTTTGCATGCTTGAGGATTGGTGTAAGTACAATAAATTAGACTTAAATATTTCTAAATGTAAAATTATGTCGGTAACGAAGAAAAACGATATAATAACATATGAATATTCACTAGAAACGTCAACTCTCGGGCGCACCAACAGTGTAAAGGACTTGGGAGTAGTATTCGATAACAAAATGAATTTTTCTAATCACATTAATAACGTAACGCGGGAAGCCAATTGTCTATATGGCTTTATAGTGCACAACTGTAGAAGCTTTAATAGTGAAGGATCTTTAATACTGCTATAATGTCTCTCTTATTTTGTGCCCATATTATTTATGCTACAAACTAATGCTAGAACGAGTTCAAAGAAGATTTCTAAAATATCTATCATATAAAGTAGATGGTGTCTAGCCAATGAGAGGAATAGAGCACTCTTTGTTATTGGAGAGATTTAATCTTCAATCACTTAAGGCTCGCAGAGAGTGTTCGTCTATAGTTTTCTTGTATAGATTATTGCACGGAGTCAACGACTGTCCTCAGTTGCTATCGGAAGTGGCTATATTGGTGCCTAGAATTAATTCACGAAATACTGCTACTTTTGTTTGTTCACGTGCTAGAACTAAGGTTAATTGAACCAATCAGTGTTATGTGCAATAAATTTAACTTAATTAGTAATGAATGTGAAATTTTTGCAGACACCGAAAATAAGATCCGGTCAATATGTTTGGATCATTTCATTTGATAGGACATTTATAGAAATACTTTTAAAAGCTTGTTTTGTTTGTTGGACGTAGGTAACTAATATTTGTTTTATTTATCTTTTATTCTAATTTGTTCTGCGCTGATTCATTTAATTTCTTTACTCATTTTTTTTTATTTCTTTTTTCTTCTTTTTTTGTTGTTTTTGTCTATTTTTGTTGTTACTTTAGTACCTTAGTTTTAAGAGAAAATTTAATTCATATTCTTTCTTGTTTTCCCTGTAAATGGTTCTTACTGTTGGGAATAAAGCTATTATTATTATTATCATCATTATTATTACAAAAAAGCTCCTCTTTCTCACATTTGGTCAATATGGTTCCATGTTTGGCTGACGGGCCAAAGCCAAGTCAGCACAAACGCTATTACCATTATGTATTAAGGAAAGGCCTGACAATGTTACATGTTTTCAAAATCACTGACTTCTGAATGTTTCTGTGTATGTTTGTGTTGAGTCCTAATTGTACTAACTGTGGTGTGAATGTTATTGGTGTAAGGCCTGTGGCTGATATAATGAGGGGGACAATGATGACCTTTTCTTGTTTCCATAGACTTTTTATTTCCGTTGCAAGGTCTGTGTATTTGGAAATTTTTTATGTGTATTTCGTTTGGATGCCTGTGACGTTGGGGACAGCTATGGCAATTAGATAAGTGACTTTTTCTTTTTTGCACTGAAAAGACCCGATATTACTTTCCTTTTATCCGTATGGATACTGGGAGTATCCATACGGATAAAAGTAGAGCTTGTAATCTTTATTTTCAAGTATGGATGTTGGTGTGTATTTGTAGTAGGGATCTGTGTTTTCTATGAGTTTGTATGTTGTGGCTAGTGCTTTGTGAACTACTTTAGCAGCTGAGTCATGTCTGGCTGTGTATTCAGTTCCGGCTAATATTTTACATCCGCCTGTTATGTGTTCGATCGTTTCTTTCTGGTGGTGGCATTTCCTGCATCTCTTCTTCTGTAATAGTTGGGTCTTTGATGATATGCTTCTGGTAGTTTCTGGTTAATATGTCTTTATCCTGGATGGCAAGTAAGAAGCCTTCTGTTTCAGGGAATCGCTGCCCATCCTGTAACCAGGTGTATGATTGTTTTTTATTTACGTGGTCTTGTTCTATGTGGTATCTGTGTTTTCCGTGGAGTGTTTTCTCTGACCACGTTTTCATCTTTTCCTGTTGTAATTGGATGTGACTGTGTGTATCTGCTGAGTGGTCTGCCAGGGAGGTGTGTAATTTTTGTCTGCTTTCACTGTCGCTGTGTGGAGGCTGGTTTGCTTGCTGTGAAAAATTTCCTAAGTGCATGTATTTGTTCTGTGTGTAATGATCTGATGTCTAACATATAATTCCTCTTCTTCCTGCCTTCCTCTCGATGGTAAGTCTTTCTTTGCATGCATTGGGGTGTAATTTCCTGTATTTGATGAATTGAGATCGTATAAGGATGTGAATATTTTCTATGTCTGTTTGTGACCATTTTTGATGATACCAAATGAATATGTGAGTAAAGGTATAGCGAACGTGTTGATGGCTTTAGTGATATATTTGGAATTGAGTTTTGTTTGTAAAAGTTTCGTGAGTCTGCTTTTGAATTCGGTTCTGAGCTCTGTTTTGATGTGAGTGTGGTTGAGTTTGGTGCTTTGTTGGAAGCCTAGATATTTGTATGTTTCTTTGTCGAACATGTTATCGAGTGTTTCATTGTTGATGGTTTCTGTCTCATGGTGGCTCTTCCATTGGCCTTTGTTGATATGGAGCACTTTGCATTTACTTATACCAAATTATTATTATTATTATTATTAATATACATTTTTACTATATCTAGTTCAAAACTAAAGGGACAAATTAAATTTTATAACTTAATTAAATTTGTTTTAGGTGACCACATCCTTCAAAAAGGAAGTGGGCTAGTTTTTGGTATAATTGCACTCCACAGGAATGAAAAATATTGGCCCGATCCTTATAAATTCGAACCAGATCGATTTCTACCAGAGGAAGTAACTAAAAGAGACCCGGGTTGTTATCTACCTTTTTCGTCGGGACCCAGAAACTGTGTTGGTTAGTCTTAAAACATTTTCAGCTATATCCACAAAAAATTTTGATTTAATCTGATTGCAGTAGAATCTAGAACATCTAGTTGTTCACTAAGTTGGGAATGTGGAATCTTTGGCACAATGATACTACTCAGTATATATCATCACTAACCACTAACACTTTATTTTTGCACTCGACGGTCGTTTCGCTAACCATGTTAGCTTCATCAGGAGCGATGATTGACTTAAGCTAAACTACAAATCTACCCTATTTATACTTAGCCTAACCCTTGAATTACTCAGGCGGAACTAATAGCATAAGCAAGGCCATCAGTTCCCGTCAAGTAATATAACAGTCAATTTTATGTTCAGAAAAAAGGAACAGCTATGGGTAATTGCTTATCACCTTTCATAGCCAATTTATTCATGAGTAAGTTTGAAACCGAAGCCAGTCAAGAATTCAAATATTTCCCAAGAGTATGGTATAGGTATGTGGATGATATTTTCGCGATTTTTGATACAAAGACAGTAGATATTGATGATTTTGTTTCTAAATTAAATAGCCGTTTCCATTCCATTAAATTCACTTAAGAAGTTGAGAACAAAGGACAATTGCCTTTTCTGGATGTTTTAATTTTAAAAATAATAACAGATTAGAATTTAATATCTTCTTTCATTGCAAACAACCCAAATTAGCCTCATTACATTTTTTAGTTCATCGTTTGGTAACTTTCCCTCTGAATAGAGTAAACTTTAATAAAAAAAAATATAACTAGAGTTAATGGTTATGACGATGGCTTAGTAAATAAGCTAATAAATAGACATAAGTTTAGGTTTAATATTCAGAATTCCACCTTTTTTACACGCGAAGAAAATAACACCAAGTATGTCTCCATCCCATATAATCCGAAATATAGCAAGGGACTCAATAAAGTATTAATAAGGTAGGCCTCGCCTTAGTCTATAAGTCATCAGACAATCTGAGGAATATCTTAGGAAATCCCAAAAATAAGATTCCTAATTGTGAGAAAAGTGGAATTTATGAAATTAGTTGTAATGATTGTGGCAAAAAGTATGTTGGGTAAACTAAAAGGTCAATTAAAACACGATTTAAAGAACATTTAGCACACTTAAAATACAGTAGAACAGAAAAGTCTAGCATGCCCTTGAAGCTAATCATATTGTAACATTAGATAATCTAAGATTAATAAAAAATGTATCTAATAGGAGATTGTTGAACGCATACGAAAGTATGGAAATTATAAAAAGTAAAAGTAGTTTAAATAAAGATAGAGGGCCTATTCCTTATAGTCCCCTCTACTGGTTACTTGACGGGAACTGATGGCCTTGCCTATGCCATTAGTTCCGCCTGGGTAATTGAAGGGTTAGGCTAAGTATAAATAGGGTAGATTTGTAGTTTAGCTTTAGGCAATCATCGCTCCTGATGAAGCTAACATGGTTAGCGAAACGCGCGTCGAGTGCAAAAATAAAGTGTTTGGTGTAGTGGTGATATTTACTGAGTAGTATCTAGTTGTTCAGTTAACTTTTGTGTTTAAATATAATATACTTTGTATGTTAAATATCACCAAATAAACGTGTTTATAAGGAAATTCAATACAAAAAGCCAGAGTGAAAGCCTTAAACAGATAGCACATTAAACAATTCTTAGAATTTTAACACAATTCCATTTCTATCAGCTTAATCAGAAATAGAAACGAATTTTCAGACCTTTTATTGCACAACATCATAACTTTAGCTGATTTTCTTATGACCTTGTCAATTTAAATTCCCAATCATAAAATTAGATCATATTTAAAGTAAAACCTTTTTAGTAAATCAGGCTGTTGAAGTTATTTAGTTGTATGATAATTAAAGAGTGATTTTTTTTCAAAATGTTAAATTTTACAAAATGAATTTATCCAATTTTGAATTCTGTCCATTAACAATGACATATTAGATAATATGAATATTAGGTTGGTTCTTGGATTTGAACAGTTCACTCAACAGAATAGTTCATTTAAAAAAACCAATCAGTGTTACGATGACAGGCGAAGAGCTAAATGGATTCCATATCTAAAGTAAACATATATACTTGACTCCCATCCAAAGCAAGCAATATATGGCAAAAGCTGTAGTTAATCTAAATTTTGCGCAATTCTCTACATTCAAAATTACACATTTTTTGAAATTTAACAATTGAGTTCTTGAAATAAGAGACTAAATAAGGCACAGGCTAAAAAACAGGATATACAGAATAGACGCCCCAGCATAAAAAAGTTCATCTCTTTGAAATAAAATGAAATGAAACATTATTAAAGTCTTTGATCGAGTTTGCACAAGATTTAATTATTATTATTAAAATGATAAGGCTCGGCTTCCTAGATTATATAATCAAAATTATAATTTCTTACTTTGAACTATGTTGGGACAATGATACTACTCAGTATATATCACCACTATAACAAACACTAACCATGTTAGCTTCATCAGGAGCGACGATTAACTAAAGCTAAACTACAAATCTACCCTACTTATATATAGCCTGAATTACAGTATGATCAGCTTCAAGGGCAAGTTCAGCAATGCTAGACTTTTCTGTTCTACTTTATTTTAAATTTACGAAATGTTCTTTAAATCCTGTTTTAATTGACCTTGTCTTAGAAAGTCGAGAATTTTACACATGCAAAATGAGCAACAAAGATCCCATGAATGCTATATTCCATGCCTTTCCTTCTACGACTATAGTTTCTGAGCCATCAGGTAGGCTTAAGGCAACGGTATCGATCGTGAAAATCCGAGTACCGTGGAGAGTCAAGTTGGAATGACTCTCGCTGGCTTATAGGAATCATGGTACCTTAAATAAACGAGATACTACTCGTTGGGCAATATACAGACCCATGCGCCATCTGTTGAGATTTTCGAACTTCGAAAAACTGCTCAACTATATAAAACCTAACATTGTTAGAAAGGATAATAAAAGTTTGACCTTTTCTTAGTTTATCGTTTGGTTACTTTTCCTCTTAATAGAGCAAACTTCAATAATGAAAGGAATCGTATTGGAAATATAACTAGAGGTAATGGTTATGACGATGACTTAGTAAACAACTTAATAAATAAACGTAAGTTCAGGTTAAATATTCAGAATTTCACCTTTTTTACCCGCGAAGAAAATAAGACCAAGTATGTCTCCATACCATATAATCTGAAATATAGCAGGAGACTCGAAAAGATATTTAATAAGATAGGCCTCGCCTTAGTCTATAAGTCATCAGGCAATCCGAGGAATATTTTAGGAAATCCCAAAGATAAGATTCCTAATTGTGAGAAAAGTGGAATTTATGAAATTAGTTGTAATGATTGTGACAAAAAGTATGTTGGGCAAACTAAAAGGTCAATTAAAACACGATTTAAAAAACATTCAGCACATTTAAAATGTAGTAAAACAGAAAAGTCTAGCATTACCGAACATGCCCTTGAAGCTGATCATACTGCAACATTAGATAATTTAAGATTAATTAAAAATGTATCTGATAGGAGATTGTTGAACGCATACGAAAGTATGTAAAAGTAGTTTAAATAAAGACAGAGGGCCTATCCCTTATAGTCCCCTTTACTGGTTATTTGGCCGAAACTGATGGCCTCGCCTATGCCATTAGTTTTTCCTGAGTAATTCAGGTGTAGTTTAGCTTTAGTCAATCATCGCTCCTGATAAATCTAACATGGTTAGCGAAACGCGCGTCAAGTGCAAAAATGAAGTGTTTGTGTAGTGGTGATATATACTGAGTAGTTTCTTACTTTCAAGATAGATCCTTTTTAGTATTTATTAAAAATAGATTTATTAAAGGTGCTCTCGTGATAATTTTCGTTCAATCCATACCCTGTGGAGAATATTCCAGAATTTTTTCAAAATTTTTTTGATCAGTATTTTTTGTACTCGTGTTTTTACAAGCTTTCACTTGACACTCCACTCGATGACCTGGTAATTTTTTTTTTCACTTCCGATTTTTCCCCCCAAAACTAACTCCTTAAGTCCAAATCTAACTTTCAAAACTACACAGCTCCGATAGGGCCATGAATTCCTATTTTAGTGCCAAATTTCAACCTTCTATGTGAAATAGCATCGGAGAAAATTGGGTATGACAGACGGACAGACAGATACTAAAGTGATCTTATAAGTGTTCCGAACGGAAAAGTGCCAAGATTTGACAACTTTATTCGCTGTAAAAAGCCGACCAGAAAACACCAACAAAAACATCGTGAGCACAACTCAAGCTATTAATAATGTTATTGTTCCGAAAGTTATTTTGAAGAACTGGGCAGATTACCGACGGACAACTACCGCCCGATCAGTCTTCTGCTCTATTCAACCTAAGAAAAATTACTGAAAAAATAACTTTATAAGGGACAGAAATGTATTGCTGCACCAACAGCGTAATAATTGAACGAAAAAGAACGGTTTAATCAAATTAAATTAATTTTCTTTTTGGTCCTAAGAGAAAATACAAATTTCAGTCGCAAAAAATAAGGGCAGAAATACCTTAATAGGCTTTCGGTCTGACATAAGGTAAAAAAAATATATATCTGAATTTTTGGCACGTTGTCTCTTCTAAGAAACTGCTTTGCGTATGAAATTTTTCAGGTTTTAATGCAACCTCGTTGTGGTTCACTTCACTTAGTAAAGCTAACATTACTTCCTTTAAAAATGCCAGAGCTGCATTGGGTTGCCAATAAAAACAACTTATTTTATTACAATCTTGTTTTAGGTTTAGTATACGGTATGATGACTATGAAAAACTCTTTTGGCAACAGTCCTGAGAAAGTACAGATTTTATACAGCCTATAAAAATGTAAAGGACATTAAGGTACAACAGGAACTAATATTACGTCCTTCAGATGGATATAAACTGTCGGTGGAATTAAGAACTTAGTTTCTAAAAGATTGTTGATTAGGAATTTCAAATATTATTTATTATTACACTTATAGTTATGCACGTGGTACTAACAAATACAAATAAAGACCTTCGACTATGGAAACAACATATTTCGAGGGTTTTTACATCTAGAGGTTTTTTGTGTAAAAGGGAAATTTAAATTTATTTATGATTACATTTCATTAGAAAGGTTTCGTTGGATCTAGATTGAAATAACTACTTCATATGAGTGTTTGTTTGTCCAAATTCTAAATAGCTATATGTCCACATAGAAACAATTTTTCTTTTCAACATAATATTAAAAGTAGGTATGGAACTCTCAGTATACAAGTTCAACTTGCACTTCAGTAACTTTCCTTAATTTTGTGTGTGGTCTTGCTAACAGTGGTCTACAGGTCATAATTAAGTTATATTGGTGATGTATGTTGATTTCAAAGTTACATGGGAAATGGCAATGTAGGAGACCATCAAGGTGATAGCTGAAGCATTTATTCAAAGTGACAAATTCTGTTAACAGTTTACCACTAATTCCATAACGTAATTGTAAATCACTATTAGAAAAAACATATTTATCTAATTTGTATATTTTTAACACTTCTTTTTAGAATCTATCTATCTCTATATTATTGTTAAAAGGTAAATAAAATATTGTAATCAATAAAATAATTATAATTGTTTTCGATTTTTTTTTTTAGTTAATATTGAGATCATATAAGTGAGAAACCGATGTAGTACTCAAATATTAAAAAAATTACAAATTTAAGTGAAAATGGTCACTCGAATACCCTTCTATGTAGTCATTAGTAAGGTACTAATCACACAGGTATACGAAAAAAAAAATCTCTGCCTTTTAAGTGAGACACGTGTTTTTCTAAGTACCGTCAAACGGAGGGACTTCGGACAGTGGAGGTCACTTTGGACAATCGGTAGCTCGCTACTTCTTATTCGTATTTTACCGAATGTATGCATTTTATCGTCACTATTTTAATGCAAGCTCATACTTGCCAGTATTCTTTCAACCACGGTGGCGGTGGGCTGCGCTGCAAGCTAAACTTCGCCACGTGCTACGCTTTTACTGGAAAACTGAATTTAGTGATTATAAAAATAGTGAAAAAGTAAGTATTCTGCACAGAACTACTTAAAATCTGCACGATTTCCGACTATTTTGCTTAATATTACAACTATTTAAAAATCATTTGACAACGAAATTAAATTTTTTTCTAGAATAGTTTTTTTACACAGGCCCGTAACAAAAAAATTGTCTTTTAAGGGGTGACTTTGGACAAGGCCACGAAAGTCTAGAAAAGTGTTAGGCGGCCGTAGTTATCAGAACTACAATCAAGATAACCTAAAAAAAGCTATAGAAGTTAAAAACCCAACAAAATCTTTAAGAAAAGCGTCAGAATTCTATGGTGTTCCAAAATCGACCATAAGCAACGGTGTCAATGAAAAACATACAAAAAAAGCAGGAGGTCAAAGTGTTCTTAATGTTGTCGAAGAAAATCGTCTACAAACGCAACGTAAGGAACGATATGTTCCCACAGGATCTCCTCGATGTACTGGTGAGCAGTTAATACACCGCTACGAGTCTCATCAGTCACGAAAACCAAATCGGTTTTCGCATCCAGTTAAATGCCTCCCAACACCATGACAACCTCCTCCGTAGGCGACCGTTTTAGTAAGGCAGGACTGCACATAATGCTCCCTAGGTCTCCTATAGACTCGTTTTCTTCCATCACTGCAATGTACGCACATTCGGGAATCGTCGGAGAATAAAACGGAGCGCCATTGCTCTAAGGTCCAGTCGACATGTTCTTGGGCAATTCTGAGTCGCGCTTGTCGATGGGCTGCTGCCAATTTGGGTCCGTTAGCTGGTCTCTTCAGAGCTAGGTTAGCTTCTTTAAGTCTTCTTCCGACTGTCCAATGACTGACAGCCCGACCACAAACTTGTCGGAGCTCCTGTTGGACCTCAACACCGGTCAAGTGACGATTTCTTAAAGTTGTGTTGACAATGAATCCTGATCCTGCTGTCCGTGTAAAGGCGCCAGTCTCTTGGTAAAGTCTGTAGACTCTGGAGTAACAGCTGAATGGCTCAGATACAGTTGCGCAGCGACTACACATTGGCTATGCCCTTCTTGCAATAAGGCAAAGACTGGTGCCGTTTCTTCCGGGGTGGTATCCATTTTCCGATGACGTAATTAGTGTGCAGGTATAGCAGAGATGTTAACGGTTCAAGTTTCAGTAAAGGAATGTTAGGAAAATCCAGTTGCATGTGTTTTTATAGGGATGAATAGCGCGCAACAAGTACGTCCCAGTGGTTTCAGCAAAGTACAAAAAATTGGTTGCATTTGCAATAACTGTTGCAAATAGGCCAAATTTTTCAAGTATTCTAATAAATAATAACAATAAAATAAATGAGGTGACTAATACAAAATATCTTGATGTTGTAATAGATCAATTTATGAAGTGGCAGCTACACATCGACTACCTAACAATCAGATTACGAAAATTAATACACAAATTTTATATAAGGAATATTTTAAATACAAAACTACTTATACTTATATATAAATCGCTGGTAGAATCTCTGATTGGTTATGGTATTTTGGTGTGGGGAGGGCTGTATGGACCGAAAATAGTACGGAGTTGTACATTAAAAATAATTTATAAAAAAACACAGAATATATCCTACTGCCCTTCTCTTTAAACAAGAAACATGTAATATTAGAATAATGTATCTTACAACAGTTTGCACCTTTCTACATATTTGTAAAGAACGGAATAAATTTGTTAATCATACTTACAAAACACGTTCTGAGAAAATAAAAACTTAATACTGACCAGGAATAACAACACGAATCTAAAATGTATAAATTATTTGGGTCCAACAAGCTACAACCTTATGCCGAATTCGATAAAACTGGTGAAAAACAGCAAAAAATTTGGCGATTTATGTAAAGCATATATATTTGATAATAATTTTCAAATTTTTAAGTCTGTTTGACCGAGAGCCATTTGCATATGAACCATTGTATCTGTTATTAAATTTGTATCTATAGGGTAAGTCCGGGATATACGCCCTAGCGGGATAGACGCTTCAGTACATTTGTGTGAAATGTAAGATGCGTAAACAAAAGAATGCCTTATAATACGTACGTGCCCCTCCCTCACCTCAATCTGCCATAAAGTGTTGGTGCGTACGGTTGTGCGTAGGAGCGCTAATGGCAGTGACGAGCCAAACAGTCGAGATTTTACTTTGTGGATGATTTTCGGCCCTCTATAACTTTGGAGTTAACATGTAAGTTTATTTTATTTTTGCTTCTGAATAAGGAGTAGGGTATGTAGATTATTATTAATTATATTTTTGGGATAAAATAAGCGTATTTACTTTTTTTTTTCGAAGGCGTCTATCCCTGTGAAAAGGGATATATGCCCCGATATGTTTTGGGATAGTCGCCCCTAAGAGCATCTATCCCTATTTCACTTTAATGTATGCTGGCTTTAAGGGTATCTATCCCTTGCCGTACTTAAGTGTATGTTATATGATTCAGATTGGAAATGCCCCGTAAATACAAGCGTAAAGCCGGCGTGTCATTACTTGGACCGAGAACACATTGGCTGCAGCTATAGCAGAAATGCAAGATAAACGACTTAGCGTCAATGATATAGCAAAAAGACATGGAATACCATCTAGGACGTTAAGTCGCCGGTTTTGCTACACAAAATAAGAAAATAATACCATTAGGTAGGTACCTACTTTTATGATTGCACTTTCTCATTTATAATAATATTGCTTCGAATTGAGAATACTTACCTACCTCGTATAATTATGGGCAGGTAGAATTTTTTTTTATTTTACCTAACTAATACCTACAATTTTTTTAGGAAAACATCCAACTCTTGGATTCGAAAATGGTCACTCATATTCAGAAGCTAGAACGATCCGGGTTTCCTCCTGACAGAAAACATGTTAGCTTATTAATTGCACAAAAGTTGAAAATAAAACACAATTTTAACACAGATAGAATATTGGCTAGAACTGACTAGCTTCAGAGCTTTTAGAAAGGAATCCTATTTTATCTATTAGACAGACCGAAGGTCTCTCAGTTTCACGTGCATTGGCTCTAAGCAGGGAAGAAATTAATGGCTCCTATGACTGTTCTGGAAGAAAATGACCTTTTGGATAAACCAGATAGAATTTTCAACATGGACGAGACTGGTGTTCAAATGAACAATAAAGTACGTAAAGTAGACGTACGTAAAAAAGACGAATTTATCGACGGTCTTCCTCTTGGTTCAAAAGTCTTTATGAATAAAAAATCTGCCTATATAAATGCACAATTATTTCTGAAATGGCTGAGGGAGCATTTTATCCCAATGAAACCTCAGGGAAAAGTTTTGCTCATCTTGGATGGCCACAGCTCACATTCTTCTGCCGTTGATATGCTAGAAATAGCAAAGGATAATGACATTATTCTTCTTTGCTTACGCACCCATACAACTTTCGCACTCCAACCTCTAGACAGAGCGGTGTTTAAGCCATTCAAAACTTTCTTTACTGCTGAAACTAATCTCCATATGCGAACAAACCCACAGAAAAGAATCAACTGTCAACAGTCACGGCAGTCACAGCAAATGTGGCAGATGGAAACAATCCGGAACCTACAGATAATTTGGTTGATGCAGACAATCCAGCAGTTACAAATAATACAGTAGATGCAGACAATCCGTCAGTTATTGGTGATATTGCTACTTCTACGGAAAAAGAAACTCCATCGAAATTGCTTTATGAGTCATTACCAATTCCTATGCTTCCGACGCACTGTTCAAAAAGGGGTAAACAAGGTGCTGCAGTACTGAATTCCGATTCCAAAATAACGGAGAAAAAAAAAGGAAAAGCTACAAAAGGCATACTAGTGAAACGAAACAAAAAAGATCAGCAAGAAGATTAAAAAAAGTTGATTTGACAAGAACAGAAAGAATAGCATTGAAAAACAAAGAAAATATAAAGACAAAATCAAAAGAAAACTGAGGAAGCGAACAGCTATGAAATTTTACAGTTCTAGTGAAGAAGAAAATAAAGCGAAAAAGAACAATAGTTTTGAAGCTGAAGAAATAAAAAAACAAAAGAGAAAGAAACAAAAACACGGCAAAACTTATTCCAAAACATTCAAAAAGGCAAAACCTGCTTTAATATATAGTTTTAATGATGAAAATGATGGAGTAGATGATAAGAATCTAGATGAGGATCATTGCGTGGAATGTCTTAACTATTATAGTAAGACCAAATCCAAAATAGATTGGATCCGTTGTGTTATGTGCCAAAAGTGGCTCCACGAAACATGAACATTATATCGCAATTATTGCAACAAATGTGTGCGAATGAAGATTATAGCTGCCAAAATGGCTAAATAGTTTTGCAGTTTTTAATATGATAATATTTTTGTACCTAAAATGATTGATCTCTTTGGTATTTTAATTGAAATGTTTATTTTTGTCTATGTTAAGTAGTAAAATCATCCAATGATAAAATAGTTTTGCAGTTTTTAAGATGATTATATTTTTGTACCTAAGACAATTGATCTCTATAGTGTTTTTAATTAAAATGTTTATTTTTTTCTATGTTTAGTAAACTAGTAACATCATCTTAAATAATTAAAAAAATAGCTAAAAGAATATATATATATATATATATATATATATATATATATATATATATATATATATATATATATATATATATATATATGGTATATATGTATATGTATATTTAATAAATAATAATGTTGATTAAAACTCATATATTCAAAATGTTTGTTTTCTTGCAAAGGGCATCTATCCCCTCCAAAAAATTAGGTCTGGGGCATATATACCGCATACGAGGCATCAATCCCGTTATGCAGTTTTATTTTAAACTCAAAATATACGGTTTATTTATTGACTAGTCCACAAAAAGCAGTACGAGGTGATTAAATGAAGGACCAAAGTTAGTGTATATATGAAAATCATGTGCGTATTATTTATATGTTAAGAGGCATGAGTAAAATAAAATAAGTTGGGCATATATCCCGGATTTACCCTATTGTTATCTGTCACAAAAAGAAGGAATATATATATATATATATATATATATATATATATATATATATATATATATATATATATATATATATATATATATATATATAGGGTGGGCCATTTAAAAGTTTAAATTTAAAAATGCAATAAAACAAAAACGGTTTGAAATTTTGCCAAATTTATTTTTTTGTTGTGAAGTACAATTGTTCCGGTTAGAGATGGAATATTATTTTATTCATATGGCTGCCGCGGCTGCCCTCACAGTACCTCATTCGATCGGACCAATTTTCGAGCACTTTTTCGAGTGTATGGGGTCGTATCTCGGCAATGGCATCACGAATGTTGGCCTTCAAATGCTCAATTGTCTTGGGTTTGTCGGCATAACACTTGTCTTTAACGGCGCCCCACAGAAAATAGTCCAACGGTGTCAAATCGCAGCTTCTTGGCGGCCAATTGACATCACCATTTCGGCTAATTAAACGGCCATCAAACGTTTGACGCAATAAATCGATTGTGGCATGAGATGTGTGGCAAGTTGCACCATCCTGTTGAAACCAAACACCGTTCACATCAATACCATGAAGAGCGGGCACAAAAAAATCGGTTATCATGGTGCGATAGGTGTCTCCAAAGAAATATGGGCCAATGATGGCTCCGCTCCACAAGCCGCACCAAACAGTCACTCGTAATGGGTGCATTGGCTTCTGTAAGACCACGTGTGGGTTTTCTGAGCCCCAAATACGGCTATTTTGCTTATTAACGTACCCACCAAGATGAAAATGAGCTTCATCCGAAAAGATGATTTTTTTGGCAAAATCGACATCATCGTGCAGTTTCTCGTTGGCCCATCTAGCGAAGCGAAAACGAAGCAGATGGTCATGCGGCTTCAACTCTTGAACCAATTGAACTTTGTAAGGCGTCATACCGAGATCTTTTCGCAAAATTCGACGTAAACTGGTGCGTGAAATGTTCAATTCTTGAGAACGATGACGAGTTGATGTTGATGGATTCTCACGCACACTCTCAGCCACAGCTTCGATATTTTCGGGTGTACGCACTGTACGAGCACGCTCACGTCTTGGCGCAGCAACAATGAAACCAGTTGCACGAACTTTAGCAATAAACTTGCGTATACCGGGCACTGTTGGTCCTTCTCTGCGACCAAATTTTGTACGATATTTTCGTGCAATTTCCGACCAATTGTCTTTGTTTTGGAAATAGAATGACATAAGTATTGCCAGATTCGAAATAACCGGTGGTTCAAATTTAAACCGATAGATGGCCCACCCTTTATATAATATATATATATATATATATATATATATATATATATATATATATATATATATATATATATATATAAATACATACATACATACATATATATATATATATATATATATATATATATATATATATATATATATATATATATATATATATAAATACATACATATATATATATATATATATATATATATATATATATATATATATATATATATATATATATATATACGTACATATATATACAGTGTGACAATTTAAGTCCGCATCATATAGAATTTTTTTAAATAATCACTTTAGCCCAGATCTGGTTATGGCATCCATTTGTGCTTCAAATAATATCAGAAATAAAGTATAGAAAGTCATTTTTACGCATGACGTCACCTGTCAAAAAGACATTTTCGTAAAAATTTTTGAAAAAAACGTATAATTTGGCCAAATTTTAAAAAAAATTATTGGACAAAATGGTTTATTTTGTGATTCTAGATCTGTTTGTCAAATCTCAACGGCCTACTACGATTTTGAATTTTTGGCAGTTTTTTGACATTTCGGCAATTATTTTTCATCTTGATTTATTGCAGCCTTATTTAAATCATTTAATTTGTCAAAAACTAGGCACCTATAATCTATTTAAGAACAAAATAAAGTCGTGTCCATAATTTTTTTATAGAATATTAAAATTCACACATTATCATGAATCATATTTGATGCAAAGTTCGATTAGCTTTTGTTTTTAAATAGATAAATGTTTCTCGCTTACGTATTTTGATAGTGAACACACTTAAACATTTGTAAATTAACGCAAATTTTACATTTTGATCTTTTTAGCATTGCATTTAAATTTTTAACAATGTAATGTTTCTTACTATAAACACCAAATTAACAACTTGCTGCTTTACCCTATTTATTTTTTTTATACTTCAGCTAAAACCACTTTTTAGATCAATAATACATTTTAGATTCTAATTAGCAACCGTAATAAAATTATTACACATATTCGAGTTGTTAATTTGGCAGTTAAGCGTTAATAATACCACCGAAAAATTACATTAAAATGCTCTCGGTATCATTGTTAACGTAACTGCTAATTTAAAATAAATCCAGCCATATTTTAGTCGTGGCTATCAAAATTAACGTTCGCAAAATTAGAAAGACCCTTTATGGTGGTGCCGATTTCCTCCTGAAAACTTACCTTCTACAGGAAAAAGAGCTACTACAAAGAAATTAACACGCTAAGCAAAACTCGATATTTCTAAAAAAACCTTGCAGCAATCTACTGTGAGCCGAATTATAAAAAAGTTTAAATCGACTGGATCTGTGGGAAATGTTTTCCGAAAAAATTGTGTTGCACGTAAACATACCGAAGATACTGAGTTAGACGTGTGCTTAAGTGTAGTGGAAGAAGGCAAAACCAGTGTTAGAACTATTTCTACATACAAACCCAAATTGATAAACACACAAGATAGAGATTTTAATATTCGGTTATTTTCATTCTGGCACCAAGAAAAAGTAGAAGAGAACTCCAAATTTCCGTACAATGTTTTATGGACTGATGAAGCCACGTTTACTTCTAACGGAGTAGTAAGTTCACAGAGTAGTTGATGGTGGGCCCAAGAAAATCCAAACTTCATAATTGAGTGTCGAGACCAATACTCGTTTAAAACTAACGTTTGGTGTGGCATTGTAAATGACCAAATAATAGGGCCATATTTTTTAGACATAATTTAAACTCACAACGATATTTAGATTTTTTAAATAACGAAATTTTAGAAGTTCTGGATAACATGGATGTGGATCTAAGATATGCTCTATGGTATCAATTAGATGGTGCATCAATAGACAATACTTTGCAAGTACGAAACACTTTAAATGAACTATTTCGTGGCAGGGTCATTGGGCGAGATCAGGATAATTGTTGGCCACCTCGATCGCCCGACATCACCCCATTGGATTTCTATTTATGGGGTTACCTCAAACAAAAAGTATACAAGTTTAGACCATTTAGAGATAGCGATCATCTAGAAACTATAATTAGGCGGTGTGTTCAGGAGATACCTCCCGAGTTTGTGAAAAATTCCGTCAAAGAAATTTCTAGAAGAACCATTCGTTGCACTGAGCGAAACGGTGGACACACAGAAATGTAGAATATTGCAATATGCGTGTATTTGATACAAAGTATTTATTATTAAGTAGGTTAAAATAGCCAATTGTTAATTTAGCGTTTATATGTAGAAAGAAACATTACATTGTTGAAACTTTAAATACATTACTAAAAAGATCAAAATGTAAGATTTGTGTTAATTTACAAACGTTCAAGTGTGTTCACTATCAAACTACGTAAGCGAGAAATATTTTTCTATTTAAAAACAAAAGTTAATCGAACTTTGCATCAAATATAATTCATCATAATGTCTGAATTTTCATATTCTATAAAAAAAATTATGGACACGACTTCATTTTGTTCTTAAATAGATTATAGGTGCCTAGTTTTTGGCAAATTAAATGATTTAAAATAAGGTTGCAATAAATCAAGATGACAAACAATTGCCGAAATGTCAAAAAACAGCCAAAAATTCAAAATGGTATATATATATATATATATATATATATATATATATATATATATATATATATATATATATATATATATGTAATATACATATATATATATATATATGTATATATATATATATATATATATATATATATATATATATATATATATATATGTATATATATATATATATATATATATATATATATATATATATATATATATATATATATATATATATATATATATATATATATATATGTATGTATATATATATATATATATATATATATATATATATATATATATATATATATATATATATATATATATATATATATATATATGTATATATATATATATATATATATATATATATATATATATATATGTATGTATGTATGTATGTATGTATGTATATATATATATATATATATATATATATATATATACGAGGCTGGTTTGAAAAGTCCGTGCAAAGTCCGACAGATGGCACCACCGGCGCGTATCGAGGTCATGTTTAGTTAGTAGCATCTCTTGAATGACCGCACACCAAGTTTCAGCCATATTGGTCTATTTCTTTGTGTTTGGCATTCGTGTGAATCAAGGAAGTCGAGTGATTTTCAAGAAATGGACGAAAAAGAATTTCGTGTGGTGATTAAACATTACTTTATGAAAGGCAAAACGCCTCAGGAGACTAAAGAGAAGCTTGATAAACATTATGGGGACTCTGCACCTTCGATTAGAACAGTTTATAAGTGGTTTCAAAATTTTCGGACTGGCCATATGGGCACAAGTGACGCTGAATGTTCTGGACGGCCTGCAGAGGTTACGACTCCAGAAATCATTGATCAAATCCATGATATGGTGATGGATGACAGAAGAGTTAAGGTGCGTGAGATTGCTAGTGCTGTGGGCATCTCGACTGAACGGGTACATAATATTTTGCATAAACATTTGGACATGAGAAAGCTATCCGCAAGATGGGTGCCGCGATTGCTCACGCTTGACCAAAAACGGAATCGTGTGAAGTGTTGCAAGGATAGTTTGCAGCTGTTCCAGAAGAATCCGGAGGACTTTAAGCCGTTTCATCACTGTGGATGAAACATGGATACATTACTATACTCCTGAGACCAAACAACAATCTAAACAATGGGTTACCAAGGGGGAATCTGCACCAAAAAAGGCGAAGACCGTTCCTTCGGCCGGAAAGGTTATGGCGACTGTCTTTTGGGATTCGCAAGGGATAATCCTCATCGACTATCTGGAAAAGGGTAAAACTATTACAGGTGAATATTATTCATCGTTATTGGACCGTTTGAAAACCGAGCTGCAAGAAAAACGCCCGCGATTGGCCCACAAGAAAGTCCTTTTCCATCACGACAACGCACCAGCACACACCTCAGCAGTTGTGGTCGCAAAATTAATGGAAATAGGATTCCAACTCGTTTTACATCCCCCCTATTCTCCAGACTTGGCTCCCTCGGACTACTATTTGTTCCCCAATTTGAAGAAATGGCTGGCGGGACAAAGATTTTATTCAAACGAGGGGGTGATTGCAGACACTAATGGATATTTTGCAGACTTGGACAAATCCTATTATTCGGAAGGGATCAACAAACTAGAACATCGTTGGACGAAGTATATAAGCCTAAAAGGAGACTATGTCGAAAAATAAAAAAGGTTTACCCCAAACACATAAGTAGTTTTTTATTTTTGCACGGACTTTTCAAACCAGCCTCGTATATATATATATATATATATATATATATATATATATATATATATATACATATTTATATTTATATAAATAAAAAATTGTCAAGGATTTTTTACTCTTTTGGCGCCAAGTACAATTACAAATGTTGATATAATACCATTCATTAAATAAGTTTTTGATAAAGAAAAACACAAGTTCACATAAAAGGGGAATTATTTTCCTTAAAAAAAATTGTAATCTACCATGGTAATTCACAATAGATAACATATTGCAAAGTACACTTATAAAAGCAAATAAAAAACATAATAAAACAATAATGTAATTTGAATATGCATTTATTTTCCGTGATTTTGTTACAGTTACTATAAATTCTAGCCAAAAAAAAAATTAAATTAAAACGAATTAACTCTCTATATACAAACGGAAAATTAAATAAATTAAGTTACTTGTTGATTTTTTACACAATATCTATTAGGCAATACAAAATTAAGTAAAAGTATTAGATGAAATAATTTAATACACAAAAGAGCCATTTTTTAAAATTATCTAGAAAGTTGAAATTCCTATTAAAATAAAACTACAATTAATAATAATAAAAATAATAATAATCATATGGTCTTCCTCAATTTATTTTAGATACCTACGTAAAAGAAAAAAATTTAAATAATGAAAACAACCCAATTTTATGAAATATTTGATATAACAATTAAAAATTTTATAATCAGTATATTATTTTACAATAGAACATTTACTCAATCCAAAATGCTATGTCATAATATAATAATTTAAAAATTTTATCAAAATGCAACGTATTAAACAGACAATCAAGTTTTCTGGATCTTTCTCTAAACGCCTTAAAACAGAAGAATTATTTAAAAACTGAAAAAAAGGTTTCAACTCGACCGAGCTTCGAACTCGGAATATTCAACTTTCCAGATTGCTGCTTTACCAATTGAGACACCAAGAGTTGTGAGCTCCATCAGCTGGTCGGTAATACTTTTGGTCAATTTCTCATTTTTGTATGAGATGAAAGTGTCAACCAGTGGCGTAGTCGAGGATAGAATATGGGTCTGGAAAAAAGGGCACCGACCTTTAGTCTTATTATTGTTAATTACAAACATTACAATGTTTTCTGTTTTTTTCCCTAAAAAAAACGTAATCTGCCCCCACCCCTAGAATCGACCTACGCCACTGGTGTAAGCTTACAGTTGACCATAATTATAAACATTCTTATAAATCATTGTATCTATACTTTTGCTGGACCTTGTACAATTTTGATCTATTAGATTGAAATCATTGTTAGAAGTTAGAATGACTGTGATGTTATGGAACTTCCTGTAATTGTTATTACCATGAAATTGTTATTACTATGAAAAGAACTATGTTGTTTTCCTAGAGATGCGCTGCTGGCCACTTGCTAGTCGTCAAATTTCACTTGTAAAACTATTAGTTAAAAATGGCTACAGTCAGTTGTTTCATTGGTAGTTAACTAACTAATAGTTAAGTTTCTTGACTATAGTTACAAAATTTTAACTACTCGAGAAGGCTGTAGTTAACCTTGATTATTAGTTATTTAAATAAAATAGACTTCTGCTAAAATTTCGACAATTTTGATGATCAAACAAAGACAGTTGACATAATACCAGTGTTATATTATATATATATATATATATATATATATATATATATATATATATATATATATATATATATATATATATATATATATATATATATATATATATATATATATATATATATATATATATATACTAAAATATATATAATTGAAGTGTCAGAACATTTTAAATTTCTAAATGAAATGAAACGAATTAATTTGTTATTTGTCACTTATTTTTTTATTTATCTGCTACTGCAGTTTCCTAGGTTTACTATATTGTACAGTAAGTAGTGTTACTTTTGACAATGTAGTAAACCTACGAAACTGCAGGAGCAGATAAATAAAAAAATAGGTGATAAATAACAAAGTAATTTTTTTCATTTCATTTAGAAATTTAAAAAAAATATATATAGTTTCAATGGAGGGAGACATCAAATTAGTGTTTTTTTACGTTCATTGCTGTAGCAACTCAATTAACTATAGCTGATTTTGACAATAGTTAAAAAATAAATGAAACAACTATAATATTCTTTAACGATAGATTAACGACTTTAACTACAGTTTACAAACCATTTGACAACAGTTCAAACAACGGGCCCTAAAAGCAGCTAAACGTTTTATTCAAAATGTTATAACTCGGTTGAAATGCAAGAATTACCTTTTCCTGTCTGAAACTGGTTTCGACCATCGACGAATTATAGTGGAAAAACCATATCAGCCGACATCAAAAACTAGGAAATATCGTCATTGGTACCGACCAATGAACGACTGAAACGTCCCTAAAATTGCCAATCATTTTGCAATACCATGCACGACAGCGTTGCTAAATAAACCGATTAATATCAAAACTCCAACCAGTAGACTCCTGAAACATACGGTTTTGAAGTTGAAAATCTGTGAAATTAAGAACCTAACCTTATTTTTTTTTTACTTGACTTGATTTTGAACGAATGTTTTGTACTTGTTATTTTGTTTAAATTAAGATCATGAACAGAATCAAACATATCAGATACACGGACGATACAGTTCTATAGTAACCAATTTACACGACCTACAAAATCTAATAAATAAAGTTCCTCCTCGGATTTCACTTGGCTCGCTCGTGAAATTACCAAGCGAGGCGAAATGTGAAAAATTCCACCCGGAATGTAACAAACGAACGGATGTACTCCCGGATTAATATTTTATACATTTCTCCATTCGCGTATGAAAAATTTGGGAAATAAGAATGTCTTATTCCATGTCCCCATAACTATTGTCGAAATTCCCTACAGCTTTGGAGAGATTGAAAACCTTTGTCCAACACTATGGAAAATAAAGAATTTGGATAATATTAAGACTGTTTCCTTCCATTTTCAGGTAGCTACTTCTCAAATGGATCATTGGGAAAGCTTTTGGTATGCGAGTCTGGAAACTAGTACAACATTATGCAAAATAAAGAATTTGGGACATAATAAAAATTGTTTCATTCTACTGCCGCATGCCCAAAAGGAGAATCTGGAACGTTTCAACGAGATCTTTTAAGTTAAAAATCCAGAAAAATTCGAAACATGTGCTAGACAAAAAAAAAGAAAACGGGAATTGCTCTCGCCGACCGTCAAAACATCTGTCACACATGAAAAAAGTATTCTTGCAATCGACATAAAACACTTTGGGTAAAACGTTTACTAACTCTTCGGCCGCCCACCAGTCATTATATTGTTTTTTGAAACAAAGAAAGTTTACAGGTAGTATTGACAAACGCCTAGTATTAGGTACCGATCTGGGTCAATCCTCTCATAATAAAGCATAAAAACAAAACAAAAAAAAAGGCAGCATAGCAAATATACTCGGATATACTTTCAAAAACCAACATTACTTTCCACTAGTAAGCAGTTTAGTTTGTGATAGAGGAGATAAAGTAAAAATTACTTAAATATTTCAATAAATCTTTCGTGTTTGCGCCAAAATAATGAATCTCGTCAGCTAAGTGTCGGTAAAACAGTACCGAGTGTTCTGAAACGGTGTCACTAAAACACCAGAAGCCTTATATTGTAGAACGATTTGCTAGCGAACACAAGTAAATCGCGTATCACTAGAGGCAGCAGCAGAGCCAATCCTACGCAAGCTTCCAATACAATTATATAACAATACATCAATTATTCGTCATCAGAGGATTAGCGGCGTACAACACAATACAATGGAAGTACCGCACCACCAGTGTGTCCAGATCGACCTTTAGATTGTGGGGGGGGGGTTTTTGTTCTAGTTAAGCTGGTTTTCACATGACTTTTACGTTAATTTGGTACATCGCCTATCGACCGTCTCCTTTATAGCTCTGTTAGTATAATTCGGTACTGTAATGAAAAATTACGCTTTCCCTCGGACTTGTTTCTATTATTACGGCGGTTTGCGCGGGTGACCTGTAACCGCTTGCGTTTTACGACGTCTTAGGATTAGAGCTTGCTTGCTACCATTATCTTGCCTACATCTAGCTGACGAGATCCAAACATCCAAAGGCAGTCCCGTACAACGATACCGACGGTAGTAAAAGTTACAGAGAATCTTAATTTAATCCTTAGTCAGATAGTCACAACAAAAATGAAACAAATTGTCCGGGGTTATATATGTATTAATGTCAATTCGAGCCGCGAACTTAAAAGTTGAGAACCGTTATTATTTTATTATTATTTATATATATATATATATATATATATATATATATATATATATATATATACGATATTTTTTTGTTATAATATATCACTTATAAAAGTGTGGATAATATATCACTTATAAAAGTGTGGATAATTTTCACTTTATCAACCTTGTTAAATATAAGTATTTGTTATATTTTCGATAAATTACAATCGGCAATTGTTACCTAAAATTAAAGATGTAGATATGAACTAATTAGATTTCAAAATATCCTGTGTTATCGGCTGCGGGATGGGATCTAGTTTTTTAAGAAGAAATATATTTCTAAATATTTATATATTCTAAACATATGCGTTTATTTTAATATATACAGCCTTCACAGACTTTTTACTCGTACAAAAACCACTTTGCGAACAAAAGTACAAAAATTTTCAATTTCTATCATGTTTCATTTATGTCTGGTACAGTGTGGCTTGTTTACTTTGGGAGTACATTTTAAGAGAAACAGTTTTATTGGAATATTCTGAAGCAAACAACCGTACATATTTTTCAGTATCTATCTAAGTATTCTGGCTTAAAGGTCTGACATTTATAATTTTATTATTTTGAATAATTTCGTGGTTATTATAAACAGTTACCATAATACAAACAAATAACGCTCTCAATAACATATATATATATATATATATATATTATTTTTTTCACAAAGGGTAAAAATTCATATATATATATATATATATATATATATATATATATATATATATATATATATATATATATATATATATATATATAAGGCTGAACAACAAAAACTTCCACCAAACAATAAAACCGTTCACAATGACTCGGAATATATGTATTTGGGTCAAGGATTTCACTTTGACAGAGATGGGCAACAAATCGAGATAAAGAGAAGAACTAAATTGAGAAGGTAGGCCTTTGGAAGACTCTGTTTTATACCGAGATCAAAAAGCATTGTCCAATATCTAAAAACCAAGGTGTTTAATGAGTGTGTTTTGCCGGATGATCATCCGAGCCGGAGTGTTCTACTCGAGCCCAGCACGTTGCCAAATGTCACGTTTCCGCAAATCCACCCTCCAGACTATCCAAAACGAGGCCCTCCGCATCATCGTCAAAGCCACATGGTTCGTCGCAACACTCAGCTCCATAGAGACTTCCAGGTGCCAACAATCTGGGAATTCATCATAAACGCGCAGTTCCAATTCCTGGACAAAGCCACTAACCACCCCAACCCCGCGCCAAGCCCGCTGCCATCTGCCAAGACCTAGCGACACCCTGCCACCGGATTAGCTTATATTAACCTTAATTAATATTAAGTTTAATTTTAAATTTATAGTCGTGAAATATCTTAAGTATTTTAAGTTCTCTCATTACATTTATATAAATTCCTTACCTAAGCTAAGTTAGTTAAGTCCCCGTCATGTCGGGGGGATCTTAAGATCCAAATTATATAATAGTTATAATTTAGATACTAGCCAATATTCAATAAAAGCAACTGGCTCTTACTTTATGCACTATAGACCTTCCAGTACACGTCCACGAACCCGATTTTCGTGCAGAAGCTGTTTACTGCATGTCCAAGAAATCGCCTATAATTAAGGGAAAACGTACGCCTTAGAGGCGTATTTTTGTCCGATTGAAAGGCGAGCGGCCCATTTAAATTTTGTGCCATATTTGTCAAATAAAATCTGTTAAAAAAGGGTACTAAAAGATGATTTGTATGTTCTAGGTGGGCATTAACAAGTATATCGGTGATGATGTAGGTCAAAATAATTGTAAAAAGGTTAAGTTGTCCACAAGATTTCTTCAAAATCGTCCGACCGAATTACCTGAAAAATTATGTGATTGTTTCCATCAATATGTTATGTTTATAATGCACCTACCATCTCTTTTAACAGCGTTACGGATTCCAAGTTACGCACAATTTTCAGCAAAATCATAAAATTTATACAAAAGTTTTTAATATTAAAAAAAAAAAAAATGTTTCAATTCAATTCAATGATTAACATCAAAAAAATATTGAATCCTTGAATCTTAATCTTAAGTTGAGCAAAATTTGAAGAGTTTTAATATCAGTTCTGACGTCAGAGTCGTTTATCGACACAAAAAGGTGAAAGATATCCATTCGAAGTGTGAAACTACTTCACGACAACACTGGGCCCAACACAACTGCACTGACTCAACAAATTTTGAACAAATGCACTGGAAACCCTTGGAACACCGGCCCTACAGCCCGGATTTGTCGCCTTGCGACTTGTATTTGTTTGGCCCTTTGACAGAAGGCAAGCTTTTCAAATATGACGAAGGCATAGAATCGCTCGTGCACAGTTGGCTCCAGACGCGATCTGCTTTATTTTACGATGACAGTATGAATAAAACTTAATTTTCAGTAAGACAAATGTGTTTTGAACATAGGAAACTACGTCTTGGTTTGTCTGTTCTTAAGCCTGTTGTGACGTAGGTGTCCAGCTTTCGTGCCATCTTTTTGGTGGTCAACCGGCAGGTTTCTGGTTTTTAATCTTAAAGTTTTTTAAATTCTTATAAAAATATATATATTTTTTTTAAATTCCGGTTTATATTTGATTTACCCTCGTATGTTAGAAATCAATGAACAAATGTATTTAAATAATGACTGATATTTCCTTTGATGCATAGATTCTAAGTTGTTTAAACACATATCAAATAAGTGCCAAGGTGTAGCTGTGTTTTATGTATTGCTTTACGTATAAAAGATGTTAAGTCAATTTCGCGTCATGATTTTAGATATGTTGATTAGAAGTTGGTGACATTATAAGCCCCTACTATGTTGAATTTATACTGTTAATTTATTATTAAATATTGACTGATAATTATACCACGATTTACACACGACATTATTACATTCTTTGTACTGTAGAATTATCATTAAGATTAATCTTTTTGTGCTTACCGTTTTAGTTCCGAATAAAAAAAAACAATCATTTTTTGCTGTATTTACTAAATAATATATTTTTTCCCATGTTTAAAAAAATAAGTCGAGACTCTCGACGCACTGTTTGTATTGTGGGAATTATTTATAATGATCTCGATATCATTCAAAAATAAATAACAGTAAATCTGGTACTGCGTCGCAGCCTTAATGTTTTAGTAGTAAAGTGGTTTACTTGAATCTATCACTAAAATAAGAGATTAAGACACGGCTCATCAGTCGAGCTAGGATCGACAAAAAGAGAATAGAATTTCTAGTACTTATCCAGGTACTTACGGAACATAATGGTAAGATACAACGAACGGTACCAAGTTTGAAACGCATACCTAGTACTATCTCGGAGGCTGCAGCCAGAAGTCGACAGAGTAGTTGGCAACTCAGTCAACACTCATCGCAGCCGGAGCACCTACTACCAACTTGAAGTAATTCTTTATGATTTGGTAATATTGTTGAGACGCTATAATTTCGCTCTTAAACGCATTTGGTAGCTTCGTGTGAAACCCCGTATTTAGCGAAAATACGATGAATCCCTGTGCGAGATAAAAATCTTATTCCGATATTTTTTACTGTAGAAGGTCTTTTTAACAATCGTTGGATTTTAAAAAGTTAGTAAAGTTTATAACTACCTTTTTACTTGATAAGCAAGATGAATCAAAAGTAATATGTGGGTTGTGTAGCGTAAAAATCACGCGAGTTTTAAGAAAAACAAGCTAGTACCTTATCTTTATGGGTACATTTTTGACAAAGAGGCGGAGACAGTCAGTTAAAAGGTGATGTCACATAAATATTTTTATCCGTACATCTAAAATATTCTTTAATACTTATTTATTCTGCCCCGAAATACGAATGGAGATTATCATTCTGAACAGAATAAGGAAAATGCAATTGCATTCCATTCATCGATTGTTAAGAAAACTAGTAAGAACATATCAGCACTGCGACGCAAAGTTGTAAGACTTTTTGTTATAATACGCTAAATGTATTTTAATCAGAAATATACTTAACCTAATAACATAAAATTTAATTTAAAAAAATAAATAAATCATTTTTATACAATATTCTAGCATTTAAAGTATAATGTATATAAAGTTATGATGAAAATACCATAGTGTTACAGAGTGACGTATTTTATGAACAATTCATTGCAAAACATTAAAAAAAAAAATAGGAAATTAAGAGAATCTGATGCAATGACGCATTCAGCGTTTAATTTTTAACCCCCTGAATAAATTTCGAACGACAATCCCTTGAAAAGAAATAACAAACAAAATATTCTGGAAATTGAATTTAAAAATTTTGTTTTTCAAAAATGTTTAATGTAGATTTTTTTTTTTAAATTTTTTGCTTTCGAAGTAGAAGATTTTGATTGGCAATTTGGTGTTCGAAAATTATTCCGAGATACCGACTTTTTTTCACAGTAGACTCAACGACTTTTTTAAAATCGTAAAATATTCATGTCAAATTGTTATACTAACAATTTTCGAAACGTCAATTCGTTTGCCAGTTTTAATAATTTACGAATAATTTTTACCATTTTTTAAAAAATACGTCGTTTAGTTGCTTAAATTTTGGGAACAACTTATAACCAGCACGAAATTAAGAAAAAAAATGTAACATAGTGAATGTGTCATTAAATCAGGGTCTGACAATAAAAGAAAAAATAAGAATGCCTTAGACAAATTAGAACCGAGTGTGAACGCTGTATATACATACATCTCTAACATTACAATATATATCTATAAATACTTTCTCGTCTTCTTTTATGCGTCAAGTACCCGCTTTATAAGTCTTTTTTTCTTTACACCCTCCCGTTCTTACGATCTTAATCCTCCATGTGTCAACTAAATGACAAAAATTTCATATTCTATTCTTAACTGAAACAAAAAAAAAAAACGTTAAAGATTTTCAATACTGATGTAGTCCTACCAGTTTAAGATTGACACAACATTTGTATAAACAAACCCCGGCCAAGTCTCTGCATATTTACATTAAAACCCTATCACGATCGAACCTGTAAAAATTGGATTAGATCTACTAGTAAGTCAGAGTTCCAAAATTGGAAAGATTCCTTGTTTCGCCGGCTTTAACAGTAGCATTAACGGTCTAATCTAATGATGTGTATAAATGTAGCTAATAGGGAAAGTAAAAAACATTATATCTAAAAATAACAGCTGAATATTTCCTAAATTTGTATTTTAATAACCTATATATAACTGCATACAACCAGCTTTTAAAATTAATAAATGTAGGTAGCATCACAGGATAGGCTTTACTACCAGATTCAGTTTTCTTAGTGGCGTCGCATGAAAGCGGAATATGGTAACTTTTTGCATAATACAGGGTTGCAATTTACTCCACTGTTTTCTACTTGCCCTTACTGCACTCACTGAAATTTTACATCGGTGATTGACATGATTGTATAAAATGTTTTTGATATCATAAATTCTGGTTTGCTATAAACCAATCTTCTCTACTCTTCTGTTTAGTGTTATAAAATTGCGGTTCCCGTTAATTACAAACGCGGATACGTTGCATATTATACAGGGGAGCGTCGAAAAATAAACTTTAAAGAAAACTGTAAAATTTTGAAAAAATTCACAATTCCATCGAATCATTAAAATTGGAATTTTAAAAGATTATGTAATGAAATTTTAAAAGATAACGTAATGAAATTTAGTAAAAGAATATTGAAAATAAAATTTAAATAAGAATAATATTTTTACTGGAGGAAGGACATTTTTTTTTAAACGTGAAAATGTCTGTTACGTCCAAATATTATTCTCGTTTAATTTAGCGCTGGCACTGAACGTCTTGCACTAATTATCATCCTCCTAAGTCATTTCATCCTCGAGAGGGTATGGTGACGCTGGATTGAACTGTCATCTGCCACTGTTCTCGGTTCTGTGCATAACGTCCCGGTTAACTGTTCCATCTAAGCCACCCAACGTGAAGGTGATCTACTCCTGCAACGCTCGCCTTCAACCTTTCCCTGTATGACCAGTGATTGCAGCTCATGTCTTCTGCTGAGGTGGCCGAAATACCCCTCAAGTATGTCTGGTTTATGACCGATTTTAGTCTTTTAATAATTTTTAGTTATTGTAAAATAGACTAGTTAGTTGGATGTTTCACCCGCGATATCCTCAGATTTCCATGATACACCCACATCTCAAATGCAGCAATTTTATTTCTATCAGCTTTCTTTATCGTCCATGTTTCCGATGCATATGTTGCAATCGGAAATATAAGTTCTTTCAAGCTCTACTTTAGTCGATCGAAGGATGCACAAGTCTTTCCATATTTTGAGTAATTTTGTGGTTGCAGAGCGAGTAACACTGACCACTATTGGTAATTACAGACACAAGATATTGATACCCTAGTAGATGCTGAGCACTCATTATACTCACCTTTATTTAATCTCCCGCACCAACTTATAAGGCATTACGGGTATTGGCAAGATAACTCCATTACTACATTCGATTTTTTGTAATTTTGAGAAGGTCTTTAAACTTTTAGCAGCCTTAGCCGTTCTTAAAGGGTTCATTTCAGCTTCTGGAAATAAAAAGAAAAAAGTTAAATACGGTATTTTATCTGGAAGAAAATATAATGGTTACTCTAACAACTTTAATTGTAGAGGGTTATTTTCTGAAGATCAAACAGGGCGTTTTTTCCGATATAATGTTACCTATAACAAACTTAAAACAAGAGTAAATGAACTTAAAAAACAGGAATTAGATGTCCAAATAAATTTGGTTCCTTTTTGCGTTAACAAAATGTTCATTTCTTTACCAACAGAATTCAACTACATCCAGAAAAATATTCCCCATGACTCCCCACACATTTTATCTACTTTTCAGACAGCTGGCGGACGACCTTTGAAAAAATAACCGGTCAAGTGCCAGTTGAACTTGCGCAATTAGTGTTCTGTACGTTTATTGCTTTTGAAACAAAAAAATTTTGTTACGGAGGTATAAAATGACCAGTGACTTCACAAAACACACACTAAATGAGTTTTCAATAAAGTTTGTTCCCAATCTTTACTGAAAACTGATGACCTTGAAATTTGATAAATTACACAGGTCAACATTTGATCTAAAAAAAAACACTCGGAGCGGTATGGTCCTTATGGGGTTTTTGGGGTCACTGATTACGATGAGCGGGTTGGTTAACCTTCATCACATCAGATTCAAAGTCATTTCAAGGTCAAATAGAGAAAAAACCGTAGGAAAAATCTGAAAAATTTCATGCGTATGTTTTTGAGGTCCCTGAGTCCGAATCCGTAGTTTGTTTGACCTTACGCCTTTTCCCACAGGTCATTTGAAGGTCAATTGAAGGTCAAAGAGAGAAAAAACCGTAGGAAACATCTGAAAAAATTTATGCGTATGTTTTTGAGGTCCCTGAGTCCGAATCCGTAGTTTGTTTGACCTTACGCCTTTTCTCAGAGGTCATTTGACGGTCAAACAGAGAAAAAATCTGAAAAAATTCATGCGTATGTTTTTGAGGTCCCTGAGTCCGAACTCGTAGTTTTTTTGACTCAAGCCGCCTTTCAGAGGTCATTATAGGTCATTTCATCATCAGTTTATGTTTAGTTGAAAAATATGTATGGTCATTTTGCGTTGTTAAATTTAATTTTGTTTTTATCGTACACTTGCGAAGCATACAGAGGTGCATTACCTTTAATAATTATTAAAGGTAATGCACTCGTGATAACTTTCATTAAATCTACACCCCGTGGAGAATATTCCAGAATTTTTTAAAAATTTTTTGATCAGTACTTTTCGAGATAAGGTGGGGGGGGGGGGACAGCGATTTTTCGCGATTTTTTAAAAATAATACAAAGAAAAGTGTGCGCAAGTATTACAGTATGTATGTATATGTATGTATATATATATATATATATATATATATATATATATATATATATATATATATATATATATGTATGTATGTATGTATATGTATATATATATATATATATATATATATATATATATATATATATATATATATATTTTACTCGTGTTTTCACACCACACTCGATGACATAGTAAAAAAATTTTTTTTTCACTTCCGATTTCACCCCCCAAAACTAACTCCTTAAGTCAAAATTTAACTTTCAAAACTACACCACTCTGATGAGGCCATCAATTCCTATATTATTACCAAATTTCAACTTTCTATGAAAAATAGTTTCGGAGAAAATCAGGTGTGACAGACAGACAGACAGATACCGAAGTCATCTTATAAGTGTTCCGTACGGAACGCTAAAAGGATGTGTGATCTCGAGTTGATAAATTCGGTTAGGTTCTTTCGTCGACCTCCAATAAAGCAAAGTTGGAACTGACAAGAAAATATAAGTGCTGACGAGGTTACATGAGGTAGAACTTCCTGTCCCAAAGTAAAGATAAAAATCCCGAGGGGTCGTTTTTGCCGTATATGGCCTTCACGCTCCGAAAGATCGAAATCGCTTGTACTGTATTTTGCACGTCGCTTCCCCTAAAATTAAATGAATTATTATTCACTCAGTGCTTCAAATTCTCCTTGTTGAACATCACTTTCGAGATTATATTTTGAGGTTATGTGAATCGCAGCATCGCATAAAGTAATGATTTTTTGTCTTTATGTAAATTGAACTTGTTATTGAAGTCTTATAAGGCCCCCATTGTTATAAAATATTTAAATGAAACAAATTTTCTCATTCCATTTTTCTATTAAATAATAATTCAAAAAATTGCCAATTTTCCAAAGTCAACAGAGCAAGAACCCTTCTGATATACGGTAAGCGCAAAAATAAGATACAGTAGAGACTTTTGTTGCTGAATGTTGGTTACCTCACCTTTGCGGAGTTATTGTTATAAGGAATAACATACAGTCGGTCAAGTATAATTTTAGGTATATTAGTATAAAAGTAACAGCACCATAAGATATGCGACTTACCGAAAACTAACTCATGCCAATCAATATTTTAATCATAGCTTTCATCATTATTTTTCTTAAAAACCACCTCGATCAGTATCAGAGAAACAGTTCCCTTAAAACAATAGATTTTGCACAACAATATTAGAAGTTTTTTTAATCGTTTTGAAAACACCATTCCCAGCCACGATAGTAATAGGCATTCACCAACAGATAGGTCAATTTTACAAGTCACCAAAGACAAAATCTTCAAACGATTTAAAAATTCTCATCATGTCGCGTACTGTTCATTAAAAAATTTATTTACTTAACAACAACATTCGACAATAAGAGACTGCCATTAAACTGCAAATGATTTAGTCGTTCGTCTAGTCCCCATTAACGTCGATGATCGTCTGGCATCTTCGGGGCAAACATTCGAGGAGATTTTTAGCGAATTCTTGTGGCAAAAACTTCCAAATTGCTCGAATTTGCATTGGCAACTACTTTCCTATGCACACCTTTTTACTACCAAGCTTCTGCTTGATGTATGACTGCACGTTCACAATTTCGACGACTGGAATGGCCAATTTAGTGTAACGATATCGGATTCCCCTTTCCACTGGCTATACGTTTTACTTCGATGTTTGGGGTCCTTATTATCTTGAAAAATCTCCTCATTTTTATCGACAAACCACCGTTTGGCAGTAGCACTGTGGTCCAGGAATTTAGTCTTTCGTTTAAAATTACCAGGTGTACAAGCATAAAATGCGGATTTTTTTTCTAAAAAAACATGTTAAATTCGGAAGAATAATAAAAAGTGCTTTATTCAAAATATGTTCCATCGCTTGTTATACATTTTTCCCATCTTTCAGGCAATTTGTGAATATCACGCCAGCAAAAATCTTCCCCTTTTGCTGCGAACCATTCATCGAGCCTTTTTTTCACATCTTCGTACGAACCAAAGCGCAGCTCAGCAAGGGTGTGACCCATCGATGCAAACAAGTGGTAATCGGTCTGGTGAATAAGCCATATGGGGTAGAAGTTCCCAGCTGAGTGCTTCCAACGTGTTGCGAACTGGTTTTGCCTTATGTGATGGAGCATTATAAAGAAAAGTGACTTTGTGTTGCCTCTTTCGGTATTCTGGCCTTTTTTCAAGCAGCGAACGGTTCAAATCGGTCAATTGTTGTTGTATTAGTATTAACCGTTTCCCCAGGTTTTAACAGCTCATAATAGACCACGCCCCTCTGGTCCCACCAAACACAGAGCATCGTCTTTCTGTCAAAGCGATTCAAGCGTACGGTCGATGTGGATGGTGCGCCTGGGTCAACCCATGAACTTTTGCGCTTGGGATTCTCAAAATAAATCCATTTTTCATCCCCTGTAACTATACAGTGCAAAAACGACTTCCTTTTGTACCGAGCGAGCAAAATGTCACACGTGTTTTTGCGCTTTTCCATTTGCCTGTCGTTCAGCTCATGTGGTACCCATCTACAGGTCTTCTGAATCTTTCTTATCTCTCGTAGCCGATTGGAAACAGCTTGTTGATTAACGCCCAATTGCTCGGCGAGTTGTTTTTGTGTTTGTGAATCATCTTCGTCCAACAATGCTTGCAATTCCACATTTTTTTTGGCGGTTTTCCACGTTCTTTGTCTGCAACATCGAAATCACCACTTTCAAAACGCCGAAACCATTGTCCACACGTATGTTGCGATGGAGCATGTTCACCATAAGCTTCTCGAAGTAATCGGTATGATTCAACAGCAGTTTTCTTCAAATAAAAACAAAAAATTAATTCTGTCCGCGTATGCTCTTTGGTCGGTATAAATTTCGACATATTGAACACAACAACACAACACTATACACACACTTTTCCAATTTATCATTCGTGCGCGTCTGACACTTGTTGATGACACAAGAAAATGGCGCAGTGTCAAATCTTTATAGCACAAACTGCATTGGTGCACCATCTGTTGTCTGAAATCCGCATTTCATACTTGTACAGTTGGTAAATACAGGTCTTAATTTCTAACCGATTTGGATAGTTTTTTTTTAAAATACTCGTAACTAAATTTCCAAAAAATCTCTCGAGGCCGATTTTTAAATTATGGTCCATTTTTGGTTATTTTTTTACCATTTTCGGATAATTTTTAGTATTTTTTTCGAAGTTTGCAATATATGAATGAAAAAAAAAAACCAAAGCAATTTATGTTTCTCGATCCATGCAATCTAAAATGTGTTGTTTCAAGACCTAAAGATCCCAAGGTGATTATTTCGACATGTTTTGACTACATTTATTATGACTTTGTGGTCAAAATATATCCAAATAATGGCCGAAAAAAATGGCTATGTTGAGCCACCTTGCGACTTTTAGGCTTTGAAACAACAAATTTTAGATTATGTGGATCGAGAAACATAAATTGCTTTGGTTTGTTCATTCAAATAATGCAAACTTCAAAGATTCCTAAAAATTATCCAAAAATGGTAGAAAAGTAACCAAAAATCGACCATAATTTAAAAATCTGCTTCGAGAAATATTTTGGAAATTTAGTTATGAGTATTTAAAAAAAAATTATCCAAATCGGTTAGAAATTAAGACCTGTAGATAATTTTGAGCGAAATTAAATTCCTGGACCACAGTGAGTCGGCACTAATGCCTTCTTGTAAATCTAGAGCATTTTTTCAGCGTACAAATTGTAGGTAAAGATGAAGAGTATCCCAAAATATTTTTCCGAAAGACATCCCCAAACATGGTTCTTCACAGGGTATTTCACGGTGCGCTGAACTAATCGGTTAGTGGAAATTGACCAGGTTCATGGGGTGATAATATAAACCCAAATTGAAGCTTCATCAGAAGAAATTACGTTGCTCCAGTCTCGATCTGTTTCCCTCTGCCCACGTGAGTCGTTTCTATCTAAGTTTTTCGCTAAGAAATGGTCTTTTGATTGTATTCCGCCACTTCAAACTGTTAGCCGGTAGATGAATATAAATCGTTTCATAGGATATATCCAAACCTTTCTGTTTTAGGTTTTGCGCTCCTTGGGGCAAAGTCAATCGAGGATTTCGGGACATGTTAATATTTATTTTTGTCGTTATCCGATACTTTTCCTCTCAAACCACGTTCTGGTCAACATTTTTTAACAGAGAGTATTGTTTCAGCCACTTGCTAACGAGTGCGCTCAATTTGCCTATATACTTGGCAGCCGCTGTAGGCGTATGTAGCCTTTTGGATGATTACATAGGAACACAGCCTCGAAGCTTGAAGCACTTATGTTTGATAATTTACTACTTCACCATAAATAAGGTTAGAAATGAATATCTTTTTCCAAAAAGCATTATTTGCAGGGCAGGGATGCCAACAATAACTTCTAAAGAAAAAATGAATTTCATTTACCGACTACAAGTTAGGGGTGAAAATGCAAGTTGGAAAATAGATTCAGCGACCCCAGAAACCTCCGAAGAACCATTTTTGAACGCGAAATTCTAATTCAGAAGAATATCATAATTTCTCCCCGTCCAACCCCCATTTTCACCAACCAAAAGGATGCATATGATCAAAATGACCATGAAAATAGATTCAGCGACCCCAGAAACCCCCGAGGAACCAGTTTTGAACGCGAAACTATCATTCAGGTTAATATCGTAATTTCTTCCCCTCCAACACCAATTTTCACCAATTAAAAGGATGCATATGAACAAAATGTCCCCGAAAATAGGTTCAGTGGCTCCAGAAACCTCCGATGAACCAGTTTTCAACGAATAAACTGGAAATCACGTGAACTTCGAAATTTCACCTCCTGGTTCCGTGCTGCTTTTTGCAATTTTAAAAAATTTTGAACTCATATTTTGCAAATCGGCTTCCTTACGTTTCTCCAGAATTCGCTTACGAGTATTTCAAAAAAAAATGTCTGATTTCGCTAGTAATTGAGGGCTCTAGACAATTTTGAACGAAAAATTAGATTCCTGGCCCACTATGCGACGATAGCTTAGAAAATCGCCCTGATAAATATCATTATATAAAAACAACACTATGTTTTAATTTCCAATATATTTAAAGTCACTTGACAATTGTTTCACCATACAATGGCTTCTTCAGAAGTAAATAAGAAAGAAAAATATTTGGTGGTTAAATAAACTATCCTTATTACGTAAGAATATGCTAATCATTTTATTATATTATTTACAGACAGAATTATTTAAGAATGCAAATCTAAGGTACTATTTCCGAGAACTAATAAAGATTAAGTAAGGGTGAATGGTGTAAGTCTACCTGTTCGTTTAATAATTGATTGGAGTTTTTCCGTTTGTTAAGTTCAAGACATTCAAGCAAATTTAATTTTTCAGATTTATTTTCTACATGTAGGATTTTTAACGTATCATCAAAATTATGAGATTCGTTTATTATATGAGTTGCGTAATGTGAATTGTTCTTATTTTTTAGTGTTCCGTACGGAACACTTATAAGATCACTTCGGTGTCTGTCCGTCTGTCTGTTCGTCTGTCACACCCGATTTTCTCCGAAACTATTTGTCGTAGAAAGTTGAAATTTGGTAGTAATATAGGAATTGATGGTCTCATCAGAGCCATGTAGTTTTGAAAGTTAAATTTTGACTTAAGGGGTTAGTTTTGGGGGGTGAAATCGGAAGTGAAAAAAAAGTTTTTTTACTAGGTAATCGAGTGTGGTGTCAAATGAAAGCTTGTGAAAACACGAGTAAAAAATATATATATAATGTAATACTTGCGCGCACTTTTCTTTGTATTATTTTTAAAAAATCGCGAAAAATCGCTGTCCACCCGCCTTATCTCGGAAAGTACTTATCAAAAAATTTTGCAAAAATTCTGGAATAATCTCCACGGGGTGTAGATTGAACGAAAATTATCACGAGTGCATTACCTGTAATAATTTATCTGGTATATAAAAAAACAAAAATTTCAAGGTCATCAATTTTCAATAAAGATTGGAAATAAACTTTGTTGAACACTTATTTGGGGTGTGTTTTGTGAAGTCATTGACCATTTTATATCACCGTAACATAAATTTTGACTTAAGGGATTCGTTTGTGAGGGGTGAAATCGGAAGTGAAAAAAAATTTTTTTTTTACTAGGTCATCGAGTGTGGTGTCAAATGAAAGCTTGAGAAAACACGAGTAAAAAATATATATAGAATGTAATACTTGCGCACGCTTTTCTTCGTATTACTTTTAAAAAATCGTGAAAAATCGCTGTCCCCTACCTCATCTCGAAAAGTACTGATCAAAAAATTTTGAAAAAATCCTGGAATATTCCCCACGGGGTATAGATTGAACGAAAATTATTATTACCTTTAATAATTTATCTGATATAGAAAAAAAAACAAAATTTCAAGGTCACCAGTTTTCAGTAAAGATTGGAAACAAACTTTGTTGAAACCCCATTTGGGGTGTGTTTTGTAAAGTCACTGATCATTTTATAACACCTTAACAAAATTTTTTATTTTAAAAACAATCAACGTACGGAACACTAATTGTGCAAGTTCAATTTGCAATTGACCGGTTTTTAAATAACTATGTTTATGTTCTTTAATGCGAGTTTCAAAAGATCTACCAGTTTGTCCTACGTAGGTTTTAGTACAAGATCCACAATTTAATAAGTAAACTCCTGATTTTAAGGAATTCTTAGATTTGGTTTTGTTATTCAAAATTATACTCCCTAAGGAATTACTGGTTTTGAATGCTATTTTATTGTTCTTTTTTATTAAATGTTTGGAAATTGTTCTAGTTATTTTCCCTGTGTATGTGAGTGTACTAAATTTTCCTTTTTTGTCATTAATTCTGGGATAAATTAGAGAGATTGCTTGCTTAAAGGATTTTTTATTCAAAATATTATCTATAATGTTGGGGTCATATCCATTATTAATTGCTATTTGTTTGATTATGTTGAATTCTTTGTTAAAATTAGTTTTAGTCATAGGGATATGTAACAATCTATGTATGAAAGAGTTAAAAGCTGCCATTTTGTGAGGATACGGGTGGGATGAGCTATTGTGTATGACTGTGTCAGTATGTGAAGGTTTGTGAAAAATCGAGAAATCGTGTTTATTGTCCACTTTTGATATAGATATGTCTAAGAAATTTATAGAGTTACTGGTTTCTAATTCTATGGTAAATTTAATATTAGGATGCAAATTATTTAGGAAGTTAAGGAGGATTGTTAGTTGTCTATCTGTTCCCGTGAAACAGGAAATGATATCGTCAACATATCTATACCAGTAAACCATATTTTTGCTTATCGCGTTTTGATGAATTTTTAGTTCTAAATGATCCATGAAAATTTCCGCTAGTAACGGACTTAAAGGATTACCCATTATTAGACCTTCTTTAGATGTATAAAAGTTGTCGCTGAATTCAAAATAGTTTTGATCCAAGCACGTCGTAAGTAAATCTAAAATATCCTGTTTAATAATTTCGTTTACTTTATTCTTGATTAAGAGCTTATCTACTAATTCTATGACTTCATATGGTGGGATGCTAGGAAATAAGTTTTGTACATCAAATGAGATAATTCTAGAATTTTCCGGTAAGTTAATATTTTTAATTTTATCGAAACAATTGTCAAGTCACTTTAAATACATTGGAAATTAAAACATAGTGTTGTTTTTATATAATTTTATTATGAATGTCCAACAAGTATCGGCTAACACAATCAAAGCTGATAAATATCGTTGGATTAACTCTGAATACAATTTCAAAATCAAGAACATCTTCTACTTACCTATTGTCCGTCTTTTCGTCTTGCCAAATATTAAATTCTTGATTCTATCGGGCATATCCTCCAACTCGTACATGGCGTCGTGTGGACTGGTACCAAAGAAATTTTTGATTTTTGGATCTGCCTTATGGTCCAACAATAAGCGAACAATGTCAACTGCAATTTTTATGTTTTTTATTAATAGTTAGACAAATAACGTAGGATAAAGTTAGGATACGGGAGTGGTATGATAAGTTCCTGGCCTTGGCAAAAAAACCTTCTCATATCCAAATGAGTTGTTAAAATGTTCTGCACCCGTGCAATTGAGATGCCCACAGTCTCAGCAATCTCAGGCAGTTCCGCTCTCCGATCATTTATCAATATATCGTGGATTTTTCAATCATTTCTGATGTAGTGACCTCATTGGGACGACCTGGACGTCCTTCATAAAAAATGCGTGTACAGTCGCGGTTGAAGTCAGCTGTCCAATATTTTACGGTCCCAATAAGTTCCGCTGTTATCTCATCTTTTGTTTTCTTTTTCAAAAATAAATATTTTATCAGTGGTCGCTATTCGTTTTTTTTCCACTGTTGTAAAATCACAAAAGTTGGTCTATTTAAATTGATGCCACTTCCAAACTAAGTCATGCAGCGACTTAAACACTTGACAGAATTCTTGTCCAAGATGTTTTCGAAAAATTTAATTTTTTAAATAGCAGTAGCGCCATCTCTGGCCGAGGCCAGATACTTATCATACGTATTTGAGGTATGAGTGTATGTACGGGAATTCTAAAGAGTAAATATTACACAAATGGAAAACTTACCATTCATGGCTTCGGCCGCGTGGAATAGGGCGGTCCTACCTGACGTCTGATCTTTGAGATTGACGTTGGCGCCATGTTCGATGAATAGTATGGCGCCATCTGACCAGCTCGACATACAGCAGATCATTAAAGGAGTTAGACCTGAAAAAGGTGAATAGTTTTAAAATGGATACATATAAACACTACTGTTTCACAGTTTCAATTGAAAAATAAAATCTACTGTAATAATTTAAAAACAAATCACCTACATTATATCTTTAATTATTACCTCAGCTACCTGATGTAATTACAAAAAGTCTTTTAAGCGTATTTTTTTTTATTTTTAGTTTAGTCAATTTCCTACTGCACACCTGTTTTTTTTTCCTTTGTGTTACTCGATCCAAAAAATAGTTGTTTACTTACAATAGGTGAGCAACACATTTAGTAAATACAGGCGTATTGGAGCATTCAAACGCCAGAGTTGTGATATCTGAATTTATTGTGCTTCAAAGTGTTCGTGCCGTTGCACAGTGATTCGGCAAGAATATGCTAGCGGGACAATATTCATGACGTAATTTCCAGGAACCACTGATAACGACTTGTAAACAACCCCCCCCCCCCCCCATTTAACGAATTACAAGAATTAATTTGTTTATTACCTCATAAAGGTATCTTATCAGGGGGTCAAAGTAACCCTTATAAGAGAGGTCATTTTCATTTGCAAATCAGTTGCATTTTATGCACATTGTGATAACATATTTTAAAATTGGTAGCAAAGTGAAACGAGTTTTTTGTGATGGAATAATCTGTTGAAGTTATGTACTCTATTATGACATATTTTTTATAAAAAATATATATACTTTTGGTGTAATATCAATTTGTAAATGTATAGATAAATCCAGCAAATTTTACATTAATTGTAAACTTTAAAAGTAGCAACTTTTTTTATCCACCTAGATTTTTCTATATGTAATACCTACAACATTCAGGCACAGGTTCATATATATTATAGACCCCGAAAAGGCCCGAAAGTAAAATTATTTTATTTTTTTCAGAACGAGTCGTGACTATAACGAAAATGGAGTTTTTTGAAGAATGGCTAAAACATGACAAAACTGAACGAAACAGTGGCATTTTTTTATTATATAAGTGAAAAATTCAATATGTCTGATGTTTCTGACGATTCTCTAAAATGACTCAAAATGAAAATATCAAGCCTTTCAGCAAAATTTAATCAAAAGTGGACTTCTTTAAGTGTAACAAAGAAATGTTTCTAATCAAACATAAAGATTGGTTAGAGGGATCCGGAATCGAAATAAAGATGTGTGTTAACCAGCCGTGCACTTCAACATCATCAGCGGCTCTTTCCGTAGGGCGACCCAGAAAATCATTTGAAGACTCATCAACGAAAACGAAGAGACGGAGAGTAGAAGATCTTTTGGAATCGCGAAGTGCAAGTGAGCTTATTACAGCAGCTGAGTTAGCTACTCGAAAAGAAGGGCATCGAAGTGTTGCTAAACAGATCCATAACGTCGCGGTCAGTGAAACTAGAGAAAAGAATAAGTGTTCTGAACAAAGTCGGCAGTTAACACCAGACGAAGCTTTAGCTTATTATGTGGACTCGAAATCGACTTCTCACTCATATAAACAAACAAGAAAATCGTCAATGAAAGCGGAACATCAAGTGTATCCATCGTTTTATAGTTTAGGTAAGTCCAAAGCTTCTTGTTGTCCTTCTGACGAATATATTTCTGTGAGTGAATCTCGAGCTGAAATTAAACTTCACGCGATTTTGGATAAAACGGCTGAACGATTAGTTAAAGCTCAGACGGAAGTCATTAGAAGTGTGTTACCTCGTTCATATTATACGTTGGTAAGCAAATGGGGCTGTGATGGGGGTTCGGGGCATAGCACGTATAAGCAGAAATTTGAGAACACTAACGCTACAGACGAATTTTTGTTCGTATACTCATTTGTCCCTTTGAGACTGCTTGATGGCGAAACTGTGTGACGACTCATCTGATGGTGATTAGTAGGTTTATGTATTTTTTTATTGTAATTATTATTCTTATTTTATTGTGTGTTGTAGTTGCTTATAATTCATGCCTTTGTATATAAGTTATTTAATATTATATTTCTTTTACTTATACACCTTGTTATTGTAAATAATTGATATATAGATACTGTTAATGTACTAATTTATTTTAAAAGAAATAATATTTTGTAAATTAATAAATGTGGGTACTATCATTATGATTTTTATTTTTTTCATAGAAATTTCTTTGTAAACAAACATGATTGTGCTTTTCACACATAATGAGTAGGTAGACGTATGTAGCTAATTAAAGAACAATTAGCGACAATAGTGAACAAATGAGATACATTAGTAAACCACTTCCGTCTTGCAGCTACATATTTCGATTAATACACATACAGTACACATTTTTCAACTTTTTTTTTTTCTTAAAATAGCTTAAGATACCTGGAATATACATAAACAATTGAAATAAGTGAAGAAATAATATTGTCCCGCTAGCTTGTTCTAGACCAGACACTGTGCGTTGTGTTATTCCAAGTGTTCCAAGTGGAAGGCAATAATTTGCAAAAAATACGTATGTATTTTCGGTAAAGGCGTACACCACACCCCTCTTTAAAACATTTAACAGCAATAAATGAAGACAGAGAAGGGAATGGTCGACCTAAAGCACTGTTAAGTGTCAATTGCTGTCTGCAGAGCTCAGAAGAATGTGCAAGTTACCAGGAAAAACCGCACCTATCAAGCAGACACAAATACAACAGACTGCATACGCTAACATGCATAGAAACTGGACAATAGGACAAAGGAATAGTCCTTTAGACGGATGAACCGAAATTTCAAATTTATCATTTAACAGAAGAATATTTCTGTGCCGAAAGGGTTTCAGAAATTTGCGCTATACCAATCAAAAGCCACGGGGCTGGCAGCGCTGTGTTTGGAGATGTTTTGGTGGCATAAGTCAGGACAGTTTGCTGAAAATAGACCGAAAATTAAATAAAGAATGAGTCTTGCAATTCCTAGAATTACATGCCACGCATGTCAAGTATAATAGGATACCGTCAAGAAATAAATAGGATACCGAACATTTATAATTAAAAATAAAAGTGGACAGGTTGATGATTAAATAATTGAAGGAAATACTTTTTAATTGGTGATGCGACTGATTTTTGGGAAAAAACCATTTTGTAAAGGTAAATATTTATTTTATGATATTTGTGAATTAATTTTTTGAAGGATTTTTCGTTAAAAATATCGCTTTATTGTAAAAAAATGATTACAAATTGTTTATTCAGAGTATTGTCCATCGCTAGCCACTACTTTCTCCCATCTTTGTGGCAGCATATGAATACCGACTCATCTTTTGAGGCCTATCCACGAATCGACCCATTTTTTTGGTATCTTCATAAGAATGGAAGCGCTGTTCATATAAGCCATGTGTTATCGATCGCAACAAGTGATAATCAGAAGGAGAAATGTCTGCCGAGTACGATGGGTGGGGTAGGACATCTCATCCAAGCGTTTCTGGTGTTTCCTTGACGAGTCTTGCAACATGTGGACGAGAGTTGTGATGTTGAAAAATCACTTTGTCGTGGCTTTTGGGATATTGCGATCATTTTTCCTTTAACTCTCGACTCAGTTGCATCAACTGTTGTTTCCCAGTAATAGTTTCGTTGTGTTGAAGCAGCTTATAATACATTACACCCAGTCGATCCCACCAGATACACAGCATAAGCTTGGAGTCATGAATATTCGGCTTTGGCGAGTAAGTTGATGGTTCACTGGGCTTCACCCATGATTTTTTGTGCTTTGAATTATTGTAGCGTATCCATTTTTCATCACCAGTTACGATATGATGCAAAAAACCTTTCCGATTGTGCCGTTGAAGCAATTGTTCACAGGTGAAAAATCGCCTTTCAACGTCTATCTGTTTCGGTTAGTACGGCACCCAATTTCTTTGATTTTGAATCATACCCAGTGCATGTAAATGCATGGAAATGGTTGGGCGATCAACTCCTAATGATTCTGCAAGTTCTTTTTCTATTTGGGACGGATCTTCATCGAGTAGGGCCTCCAATTCTTCACCTTTAAACTTTTTCGGCTGGCTTGGAACGTTCTTTGTCTTCCGTGTTGAAATCACAACTTTTAAAACGTCGGAACTAGTACTCACATGTTTTTATCGATGAAATATAATCAACATAGGTTTCCGACACAAATCGATGACTTTCAGCTTCAAATTAAACAAGAAAAGCAACGCTTCCCGCAAATGGTGTTTTGTAAGCACATAATTCGACATATTTAATGCTCAAAAAAAGTTGCGCCCTCTCTTAGAAAACCTTCGAAATTAATTCACGTTCCTTATAATAAAAACCTTTTCTCATTTTGTATTTTTGTTTTTTTTTGTAACAAATTGCTTAACGCTTCCAAACTGCTGGCCGGTAAAATTTAAGTATTAAAAATTGTATAATAGAAAAAACACTGCAATAGTACTTACCATCAAAATTAAAACTGTCTATAGAACTGAAATTTTGCCTCATAACATTATGAAACAGTATAACTTTCAAAACCTTATGCCTTTCGAATCTAGCTCCTAAATGTAAAATATTGTTTCCTTCTCCGTCGGCCTCCGTTATGTCCGCCCGGCATCGAGAAGGGTTTGAACTATATCTACATGAGCGTCGTTGATTACAGCTAACTGAAGAGGAGTCTGGAAAAAAAAAACACTGATAAACACCAAGTTCTTGGAATATTTAAGAAAATTATTAGTCTACCGAGTATTATCCCCTACATGTCGGTTTTCTGTAATTTAATTCGTATATACAATAAAACCGTACTAAAAAATGCATATTGTATTATTAACAAATATATACGAGACTGGTTTAAAAAGTCCGTGCAAAGTCCGAGAGATGGCACCACCGGCGCGTATCGAGGTCATGTTTAGTTAGTAGCATCTCTTGAATGAACGCACACCAAGTTTCAGCCATATTGGTCTATTTCTTTGTGTTTGGCATTCGTGTGAATCAAGGAAGTCGAGTGATTTTCAAGAAATGGACGAAAAAGAATTTCATGTGGTGATTAAACATTACTTTATGAAAGGCAAAACGCCTCAGGAGACTAAATAGAAGCTTGATAAACATTATGGTGACTCTGCACCTTCGATTAAAACAGTTTATAAGTGGTTTCAAAATCTTCGGACTGGCCATATGGGCACAAGTGACGCTGAACGTTCTGGACGGCCTGTGGAGGTTACGACTCCAGAAATCATTGATCAAATCCATGATATGGTGATGGATGACAGAAGAGTTAAGGTGCGTGAGATTGCTAGTGCTGTGGGCATCTCGACTGAACGGGTACATAATATTTTGCATAAACATTTGGACATGAGAAAGCTATCCGCAAGATGGGTGCCGCGATTGCTCACGCTTGACCAAAAACGGAATCGTGTGAAGTGTTGCAAGGATGGTTTGCAGCTGTTCCAGAAGAATCCGGAGGACTTTAAGAGTCGTTTCGTCACTGTGGATGAAACATGGAAACATTACTATACTCCTGAGACCAAACAACAATCTAAACAATGGGTTACCAAGGGGGAATCTGCACCAAAAAAGGCGAAGACCGTTCCTTCGGCCGGAAAGGTTATGGCGACTGTCTTTTGGGATTCGCAAGGGATAATCCTCATCGACTATCTGGAAAAGGGTTTTAAAACTATTACAGGTGAATATTATTCATCGTTATTGGACCGTTTGAAAACCGAGCTGCAAGAAAACCGCCCGCGATTGGCCCACAAGAAAGTCCTTTTCCATCACGACAACGCACCAGCACACACCTCAGCAGTTGTGGTCGCAAAATTAATAGAAATAGGATTCCAACTCGTTGCACATCCCCCCTATTCTCCAGACTTGGCTCCCTCGGACTACTATTTGTTCCCCAATTTGAAGAAATGGTTGGCGGGACAAAGATTTTATTCAAACGAGGAGGTGATTGCAGACACTAATGGATATTTTGCAGACTTGGACAAATCCTATTATTCGGAAGGGATCAACAAACTAGAACATCGTTGGACGAAGTGTATAAGCCTAAAAGGAGACTATGTCGAAAAATAAAAAAGGTTTACCCCAAACACATAAGTAGTTTTTATTTTTGCACGTACTTTTCAAACCAGCCTCGTATGCCATTGACACAGCTGAGATTGACATTAGAATGCCTGAGAGGGGGAGGAAGGTTTTTAACGTGTTACGCCAGCTTGAAATTTCCAAAAAATCGATTTTCTTTTGGTTAGATTTACTATTTTTTACTTTTAAGAATATTTCAAGCTTTAAAAAATGGAGTCGCAGATTGAAGGTAATATAAAAAAAAATTATCGACTTTTAAGACGCAGGCGCGGTATTTTTTTTCTTTTGCGTTTTTCTCGAAACTATCTTTTTCAAACTCGTGAACAAAATATCTGGAGATTTACTAAATCGATTTTGATAAAATTTATATCACATATTCTTTATAATATTATCTTGAAGTTGACACACAGTTTTTTCGATTGGAGGCACCATTTATTTTTTACTAATTATTAAAAGTCAAACTTTTTGTGAAAAATCCGAGTTTATTTTCGAACAGCGGTCACTCCTACAAAAAAAAATAAAATTTTTCTCCTACGTGGCCACTTAGCTATGACCTTTCTTAACAATAAAAAATGATTTGTTTAGTTTTTAGAAGATTCTTGACTGAGAAAAAAAATCCACTAGTAGCAAGAACTTTCAAAAGAGGGTCCTACGAGATGGTTCATATCTCCGCCATTTTAAAATTTTTTAGTATATATTTTTTTTTAATTTGTTGTTAAAACTATAATGTATTTGTGAAAAATGAAAACTGTATTATATAAAGAATAATTGTAAAAAAAAAAAAATATATATTTTGTGCTTATTTTCCGAGCGCCAAGGTGGCCTAACCCCTTAAAACGAGTTGAAGAGAGATAATGCGCAACCATCTGTGAAATATTAAGGACGAAAAACCCTTTGTGTACGTCTTAAAATATGCTGCAAAAATAAACGTTTTTTTCATGGAATATTGCAAATGCGTAATGCAAAAAGATGTTGCAGAAGGTTAGTGATAATTAGTTTTATTTTATGTTTGTTTAATTTGTGTCTCTCATGAGTCCAATGCATGTCTATTACATTTATTGGTTGAATTGTGTTTATACATGTCTTAAAACAATAAATGCATATATTGTTCTCCTAAAACAATAACATTTAGAAAAAAAAATTGCCATCATTAAAGACTTCTCGCAAATAAGCAGTTCCAAAATAAATACTGAATTTGACTTTTAATAATAACTTAATCCAGTATTACACTCATATATATTAATTTTTATACATTATATACATTCTGTGGGAAAATATTTGTATTATGGAAACCGAATATTTCCGTCTACATTATACTTCTGTTAAAATTGTACTTCTCTAACCCTCTCTCCAACCCCCTTTAACCTTTTATATGTTTAACTATACAAAATTTTAAATATAAAGTGTTGAAATAAAATCTGTGGACCGCCAGGAAGTCATCGGACCTGCAACGGTTACTACTTAACTAGTCTACAATAATAGAGAAGCTGGGGCAACGAAGTGATAATTTCTTTACTTATTCGTAAACAGAGAATTTGGCAGCAGTGTACTCCGTGTTTCAACAGGTTTCATCATCAGATATGCTAACATGGTGACATGATGTAATCGAAAAATCATTAGGAAACAAAGAAGCCTGCCTAACTATTTTCCTTGATGTTGCACAGGCCTTCGATAAAATATGGCACCATGGGCTAAAATATAAACTGCATATGCTACTCCCACAAAAATACTCAGAGCTATTAAGATCATGTATCTCAGACAAATTCAAAATCAAAGCAGGAGTACTAGAAGAAAGCGCCTTAAGACCTAGTCTCTATTTAATCTACATCTGTGACATTTTTTTTTTTTTTTTTTTTTTTTTTTATGGGTCTAGCACACGTGCTACAGGGAAGTCCCTAAAGCGCTACAGGAGCGACACGTGTGCGGAGAAAACGATTCACGTCGTTCTTGAATCGCTGTAGATTGTACTCGATGGGAAACACAGTCCTGGGTAAACCATTCCAAAGGTATGATGTTCTCCATATAAAAGACTGCTTGAAAAGCGTTGTACGAGGAGTAACAAGCTGAACCTCATACGGATGTGAAGCATTAGCGCGACGTGTACTTCTAATATGCACCGCTCTGGGGGAGGAATTAAACGGGCCACATCTTTCGAACACTTTCCATGAAAGTACGAGTACTTGTAGAATAGGCTCAAGTCGCCAACCGTTCTTCGATGTTCCAGCGAATCAAGGCCGTCGGTCAATTCCGGGTGTCCAATCAGACGAACAGCTCTTCTCTGGATAGAATCCAACAAATGCAGTGTATGTTTGGGAGCGGAGCTCCAAACATGGGAGCAGTATTCCATAGTTGGTCGAATTTGAGCTTTGTAAAGAATTAACAGTTGTTGTGGAGTGTAAAGCTTTCTGGTTCGAAACAATATTCCCAACTTTTGAGAAGCTCTTCTTGCTATGCCTGCAACATGTTCATGCCAGGACATATTTGCTCCCAAAGTAACGCCTAACAGATTGAGTGACGATGTTAGAGGGATGGAGTGCCCCGACATAACTATGTCGGGTTCTGCAACGTTAACTTTTTTAGAAAAAAACTGCCGCCTGGGTTTTTGTAGCGTTAAATTCCACTTGGTTACTGTCACCCCAAGATAGAATTTCTTCCAGGTCTTTGTTAAGTTGAATGACTTCCTGCTGTCTGCGGATATTCGTCTGAGTAGTCGATGTCCGAGCGTTCAAAGTGAATGAAGAGATAAGTGTACTGTCATCTGCAAAGCTGTAGATTGGATTCTCGGTCTTTTCCAGCAGATCGTTAATATAAATGAGGAAGAGAGTAGGAGACAGTATGGAACCTTGGGGCACACCGGCGTTGATAGTGAAGGTGTTAGAAAGAAATCCGTAACTGCCACTCGTAAAGAACGCTCTCTGAGGAAACATGAGAGCCACAAACAGAACTTTTCAGACATACCATAAGAACGTAGCTTAGCCAACAGCCCATCGTGCCAAACACGGTCAAATGCCTTGGATATGTCAATAGCAACCGCTCGAGATTCTCCAAAGTGTTCAATTGCGTTGTTCCAAACATGTGTTACATAAGTCAGAAGATCTCCTGTTGATCTATTTTTACGAAAGCCATATTGGTGATCACTAATAATGTTGAATCCTTCAAGATATTTTAGAAGATGCTGATTGATAGCCTTTTCCATGACTTTCGATATTATTGAGAGTAGTGCGATTGGTCGGTAGTTATTTGGCAAGGTCTTCTTGCCTTTTTTAGGTATCGGCTGAACTGTGGCACATTTCCAGCAGGAAGGAAATATTCCTTTTCTGTAGGATAGGTTGAAAAGTCTACAGAAAACTGGTGTTAGTTCCCTCGCACAGTTCTTGAGAACTATGGCAGGTATTCCGTCAGCGCCTGAAGCCTTTTGGTGTCTAGCTTCATCAAAATACGTTTTATGATACGCTGTCTGAAGACAATATCGGGCATCCTTGACTGCACTATGGGACATACCATAACTGTAGCAAAATGCAATAGCTCCATTTGCAGATGATACTGCGATCTTAGCGGTAGGCAAAGATCATGAAAAGGCTGCAAATAAACTGCAAACATCAATCAACCAAATCAATAATTGAACCAAAAAAAGATTGAAAATCAAGTTGAATGAAACCAAATCTATAATATTGACTTCACAAATGAAAGAAAACAAAAAACTCTAGTTAACATAAATAATGCCTAGATCCTTTACACCAACTAGGCATCACGTTAGATACAAGATTACGCTGGAAAGTTTATCTCAAAAAGAAAAGAGAAGACCTTGATACAAGATTTAAAAAATGTACTGGCTACTTGGCAGACACTCCAGTCTATTCACTTACGACAAAATACTTATGTATACAGCTCTGGGGATATGCCAGCAAGAGTAACGTCCTAATCATCCAAATATTCCAGAATAAAGTACTGAGGGACATTGTTAATGCGCCTTGGTATATTAGAAACAGCGTCTTCCATCGAGACTTACACCTGGACACTGCGGATCAGATATTACAAGATTTGCGAGGAACCACGGACAACGGCTCCATCACTTTCAAAATTACTAGAGACCACTGATTTTGAGTCCAGTCTTTATGTTCCTTAGCAAATTTCAATCTCTCTTTTCTGTGGTGTTTTGTAAGAAGTGGCTTTTTAACAGCACGCCTACCATGAAGATTTTCAGATAACAGACGACGCTTAATAGTCATGTCTGACACCAATACACCCTGATATTCCTGCCTTAGTTCTTTATTAACAGCAGTATTCTTGGCAAGACAATGACCCAAACACACCTCTCGTTTGGCCAAGAATTGGTTTTCTGAACAAAGAATTCGGGTGATTGGCTGGCCTTCACAATCACCTGATTTGAACCCGATAGAGAATCTTTGGCACTATCTAGATAAACAAATTAGGAAAAGAAATATTAAAAGCCGGGACGAACTTTGGATCGCATTAAAACAAGAATGGGAAAAAATACCGCCCGATTTTTGTGCCAGGCTTATTGACTCTATGGGCAGAAGATATCAAGCAGTGATTGACGCAAAAGGATATCCCACTAAATATTAAAAACATCTTAGCCATGTTAGTGGAATTTTTATTTTATAACAAAAATGTTTCCATACTTTTGTTTGTGCATAATTTGTGACGTTAAAAAACTAAGCACATTTCTAATAAACATTAACTGTTTTAGTCTTCAAAATGTTTGTTAGCATGTACACGATTAATAAATAAATATTGTAATTGTAAACCGTTTAAATGTTAAGACTAGAGATGGAAATTTAAATGTTTCCATACTTTTGTTTACCACTGTATATCTCAACTGGACTCGCATACTATAATTTGAGATAAAGTATACACAATAATGACTGTTTTGATTCCGTAACCAGGATACACGCGCTCGCAGTAATGAAAACAATGACCTCAAATTCTCAGGGAATCCCCATTTGCGCTTTTTCTATTATAGGTGATTCCCGGCAAGTTCATCGAGTGAATGTAAAACAAAGTTTTTATTAAAAATTTACTTAATGTTTTCTCATTTATTTATTTTTTTTATTATTTAATGTTCTTATTGTTATAAGTATGTGGTATTTTATGATGAAGAGTCACGGCAGGCCCAAAATTTTTAGTATCAAAATACAGAGAAATTTATAGTCCCAAATTAAAATTTTTACTTTAAAATATCTTAAATTGTTATACACGGTGTACCATAAAACTTTTAAATATTTATAGTAAAAAACTAGTTGATAAATTAAAAAAATCATCTTAGTGTGTAGTGTATTAAAGTCCTTGGGAAATTATTTGTCAAAAATAAAGAAAATCATTCTGCACCCGGCACTTTTCTAAGCGAGCAGTGAAATTATTAATCTCTTCTTGATTACGTCGCTTCCGTGATTGCGGCCATTTTTTCAGGATTGAGATATCCATACAAAAAAAAATTATCAGAGTTAAATCAGGGCTACATGGAGACCTTTTCTGAAAACCTTTCAGCGCAGAAAAGCCTCAACATAGTCTTGAAAAGACACTAGTAGCAAAAACAAGAATATATAGAACTTGCGTTAGACCCATACTGTTTTTAGCATAGAAACACGGGCAGACACAAACAAAACCAAACAGCTACTGAGAACAAATTAAATGAAAATACCGAGGGCAATAACAGGAAAAAAGTTTATTAGAGGGAGTGAGTAACAACACCATAAGAGACCAATGCAAGGTAGAAGATATAGTCAGATGGGGAAGAAAGAGAAGAGAGTGCAGTGAACATGTACAAAAGATGGAAGATACGAGAATGATAAAAATATGTATGAACAAAAAACCACATGAAACAAGACCAAAAGGACGACCACCAAAGAGATGGAGAGACAGCTGGACATCCGAATCACAAGAGGCTTAATAACGAAGTAGAACAGGTCTGTGAGATACTCAGAAGAGAAAGTAAGTAAGTAAGTATTTCATAAAATGTATCTCAATACCGATCGTAGAATTTACGTCACCACTGCAGTACTGTGACGCTCATTGATTACTTTGACGTCAATTACGTCAAAACAATGCAACGTTTTGAAATATATTTTTTTTACAATAAAATAAAGGAACGACTGGTACAGCTGAAGCGTAGAAGGAAAATGAGGATTAAACTGAGCACATATTGGGTTGTAAAGTTTAAACCACGAAATAAAAAAAATATGTTATCACTAATCCATTGTCAAGGTTAAGAATTAGGCTTTTAATAAAATCCTACGTTTCGTCGTTATACTATTTAAATTTTTTTCCGATATAGGCGCACTACTGATAATTATTAATCTTGGAAACTTTTTTTTCTTAAATTTTCAAGATGTTTGTTTATTAATTATTCATATATCTCACGACGATAACGAATGATAAAAAAACGTACACTCAGAATAGCAACATGATAACTTTACTGCACGAAAAATTACCAAATCGACTCTAAATGATTTTTAAATGAAAATTACTGGTACCACTGAAACCATAGAACATATATATAGGGCACTATAAAGAATAAATCGCCAGCTATCTCTTGCTGTTCATGCTTATCCTGGTTTCACAAGGGATGCTCAGGACTTACAAATAAAGAGTTTAATAAGCAGGCGGCGACTTGGAAAAAAACCAAGGAGACCAATTGGCTGTGTGGTTCCTGTAAAATTGTGGAGGATTGCCCCAATACAGGGAAGAACACTAGTTTAGTTAATAACTCTTGTTATGATTTCACATCTTCCCCGAATCTGGAAATGATTGGTAACTTTGATAAAGAGGGACAGTCATCCTTACATACAGGAAATCGATTATCTATTGGACTGGGCAGTGCTGCTGCAGCTCAGGAGGGCTTTCTTAAAGGTACCAGGGATAAGGACCATAACTGCTCCCAACCACAATCGATCGGTCCAGTCTCACTGGAGGATATCATGGAGAAGCTAATAAAAATGGACTCGAAATATGATATTTTATTGTCGAAGTATGAAGAGCAAATGAAGATTAATGCCGAATTGAAGAAGGAAATTGCGGATGTTAGACGTGAACTGTCATTATACAAGGACAATCCAACAAGCGCCGTTATGCCCGGTAAGATGGTGAGCGAGACAGTTCGGGAATTCAATGAGAGGCTGCTACGAGAAAAGAATCTGATGATATTTGGTGCTGCGGAATTGGAGAGTGGTGAGTCAGACAAAACCTTCGTTTCCGATATAATACTTAGAGCACACCCTGAAGCCAATATTTGTAATATAAAACTATTTCGCATTGGACCTATAAAAGTAATTTTAGAATCATCATCGGAGGTCAAGTCCATTATTAGACGAGCTAAAAAACTAAAGAAAGTGCAATTATATAATAATATCTATTTATCCTTCGATCGAACACGTAAACAAAATGAGGAATACAAGGCATTAAAAGGAAAGTTGCGGAGGCCAGATTGCGCAGTGGCGAGACTAATCTCACGATAAAGTACTTTAACGGGTCTCCAAGAATTGTGAAGTCGGACAGGGATTTAAACTGAGCAGAGTGTCTGGCAGTGTTGTCTCTGAATCTGGATCTGATCATGACATCTCGTGTTTCTATCAGAATGTAAGAGGACTTAATACAAAGATTGTGGACTTTTTTTTATCTGTGTGCGGTGCAAGTCATGACATCATCGCTATCACTGAAACTTGGATCAATGACAATATTTTATCGAGTGAACTATTTGATGAACGGTATATACGGTGTTTAGATGTGACAGAGACTTTGTTGGTATGGAAGTATCAAGAGGGGATGGCGTGGCTCTGGCAGTAAGGAAGGAACTATTACCCGCACAGTTGGATCTACAAACATTTCGAAGTAGTGTTACTAAAATCGATATGGTGGGATGTAAACTTAATTTTATTCACCAAAAATTGTATGCACTTGTTGTCTATGTACCCCCTCACGTTCATCGAGTACTTGGAGTCACTTCGTCACCTGTATTATAGCAGTAATTTAATTATTTAAGGTGATTTTAACATGCCCAATTATCAAAATAATATTTTCGATCAAAAGGGCAAAATTCTAGCTAATTTTTGCGATATGCTTCAACTCTTGCAGTTTAATGATATTCAGAATTCACATAATTCAGTCTTGGATTTGGTGTTGTCAAACATTAATAATTGCAGTGTTGCAAGGGATCAGATCCCTTAACAGCTGAGGACGCCTATCATCCATCCCTGAACATTACACTCTCAGAGGTTCGGGAAAGAAGACGGGGTCTCCGTGCAAACGCATCTGAACTCAGATATAATTTCAGAAAAGAAAAATTATCCTGTTCTCTACGATATGATTTTAAGGGCTGATTGGTCTAGTTTGTATACAGCTCAGGATGCTAATGATGCATGCAGAAATTTCTATGGCACTATATATAAAATATTTGATGAGTGTGTACCGAGATCCGTGCTGCATAAAAGAACCTTTCCCGTGTGGTTTACTTCAGATATAATTAAGTTGGTGAAACGTAAACAGAGAGTGTTTAGGAGGTTGAAGGGATCTGACTCGAATTGGCACCGTAATGAATACAATGAACTGAGAAGGGAAATCAAGAGGAGAATCCATCTTGCTTACAATAATTATCTGAGGAGGGCTGAGGCTTCCCTACGTGAGGACCCTCGACCTTTCTGGTCATTTATTAAACTTAGAGGGTCGACGACCTCGCTGCCGGGAGTATTTCACGGATGATGACCACCAATGCTCTTATACAGATCCGAAAAAGATTGCGGATGCTTTTGCGCACTTTTTTTGTGGCATGTATTGTGCCCCTACACCTACAGGGCATAATTGTCTCCAGGGAGATGCCGATTTGATTCCTCTTGTCTCTCTTCACTGCCTTACTGATGATATGAGCTTGGCTGCTCTGTCGAAGTCAAAGAATAAGTTCACTCAGGGCCCTGATAAGGTCCCTTGTTTTATTATTAAGGACTGCGCGCGAGCCTTGTTGAGGCCCTTGTCTTTCATCTATAACTTAACCCTGAAATCTAACACTTTTCCTGAAATCTGGAAAACAGCAAGAATTACACCTGTATTCAAGAAGGGCGATACTAGTATCATTTCCAACTACAAGCCTGTGTCACTATTGTCACCATTTGCTAAAGTTTTTGAAATGGCAATATATGACGCGGCGCTCCACAAGGCAGTAACCTCTCCCCATTGTTGTTCTCAATTTTTATAAATGATATTGTGGAGTCCATTGCTAGTAGCACACTCTTATTTGCTGATAATCTTAAGCTGTTCCGGGTAATTCATGACATTAACGATTGTATTATACTTCAGAAAGACATACGTACTATCGAAAATTGGTGTGCTATCAATAAGTTGACCTTGAATCTCGGGAAATGTTTTGTTATGTCGTTTTCCAACCAACTGAATCCCACTCATTATGAGTATGTCTTGGATAAAGCGATTACAAATCGTTGCTATACTTTCAGGGACCTGGGAGTGGTGTTTGATACCCGATTGTCATTTGCCGATCACATTGATCATGTTTGTGGAGAAGCGTTGAAGATGCTTGGATTTATTTTTCGCAATTCAAGGGGGTTGGTAGATATAGGGTCCCTCAAAATGCTCTACTTTTGCTATATGCGATCTAAGTTGGAATACGGCGCAGTGATTTGGCACCCAATCTATCACAAATACATTGATAGAATAGAGAACATACAGAGAAAGTTCCTTAAGTTCCTGTGCTTCAGAGATGGCGGTACTTACCCTCCTAGAGGTATAGAAAGCAAGATCTTGTTAGCGCGTTTCAACATGCCGTCGTTGATGAATCGCAGGATTTACTTGCTGGTTCAATTTTTGTCCGAGATATGTAAATCCTTTATTGATTGCCCTGACCTGCTTTCCCAAATTAACTTTCATGTGCCGTCTCGACTTACCAGATTTCCTCATGTTTTTTGCTTGAGTACACCAAGAACTAATATTTTAATGAAGACTCCTTTGTATCAATCCATGAATATTTTCAATGTGGTTTGTAGCGATTTCGATATGCATAACTTAACTCATGCTCAGTTTACTAAATTGATGAAGACGAAGGTTCTTGATGCTCGATGGACGTGTCCACATTTTTGAGCGGTATATACGGGTTATATATATATATTGTTGTTATACTTATTTTAAGCAATTATTGTAAAGGTTTCTTTTTTCCTCTTTTTCTTTGTAATTTACACATTTGTCTTGTAAATGGATATTCTATCTGTTAGACAATAAAGATTATTATTATTATTATATATAAAAAACGGCGACGTGGTGAAAATCGATGGCGATCTTAAAGAATTACCATTGGTTAAAAGGGAAGTTCACCGAAAAGCTTCCTGGAGCAGACCACTTTTCAATTTAAGGACGTTCCCAAGGAGCAGTCGTGCTCAACTTACAGAAAGATCCCTCCTATGTAAACTAACTTGTGTAAAATAAAAAATAGTTGAGACGCAGTGCGCCCTTTCGCCCATCCTTTATGCGCAGAACTAAAAAAATAATCCCGCTGCGTCGTTCTTCGGATTTGACAACGTTACATTCTTAGACCGCTCCCTGATTTGTCGGTTCCGTATCGTTTTTCAAAAGAATGGCAAAGCCACAAGCCCAGATAATATACATGCCGAAATTGTTAAACTCATAGCTGAACGAGAAAAGAGTGGTTTAAATCTTTAAACCTCCTTATTTAATATAATTTACGAATCGGGAAATATTTCTTCTGACTGGTTGAAATCGACATTCATCACTCTTACAAAAAAGAATCATGTATCGTACTGTGATGATTACCGCTTGATCAGGCTCTCGTCTCATGTGCTTAAAATATTTCCCAAAATAATTCGCACTCGA
>CM032448.1:26861232-26958732 GCA_019049505.1 Pachyrhynchus sulphureomaculatus
ACCCCAAATGAGTTTTCAACAAAGTTTGTTTCCAATCTTTAATGAAAACTGAAGACCTTGAAATTTTTGTTTTTGTTTATATACCAGATAAATTATTAAAGGTAATGCATAATAATTTCCGTTCAACCTACACTCCGTGGAGAATATTTGAAAATGTTTTCAAATTTTTTGATCAGTACTTTTCGAGAAAATGGGGGGGGGGCAGCAATTTTTCACGATTTTGTAAAAATAATACAAAGAAAAGTGCGCGCAAATATTACATTATATATATGTTTGAACTCGTGTTTTTACAAGCTCTCATTTGACACCCCACTCGACGACCTAGTAAAAAAACTAACCCCATAACTGAAAATTTAACTTTCAAAACTACACGGCTCTGATCAGGCCATCAAATCCTATATTAGTCCCAAATTTCAACTTTTTTTGTCAAATAGTTTTGGAGAAAATCGGGTGTGATAGACGGGCAGACGGACAGACACCAAAGTGATCTTATAAGTGTTTCCGTACGGAACACTAAAAATATAAAGTTTATGTCATATGTCACGAAAGTGATGGGCTATTTATTGTTTCTGTTTTAACTGCATTTATAATCAATAATAAAAATAATAATAATATTTAGAAACATCTGATTAGAAACAGAGAAAATAACAATTTGTTCTACTTATACTAACTTAGGAGTGGACTTCGATACAAGGGGATTAATAAAAAAAAATAGCACCTAGGAGATTTCAAAGTCGTTGGAAAAGTTGTAGCGTAATCCGAAAGACTTTTGGCGTCGTTCTGGGACTGTAGACGAATCGTGGATCCCTCATTGAACCCCGGAGCCCCAACAGCAGTCAAAACACTGGGATGGCGGGAGGTAAAAGTGCGCCGAAAAAAGCGACAACAGTTTTATCGGCCGGAAAAGTGATGGCAACTGTTCTTTTGGACTTACAGGGTATCTTCATGATTGACTATTTGGAAAGGGGTAAAATTTTGGCTCTTATTACGCAAGATTATTGGACCGTTTGCATTGTGACATCAGGCAGAAGCAACCAAGATGACTTGGCAATCGCACGGCAACATAATCACATAAGAATAATCTACTATTTCGATTGCTAAGTAAGTCTAAACAGTGCACTTAAGAATAAAATATGTGTGTATAAGTTTTTGATGGGATCTCATTTCTTTTTGTAAGTAGTCCTTTTTTTTTCTTCTCGGATAATATTTCTTGTACGTCAGCTATCGATTTTCTTAAAGCCCACTCCCTGTCCCTATTGGTTTTTCTCAAAGGCTATGATGTAACAATTTTTGACAAGTCTGGACGATAAGTGTTTCTACGTCGATTACACAGGGCAACAAAAAAATATTTTTGTTTTGGTGCCTGGGATTTTAGAGCTGATTTTAACTATATTTGGGACGCTAAATCTATACATGCAATCCGTTTTTCTCTATCACCTCTGCTTTTTTAGATACATCAACTTATCTACCAATGTGGTTTTCATTCAGTATATTCATTTATGAGAGTTCTAAAATTATTATATATTCATTAATGTAGGTACAATGGTTTTATTGTCAGTCTGTAATTGAGTAAATTCCAGGTAAATCTATAAATAGTGGAACCATTGCCTATCAGGTACCTGAACTGACCCTTTTAATCACCTAACTCGGGTAAGTCTCGTCAGTTTGTGCGTTCTTACTAATGAGAGTAGCTCGAATTCGGCGTGTTATTTTATGTTAAGAAAAGAGTGTTTTTGTGTTATTGAACAGAATTAAAATGAGTTCAGGTTCCAGTTCAAGAAGAAGTTGTGTAAATCAACCTGATGTGTTTTGCTATATATGCGGCGAATACATGTTTCAACAAAACAGACAAACTATTACTGACTTTGTAAAGCGAGCGTATCTTGGATACTTTGGAGTTAAGCTTGGTGATCAGGACAAAACGTGGGCCCCGCATCTCGTATGTAAAACTTGTACAGAGCATTTACGGCAGTGGACTACCGGGAAAAGAAAATATCTAAAATTCGGCGTACCAATGGTTTGGAGAGAACCAAAAAACCACTTCAATGATTGTTATTTCTGTTTAGTAAATACTAATGGAATCAATCGAAATAACCGCAGTAAGTGGACTTATCCCAATTTAAACTCGGCAATACGCCCTATCCCGCACTCAGATGAAATACCGATTCCAACATTTCATCAGCTACCACATATCTCTGATGACAAATTTTTTCCCTCTGATCGCTCTTCTGATGCTAATAAAAGTTCTGATGCTAATGAAACTAACAGTGACTATGAGGGGATGTCATCAGTTCCTCAACGCTTCAATCAAAATGAATTAAATGATCTCACCAAGGATCTCAATTTATCGAAAAAAGCTTCTGAAGTACTGGCTTCTAGGTTGAACGACAAAAATTTACTGGAACAAGGAACCAAAATTACCTTTTACCGTACAAGAGAAAAAGATCTGCTACCATTCTTTTCTCAAGAAGACAATCTTGTATTTTGTCACGAAATTAGGGGACTCATGAAAGAAATGGGACTTTCTGAATATATTCCAGATGATTGGCGCCTATTTATTGACAGTTCAAAGCGAAGTTTAAAATGTGTCCTTCTACATAATGGGAATAAATATGGTTCAATACCACTAGCTCACTCAACGAAACTGAAAGAAGAATATAATACCATAGCTTTGGTCTTGCAGAAGATAAAGTATTACGAACATCAATGGATGATTTGTGTAGACTTAAAAATGGTAAACTTTCTTCTTGGGCAGCAAAGTGGTTACACGAAATATCCGTGTTTCTTGTGCCTCTGGGATAGTAGGGACAAAACACACCACTGGGTTAGAAAAGATTGGCCTCAGAGAGAAAACATGGACGTTGGGGAAAAGAATGTCATTAACGACGCTTTGGTTGAAAGAGAAAAAATCATACTTCCTCCGTTACATATAAAGTTGGGCTTAATGAAGCAATTTGTAAAGGCTCTTGATAAGAATGGGTCTTGTTTTGCATATATAGGGGTAAAAATGCATCAGTTGAGCACAGAAAAACTCAAAGCAGGGATATTTGACGGCCCACAAATAAGACAATTAATTAAGGATCCTGCCTTCATAAATTCAATGAATCAAGTTGAACGAGAAGCTTGGACATCATTTGTTGCAGTTGTAGAAAATTTTTTAGGCAAACATAAAGCTCAAAACTATGTTGAAATGGTTAACAAGATGCTTAATAGTTTCAAATCCTTAGGGTGCAATATGAGTATTAAAATACACTATTTACACAGCCACTTAGACCGTTTTCCAGAAAATTTAGGAGACATGAGTGAGGAACAAGGTGAAAGATTTCACCAAGATATTAAAGTTATGGAGGACCGCTACCAAGGAAGATGGGACATGCACATGATGGCAGATTACTGCTGGAGTTTAAAAAGGGATTGTTTAAAAAAACATTCAAGAATGTCGCGGAAAAGAAGCTTTCCAAGTGTTGAGTGACTATTTCATTTCTTCAATGTTTTTTTTTTGTTTGTAAGTACGACATAATATTGTATTTTGTATAACTAAAATAAAATTTCGTACCTACTTTTGTTTACTACACTTACGGATTTGAGTTACAATACTGTAACTTATATTTCTCTAAAATTGTATATCTTAAAAATTTGAGCTCCTAGGTACAAATGAATACGTTATTTGAATTCAGGACATCAAATTGATATAGAATCAGCTCAAAAAACCTCGACACCAAAACAGCTGTTCCCCTGTGTTATATACAACGATTGCGGACTCCTGAGCTTTGATACTACCGAAATCGACATTAATTAGATGTAATCCGCCCAGACTTGTCACTCTCGAAAGTGCCACGTGTGAACACTGAAGAACCAATGTCCATCAGTGCACTGTTTACAGTTAGCCCCTGACTTTTGTGTATGGTAATAGCATAGGCTATACATATCGGAAACTGTTCGCGATGAACATAAGCTCTATTAATAATTTCAAATTTAGTTTTGACTGGACCAAGCTCGTAAAGATGTTCATTATTAAATGTAATATGTATTTTTTTAATTTTATTTGTATTTTCAGGATCAACCTTTACTCCTTGTACTATACCGATAGAACCGTTGACTAAGCCAAGACTCAGGTCAATATTTCCTCTTAACGTGACGTTTGCTCTTATTTTAATAACTATATTCTCTTCCAGCCCTGCTGTCATGGAAGCTTCATCTTCATACTTTTTTAGAATTAAAATATACTTAAAGTATTTCACTTAACAATTTTTTAATTACTCGAAGTAGGTAAGTATTATTAAACAAATATATTTGATAAGTGAAAAATATTATTAAATATAATATATTAATTAATAAATAATACAAATTATTCATAATTATGGATTTTTTAGTGATTAAATAACTTTATAAGATGTACTATTTAACGGGACCTTGCATTAGGTCATGTATGGCTGAGCGCTGCGCGCTCTCCGCGCTCTATCTCAAAAACGGTTAAGCGTATAAAAAAATGTTTAGAACAAAATTTGTAGAGAATTTTATGCTCTACAATTTTCATAATAGATACAAATATCATTGAAGCCATAGGAAGCGAGATATTTGCGAAAAAACGATTTTTGTGACTTTTGCCCTTGAATATCTTAAAACGCGGATACGAGATTTTATGAGACTTTTGAGACAACTTTTAGAATGCCAAAATAAAGGTTTATACAAATTTATAGCTTATTATCTCCCATTTCGAGGTGGACCCCTCTTTTTTGGCTTAAGTGACTGTACCATTTAGAAAACGGGACTGAAATTTCGAGATGTTTCAGTTTTTCCTTCCTTTATAGGCTAAACACTAACTAAAATTAAAATTTGAAGTTTGTGTGTCTGCTAGAAGTAGAATTTTGATGATCGGTGAGTGTGTCAGTGACAAAATAAAGAACTTCGACTGGCGATAGTTCGTAAACTATAAGGTATAAATAGTAGGTAATTTAGGAATGTAGCTAGTATAGTATGTCCTCTTGGTCACTGAAAATTCAGACTTCTAGCTTTATCCACAACGAAGTTACAGGGGGGTCGAAAGTGCTGTGAGTGGCTTTGAGAAAAGGATGGTACGGCTGTGCTTTCTGCTCGACTTGGCGGGGGCACTGCCGTACCCCCAGATTCATGGCAATATTTCAATTTATTTATTGTGGCCTAGTTATTCTTAAGTGACGTGCGATTTCTTTCTGGTGTTCTAAAGATTTTTCCGGATTTTTACAAAATTTCTAAAAATTCTCCGGGTTTTAGTGTCAATTTTATATGCCTCGATAATAAGTTTTCTAGTCGGATCTAAACCGCGCAGTAATTTTTCGTTACCCATACTTAAAGAACCCTGTGTATTTATTTACAGCCGAAGCTTGACGAATTCTAAAAATGCGCATTAAATAAATAGAAAAAGCTGAAACAACAATAATAAAAAAATACCAGGAAAATTTTTATAATAATCATCAGTACACGTACTCATGAAATATATGAACTCATATTGAGTCATTTTTGTTTTGAGCGCGTGATGTTTTCGCAATACTTCCATTAAATTGGTGCTTGTTGTTACATTCATTATTATAGACCAGGAGGGTGACCCAAAATTTTGACTTGTCGCCTAACCGTCAGCCTAGTTGTTCATTCTATCAGGCGAGTCGAATAAAACCCTTTAACGTCCATTTTGCGGCCCCCGTGCCCTGGAATGCCCAGATAAGGTCCAAAATGCTACATCCAAAACTGGACTATCGTTTAACCACTTGAATCAAGTACCATAACATTTGTTGACACTAAAAAAGTCGAGCGCCCCAAAGGGCAGACGCCACTGAAACCGGAGGCCTAAAAAATGTTGATCCAAAAGTTTTTGAATAAATAAGACCATAAGTCCGAAGTTCTGGGTCCTACGCATCTGCCTAAGTTATTTTTGGAAAATTTAGGCCTTAATTAATAAAATATCACGACAGCAGACGCCTCACATGTACCCAAACAAACCAAGGTAAGTGGTTAAACGAAAGTCCATTTTTTGATGTAGCATTTTGGGCCTTATCTAGGCATTCGAGGGCACGGGGGCTGCAAAATCAACGTTAAAGGCCCGACTTGCCCAATAGAACGAACAGCTAGGCAGACGGCTAGTCGACAGGTCAAAATTTCGGGTCGTCCTCTTGGTCTATTAGCAGAAATAGCTGTCATTCAGTCCATCGGGTTATACTGCCTGCACGGTAAATTCATCAGTACTCAGTTATGAATTTAGAAATCACCATTACAGACCTAATTCAACTTTGCAACATTACTTTTTTTAAATAGCACTATGATGGTTTAATTTGATTTTCGTGTCTTTCTTTTTTTCGTGCTTAATATAATGTAATTGTCTAAATTTGATACCCTTTAGAAACTAATTTTTTATTTTTCGTTTTATATTTTGGACTTACTGGTCTTCTATTTCATAGTTTTGTTTTCGTAGTTTAGTTTTGAAACCTTTCGCAGTTTGTCCATTAGACTTTACTTCTTTAGCGATAAGAGAAAATGATTTCTGAGGATTTAGAGTCATAAAGTCATATTTGTTACTGAACAGATTTAATTATCGCAAACTTTTTTATCACCTTCTTCTAAAATATCTTGAAGGACTCAACATTATTAGCGATCACCAATATGGCTTTCGTAAACATAGATCAACAGGAGATCTTCTGACTTATGTAACACATGTTTGGAACAATGCAATTGAACACTTTGGAGACTCTCGAGCAGTTGCTCTTGACATATCCAAGGCATTCGACCGTGTTTGTCACGATGGACTGTTGGCTAAGCTATGCTCTTGTGGTATGTCTGAAAGATTCTGTATGTGGCTCTCATGTTTCCTCAGAGAGCGTTCTTTACGAGTGGCGGTCGACGGATTTCTTTCTGGCACCTTCACTATCAACGCCGGTGTGCCTCAAGGCTCCATACTGTCGCCTACTCTCTTTCTCATTTACATTAACGATCTGCTGGAAAAAACCGGGAATCCAATCTACAACTTTGCAGATGACACTACGCTTATCTCTTCATTCACTTTGAATGCTCGGACATCGGCTACTCAGGCGAATATCCGCAGACAGCTGGAGGTCGTTCAACTTAACAAAGACCTGGAAGAAATTCTATCTTGGGGTAACAGTAGCCAAGTGGAATTTAACGCTACAAAAATCCAGGCGGCAGTTTTTTTCTAAAAAAGTTAACGTTGCTGAACCCGACATAGTTATGTCGGATTACTCCATTCCCCTAGCATCGTCACTCAAGTTTTTGGGCGTTATTTTGGGAGCAAATATGTCCTGGCATGAACATGTTGCAGGCATAGCAAGGAGAGCTTCCTAAAAGTTGGGAATAATATTTCGAACCAGAAAGCTGTCCACTCCACAACTGTTAATTCTTTACCAAGCTCAAATTCGACCAACTATGGAATACTGTTCCCATGTTTGGAGCTCCGCTCCCAAACATACACTGCATTTGTTGGATTCTGTTCTGAGAAGAGCTGTTCGTCTGATTGGAGACCTGGAACTGACCGGCGGCCTTGATTCACTGTAACATCGAAAAACGGTTGGCGACTTGAGTCTGTTCTACAAGTATTTTCATGGAAAGTGTTCGAAGGATGTAGCTAGCTTAATTCCTCCCAGAGCGGTGCATGTTAGAAATACACGTCGCGCTAATACTTCACATCCGTATGAGGTTCAGCTTGTTACTCCGCATACAACGCCTTTCAAGCAGTCTTTTATGTGGAAAACACCATCCCTTTGGAATAACTTGAACAGGGATGTGTTTCCCACAGAGTACAATTTACAGCGATTCAAGAACGTGAATCGCTTTTTCCGCACACATGCCGCTCCTGGAGCGCTTTAGGGACTTCCCTGCAGCACGTGTGCTAGACCCAAAAAAATATGGGTTTAGAACGTTCTTATTTCATAGATCGTCCTCCAGTTTTCTCTCATCTCCTCATCGAGATCCTCTCTACAGCTTCTTTTAGGTTTTCTCCTATCTCTTGGTTGCCGGTTTAGGATTTGCTATGGAAGGCTACTATTTTCGACACGCTGTACATGCTCACAACAAATAAGTAGCTAGTTTCTTACGTCCTCCATGATTGTGTTTTATACCCATTATTTATCTGATTCTTTCATTTGGTATTTTTTCCTTTCTTAACTTTTCCGCGCACTTTTTCCATTTTATCTTTCATAGGCCAGACTTTGAACCGTAGGTTATAATGCTTTTGACTATTATTCTTTTTTTATTCTTTCTACTTATACTTGTATCCCACGGTATGGTGTTCAATATCTTGTCCAGTGTTCAGTCTTATGAAACCTTCAAGCTCAAATATTTGTGACTGTATTCCAGAATCAGATCTTATTACTATTCACCTAGACGCATGTACTCCGTTTTATCTATATTTAGTTCCAACGCACATCTTCTGTACTCTTCCATTAGTTTTCGAGTCAAGTAATTTAAGTCATTGTAGTCCTGAGCAATGGTGTTCTCTATCAAGGAAATATCCGTATTTTGCCGTTTCCATTTCCAGTCTTTTTTAAATTTCTTTGAGAAACATTTTAAATAGAGTTAGAGACAGGCAACAACCCTGCTTTAGTCCCTTTGTCGAGTTAAATCCTGATATTTTCCTAATTATATTTTAATTTTTATGTTATTCTGTTCGCACAAATTTTTAACCTCTCTAATCCTCTAATCTAAGGTTTTTCAAACTTTCAGTAAAGGAGCACTATCGTATGACTTCTTTAGGTCTACAAAAAACTAGTGGATTTTCCGATTGCATGCCATTTTCTTCTCTAAACACCCTTCAATTTCCGTATTGTATTAGTAACTATTTCTCGATAACTGTCACACTTAGTTTTGTCACTTCTCTTAAAATTTATAGTTATTGAATAGCAATTGAGAATTCTATTTTCTCTTAACAGAAAATGCTGTAGAATACAATCTCAATTTGTGTTTGGCTTTTCTCGATCTTCAAAACGCATTTGATACGGTGGAGCATTGGGCTAGGATAAAATTGCTGAAACAGGTTAGAATAGACAGCAGATACATAGACGTATTGAATCATATTTACAAGAATGCCGCTTTCACAGTTCGACCACACGAAAATATTTACTCAATTAACATTGAAAGAGGTATAAGACAGGGCAACACCCTATCGCCGAAACTGTTCACATTGGCGTTGGAGGATGTGTTCAGAAGATTCAATTGACAAGACAGGGGTACAAATATCAATGGCAAAAGGTTGAACCATGCGAAAATAAATTAAAGATGATGTTGAAAGAATTAAAGGAAGAATTGATTAAAGTGGGAATGATGAAGAACCACCACAAACCAAAAAATTATGTGCAGCACAAAACCACTCGTTGTAATAAAAAACCGGTCAAGTGCAAGTTGAACTTGCACAATTAGTGTTCCGTACGTTGATTGTTTTTAAAATAAAAATTTTGTTAGGGTGGTATAAAATGATCAGTGACTTCACACAACACACCCCAAATGAGTTTTCAACAAAGTTTGTTTCCAATCTTTACTGAAAACTGGTGACCTTGAAATTTAGTTTTTTTTTTTATATACCAAATATATTATTAAAGGTAATGCACTCGTGATAATTTTCGTTGAATCTATACCTCGTGGAGAATATTCCAGAATTTTCTCAAAATTTTTTGATCAGTACTTTTCGAGATAAGGTAGGGGACAGCGATTTTTTTAAAAGTAATACGAACAAAAATGTGCGCAAGTATTACATTATATATATATATATATTTTTTACTCGTGTTTTCACAAGCTTTCATTTGACACCACACTCGATGACCTAGTAAAAAAAATTTTTTTACACTTCCGATTTCACCCCTCAAAACGAACCCCTTAAGTCAGAATTTACGTTACGGTGGTATAAAATGATCAGTAACTTCACAAAACACGCCCCAAATGAGTTTTCAACAAAGTTTGTTTCCAATCTTTACTGAAATCTGATGACCTTGAAATTTTTGTTTTTTTTATATACCATATAAATTATTAAAGGTAAGGCACTCGTGATAATTCTCGTTCAATCTACACCCTGTGGAGAATATTCCAGAATTTTTTCAAAATTTTTTGATAAGTACTTTTCGAGATAAGGCCCGGGACAGCGATTTTTAACGAATTTTTAAAAATAATACAAAGAAAAGTGCGCGCAAGTATAATATTATATATATATATATATATATATATATATATATATATATATATATATATATATATATATATTTTACTCGTGTTTTCACAAGCTTTCATTTGACACCACACTCGATGACCTAGTAAAAAATTTTTGTTTCACTTCCGACTTCACCCCCCAAAACTAACCCCTTAAGTCAAAATTTAATTCTCAAAACTACATGGCTCTGATGAGGCCATCAATTCCTATATTATTACCAAATTTCACCTTTCTATGTCAAATAGTTTCGGAGAAAATCGGGTGTGATAGACAGACAGACAGACAGACAGACAAACAAACAGACAGACACCGAAGTGATCTTATAAGTGTTCCGTACGGAACACTAAAAAACAACGAAATAGCAAACGTCCAGAGTTATATCTAACACTTGGGAGAGAAAATCAAGTTGCTGAAATCAATAGGAGGAGGTAGGTATGGACGGTCTTTGGAAAATTAGGACAAACCTTAAAGAAGAGAGAACATGTACATTGCCTATTAGAAGTTCGTAAACAAGTTTTAATTTTATGTGAAATAATGGAAAAATTGCCATTTTCGTAAAATATGTATAAAAAGAGTTACTGTTGAGTCAGCTTGAACTTGTCTTGAAGTTGCCGTTTTATTTTAATTTATTATTAATACTATTATTTCAACTGAGCTAAAGATTAGGCCACAATCACTTTTCCCCTTATATGGATAGAAAAACGATTAAAGACGTAATAAATTAGCAGATTTTTTTTAAATATTGATCGTAAGATAGTGGCCTAGGATTTACATATTATTATAGTGAAAGCTCACTGTAAACACTTCAACTGCATAAATAGTAGAAAAGTCCCCGGGAAAACCCTAGAATTTCCGTTGAAAATAACAATAATATCTACAAATAAACACATTCTGAATGTATCATTTACTACGATGCAATATAGTATTTTTTTAACACGTGTATGTTTCAAAATATTATTAATATCAGATACAGTCACTTTACTGTATTTACTACAATTATGTCAATTTCTACCATAGTTTATCTTTATTTCCACTTAAAATTATTTAGTTATAATTAAATATTCATGACCATTTTTAAATGACGATTTTTAAAAAGTTTATCTTATAATTAACACGTACGCTAAAAAGTTTTGGTCTAAATAATTAATACACTTTTTTTGCAAAATTCGACTTTATTTATCAATATAGTCTCCTTCAAGAGCGCTTTTCTAACATTTCTATACCTTTCTTGTAGGCCTCAGTTTCGGCGATAACTTCTTCATTGGAGCCAAATCTCGCGAGCATTTTTTTAAGGTCTGCGAATAGATAATAGTTGCTGGGGGCCAAATCTGGAGAATACGGTGGATGAGAAAGCAATTCGAACTTCAATTCATGCAATTTTGCCATCGTAACCATTGATTTGTGACACGGTGCATTGTCTTGGTGAAATAGCACTTTTTTCTTGTTCATTTGGGGCCGCTTCTTTGCGATTTCTGCTTTCAAACGCACCAATAACTTTATATAATATTCGCTATTGATAGTTTTTTCCTTCCCAGCATAGTCGATGAAAATTATTCCATGCGCATCCCAAAATACTGAGGTCAAAACGTTCCCAGTCGACTATTGTGTCTTTGGTCGCTTCGGGCGGCTTTCACCGGCTGCTCTCCACTCAGCTGACTGCCGATTTGATTCCGGTGTGTAGTGATGGATCCATCAATCAATCCTTTTTATTGCGCTTAAACAGGTCCAAATAGCGTTCAGAATCATCAACACGTTGTTTTTGGTCCACTGTGAGCAAACGTGGTACCCATTTCGAACAGAGTTTTCTCATGCCCAAATGTTCATGCAAAATATGACCAACACGTTCTTTTGGTAACTTTAGGGCGTCAGCTATCTCACGCAATTTCGCCTTACGGTCATCCATAACAATTTTGTAGAGATTTCCGGTGTAACCACCTCATTTGGGCGTCCAGAGCGTTCAGCATCATTTGTACGACCGCGTACGATAGCATACCATGAATGATTTTGCAGGGGCAAAGTCCCCGTAACACTTATCAAGTCATTGCTTTGCTTGAACGGTATTTTTTCCTATCAAAAAACAGTGTTTAGTCAACACACGAAATTGGATTTTTTCCGCTGTTTCGAAAATATCAAAAGTAGCGTCACTAAAACCACTGTAACTTTTAAAATAATCGTCGAAATGTCATGAAATTTTGACACATATCGGTTGAAGGTTGCTACTTCCTAAAAATCATATGATTTTTTTGAAAAAGGGCGACATTTATGGGTCAGATCAAAAACTTTTCAGCCTACGTATTATTGTTAAACGCTTTAAACGTTGGTAAAATGACATTGATATTTATCTTTTTAATTTTGGTAAAATATATTTAAACATCAAGGTTATGTAAAGGATTTGGTCAGAAAAGAAAATAGGAATAAAAATAAGTAATAATCATTAAACAGGTGTATGAAAATGATTGCTTAACAAGAACACAGCGAGCCTCTAGAAACACTCTAAACTGCCTGATATCAATTATTACTGGTGACGAGACATGGTGTTCTCAATATGATCATTACGCGAAGCGACAAAGTGCTGAATGGATATAAAAAATATCACCGCAAGTCAAAAAATACGAAAAGTTTCATCAAAAATCAAAATAACCGTGATTGCCAAAAATTATAAATAAAGTTAAAAAGATGCTTCTCAAGGACAATGAGACCATTACAAAGGCTTCTTCTGCAAGTATTATGCAGGTAATTTAATAAAAAATGCATTAACATACTTTTGAACCCGTCCCTCAAAAATTTGTCTTTGATAAAAAACTAGGCGCCATTTTTAATTTTTGTAGTGCCATCAGAAAAGTCGATCAATTAAATTTTCAAGGCATCCAGTGTCTTCCATTAAATTTCTAATAGAGTAATCAGAAGAGTTTAAAGAGTTTAAGATGTGATCTCGACAACTGTGACATGCGTTACTGTCATTAACGTTAAGTGCCCTAAGAGAGTAAATGAGCCTTGGAAAAGCGACTAAACGATGTCTATAGTGAAACGATCTATCCAGTTTAATTACTTGAGGTTCATAATTGCCATTGTATGGTTGGTTGGTTTTTAGCGAGGTGGGCAATTATGCCTATTTATGCACAGTAGCCCCTTGGCTTATTGTGCTCCCCCCTCTTGATTATAGGAGCATTGTCCCTTTAAAGTTTGCTAGGTTTAAGTTCAACTTCGGCATGTGGTAATTTGTCGCCCCGATCTACGTTTTCAAACAGCTTATGTTAATGCCGCACATTCATATAGGATGTACGTAGGAGTTGCTTCCTCTTCAACACATTCTGCATGTTGTGAAACCATTGTGAATTCCCATTTTCTATAAATGTTACCTCAGTAGCTTGTTCTAGGCCCCTGTTAAAAATAGTTCGTTAGTTTGTTTGTAGAGCCGCCGATTACATTCCTTGCATGTCTTTCGCCAGATGTTGTGAGCAATCAGTTTTGCTGGTATGGCTATTTCCGGTCCACAACCTGTTTTGATATACCAAACGCCGGCTCTGGATCCCTGTATGGTTTAGTAGCTCCAGGTCTAGTTAATTCATCCGCTTTTTCATAACCTGTTATTTCTGCCGTTCTAAGGCTTGACTATTTGAGAGAATATATATTTCTTGGTTGCGGCAGACCCGTCTAATATTCTCATGAACCCATGCTTGTACGGTATTCATAACAAGGAGACTTTTATTACTGAATATTTTAATATACAAGCCCAGGGGTACCTCTAGAGTTTTAAGTACACTTTATATTTATAATTTTAAGCCGATCCCGACTTCAAAATAAAGAAGAAATCATGTCTTGATGTGACAGTAACCCTGTAGAAATTATGACTAAAAGAAACAGCACACTGTAAACACTCGATATGCATAAATAGTGGAAAAGTCCCTTGGAAAAAACCCAAGAATTTTCGTTGAAAATAACAATATCTACAAATAAACAAATTCTGAATGTATTATTTACTACGATGCAATATAGTATTTTTTTAACACGTGTCGTATGTTTCCAAATATTATTTATATCAGATATAGTCACTTTACTGTATTTGCTACAATTATGTCAAATTCTATATTAGTTAATCTTTATTTCCCCTTAAAATTATTTAGTTGTAATTAAAAATTCATGAACCATTTTAAATAACGTCTTCTACAAAGTTTATTTTTATTTTCTTATAATCATTGGCAAATGTTTTAAAAGTTGGCAAAGGAGCGTTGATGTTTATGTTTTTAATTTTGGTAAAATGTATTTAAACACAGAAGAAAACAGAAATAAAAATAAGCAACAGTCATTGAACATGTATATGGAAATGATTGCTTAACAAGAACAAAGCGAGTCTCTAGGAACAATCTAGACTTCCTGATATCAATTATTATTAGTGACGAGATATGGTGTTCTCAATATGACCGACAAACAAAGCATCATAGTGTTGAATGGAAATAAAAAATATCACCACAAGCCACAAAACATGAAAAGTTTCATCAAAAATCAAAACAGTGGTGATTCTTTTCTACGATAGCACAGATATTATTCTTCGTGAATTTGCTCCAAGTGCTCAAACTATTAATGGCGAGTATTATTTGGAAGCGTCCTAAACTGTTGAGTAGGATTCGTCGTGTATGATTTGAATCTAATAATACAAAAGCAAGTTACAGTAACACTTCACTCAATATACCATTATTGGTTCGAAAACTCGAAGTCCGTTTGTTAAACCTGATTTAGCTCCTTGTGACTTTTTGCTATTGCCAAAAATTATAATAAAGTTAAAAGGATGCTTCTCAAGCACATAGATGGTTTTCGTAAACATAGATCAACAGGAGATCTGCTGACTTATGTAACACATGTTTGGAACAACGCAATGGAACACTTTGGAGAATCTCGAGCGGTTGCTCTTGACATATCCAAGGCATTCGACCGTGTTTGGCACGATGGACTGTTGGCTAAGTTGCGCTCTTATGGTATGTCTGAAAGGTTCTGTTTGTGGCTCTCATGTTTCCTCAGAGAGCGTTCTTTACGAGTGGCGGTCGACGGATTTCTTTCTAACACCCTCACTATCAACGCCGGTGTGCCCCAGGGCTCCATACTGTCTCCTACTCTCTTTCTCATTTACATTAACGATCTGCTGGAAAAGACCGGGAATCCAATCTATAGCTTTGCAGATGACAGTACGCTTGTCTCTTCATTCACCTTGAACGCTCGGACATCGGCTGCTCAGGCGAATATCCGCAGACAGCAGGAGGTCGTTCAACTTAACAAAGACCTGGAAGAAATTCTATCTTGGAGTGACAGTAACCAAGTGGAATTTAACGCTACAAAAACCCAAGCGGCAGTTTTTTCTAAAAAAGTTAACGTTGCTGAACCCGACATAGTTATGTCGGGGCACTCCATTCCCCTAGCATCGTCGCTCAATTTGTTGGGCGTTAGTTTGGGAGCAAATATGTCTTGGCATGAACATGTTGCAGGCATAGCAAGGAGAGCTTCTCAAAAGTTGGGAATATTATTTAGAACCAGAAAGCTTTACACCCCACAGCAACTGTTAATTCTTTACAAAGCCCAAATTCGACCAACTATGGAATATTGCTCCCACGTTTGGGGCTCCGCTCCCAAACATACACTGCATTTGTTGGATTCTGTTCAGAGAAGAGCGGTCCGTTTGATTGGGGACCCGGAATTGACCGGCGGCCTTGATTCGCTGGAACATCGAAGAACGGTTGGCGACTTGAGTCTGTTCTACAAGTATTTTCATGGAAAGTGTTCGAAGGATGTAGCCCGCTTAATTCCTCCCAAAGCGGTGCATGTTAGAAATACACGTCGCGCTGGTGCTTCGCATCCGTATGAGGTTCAGCTTGTTACTCCGCGTACGACGCTTTTCAAGCAATCTCTTATATGGAGAACGTCATCCCTTTGGAATAATTTGCCCAGCGCTGTGTTTCCCACCGAGTACAATTTACAGCGATTCAAGAACAACGTGAATCGCTTTTTCCGCACTCGTGCCGCTCCTGGAGCCCTTTAGGGACTTCCCTGCAGCACGTGTGCTAGACCAAAAAAAAAAAAAAAATAGAGGCTTCTTCTACACGTACTATGCAGGTAATTTAATAAAAAATGCATTAACATACTTTTGAACCCGTCCCTCAAAAATCTGTCCTTAATAAAAAACTAGGCGCCATTTTCAATTTTTGTAGTGCCATCAGAAAAGTCTATTAATTAGATTTTCAAGGCATCCAGTGTCTTCCAGTAAATTTCTAATAGAGAGTAACCAGAAGAGTTCAAGACGTATCTACTTTAATGTTATTTTGACAATTATGACATGCGTTACTGTCATTAACGTTAAGTTCTCTTAGAGAATAAATAAGCTTTGAAAACGCGACTAAACGACGTCTACAGTAGAACGATCTATACAGTTTAATTACTTGAGGTCCATAATTGCTATAATATGGTTGGTTGGTTGGTTGGTTGGTTGTTAACGAGGTAGGCGATTATGCCTATTTATGCACAGTAGCCCCTTGGCTTATTGTGTTTCCCTCTCTTGATTATAGAAGCATTGTCTCTTTAAAGTTTGTTAGGTTTCTGTTCCGGCATGTGGCAATTTGTTGCCCCGATATATGTTTTCAAACAGCTTATGTCTATTGCGAGTTAACGCCGCACATATGTATAGCACGTGCGTAGAAGTTGCTTCCTCTTCAACATAGATTTTACATGTTGTGAGACCACTCTGAATTCCCATTTTCTATAAATGTTACCTCAGTGGCTTGTGATCAGTCCCAGCTCTAGCTTGTTCCTGGCCCTTGTTAAAAGTAGTTGGCTAGTTTCTTTGTAGGGTCGCCAATTACATTCCTTGCATGTCTTTGGCCAAATGTTGTGAGCAATCAATTTTGCTGATATGACTATCTCCTATTTGTCGGTTTCACCACCTATTTTGATAGACCAAACACTGGTTCTGGATCCCTGTATGGTTTAGTGGCTCCAAATCTAGCTAATTCATCTACTTTTTCATAACCTGTTATCCCTAAGTGTCCTGGAACCCACAGTAGTTCAATCCTGTTATTCCTGGCAAATATCTCTAACTAGTCACGTTGCACTCCGTCGTAATCTTGGAGGTGGCCTTTAAAGCAGCTCGACTATTTGAGAGAATATATATTTCTTGGTTGCGTGAGTCCCGTCTAATATTCTCATGAACCCAACGGCGTTAATAAAACGAAGCCAAGAGTTTTATTACTGAATATTTTAATACACAGGCCTCTAGAGTTATAAGTACACCTTCTTATCTTTCTAATATGAAACTGATCTCGACTATAAAATAAAGAATAAATCATGTCTTGGTGTGACAATAACCATGTAGAAATTATGACCAAAAGAAACAGGAAGCAGTGTTTACTAAAAAGGTTCTGTTTTCTAAATCGGTCGACAGAACTAGATTAAGACAACTTTTTTAAAAAAAAACGCACACTATCGCTATTTATTGAAGTATTTGTTTTTTTAGGTTGGTATAGCTGTTTTTAACATCTAACAAAAATTCACCCTATTTGCTTTATTAAATTGGAAATAAAAGCATAATTTGTAGTTGTGAAAATTTCTTGTTGACGATTCTGAAATTTATTGAGCAAAGAATTTACATTTACAACTAGTAAATAATGACCGAGATTCATGGATTTTGAATCCAGATAACAAATCATTACGCAATGCGAAAGTTAATAATAAATATGAAAAGACTGGCGTTCCAAGAGCTCCATGTTAACCAGATAACGCATTCTGTGACTTTTTCCTGTTCTCCAAGCTGAATTTACCACTTCGTGAACATAATTTTAAATCTATAGATTCTACAAAACCAAATTCGTCTTGAAAGCAATGCCGAAAATGGAGTACAAGTGTTTTGCAATTTGGAAAAAGACGTCGACTTAAGGAGGTTGCAGGGGGAGGAGATTAATTTGAAAAGGAAAAAATTAACAGTTTGGGTATTATTTAATCTAACTAGAGGGTACGTGACAGAATTAAAAGCGGGCAGTAAATCCCAGGACTAAATGTCGTTTCACCAAAAAACAAAAATAAACATTGCGTTGTATGTATTTTTTAAAATCCTAAGGAGTACCAGGTGTACAAGTATGAAATGCGGATTTCAGACAACAGATGGTGCACCAATGCAGTTTGTGCTATAAAGATTTGACACCGCGCCATTTTGTTGTGTCATCAACAAGTGTCAGACGCGCACGGGTGATAAATTGGAAAAGTGTGTGCATAGTGTTGTGTTCAATATGTCGAAAATTATACCGAACAAAGAGCATTCGCGGACAGCATTAATTTTTTGTTTTCATTCGAAGAAAACTGCTGTTGAATCATATTTACTTCGAGAAGCTTATGGTGAACATGCTCCATAGCAAGATACGTGTGAACGATGGTTTCGGCGTTTCAAAAGTGGCGACTTCGATGTTGCAGACGAGGAACGTGGAACACCGCCAAAAAAATACGAAGATGTGGAATTGCAAGCATTGTTTGACGAAGATGATTCGCAAACACAAAAACAACTCGACGAGCAATTGGGCGTTAGTCAATAAGCTGTTTCCAATCGGTTACGAGAGATGGAAAAGATTCGGAAGACCGGTAGATGGGTACCACATGAGTTGAACGACAGGCAAATGGAAAAGCGCAAAAACACGTGTGACATTTTGCTCGCTCGGTACAAAAGAAAGTCGTTTCTGCATCGTATAGTTACAGGGGATGAAAATTGGATTTATTTTGAGAATCCCAAGCGCAAAAAATCATGGGTAGAGCCAGGCGCACCATCCACATCGACCGCAAGACCGAATTGCTTTGGCAGAAAGACGCTCTGTGTTTGGTTGGACCAGAGGGGCGTGGTCTATTATGAGCTGTTAAAACCTGGTGAAACGGTTAATACTAAACATTACCAACAACAACTGACCGATTTGAACCGTTCGCTGCTTGAAAAAAGGCCAGAATACCGAAAAAGGCAACACAAAATCATTTTTCTTCATGACAATGCTCCATCACATACGGCAAAAACAAGTTCGCGACACGTTGGAAGCACTCAGCTGGGAAGTTCTACCCCATGCGGCTTACTCACCGATTACCACTTGTTTGCATCGATGGGTCACGCACTTGCTGAGCAGCGCTTTAGTTCGTACGAAGATGTAAAAAATGGCTCGATGAATGGTTCGCAGCAAAAGGGGAAGATTTTTACTGGTGTGGTATTCACAGATATATGTTGTAGTTATCCCTTTTACTATATTGTATTTTCATATCTTCAAGTACCCATCTCTTAAGTCCAATTTGTTGTGCAATTTTAGCGGCTTTAGATTGATTATTTGTTTTAAGGCACACATATATTTAGGATAAACTCTGAACTGTGTACACTGTTTTAAAAACCAACAAATGTCATCAGCGCATGTCCTCTCTCCAAGGCCAAAATTGCCTATATAACTCTCTGTATTTTCTGCTTCCTTTCCTGTCTTGGCGTTAAAGTCTCCTATTACCAATGTATACTTTGTTCTGTCTTCGTGAAGAGGCTGAGATATTTCCTCATAAAATTCTTCTGCTTCTTGATCTTCATGGCTTGTCGTAGGAGCATAGACCTGTATTACTTTTAGTGTTAAGGTGTTGTTCAATCTTATTGTTATGTATACAACTCTATTAGATATTGCTTGGAATTTCTCAGTATATCGTATTAGCCTTCTGTGTATCAATAATCCAGTTCCTCCATTACTCCATACTACTACCATATTTCATACTTGTAAACCTGGTATTTAATAATGATAACAGTTACGGAAGAAGGGTAAACGTAGGGGACGACCACAAAGAATTTTACCCATAAATAGCCAATGGTAATTTAGCTATCGATAATTGTATCTTATCGAAAATAATTATTCAAACATTGATTACCGGGCCGGGAAAAACTTCCATAAAGAACCTTTTCTTTTTTTAAAAAAAATTATCACTTTCTAAAATTGATAACCGGGCGATGAAAATAAGTGATGTCTATCGCTATATAGATAATTATCGATATCTCAACAATTATCGACATACTCATAATTACGATACATCGATAACTATCGATAGTTATCGGCAAATCGATAAGTTTAAGTAAAAAACCATCTTTACTAATAGGGGCGGCGTCGAATTGTTGGAAACCCGGTTTCTAACATCAAATGTTGCAATGTATATATTGGGAAATTATGTAACGTATACAATTGATAAATAAATAAGGTGCTATGGGATTTGATAAGGATATTTCAATATAAATAGAAATTACGGAATCCTTGGCACGTAACCCACGAAAATAAAGGAGTTACGAGGCATATCCAGAAAGTAAGTACCGTTCTGGAATTAAGAAACACACATAACATTAAACAAAATAATTTTATTTCTACAAGAAAGAGGAAACTTTGATCTATTTCTTCACATAATTTTCACCAATGTCACGGTATTTTCATATCGTGTAACCAGCTTGTTAATACCCCGAAGATCGATGCCGCTAATGAAGATAAGCAATGTTGAACACCGTTTTGAAGTATAGAAAAGTTCTTGCTTCCGTTTTTTGGAACAAGGATGAGATACTTCTTACAGATTACTATGTCACTGGACAATATAATTCTTTACTATTAATAAAATTTTCGAAAAACACCGAAGAAAACTGTCTAAAAGGGCACTATTTTTGCAAGACAATAAGCTTGCTTACAACTCGCTATTAGTTTTTGCAAAAGCGGATTAGACTTTAAACTGATTGATCATCACCCTTATTCCCCTGATTCAGCTATTTCCAAAATGAAAAAACATTTGAAAGAATCTAAATTTCGTCCAAATAAAGGAACAATAACTATTCAAGACTGGTTTGTAAACCAAGACAAAGATTTTATTTTTGAAATCACATTAACAGAAATTTTTTTTTATGGGTCTAGCACACGTGCTGCAGGGAAGTCCCTAAAGCGCTACAGGAGCGACACGTGTGCGGAAAAAGCGATTCACGTTGTTCTTGAATCGCTGTAAATTGTACTCGGTGGGAAACAGAGTCCTGGGCAAATTATTCCAAAGGGATGATGTTCTCCATACAAAAGACTGCTTAAAAAGCATTATACGAGGAGTAACAAGCTGAACCTCATACGGATGTAAAGTATTACCGCGACGTGTATTTCTAACATGCACCGCTCTGGGAGGAATTAAGCGGGCCACATCCTTCGAACACTTTCCATGAAAATACTTGTAGAATAGGCTCAAGTCGCCAACCGTTCTTCGATGTTCCAGCGAATCAAGGCCGCCGGTCAGTTCCGGGTCTAGAATCATACGAACAGTTCTTCTCTGAACAGAACCCAACAAATGCAATGTATGTTTGGGAGCGGAGCCCCAAACATGGGAGCAGTATTCCATAGTTAGTCGAATTTGAGCTTTGCAAAGAATTAACAGTTGTTGTGGAGTGTAAAGCTTTCTAGTTCGAAATGATATTCCCAACTTTTGAGAAACTCTCCTTCCTATGCCAGCGACATGTTCATGCCAGGACATATTTGTTCCCAAATTAACGCCCAACAAATTGAGTGACAATATTAGAGGAATAGAGTGCCCCGTCATAACTATGTCGGGTTCAGCAACCTTAACTTTTTTAGAAAAAAACTGCTGCCTGGGTTTTTGTAGCGTTAAATTCCACTTGGTTACTGTCACCCCAAGATAGAATTTCTTGCAGGTGTTTGTTAAGTTAAACGACTTCCCGATGTCTGCCGATATTTGTCTCAGTAGCTAATGTCCGACTTCAAAGCGAATGAAGAGATACGCTTATACTGTCATCTGCAAAGCTGTAGATTGGGTTTCCGGTCTTTTCCGGCAGATCGTTAATGTAAATGAGAAATGGAGCAGGAGGTAGTATAGAACCGGCGTTGATAGTGAAGGTGTTAGAAAGAAATTCGTCGACTGCCACTCGTAAAGAACGCTCTCTAAGGAAACACGGGAGCCACAAACAGAACTTTCCAGACATACCATAAGAAGTATAAAGTATATAAGTAATATTATTAAAGGGGGTAAAAACTGTTTTACTAAGACGTCCTTAAGTTGAAAGTGACGTCGGATAACACGGAAATTTTGTTGTTCGAAAATTCGGTGGGAGTCATCGCTTGCAAAATATTATTTTAGTATTTTATACGTTGTGGCAGTTGTGGTATTTTACGAGAATTATTATATCATAACTGCACAGACTGGTACCCCGTCACTGTGAATACCCTTTTTAATATTATGCGCATATGAAAGATAAGTTTCTGAAAAAAAACACAATAACTGTTAATAAGTATGGAATTTTTGCGGTTAACCATATTTTGATAAACCAAAACAAATTTTTCACCCTTCTTTTAAAAAGTAATAATAATTTTAGATGTACAGGGTGAGTCAACGACAGAGTAAAGTTCATTATTTCATTTGTTTCGGGAATGACGAAAAAATGTTAAATACGATAGTTTTAAGGAATGTTAAGGTACACAGTTTAAAATTATTTTTGAGTATACGGGGTGTGGCCGATATAACATATTTTTTTTTTAAATAAAATATACTTATTTATTCTTAAATTGTGCGTAAATTAATAACTTTTTATTAATAATGTTGTATACCTAAACCTAATAGTTTTTCTAATATTTCAATTTTTAAAAAAAAAAATACTTGTTTTCAGTTTTGTAAAAAAAGGTGGAATACTCATAATTGGTACGAGTGTTCGATAGAGATGAAAAAAAAGAAATATGTAGAGAATATTTGAGTTAGATGCTACAGAGTGTTTAAAATAATCTATGCATTTCGACTATTTTAAATTGAAAAATCTCAAATTTTTTGTAAATGGCACACCCTGTATATTATTATTTTTTCTGATAGATTTTATAAAACCCTCCAACTTTTATTAAGTATGTCATATACCTATTTCTAATAGTTTTCGATTTATTTTGAATTTTCACCCTAATACACTTACGCTATTGTAAAAATATAAACAAATAGTTAATAATAATTTTAATACAGTTTAACTTATCTAATGATTAATTATTATGACGAAATGTCCAGTTGTGGTCACAAAATAGCTGTGGTACAAATTTTTAAATAATGTTGTATATACAGTGCGTTGTGACTTTACTTCCCTTGCCAAACGAAGTATAGTATTCGTATCGAAGTGCGAGAAGTTTGCATTTGCTCATTTTTGAGTGTCCCTAAATTACGAAAAACATTATCAAAGTCCGTCTGTTGACAGGATACCTCCCAATAAAATAAAGGATTTGAAGTAGGACTAGCACTTATAAGTTTTTGAGCAAAAAACTACAAAAAAAAAAAAAAACGGGATGAAAGGGATGGGTGCTCGATAAATTTTGTATAGTTTCAATAGTATTGAGAGTTTGTTGTGATTTTTGGTAGAGTTAATGAATCAAAAGCATAGTTATAGCCGAACATATATGGGAAGAGGTTGTTTCGTATGTTGAGAATTTGGAAACTTTGGCTTCTATGACACAATAACACTGCACGGTTATCACTACTAAACCAAATAATTGCTTTTTGCAGTTAATGGAGATTTTACTAAGCGTGTTAGCATCTACGGAAGCAACAATTGTACAAAATTAACTCACAATATAGAAAACAAAGATTAATTACATTCTTGGAATTTTGGTTATTAAAAACAATAACAAGTTAGAATTTGACATTTATAGGAAAGATACCGTAACAGATAAATTTGTTCCTAATAATTCATTTTATTAGAAACATAAACTTGTCGCTGAATGAAATAAGAATCAAAAACAAAAGGAATTATATTAGGAATATAGCCATTAATCCGGCTTTTTTATAGTGTTCTTCGTCTTCCAGTTCCCACTTTCCATCCTCTTCGATTTTTCCAATCTCTAGGTCTTAGATTCCTCGCTGAATACCTCCACACCATTTCGCTTGGTACTCACTTTAGAACCATCTTTGGTATTCGGTGTTCTTCCATAGATATCATTGTAAATATATCGTAAAAAAACCATTATTAACAACAAATTGTTCGTCTTATCAATTATTATTGTATCGAAATATTATGGCAGGGTAGATCGCAAATTTTTTGGCAGACAGCACCTTGAAAATAAAGGTAAGGTTTGATGTGGACAGTACCTTACAGTAAACATACACATTTAATTTACGATAACAAAAACCTTTTTTCAATCTGCATTTTTAGTTAAAATTAAAATTTCCGAACTTTTGGACGGTAGTGTAAGTTGAAGGATTCCGCAAAAACGACAATAAATAATTTTGAATAAAAATTTAATTTTCTTTGGGCAGAAGGTACGTGTAACAAAATCTCATTAAGAAATTACTGGGGTTTTTGTGGAGGAAACTTTTTATACCCCAAGTCCGTTCTTGTTACTTATGTGAGTTTTTATTATTTATTTAACGTAGGCTGAGAAGTTTTTGGTTTGACACATAGATGTCGCCGTTTTCAAGAAATTCATATGATTTTCAGGAAGTACCAACCTTTAAACGATTCGTGTCAAAATTTCATGAGATTTCGACGATTAGTTTACAGGTTACAGTGGTTTTAGTGACGCTACTTTTTAGGAAAAATACCGTTCAACGCAAAGTAACTTTCTCTGCCCCTAGAAAATCACTCATCATTTACTGGTATGCTAAATTTAAACGGGGTCGTACAGACACAAATGATACTGAACGCTCTGGACGCCCAAATGAAGGTTGTTATACCAGAAAATATCAAAAAATCCGCAAAATTGTTTTGGATAACTGTAAAGTAAAATTGCGTGAAATAGCTGACACCCTAAAGATGCCAAAAGAACGTGTTGGTCGTATTTTGCATGAACATTTGGGCATAAGAAAGCTCTGTTCGAAATGGGTACCGCGTTTGTTCACAGTGGACCAAAAAACAACAACGTGTTGATGATTCTGAATGCTGTTTAGACCTGTTTAAGCGCAAATCAAAATGATTTTTTCATGCGATATGTGATAATGGATGAAACGTGGATCTACCACTACACACCGGAATCAAATCGGCAGTCAGCTGAGTGGACAGCAGCTGGTGAAAGCTGCCCGAAGCGACCAAAGACACAACAGTCGGCTGGGAAGGCTTTGGCCTCTGTATTTTGGGATGCGCTTGGAAAAATTTTCATCGATTATGCTGAGAAGGGAAACACCATCAATAGCGAATCTAATATAAAGTTATTGGTGCCTTTGAAGACAGAAATCGTAAAGAAACGGCACCAAATGAACAAGAAAAAAGTGCTATTTTATCAAGTTAATGCACAATGTCACAAGTGAATGGTTACGATGGCAAAATTGCATGAATTGAAGTTCGAATTATTTCCTCATCTACCGTATTCTTCAGGTTTGGCCCCCAGCGACTATTATCTATTCGCAGGAAAGAGATTTGGTTCTAATGAAGTTATCGCCGAAACTGAGACCTATTTTGAAGGCAAAGACAAATCCTTCTACAAGAAAAGTAGAGAGATGTTAGAAAAGCGTTGGTCTGATTGTATCGCTCTTGAAAGAGGCTATGTTGATGAATAAAGTCGTATTTTGCCAAAAAAATGTGTTTTAAGTAGCTAGACCAAAAACTTTTGAGCCTACATGTTATTTATATATTAATTATAGCCAAACAGGACCGCTATTTATATTTTTGTCCCTAGTCGGGTTCTGGCTTGTTAAATTTATCTTATTTATCACATGACACAATATGCTGACACGTTTATCAGAATGTGTCTAATAAAAAAAAAAACGAATCCGGATTATCCCATCCTAAAATATAGGTAAAGATAAAAGATAACGCATAAAAAAACCTATGACCTAATTCCTGTTATTAAAATTTACTCGAATGAGTGGATTACTGGTTTTCCGAAACAATCTAGAGGAAAGCTGGGTGAAACGGAATAACCAGGTAGAATGGATCGCCGATTTCCAATTGTTGAGTTGGTAATTTTTTCCGCAAAAATACAAAATGTCCCATAAAAAAGTTTACTTTTAAATTACACCATCAATAGTGAATACATTTGTAAAAACTTTTTAAACCAATACATTTAAGTGTTATGTATTTTTGGGTGCTGAAACCGTATCTGGTAAAGTTTTTTTGTATCACCCACAGTACTCTCAGAATATGACATCGATTAAATTTCAAAATAGGAAAAATTAAATAATTAAAATATAAATAATTAAGTTAAATAAAAAATTAAAAAAAAAAAAATAAATAGATGTTCTAGATTCCAATAAATGTTTTTCTTTCAGTCTAGAACCAAGCAATTCTGCTTTTTCCTTAATCAAACCAAAATCTCTCACTAAATCATTTAACTCAGCTTGTGTAAACAAATGTGGTTTTAAATTTTCTAGAGAACATTGAAACTCATCATCATCCGGTCGACTTTCATTAAATTCGGGACTGGACTGTAAAACGTAATCAATAGACTGAGGTGGCTCAGGGACAGAAAGTCCCGGTCCATGTCCTACCGGCCGATTAGGCGAAGTAAAGACAATTACTTTCTTATTTTTGGAGTTATATGCAGAAACATCAACGCTGCAAAATAACAATTTTCTTGCTCTCTCCATACCATGGGTACTGCAAATCGAAAATCTTTCTTTTCTTTCTTATACCATTTCCTAAGATCCTCGACACAAACATAACATACTTTGTGAGGAGCCCAACATTTTTCTTGATTACCAATTTCTACACCTAAAATATGCGAAGTATACTTTTTTTACAAAGTCAGTAATATTTCTTTGATGGTTTTTAACTACTAACTCATCATATATATAACAAAAAGTGTTGGGAGAATTTTTACACCCACGATTAGCCATACTTTGAGTGTGAATTAAAGTACGTGGGTTAAACACTGCAATGTGAGGTTATATAGGGTGTTTTTTTATAGAGGTATAGAACTTTGAAATGGAATAAAACAAAGATGAATTTTTTAAATTGACATGAAATTTACTTTATTCGAAAGATAATCTTCTGGCATTATAATTTAAATATGACTTCTGGCATATGACCGCCACGGCTGGCTCGGACGTAGTCTAATCTGGAGGTCCAATTTTCGATGACTTTTTCCAACATTTGTGGCCGTATATCGGCAATAACGCGGCGAATGTTGTCCTCCAAGTGGTTAATCGTTACGGGCTTATCGGCGTAGACTAGCGACTTCACATATCCCCACAGAAAATAGTCAGCGTTAAATCGCACGATCTTGGAGGCCAATTCGCGGGTTCGAAACGTGAAACTAGGCGGTTACCAAACGTTTCCTTCAATAAATCAATTGTGGCACGAGCTGTGTGACATGTTGCGCCGTCTTGTTGAAACCACAGCTCCTGCACATCATGGTTGTTCAATTGATGAACGAAAAAGTCAGTAATCATGGCTCTATAGCGGTCACCATTGACTGTAACGTTCTGACCAGAATCGTTTTTAAAGAAGTACGGACCAATGATTCCACCAGCCCATAAAGCACACCAAACAGTCAGTTTTTCTGGATGTAACGGTGTCTCAACATACACTTGAGGATTATCATCACTCCAAATACGGCAGTTTTGTTTATTGACGTATCCATTCAAACAAAAGTGAGCTTCATCGCTAAACAAAATTCGCTTATGAAAATCGGGATCAACGGCAATCTTGTTTGGGCCCATTCACCGAATCTACGCCTTGCTAGGTGATCGTGTGGCTTCAACTGTTGGACGAGTTGGATTTTGTAAGCACGCAAACCAAGATCTTTCCGCAAAATCTTCCATAAAGTGGATGGACACATATCCAATTCCTGTGCACGATGGCGGATAGACTGATTCGGGTCTTCCTGTACGCTACGCTCTACAGCAGTAATGACTTCTTCTGTACGCACTGTACGACGTCTCTGTGGATGCGTATTATCATTTAGAGTAAACGTGGTGCGAAAACGTTCCATAGTTAATCGAATTAATTGCTCTGATGGACGATTATGTTGACCGTAAAATGGACGTAGTGCGCGATACGTATTTCGAACAGAACCATGATTTTCAAAATAAATTTGCACAATTTGGTTCAGTTCAGGCGTCAGTCTATTCATGTTGAAATGCCAAACCAAACTAAACATAAATCACTTGACAGCTGACAAAATGGCCGCCAGTTAAAAAAGTGTTGCCAACTTAAAATTTTATACCTCTATAAAAAACACCCTTTATTAACTGAAAGAAAACAAACAGCTGTGAGATTTATCGGAAATGCCAACCTTATAACATTTGATTTTACTGCCAACATTAAAAATTAATTAAAATTAAAAATAAACTTTCCACATTTTGAATATTAAAATGTAAAAAATTGGTGGATGATACGACTTTTTTTATTATTATTTTCGGACTCAGCACACCAAAAAACATAGGAATCAGATAAAATTATTAAACAAGTTTTTTCATCGTTGGCCTGTGTTATTTATGCTGAAACATCATTGATAAATGAAAAACAAATTGTAAATCACCCAAGTCTCGGCATGTTTATATTAAAACATGACCGCACACATTTAAAGTGCCCTGACAATTGGCTGACTGCATCGACTACTCTCAAATTGGTCAAATGCGCAGTGTTGTCAGACTTACAAAATTTAAAAGATTCTTTGGTTTACCAAAATAAAATAAATAATTTTCGATAGTTTTTAGTACTCGTATTTTTTTATTTGCATAGCTCATATGCTGCATGGAAAATTCCTGAAGCGCGGCAGAACTGACACGTGTGCGGAAAGAGTGATTCACGTTGCTCTGAATCGTGGTAGATTGTATTCGGTGGAAAACAAGAGTCCTGGGAAAATTATTTCAAAAAGATGAGGTTCTCTATATAAAAGGCTGCTTAAAAAAGGGCTGGACGAAGAGTGACCAGCTGAACCTCATGCGGATGTGAAGTACAGGGTGGCCCAAAATTACCGAAGGGGTTTGAATTCCTTATAACTTTTTTATTATAATTTTGTTTTTTATTTCTTTTCAGTATTTTGTAAAGAAGACTTGGGGAATTTAAAATGGAACAGTACACAATTGAACAACGTGCCCAAATCGTTGAACTTTATTTCTCAAATCAACGGTCCATTGTTTTGACTCGGCGTGCATATCGTCGTTATTTTAATGTGCGGGTTGGACCCTCAGAGTCAACAATAAACCATCTGGTTGCAAATTTTCGACAACAAGGGGCAGTAAGGAACCTTCCTGGTGCCGGCAGACGACGAACGGTGCACATGGATGACAATATTGAACGGGTACAGGAGAGTATTCGGGAAGATGAAGAAACATCAACCAGGAGACGTTCGACACAACTTGGCCTCTCATAAGGGTCGCTGCAGAGAATTTTGCATACAATAAGAATGTTTCCATACAAAATTCAGCTTGTCCAAGAATTGAAACCGACAGATTACCAGCAACGACTTGATTATGCAATTTATTTCCGGCAAAAAGCAGAAGAAAATCGTGATTTTATTCATAATTTAATTTATGAGCGACGAAGCCCATTTCCAATTAAATGGGTTCGTTAATAGGCAAAACTGCAGGATATGCGCTACGGAAAATCCAAGAGTAGTTCAACAGCGACAATTACACCCACTTAAGTGTACTGTTTGGTGCAGTGTTTCGTCGGAAAGGATAATTGGCCCATATTTTTTTGAAAATGAACACGGTGTCGCCGTTTCCATCACTGGTGTTCGATATCGGACAATGTTGAAAAATTTTTTAATGCCAGCCGTGGAAAACCATCCGCAAGTATGGTTCCAACAGAATGGAGCCACAGCGCACACTGCGAGGGACACGATGGCTCTTTTACGCGACATCTCTGGTGAACGAATTATTTCGCGTAAAAGAGATTTTAATTGGCCTCCGCGTTCACGGATTTAACCGCTCCAGACTTTTTCCTTTGGGGTTATTTGAAAGGAAAAGTCTATATTAATAAGCCTAGAACCATCCAGCAATTAAAAAACAATATACGCGTCGAAATCAATAACACCTGAAGTTTTGCGAAAGGTTATGGAAAATGTTTTGGAAAGAGCACGAATATGCGAAGCAGAAAATGGCCACCACTTGCGAGATATAATTTTTCATAATTAAATTAAAAATATTCTCCATTAATATACTGTATTTTTTTAAAAAAATTATAATTATGTCTTAAATAAAAAGTCAAAATGAACTCAAACCCCTTCGGTAATTTTGGGCCACTCTGTATTACCGCGACGTATAGTCCTAGCATGCACCGCTCTGGAGGGAATTAAGCGGGTTACATCCATAGAACACTTTCCATGAAAATACTTATAGAATATCTCAAGTCGCCAACCGTTCCTTGATGTTCCAGGAAATAAGGTTTGCTGGTAAGTTCGGGGTGTCCAGTCAGGAGAACAGATCTCTTCTGAATAGAATCCAACAAAAGCAGTGTATGCTTGGGAACAGAGCCCCAAACATGGGAGCAGTATTCTACAGTCAGTCAAATTTGAGCTTTGTATAAAATTAACAGTTGTTGTGGAGTCTACAATAATTTATGCTGTCGACGAGATTTTCTGCATATTCTGCAAATTTTTCGACTATCGCGAGACAACTGAGTCTCCGAGTCTTTCCTCTGAGCTTTCTCGGCCACATGTTGCAAAACCCGTCAAGGAAATACCAGAAGCGCTTGGATGGGATATCCTACATCACCCGTCGGATATTGCGCCTCCTGATTATCACTTGTTCCGATCGATGACGCACGGCCTGTCTGAATAGCGCGTCCATTCTTACGAGGATATCAAAAAATGGGTCGATTCGCGGATAACCTCAAAAGATGAGTCGTTCTTTCAACGTGATATTCATGTGCTGCTACAAAGATATGAGAAAGCAGTGGCTAGCGATGGACAATACTTTGAATAACCAATTTATAACCATTTTTTTACAATAGCGGTCCATTTTTATTGCAAAATCAATTCACACAACCAATAAAGCCTCTAATTTTTTAGATAATTCTAATGGTCTTCGGATATTAAGGCAGCTTTCTCCTTTTTTTATGGGCCTATCACCTGTGCTGCAGGAAAAAAAACCTAAAGCGCTATAGGAGCGACACGTGTGCGGAAAAAGCGATTCACATTGGTCTTGAATCACTGTAAACTGTACTCGGTCGGAAACACAGTCCTGGGCAACATATTCCAAAGAGAGAAATTTCTCCTGCGATAAGTGTAAGTAACAAATTATTTTTCAAGTTATTGGTGTTGCTATGTAATTTTTTATCTATGCACATCTACAAAACACCAAATGTGCCATTGCTGCTATAATAATGTAGTATATAGACTGGTATTTGCATTGTTTTCTAGGTAATTTGTGGTTATAAGAAGTTGCTGCAACTAATCGCGTTGCATTAATGTGCGAAGACTTTGATAGGCCATTGAGTTGGAGGCACCCTGTATATAATATGCACGTTACAATAATGGACAGGCTGTATTTAGATAAAATGTTAGGTTTACCAAGTATAATGCGTTTATTTCACCACAAAACAAGTGCAATAAATATTTACACTGATTTCATCATGACCCATATAAGTGCCATGAGACAGACGTTGAAAAAAAACAAAACCACGTAATTTAAAAGTTTCCACCCAAAGTCATATGAGGAGCGTTCAAGGTGCTAAATAACGAAAATAAGCACAGGATTCACAAGTGCCGGTCCGGTGATTCCCAGAAGAAAAAAGTTATTGAAATAAATGTATTTTTAATTAAGAGTAAAGTACACAAGTGCAAGGTTCATGCAATCGTATATCCAGGTCGTGTTTTTGTTATAATTGCGGTTAGACTGTGACCCAGATACCGGTTAAAGTCTATTAGAGTATACTGCATCAGTTCAAAATTTATAAATTAATCATTTTCTGGCGTAATTTTTTAAGGAATTTACAATCTATCAAGTAAGAACGTGGCTGCTCGTATTCTTGAAAAAATAAATAATCACCTGACATCTTCAAGGCATGGTGTTGACGAGATTTTCTGCATATTCTGCAAATTTTTCGAATCTCGAGAGACAACGGAGTCGAAATCCTCAAAGTCTTTTTTCTCTGAGCTTTCTCTTTACAACGGACCAAACGTTTTCAATACGGTTGGCGTCTGGCCATTGTGAGGGCTACTCTAGTATCTTATCGTGAGCCCAAGAGAGGCGCTTCGCGACGTGATTCTCGCCCAGCATAGGTTTCTTCAACGAGCTAATGGGACACCTTCAAACCCGATTTTCTTAATTTTTCCGCTCCTTGACGCAGCGTTAATTTCGGATCCCATGAACACCAGGGCACGATTCGTTTTTCGACTTTCGGAGTGTCTTTGCCTATCGAGCCACGTTTTGGCCAGTCGTCAACATTTTTCGTCTTGTTAAAAATCATTCACCCACTTCTTCACAAACGATACCGACTTTTTAATATGTAAAATTTTAGGCTCCTTTGAATGGGAACAAAGAAAGACTGCTTCGAACCGACGCGCAAACAAGTGACACATTTTGTATTTTAGCAAAAAAAAACGCAGACCCGTTCTTACTTGACAGACTACATTGAAATATATATAAACAAAAACCAAGAAATCCTAACAACAGAGAAAGCAATAATGGAAAGATAGAAAGAATATTTTGAAGAATTATTGGGAAATAATGAGGAAAAAGAGACTACAAATTATGAAGAATTGGAACAACGAAATATGGAAGCAACAGAAAATAGGGAACAGATAGAATGGAAAGAGTTGGAAGAAGTTATAAGAAAACTGAAAAATGGGAAAGCCTCAGGCTACGATAAGATAACGTCTGAAACGATTAAATACACAGGGAAGAAAGGAAAAACAATATTGCTAGAAATAATTAATAACGCATGGGAAGAAGAAAAATTTCCGGCCGAATGGAGAATATCGTTTATTACACCAATCTATAAAAAGGGAGATCACAAGGATTGCAATAATTACAGAGGAATTACTATACTGAACACAATTGTCAAAATTTATGCAAGCATCATCAATAGGATAAAGAAAGTAACAGAACCACAACTATCGAAATCGCAAAGTGAATTTAGACCAGCAAGAAGTACACAAGACCACATATTTACACTGAAACAGATTATCGAAAAAAGATCAAAACAAAATAAAAGTCTACACCTTGCTTTTATAGACTTAGAAAAAGCATTTGACAGTGTGCCGAGAAATAAAGTGTAGAAAAGCCTAGAAAACAAAGGAATAACCAAAAAGACAATAAGAATTATAAAAGGAATATACAGCAACAATGTACAGTATGTAATAAAAAACAACATGAAGTCGGAGGGATTTATAACATAGGATGGTTTAAGGCAGGGAGGAAACATAAGCCCAACATTATTCACTGTATATATGGATGAAATAATCACGAAATGCGAAATAAAAGTGAAAAAAATGACAAATGGATACTGGAAACTAAAAAGAATAGACATATCTGAAGCGGCTTTTGCTGATGATATTGTACTGGTGGAGGAAAATGAAAGACAACTACAAGGAAACCTCGATATTTGGAATGAATCATTTAAAGAAGAAGGTATGAAAATTAATATAGATAAAACAAAAGTAATGCTAGTGGAAAACCAACAAACGAATATATACATAGAAGGGAATAAAGTACAATAACTGGAACAGTACAAGTATTTGGAAGAGATAATGGACGAAACTAGAAAACAAGACAACGAAATTAATGAAAGAATTGAAAAAAAACGAACAAACTTTACTATGCAATGAATAACAAATTGATTAGGAAGAAAAAAGTGACGAAACAAACAAAAATAAAAGTGTTTGAAGCAATTTATAGGACAATCCTAACATATGGATGCGAATCATGGACCCTAACAGACAGGCAGAAAAATAAGATACAAGCCGTCGAAATGAAATACCTGAGAGCAGTACAAGCAAAACAAAATAAAAGTCTACACCTTGCTTTCATAGACTTAGAAAAAGCATTTGACAGTGTGCCGAGAAAGTGTGGAAAAGCCTAGAAAACAAAGGAATAAACAAAAAAACAATAAGAATCATAAAAGGAATATACGGCAACAATGTGCAGTATGTAATAAAAAACAACTTGAACGATATCGACTTTTTAATATGTATAATTTTAGGTCCCTTTGGAAGGGAACAAAGAAAGACTGCTTCGAATCGAAGCGCAAACAAGTGACTCATTTTGGATTTTACGTGATTTCGACAAAAGTTCGGAATCGACTGATACTTTTAATAAAAATGCGTCGTAGACCCAGATTCCTCTCTATCGATTTTTTATTGAATCGCTAGAATCGCATCTACCAAAAAAGAATTAGCGCAGACCCGTCCTTACTTGACAGACTGTACAACAAAATATTTTTAATTACTATATCAAAACTCATCTTGCCCGGCACCGCATCTTCCCCTATACACATATATTTTCGATTTTTTCCACATAGCTTGTCAGTTTCAAGTACCCGCAAAACCCAGTATCAATTTTTTTGACACATCGACAAATAAATGCAAACATTTCGGTTGATAATGATACATATTTTAGAATATTCTAGTATTTTCGCCAACATAGGGTGCGACAGCTTTTTATTCCCTTTACTAAAGGAAGTATCGTATTCGTGAAAAAATCGCCCTCAGAGATTTTTGCATTATTTTAAGTTTCGGGGCCCAAGATCACAAAATAAATAGTTCCCTTTTTCGACCCTATATCCGCCTCTTGGGATGATAACTTCCGGCGGAAATGAAATATTAATTTGGCATATATTAGACGTGTGATAAGAATGAAACCTACAATATTTGACCGATATTGTTTTAGAGAAAAGAGATGACAAGGATGGAGGTCAATGCATTTCGTATATTTTTAGTAATATTATCAGCATTTTTCTTAGCTTTTGGTTAAGGAAAGGAAATCGCGGCAGATAAGCTCTTTATACAAACAAAATGACCGAAAAATCAGATTTTTAATATTCCGGTCCATTTGATAAGTTATTCGATAATTGTTCTCGTATCAAAAAAAAAACCGGTCAAGTGCAAGTTGAACTTGCACAATTAGTGTTCTGTACGTTGATGGGGTGGTATAAAATGATCAGTGACTTCACAAAACACACCCTAAATGAGTTTTCAACAAAGTTTGTTTCCAATCTTTACTAAAAAACTGGTGACTTTGAATTTTTTTTTTTTTTATATATCAAATAAATTATTAAAGGTAATGCACTCGTGATAATTTTCGTTCAATCTATACCCCGTGGAGAATATTCCAGAATTTTTCCAAACTTTTTTGATCAGTACTTTTCGAGATAAGGTAGGGGACAGCGATTTTTTTAAAAGTAATACGAAAAAAAGTGTGCGCAAGGATTACATTTATATATATATATATATATATATATTTTTTACTCGTGTTTTCACAAGCTTTCATTTGACACCACACTCGATGACCTAGTAAAAAAAAAAAATTTTCACTTCCGATTTCACCCCTCATAACAAACCCCTTAAGTCAAAATTTATGTTACGGTGGTATAAAATGATCAGTGACTTCACAAAACACACCCCAAATGAGTTTTCAACAAAGTTTGTTTCCAATCTTTACTGAAATCTGATGACCTTGAAATTTTTGTTTTTTTTTATATACCATATAAATTATTAAAGGTAATGCACTCGTGATAATTTTCGTTCAATCTACACCCCGTGGAGAATATTCCAGAATTTTTTCGAAATTTTTTGATAAGTACTTTTCGAGATAAGGCCCGGGACTGCGATTTTCCGCGAATTTTTAAAAATAATTCAAAGAAAAGTGCGCGCAAGTATAATATTATATATATATTTTTTACTCGTGTTTTCACAAGCTTTCATTTGACACCACACTCGATGACCTAGTAAAAAAATTTTTTTTTTCACTTCCGACTTCACCCCCCCAACTAACCCCTTAAATCAAAATTTAATTCTCAAAACTACATGGCTGTGATGAGGCCATCAATTCCTATATTATTACCAAATTTCACCTTTCTATGTCAAATAGTTTCGGAGAAAATCGGGTGTGACAGACAGACAGACAGACAGACAGACAGACAGACACCGAAGTGATCTTATAAGTGTTCCGTACGGAACACTAATAACTGCCAAATAGCTTAAATTAAAAAATATGTCAAGGGGTGAAAAGTCCGACACTTTTGAACAAAAAACAATGTTTTTGCGAAAAATTGATTTTATTCTTCAACACAGTTTTCTTCAATACCTTTCATATAGTGAGATATGGCGAGCTCTCTAAATAAGCCTCAGTTTCCCAATCGACTTATTCATTTCAGCCAAACCTATTTCACTGGAGTCACCTTTTCAAATATAGAAAGAGGTAATCACAGGTATACACATGTAACAACTAAAATATCTTTTTTATTATGGAATGGAAAAAATATCTCAAACAAAAACACCAGAACGATATGAACTATATAAAATAAAAAGGAAAAGAGTTAAAGAGTTGGTAAGAGAAGCAAAAGAACAGTCATGGAAAAAATTAGGAGATAAAATGAAAGGAATACTAAAGAAAATTAAAAGCTATCCTACAGAGACCTTAAAATCATTCAGGAAAGAGCAACCTATAACCGAATTATATGTAAAAAACACAAACCAAGAAATCCTAACAACAAAGAAAGCAACAATGGAAAGATGGAAAGAAGACTACAAATTATGAAGAATTGGAACAACGAAACATGGAAGAAACAGAAAATAGGGAACAGATAGAATGGAAAATGTTGGAGAAGTTATAAGAAAATTGAAAAATGGGAAAGTCTCAGGCTGCGATAAGATAACGTCTGAAACGATTAAATACATGGGGAAGAAAGGAAAAACAATATTGCTAGAAATAATTAATAATGCATGGGAAAAAGAAAAATTTTCGGCCGAATGGAGAATATCGTTTATTACACCAATCCTATAAAAAGGGAGATCACAAGGATTGCAATAATTACAGAGAAATTACTATACTGAACACAATTGTCAAAATTTATGCAAGCATCATTAATAGAATAAAGAAAGTAATAGAACCACAACTATCGGAATCGCAAAGTGGATTTAGACCAGCAAGAAATACACAAGACCACATATTTACACTGAAACAGATTGTCGAAAAAAGATCAAAACAAAATAAAAGTCTACACCTTACTTTCAACAGACTTAGAAAAAGCATTTGACAGTGTGCCGAAATAAAGTGTGGAAAAGCCTAGAAAACAAAGGAATAAACAAAAAGACAATAAGAATTATAAAAGGAATACACAGCAACAATGTACAGTATGTAATAAAAAACAACATGAAGTCGGAGGGATTTACAACATAGGATGGTTTAAGGCAGGGAGGAAACTTAAGCCCAACATTATTCACTGTATATATGGATGAAATAATCAAGAAATGCGAAATAAAAGTGAAAAAAAATGACAAATGGATACTGGAAACTAAAAAGAATAGACATATCTGAAGCGGCTTTTGCTGATGATATTGTACTGGTGGCGGAAAATGAAAGACAACTACAAGGAAACCTCGATATTTGGAATGAATCATTTAAAGAAGAAGGTATGAAAATTAATATAGATAAAACAAAAGTAATGCTAGTGGAAAACCCACAAACGAATATATACATAGAAGGGAATAAAGTACAATAACTGGAACAGTACAAGTATTTGGAAGAGATAATGGACGAAACTAGAAAACAAGACAACGAAATTAATGAAAGAATTTGAAAAAACGAACAAACTTTACTATGCAATTAATAACAAATTGATTAGGAAGAAAAAATGACGAAACAAACAAAAATAAAAGTGTTTGAAGCAATTTATAGGACAATCCTAACATATGGATGCGAATCATGGACCCTAACAGACAGGCAGAAAAATAAGATACAAGCCGTCGAAATGAAATACCTGAGAGCAGTACAAGGAGTTACACGGAAAGACAGAACAAGGAACACAGAAATAAGGAGAAGGCTGAGAGTACAAGCAATTATGGAATATATACAACAAAGACAGCTGGGATGGTGGGGACATGTACAGAGAATGAAGGATGATAGACAAATGAAACAAGTGTATGAAGCCCGAATACAGGGAAAAACAGAAGCGAGGAAGACCTAGACAGACCTGTAATAGGAGTATTGGAAGTATACTTAAGGAGAACGGAAAATCCTGGAAAGAAGCAGTGAAAATGGCAAAGAATAGAGACAATTGAAAGAAGTTTATACATGTAGATCGAGAGGAAAAAAGAAAATGTATAACTACCCTACACCATACGGTAAAAGGGATATATATATATATATATATATATATATATATATATATATATATATATATATATATATATATATATATATATATATATATATATACATTAGTCGTGTGACAAGAATCAAACCTACATTTATTTGACCGATATTGCTTTAGAGAAAAGAGATAACAAGGATGGAGGTCGATGAATTTCGTATATTTTCAGTAACATTATCAGCATTTTTCTTAGCTTTTGGTTAAACAAAATAATCGAAAAATAAGATTTTTAATATTTTGGTTAGTTTGATAAGTTATTCGATAATTATTCTCGTTTCAAAAAACAACTGCCAAATAGCTTAAACTAAAAAATATGTCAAGAAGTGATAAGTTTCGACATTTTTGAAAAAAAAAAACAATGTTTTTGCGAAAAATCGATTTGATTCTTTAATATAGTTTCCTTCAAGAGCTATACGCTTATTCCAGTGAACTTCCAACATTTGCATACCTTTCATATAGTAAAATTTGTCGAGCTCTTTAAAAACAGTCTCGACTTCCTTATTTCAGCCAAATCTATTTCCGTGGAACCACCTTTTCAAATATGGAAAGAGGTAATCACAGGTATACACACTACATGTACCAACAACTAAAACATCTTTTTTATTATTCTATCAACTTTCAATTAATGAATCAACCACCAGAAATAGCCTTGGACGTCACATTTTTATGTTTCAGTGCAATAGTTATTATTTGTATACGATATATCGATAGCCTAAAAGCTGTCCTACTGCACAACGGTAAAACAAAACCATCAATACCAATTGCTTATTCTGTGTTGATGAAAGAAACGTACGCTAACATGGCTGCTATACTAAATGCTATTAAGTGCGAGGACTCTAAGTAGCATATATGTGCGTATTTGAAGGTGTTTGCTCTGCTAATGGGTCTACAAGGAGGTTCCACGAAATACTGCTGCTTTTTATGTCTTTGGAATAGTAGAGCAACCACAAAACACTTTTTGCACACAGTCTGGCCGAAGAGATCAGCTTACGATCCGGGAGATAAAAACATCCTAAACACACCCTTAGTTGATCCTGAGAAAATCCTTCCTCCTTCGTTGCACATCAAGCTAGGACTAATGAAGAATTTTGTGAAAGCCATGGAGACAGAAGGACATGGGTTTGGCTATTTATCCAACCTTTTTCCTCGTCTGAGTGAAACTAAGATTAAAGAAAGAATTTTTGCTGGTCCTGACATAAGAAAAGTCATTAACGACCGTAACTTCGAAAACGTACTCAACCGGAAAAAACTGGCAGCATGGAAGGCGTTTGTGAAAGTAGTACAAGGTTTCCTGGGCAACAAAAAAGAAAGTAACTACAAAACTTTGATTATAAATCTTCTGAAAGCCTATAAAGCCATGAATTGCCGAATGTCACTAAAAATTCACTTTCTTCATTCACGTATGGACTTTTACCCCGGACAACTTGGGGCAATAAGTGACGAGTAGGGTGAGAGATTCCATCAGGATATCAAAACCATTGAAACAAGATATCAAGATCGCTGGGACCTTGCAATGATGGGCGATTACTACTGGTTCTTGAAGAGAGAAGATTTTACTCCTACATAAAAGGAAAAGAGAATGAAAAAATTAACTAAAAATCAAACCTAAGTTGCAAACATGTATTGTTATTCAATATTGAATACACCATCTTGAGATTTTCAAAAAATCGAATTATTAATTTTTTTTGGCTAGCTAAATTGTTTATACAACAATGGATGACCTCATGTACTGCCCAGGAATCGCAGATTGAAGGTAATTTTAAAAAATATTTGGTTTTAAGACGCTGACGCCGTACTCTTTTGCGTTTTTTTCGAAACTACTTTTTTCAAACTAGTGTACAAGATATTCTAAGATCTACTTAACCGATTTTGTTAAAATTTACAACGCATATTCCTTATAATATTATATAAGATAGGATTTTTTTTAATTGGTTGCCACGTTCATAAGTTATAAGTTTTTTGAACTTAAAATTTCGATAAAACTCGGAGTTTTTTTCAAACATTTCTACAAAAAATTTAAAAAAAATTCGTTATTATTTCAAATTATTCATAAAAGTACTATGTATATGTATAAAACAAAAATTATTTTATATATTTAATAGTTGCATTATTTTTTTTTTATTTTTATACCTATTTTTCCGAGCGCCAAGGTCATGTGTGTGCATGTTAAATATTTTTTTTCCAATAATGTTATACATTTTGTCCGTAAATTGAAGGAAATTTTATTTTCCCAATAATTCTCAACAATTTTCTTTAAAATTAAAATCTCAAAAAAACCTTACATTCTACATATTTTATGTTATTTTTTTCAGATTCAACAGTACAAAATACATACAAAACACCTACTTTAATTCATGTTACACAAAATTTTTTTTGTAGACCTGTGATAATCGCTGGGGGCTAAATCTGGTGAGTACTGCGGATGAGGAAGCAACTCATAACCTAGTTGGTCCAAATTCGCCATCCATTTTATAGACTTGTGAACTAGTACATTATCTTGGTGAAACAACACTTTTTGCTTAGCTAAATGCGGCCTTTTTTTCTTGATTTCACCATTTAAACGGCCCCTTCTCAAAATATACGATCAGTATTATTCCATGTGCATACCAAAACACACTGACCTCTCCAGCTGATATTTGTATTTTAAGACACTTCGGTCGGCTTTCATGCGGTTTCCAGCCACTCTGCGGACTACTTGTTGGACTCAGACGTGTAGTAGTGGATTCATGTTTCGTCCATTGTTACGAATCGCCGCAAAAACTCCTCTAGTTTACGCCTAAATCTTCGACACGCTGCTGTTTTTGATCAATAGTGAGGGTGTCCAGCACTCATCGGGCACATAACTTTTTCATATGCAAATAATCATGAAAAATATGTCTCACGCGTTCTGCTGATATCTTCACGATGTCACCTATCTCTCTCACATTCACTTTGCGGTCATTCAGAACAATATGATGGATTTTTTTGTGTTTTCTGGAGTGACTGGCTCATTAGGACGTCCGGAACGTGGTACATTATTGGTGCTTGTACGACCGCATTCAAGTTCACTCAGCCATCGGCATATAGTTGCTTTAGACGGTGCAGACGTGCCATAACACTTCTCAAGCCATTCTTGGGTTATGACAGTAATTTTTCCCATTAGAAAGCAATTTTAATCAACAAACGAAATTCCTTTTATTCGTTGTTTTGCAAACATCAAAAGTCGTGTCACTCAAAGAGCCAAACTAGTAGACAGAATGTCATGAAAATTTTACACGAACCTTCTGAGAGTTGATCATATGATTGATGTTCATGGTCTCCATCTTATAAGTTTCTCACTTCAGTTGCCTGTACTTCTGGCGACATGTCCTGCCCAGCCCCATTTCAATGCGGCTGCTCTCCTGACGACATCCTTGACTTTAGTTTTAGTGTTGCCTAATCCGAGTATTACTTTTTCGATCTCCTAAAGCAATTTCCAGTATCTTCCTTTCGATGGCCCTCTGACTGACCCTGATTTTGTCTAAGACTGACCTCGTGAACACCGATGTCTTTGAGCCATATGTTGTCATAGGGAGAATGCACCGAATGTAAATTTCAGATTTTAATGATGGAGGTATGCTAAGTCCAAATACATCCTTTACTTTGGCATAGGCTGCCGATGGCATCCGTACCATTTGATTTATTTCTAGATCTTATTTCAATTTATCTGTTGTTATGGTTTGACCTAAATATTTGTAGGTTTCTACCCTTTCTATCTGTTTTTCTCTCAATGTTATTCTCTGTTCTGGATCGACTTCACTGGCCATGTACTTTCCATCCAAAGTTCAAATCCAGTAGGTGAGGCACTCTCCATTAATTTCAATGCCTCTTTTCCTTTAGTCCATTTTCCTCATTGCATCTTCCAGGATCAGCATAAACAATTTTGGGGACATAGGATCGCCCTGTCTGACGCTCCCGGAAAATCTCGGGACTTTTCACTGCCTTTTTTTGGTATGGGAGTTTTCTTTCACAGCAAAGTAGATAACTTAAAGAAACACCCTCGTAGTTTTGTCTAAAAGATAGAGTTTGTAGGAAATCAACTTCGAAACGCAAATATAAGTAAAATATATTATTAACTAGCCGGGCCCGAGGCTCCGCTCGCGTGGACTTGATTCACTACTATCGTCACTGCTTATTCCTTATGTTACCCAACGTAATAAAATATCTCCCATTATTTCTCCTTATCTCCCAATATTTCTCCTTATTTCCCATTATCTCTACATAATTTCCATTATCTAGGTTTATCTCTGCTCATCTCCCATTATTTCTCCTTATCTCCCATTATTTCTCCTTATCTCCCATTATCTCACCCTAACTCCCATTATCTAGACTTATCTCCCATTATCTCTCCTTATCTCGCATTATTTATACTTATCTCCCATTATCTCACCTTATCTCCCATTATCGGGGCTTATCTCGACTTATCTCCCATTATTTCTCCTTATCTCCCATTATGTCACCTTATCTCCCATTATCTAGGCTTATATCGAATTATATAGAACATATGTATAAATTTATAAAAACGCGTAAATCGGATAAGTGGTTCTCGAGTGATAAGCGCACTAACAGACAGACAGAGAGACGTTGCATTTTATATATATTGTATTCTTTGCTACATGATATTGTTCCATATTTAATGCTTTAGGGAGTGTATTGCAAGAGAACGCGCTAGAGGCAAACTTTTCTCCGACTTGATTCACTATTATCGTCACTGCTTATTCCTTATGTCACCTAATAAAATATATCCTGTAACCTGGCCAGAGAACATACGTATGTTTAAAAAAAAAGCACGTGAATCGGATAAGTGGTTCTCCAGTGATAAGCACACTAACAGAACTACAATAAAAAACGGACGGACAGACAGACAGACAGACAGACAGACAGACAAACGGATGGACAGAGAGACATTGCATTTTATATATATTATAGATATTCTCTGCTACATAATATTGTTCCATATTTAATGGTTGGGACTGTGCATTGCAAGAGAACGCGCTAGCGGCAAACTTTATCCGACCTCATTTACTATTATTGTCACTGCTCATTCCTTATGCTACCTATCGTAATAAAATATAGCCTATAACCTGGCCGGAGAACATATGTATGTTTTTTAAAAAAAGTACGAAAATCGGATAAGTGGTTCTCCAGTGATAAGCGCACTAAGACAGGTAAATCGGATAAGTGGTTCCCGCGTGATAAACGCACTAATGGACAGACAGACAGACAAAGAGACACTGCATTTTATATATATTATAGATTATACATTACAGATATTCTTTGCTACATAATATTGTTCCATATTTAATGGTTTAGGCTGTGTATTGCAAAGGCACGCGCTAGCGGCAAACTTATTTCCGACATCATTCACTATTTTACGTCACTGCTCATTCCTTATGCTACCTATCGTAATAAAATATAGCCTATAACCTGGCCAGAGAACATATGTATGTTTTAAAAAAAAAGTACGTAAATCAGATAAGTGGTTCTTCAGTGATAGGCGCACTAACGGACGGACGGACGGACGGACGGACGGACGGACGGACGGACGGACGGACGGACGGACGGACGGACGGACGGACGGACGGACGGACGGAGAGAGACAGACAGACAGACAGACAGACAGACAGAGAGACGTTGCATTTTATATATATTATAGATAACGCCCCTTTACGGCTCTACTTAACAATTTTTACTTTTTTTTCCTGTTTTTCCTGGTTTCATATTCTGACACAACTGTTACATTTTATAAATACTCTCCAAATATTTATCCTTATTTAAAACTTCTTGTAACTGATGTTTCCAAGTACACACGCCACACATTTTTGACCGAAAAATTTCCTGAAAGTACGATTTCTCAAAAATGTCCTACAAATGTAGTTAATACTTCATAGAAATGTTGAATGCTAATTCGAGTGCTTGTACATGAATTGTAAAGCTGATAAGAGCAATTTTTACCGTTTGAAAATGCCATAGCAACATAACAAGCCTAAGTATCGTATATTTTTAGAAACAGTTTTTCTAAGCAATGGTAATTCAATATAATCCTTAATTCATGGAAAATGTTTATATTAATGACGACGCATAATATATTATTAGCTTGTTACACAACATTATGTAATGGGTTCGTTCATGACGTAAGGGTCTTATCGAATAGAACATCCTTACACAATCTGCCATGGGCAAATCCAAATAATGACCTGATATTTGGAATATATTAGATGTACAAAATAATTCTGCTGCCATTATATACCAACATATTTATAAAAAAAAACTAATACAAACTCAATTTTAAAACGTTGCCTATATGGTTTTAACACATTTTTGCCCGAGCTTAACTTCTGCACCCATTTTTTATTTAGTTTGGTTTGCTTTGTGGTGGGTAAATGAAATTTTGGTAGTTACGGTTTTCGCAAAACCTGTAAATAATGTTTAACTTACACTTTACTGACTTCGTTTAATCCTTCGGTAAAATCAATTAAAATGAATTTGACCCTTATCAATAGTCATTTATTAAACACATCAATAACCATCGACCTGTCCATTAACAATGACATATAAAACAATGATCGTCTGCGGGGCCCCTTAAAAAAGCCAATAAACTGAATGTCATCTTTGAAAGTAATTATCTCAAATCATACGATTTGATAAAAATCGAAGGGCAAACCATGAATCATGCTACAAAAAATGAATATTGCTGAAAATGCGTTTCAGTACAGCCGATACCAATTGATACATTTCTTTCGGCTCCTTCACTAACAACTTATGCTACTCCAGGGCTCCATACAGTCTCGCGCCCACTTTCTTCTTTATATTCAAGCCTGTTGAAAAACTCTACGGATCCGGTCAATTGCGTCTTCTCTTTTCGTGAACCATTAACGCTGAAACTTCCGTCTTGGAGTGGCAGTAAGCAGGTAAAAACTAACTCTACAAAACCTCACACCAGTCGTTACCCAACTTGCTAAAAATCAATTTAGGAGCAAATATGGCTAGGCATAACCAGGAGAGTTTATATTCTGCATGTGGAAATACCATAAACGCCGAAATTTTGCACCTTTGATTACCAAGCGAAATGGAATTGAATATTTCGGTTTCAACTACATATCTAATCTTAGATGTGCCAGATATCGGCTGTATAATGTGTGTGTCAGATTTCCTAGAGGACGAGCTAAGGACTCTCCACTTGTCTTTTGCTGTGCCAATGATTTGGATGGTACTTAAAAATCACGTTAAGTAATGGTTACTTTAGCTTAGTTAACATAAAAAAGTACAGCTACTAAGTATATACGAATGGTTTCAACTATCATCATTAATCCGAGTTTTTTTTTATAGCGTTCTTTGCCTTCCGGTTCCCAGTTTCCATCCTCTTCAGTCTTTCCAATCTCCGGGTCTTAGATTTCTCTCTGACGTTGCTCTCTAAACACCTCCAAACCATATCGCTCTCGATCTCCCTCTTCTCCTCTTTTCGCTTGGTACCCACTTTAGAACCATCTTTAGAATTTATTTATTTATTTATTAACGGCGTTGCGCCAATTTACACAATTATAAACATAATTAAAACAACTAAACGTAATAAAAATCATAAACATACATAGAATCTAACATCACAAGATCATTAAAACTAGTTTCACAGCAAGCAAAATATCACAACTTTTTTAACAATCAATTTAAAACTATCAATGGAGCCATGAATCCTGAGATCGAACTGATTGAAATGCCTCATTATTCTGGACATGGGTCCATAATAGCCATAATTAGTCGCATGAAAGGGAATACCAAACAGGTCTCTGCCTCTAATGCGACGAGAAACATTAAATGTTAACTTGTCCAAGAGATAGGGACAATCAACCAGCCCATTTATTAACTTAAAAGCCAGAAGCAGGTCACAATGGAGTCTTCTAGTCTCCAGGGTTGAAATACCCAAAATGCCTCTAAGGTTGTGGTGGTCTATATGGTAACCATCTGGGGGGTATGGCCAATTTAAAAGCACAAGTCCGCAGAAACCGGCGCTGCACCGCCTCAATCGCTTCTATATATATATTGTAATGAGGAGACCATACCACAGCGGCATACTCAAGCCCCGATCTCACAATTGAACAATACAACAGTTTAAATGTAGAGCAGGAAAAGTCCCTACAGTATCTCGTGATGAACCCCAGATTTTTATAACCTTTCTGAACAATTGACAAAATGTGTCTATTGAGAGTAAGTTCCTGATCAAGAACTCCCAGATCATTAATTTCACTAACATGCCTCAGCTTGCTGCCATTAATGTTATACTCAAAAGTAAAGTTTCGTCTAGCTCTACCAAAACTAATGCTAACACACTTCTTAATATTCAAGTTCAACTCATTCAGGGTACTCCATCTATAGAGGCCATGAATATCCTCCTGAAGAGAGTGACAATCTTGCAACATGTTAACCGTTTTAAACATTTTTAGATCATCTGCAAACATGAGGAATTTAGAATGTTGTATAAACTTGCCGATGTCATTAACAAAAAGTAGAAACAGTAAAGGACCACAGTGAGACCCCTGAGGCACACCTGAAAGAACTTTTTTTTCTTTAGAAATACAATTATTAGAATTAGGTATTTGTACTTTCGTTACATCCCTTATTCTTTCATTTCTAACTCTATCCATTCCTGAGACTTCAGCCGATCTTCGCTAGTAATACATTGCCATTAGTATCTCTTCCAATCGTTTCGTCAATTGACAAGTTGCACGATGCTCTTAAATCCGTCCTCCTCTAGCCTAAATGTCTTGTCAGACATATCGTGATTATGTCTGGCTATCCAGTCTATTAGCGATGTTTCTAATAGTGGCAGGACAACGTTCTTCGTTACCTGTTTGTCTTGTAACTTGCTCCATGTTGGTACCCAACAGCATCTCAATCGTATCCATCCAGCGGCGAGGTGATCTTCCGCGTCACCTCCTTCCATTTGATTTGCCCTGCACCACAAATTTCTCCATATTATCAGCACGTGAAATGTGACCAAAATACTTTAGGATGCTAGCGTAACTCTGGTGGAAAGTCTCTGTTTCGGTTTGACCTCATTAAAAATTGAATCATTTGTTCGCCGAGCTGTCAACGGAATTCTCAGCATCCTTCGCCAGCACCACATTTCAAACGACGCGTCGATCAGCGGTGCGTATAGTCCAAGTTTCGGATGCATACCTGAATATGGAGAATAGAAAGGGTTTCTACTAGATTTATTTTCGTTTTGAGACTGCTAGCCGTGCGACCCATTTGTATTTTTCGACGTATTTCATCTTCACAGGTGTTATTGATCAAAGTTCCCAAGTATGTGAAGCTGCTAACCACCTCATATCTATTAATCTGCTGTAGATTTGGAAAGTTGTTGTTTTCCGTATGCTCTTAAATAATGCATTATAAATGAGGTGCTTTCTCTGTGATGTAAGTGTGAGTTTAGGTATCTTATGATCGTCTTTCCTTTACTTATTCTTCCCTCCACTTCTTGTTTCGTTCTACCGTCTTTACTTATGTTAGTTCCGAGATTATACATATACATATATATGTGTGTATATATATATATATATATATATATATATATATATATATATATATATATATATATATATATATATATATATATACATACATACAGTGCCACCTCGATAATCCGGATCTCCATTCAACCGGATTCTTTAATAATCCGGACAAACATTTCTATTGCATTGTGTACTTTATAATCCGGATTTGATAGTACTAGGTAATCCGGACCTGCGTTTTTAGACATCTACTTAATTTAATGTACATGGGAAAACTGAAATCGATAGTGAGGGGATTCTCCTAACAGTCTAATACATCTGGGATTCACACAAACTGTAGGTGCCTTTGATTTGCCTACAACGCATCGCGTATCGCGTCTAAAAGTTAAGGACTTTGTAGTTGTTTGTTTATTGTCACAAGTATAACATACCTACGTTCTATTTTACTTTATGTGGTTCATATAAGTATATAAACGTTTCTTTTACAATAAAACAAAAGTCCGATATATTAGAAAGACTAGTTCTTGGTGAAAGCGGAAAAGTGTTGGCAAATGAATACGGAGTAGGAACATCCACAATTTCAGATATAAAAAAGAAGCAAGGGAAAATCAAAAGGTATGTATATATGATTTATTTTAAAGATAATTTTGGACACTCACTATGAACGTGTAATTTCTTTTAGATTTATTTCCAAATGTGATTCCGGTCCTGGCGTCAGAAAAACCTCACGAAAAGTCGAATATCCAGAAAAGGAAACTCGTTTGTATACATAGTTTTGTACGCAACGATTAAGGCACGTCCCAATTTCCTACGAAATTTTATCAGGCAAAGCAAAACAGATTTTTACACTGAAACCTACGGGAATGATAATTTTAGAGCTAGCAGAGGCTGGATTTCTAACTTCAGAAAAAGACATGGTCTGCGTGCTTTTAAAAGTTTGTGGCGCAAAAAAAAACTATCCAATGATGAAAGTGCCGTCTATTCTTTCCTAACTTTGTTCGTAGATAAGATAAAAGAATTAAACCTTGGACCTACTCAAATATACAATGCAGATGAATCAGCTCTGTATTGGACAATGTTGCCTGAAAAACGCTGGTTCGTTCTCAGGAAAAGACCGCACCAGGTCGAAAAATAAACAAAGAACGCGCTACCTTTCTAGCATGTTGCAATGCTGATGGATCACAAAAATTAAAGTTGTTAGTGATACGAAAGGCAAAAAATCCGAGGGCTTTTAAAAATGTGAACATACCTGTTGATGATGACTACAGCAATTTTCTTAGACTGGTTTCATCATTCTTTTATTCGTCAAGTCAAAAGTCATTTAAGAAGTCTCAACTTGCCTGACAGAGCCCTGCTAATCGTTGATAACGCTTTGAGCCATGGAACTATAGAAGAGCTGACTAGTTAGGATGGACAGTTTACAACATTATTTCCTCCACCAAATTGTACTGCACTTTTGCAGCCTATGGACCAGAATGCAATCAGACTAACAAAATTATTTTATCGAAAAAGTCTTTTAGCCCATATTTTATCAAATAATGAAGAGAACCTTGTTAGGTTATTAAAAAGCATTAACCTAAAAGATGCTACTATGCAATTCATGGGAAAAAGTCTCCCCTGAAGTCTTGAAAAAGTGCTGGCACAAAATTATGGCTTATGTGGCAGATACCAACCCAGACACTGAATATGATGCTGAAGATCTAATTCCTCTGAGTGAATTGCGGCACAATTTGCTTTCCACGAATGAAGAAATGAAAGGTAAAGCCTGAAATTTTTCTTTTAGTATTTTTTTGGTTAATTTGTAAATATTTAACAGATGTTTCAGATATGCTGAATGTTCTCACTGAGCAGAACCTCACGAACGTGGAAATATGTAATTGGCTTGAAAATGATGAAGATTTGTTACCACTGGAAGACAGATGAACAACACGAGAGTTATAATAAAGGTTCAGAGTTAAATACTAATACAAACCAGACTGTTAAGAACACTGTGAAGAATGATGAGGCAGTTAAAAGTTTCAATGTGTGCATGAGATGGACAGAAGAAAATGATATCCCTCTAAGTGATGTTCTTGTACTTCAAAAATTAAAAGAAATTGATTTTACGATGAACCAGAGAAGGGTCAAGCAAACAAAAATTACAATTTTTTTACAAATTAAGATAAAACTCTATAAGATATGCTTCTATTTTAAATATCATTCTATGTATATACTATTTTTTAGTTGTTTCGTATTAAATGATTCGTTTTTTAATTTAAATAATGTCCTGCCTCAGTAATTCGAATTATTTAATAATTCGAATCATCGCGGTTCTAATTAGTCCGGATTATCAAGGTCGCACTGTATATATATATACATATATATATATATATATATATATATATATATATATATATATATATATATATATATATATATATATACATATATGTATATATATATATATATATATATATATATATATATACATATATGTATATATATATATATATATATATATATATATATATATATATATATATATATATACATATATATATATATATATATATATATATATATATATATATATATATATATATACTCTTCACAAGCATCAATGACCTCACCAGTATTTAGAGTAAAGCTTCCCTGCTTTCCTCCTATACACAAACATTTGGTTTTCTTGCGGTTAACTGTTACACCCCAGTTTTTATAATCTTTAAATAGTTTTCTTAACATAATTCAAGGTCTTTCTTGTCCTGTTTCAACTGTAATGTAGTAAAAAAAGATGCTTTGCCGAGAAAATGGAGATCAAAGGATTTTCCTTCACGTATGGTAAAAATTGTTTCACTAACTTTTATAGCACCAATCTGGTATATTCATTGTGGCGGTTTGTATAGTAAATCATAAATATATGTAATTATTTTTTATTATACTTTTCTAAAGTGTATTGGACTCAATTTTAAGACTGAAATAATATTTATGACTTAATGATTAGACAATTAGCCGAACAACATGTCATATTTATTATATATCAATAATAAAAAATGACGAATATCCAAAATAAATATTTTTGGAGAAATTCCGGCTACATCATTTTTACCAGAAATACATCTGCCAGGAAAAACTAAATTACGTTACTTCCAAAAAAAATATTATTTACCTATATTATCAAGAATATACGTTCCATAAATATCGCGTGTTGTACAATACACCCTGTGTTACGATTTAGTATCGTTTCGTGGATTCCCGTTTTGTCGTCTTTAAGAGAAATCCCCGTTTTGTCGATTGGCCTTTTAACCTATACATCGGCGTTATTAACAATTCCCCTTTAGTCAATTCACTAAACCTCTTTATCTGTAATGGAAATCTATATTATGGGTAAATATTAAAAAAATCAATAGAGCAAAATTCTTTCTTTCCTTCACACTTTTCTACAGACGTAGGACTGTCAAATCTGAACCAGAACTAACCTGAACTAACCGGCGGCACCCTTATATTGTATGAAGATAAATACCTAGGTAAAACTAATTGTAGAGGGTTGAAGGCCACCTACAGCTTTACTTGGTAGCTTTAATTGGGCGAGTCGACAAAAAGGGAACGGTTTCAAATGGTCAACGGTAAAACGGTCTCAGTCGACGAAAGGGTAACGAAACAGGTAAGAATACCCAGTCGATGAAACGGGCAATCGACAAAATGGGAATTTACCTGTGTTACAACAATTCCCTGTAATATTGCGGCAATACCGCTAAAAATAATAGTTGTTTGTGGATCTTATCAGGTGTACAAGTATGAAATGCGGATTTCAGACAACAGATGGTGCACCAATGCAGTTTGTGCTATAAAGATTTGACACTGCGCCATCTTGTTGTGTCATCAACAAGTGTCAGACGCGCACGAAGTGATAAATTGGAAAAATGTGTCCATAGTGTAGTGTTGTTGTGTTCAATATGTCGAAATTTATACCGAACAAAGAGCATTCGCGGACAGCATTAATTTTTTGTTTTCATTTGAAGAAAATTGCTGTTGAATCATACCGATTACTTCGAGAAGCTTATGGTGAACATGCTCCATCGCAAGATACGCGTGAACGATGGTTTCGGCGTTTCAAAAGTGGTGACTTCGATGTTGCAGGCAAGGAACCTGGAAAACCGCCAAAAAAATACGAAGATGTGGAATTGCAAGCATTGTTGGACGAAGATGATTCGCAAACACAAAAACAACTCGCCAAGCAATTGGGCGTTAGTCAACAAGCTGTTTCCAATTGGCTACGAGAGATGGGAAAGATTCAGAAGACCGGTAGATGGGTACCACATGAGTTGAACGACAGGCAAATGAAAAAGCGCAAAAAACACGTGTGACATTTTGCTCGCTCGGTACAAAAGGAAGTCGTTTTTGCATCGTATAGTTACAGGGGATGAAAAGTGAATATTTTGAGAATCCCAAGCGCAAAATATCATGGGTAGACCCAGGCGCGCCATCCACATCGACTGCAAGACCGAATCGCTTTGGCAGAAACACGATGCTCCGTGTTTGGTGGGACCAGAGGGGCGTGGTCTATTATGAGCTGTTAAAACCTGGGGAGACGGTTAATACTAAATGTTACCAACAACAAATGACCGATTAGAACCGTTCGCTGCTTGAAAAAAGGCCAGAATACCGAAAGAGGCAACACAAAGTCATTTTTCTTCATGACAATGCTCCATCACATACGGCAAAACCAGTTCGCGACACGTTAGAAGCACTCAGCTGGGGAGTTCTACCCCATGCGGCTTACTCACCAGACTTGGCTCCTTCTGATTACCACTTGTTTGCATCGATGGGTCACGCACTTGCGGAGCAGGGCTTTGGTTCGTACGAAGATGTGAAAAAATGGCTCGTTGAATGGTTCGCAGCAAAAGGGGAAGATTTTTACTGGCGTGGTATTCACAAATTGCCCGAAAGATGGGAAAAATGTATAACAAGCGGTGAAGCATACTTTGAATAAAGCATTTTTTATCATTCTTTCGAATTTACATATTTTTTTTAGAAAAAAAAATCCGCATTTCATACTTGTACACCTGGTAATAGAAAAAAAATTGACCAAGTACAAGGCGGACTTGGACAAGTAGTGTTCCGTACCGTAATTGATTTGAAATAAAAATTTTTGTTACGAAGGTATAAAATGATCAGTCACTTCACAAAACACACCCCAAATGAGCTTTTAAATCAATATCTAAGATTCAGACATCATTAGAAAAATGGCAAAACAGATTGTCTATCAAGGTTCTGCCTCTAGTAGAACTAGTAGCTTTTTATCATTGGTATCAGCCCGATACTATTCAAAAAGGTGTCTATTATTGTTCCTCCACCTCGAATTTTCAGAAATTCGATTTTTTTTACGGATTTTTAAATTCTATACTTCTAAGAATTATTCAAAAAACCAAAAATTTAAGAAAATTCCATTCCATTACAAGTTGGGACCGCTACCTGTCTTCAGACACTGTCTGCAATATTAGTCAGTTTTTAATATTTTTTAACTTTTTTTTTTAATCTTAATAATTACTTTTTCTACAAAATGTAGAGAGGTTTTTTTTTTAAATTTTGCTAATAAACAACTTCTTTTATTTTTGCAAATTGGATTATTTTTTGTGAAGTTATCCTACAGACAAGGAGGCGCACTTTTTATTCATTCTTCCGAATTTAACATGTTTTTTTAGAAAAAAAATCCGCATTTCATACTTGTACACCTGGTAATAAGAGGTGATACTTTTAAACATATTTCTTGTAAAGCCGGACGGACAATTGTAGGGTGGGTTTGAAAACCGTTTGTAGGTTACCACAGTAAACCCACTACAGAGTAGCGAAAGTGAGCTCCAAGTTGGTGACGAGGCTTTGACGGCGCGTGCGTCGACGGGTCCCTCTTTTCAAAATGGCCGCTCGATGTTGACATCCGACCTTGGAATGTGTCTTTTGAAATGTACTGTCGATTGTTTCTTGATGTAACTGCAGTTTATATGAATTTAAAGACAGAAGGAAGAGATAGTTTGTATAGAAAGAGAATTAACAACGTTTCTAAGTGAAAAGAATCAATAAGGTTGACAAACAATTTATATAATTATGGTACAAGGAGGTTACTGTTGTGCCGTTGGCAATTGTAAAAATAATTCAAAAAATATGCCGAGAGTGAGTTTTTCTTCTTCTCCCCCAAAAGATATTGAAAGATAAAGGATTTAATTAAAGAATATCAATTGTACTACTCAGTATATATCACCACTACACCAAACACTTTATTTTTGCACTCGACGCGCGTTTCGCTAACCATGTTAGCTTCATCAGGAGCGATGATTGTCAGTCAATCATCGCTCCTGATGAAGCTAACATGGTTAGCGAAACGCGCGTCGAGTGCAAAAATAAAGTGTTTGGTGTAGTGGTGATATATACTGAGTAGTATCATTGTGCCAAAGATTCCACATTCCCAACTTAGAATATCAATTGTGTAAGAAATCGTACGCGGATAAAATTGAATAATTCTGAGAAGCTATTTCTCTTATGACATTTTTTGGTTATAGAACAAAGATTTATCTTGCAGCAACCAAACGCGTCATCAATTGTCCAATTGAAAAGATTTATTTTTGTATAAATTAAACATGTGGCTAAATGAACAATGCACAGAAAAGAAATAGAAACACATTTAATTTACATAAGGAAACAAAGAAGCTACTGGACTAAGGTTACAAAGGCAGCCACAAGTAATAGAGGATAAAGAAGGTAAACTACTACTGAACATACAAAAAAGAATACATAGATGGGAAGAATGTATAGGGGAAATGTATAGTGACATAAGTAGACAAAATAATACAAATAAGCTTAATACAACAGGCCCTCCCATAAATAAAGACGAAATATTAAATATTAGCAGCAGCAAATTTCTTCATATGGACATTATACAGGACCTCTTCAACAGCGTATACAACATAGGTGATGTACCTCATGATTGGTTGGCATCAATTTTTATACCATTGCCAAAAAGGAATAACCCTAGAAAGTGCGAGGAATATCGGAATATAAGTCTACTGAACCACATCTTGAAACTCTTCCTTAAAATAATCCACCAAAAGAGTATACAAAAAACTAGATGAACGACTGGACAAACACAGTTCAGCTTTAGAAACAGAATAGGAATGAGGGACGCACTATTCTGCATTCACGTTCCGACTGAAAGATGTAGAGATGTCAACTCTGATGTTTAATTATGCTTCATAGGTTTCCAAAAAGCCTTTGATATGGTAAATCATGAGAAAATGATGGAAATATTACAATCATGTAACATTGAAGACACATAATATCAAGTTTATACTGGAACTACACTGCGAAAATAAAAGTTAAGAATGGCATGTCCAAAGAAATATAAATAAAGAAAGGCGTACGTCAGGGTTGTATTTTGTCATCCCTGTTATTCAAGGTCTATTCGGAGGAAATCTTCAATAAAGCACTTTCTGATAAAAAAGATGGGGTTACAATTAATGTGTGTGTGTGTAAATAACCTTCGCTACCTGATGATACTATCATTCTAGCGGACAGTGAAGAAGGCCTACAAAGACTAATGAATGAAATTGTTGATGCATGTGAGGAATATGCAATGAAACTGAATACGAACAAAACAAAAACAATGATGGTCAGTTAGAATCATAATAAATATATAAACATAAATATTAAAGTACATCAACAAACCCTTGAAAGGGTCACAAAAATAACGTACTTAGGAAGCGTAATTAGTAAAGATTGGGACCACTCTATTGAAATACGCTCAAGAATTGAAAAAGCACAAAACTCCTTTAATAAAATGCGGGGTATACTAAACTTAAAAACAAGAACAAGATGGCTAAGATACTACACATTATACGGTATAAAAGCTGCAATAATCAGAGAAACAAAACAACAAAGAATGGAGTCATTCAAGATGTGATGCTATCGCCGAATGCTGCGTGTTCCTTGGACAGCGCATACCACAAACTTGGAAATACTTGATCGAATGGGAAAAGAACGAGAATTGATTCCAGCTGTTAAAGAAAGAAAAAGCACTTACTTTAGCTATATTATGAGAAGCCAGGCTAATAACACAGGTAAAAATCCTTATAGGAGTTGGATTTTATTACAGTTGCAATGAGGCTTAATCAAAGCCAGAAACATTCAATTTGTATTCGGACATAACATTCCTTGCTGAATTCAAATATGTATTTAAAAACTTGAGTTCCAGTTTCCGTTTCACTTTTGGGCCTTCCCAACAAAGCGTTGGGCCCAAAATCTGATATGCCTATTCAATTCCCTGAAGAAAATGTTAAAATTTTTGTCTGCAACATTTTTTCTGGAAAGGCCTTCCTGTCAAGATTTTCACTTGTATTCATCTCTTTTCTAACAAAGCGCTCCATTCTTTTTGTTTTTTTTTATATTACTCACTCATTAACTTGAGATTTTATTAAATTAAAAATTTTCAAACATTTGTATAATATCTATGATTCTGAATGATAAAACTTTGCACAGTGATATTATTTCTAATAAAAATTTCTCGCTGATCCCCTTTTTAACATGGGGGACTGCCACGTAACCTCTTGAAAACTAAGACCTCATTTTCCTATCCGGTTACCCCTGAGTTTCCCTACTGTATGTGTGGTCATACTTGCTGATGTCCTCAAGCTTTGCAATTATTATAACCGGTCAAGTGCAGGTTGAACTTGCACAATTAGTGTTCCGTACGTTAACTGCTTTTGTTACGGTGGTATAAAATGGTCAGTGACTTCACAAAACACACCACAAATTAGTTTTCAACAATGTTTGATTTCCAATCTTTAGTAAAAACTGATGACCTTGAAATTTTTGTTTTTTTATATACCAGATAAATTATTAAAGGTAATGCACTCGTGATAATTTTCGTGCAATCTATACCCAGTGGAGAATATTCCAGAATTTTTTCAAAATTTGTTGATGAGTACTTTTCGAGACTTTTTTTTTAAAAAATAATACAAAGGAAAACTGTGCGCAAGTATTACATTATATATATATATATTTTTTACTCGTGTTTTCACAAGCTTTCATTTGACACCACACTCGATGACCTAGTAAAAAAATTTTTTTTTCGCTTCCGATTTCACCCCTCAAAACTAACCCCTTAAGTCAAAATTTAACTTTCAAAACTACACGGCTCCGATGAGGCCATCAATTCCTATATTAGTTCAAAATTTCAACTTTCTATGTCAAATAGTTTCGGAGAAAATCGGGTGTGACAGACAGACAGACACCGAAGTGATCTTATAAGTGTTCCGTACGGAACACTAATTATCTGCAGGGGGGCACACAGTATACCATAAAGTAAAATAATAAAAAGAAGTACTTACGCATCCATTGTGATTTTCAATATTTACTCCATTTTTTCTTGCTTTCATAGCAATGCACATCCTTTTCACCAATGATCTGTCATTTTTGATAACTCCCTCGTGGATTGGTCTAAAAATAAAAAACAAAACTTACTTAAGTTTCTAATAAAATATTGTAAGCTTATTAATAAATATAATTTTAAGTTTAGTCAGATATAGGTAAAAATGGCAATCAGTAGCTGTGGAACATGGTTTGCACAAGGACAGTGGCTCACTAAATTTTTAGTCTGATTAACAATAACCAGTCAAGTGCAAGTTGGACTTGCGCAATTGGTGTTCCGTACGTTGATTACTTATAAAAATTTTGTTACGGAGATATAAATGATCCATGACTTCATAAAACACACCCCAAATGAATTTCCAACAAAGTTTTTTCCGACCTTTACTGAAAACTGACCTGAATTTTTTTTTTTTTTAACTAGATTAGCGGTGCCCGCGGTACCGCTCGCGTGGACTTGATTCACTATTATGGTCGCTGACCAGAGAACATATATATCCTTTTACATATAATAAAAAAAAAGCACGTAAATCGGATAAGTGGTTCTCGAGTAATAAGCGCATTAACGGACAGACAGACAGAGATAAGTTGCATTTTATATTATATATAAATTACACAGCCCCACAAAAAAAAGAAAGTTTATTACCACGAACCAAAATACACGGATCTAGTGTATTTTTCGACGCTGAATTCGAATCCGTGGTCAAAAAAAAAGATTGATCCTGTTATTTTTTTTTAAACTAAAACTCAAATAACGCACGGGAGTTTAAATAACATGTATAAAGGACAAATTCTTATAGCTCTTAGGACAAAATATTTGAAACTGATGTGACAACCAGACTTTACTCTTAAAGGGTTGAGACTCTCTCCTATAGGATGCAAAAACCACCCCCATCTGCAGAAGTATCTTATAAGTTTCAATAACGGCGAAAAAAATTCTGGCTTTTGTAGTTTTAGGCAGGGTAAACAAATATGGAGTAAAGTCGCTTAAACTACCGTTACACGACTTTAAACAACCCTTAGAGAGTAGTAGAAACTATTGATGCTGAAATTCGGAGAGGATCAAGTACTTTTATCTCGTTGTGCCAAACATTCAAGACAATCTAGATCATCTGCCTAATAAGGTCGAAAATTATCCCTAGGAGGGGGGGAACTACCCCCTGGGTTTGATGGATCTTAGAAGTTCTAGTATCTGAGAAAAAAATACAGGTTTTCGTAGTCTCAGGCAGGACAGGATGGACGAATACAAATACAAAACTTGGGTTCTGACACGGAAAGTTATTTGAAAATTACAAGTTCACCAGAGAGTAATTAAAAGGAAAATACTAGGTATATTACTTAGGGACTGCAAACCAAACGATTGGATCAGGAAAAGAACAAGGGTCCAGGACATAATTGAAAGGATATCTTCCCTTAAGTGGAACTGGGCTGTCCATGTGGCCAGAAATAATGGTAACTGGAGCGGAAAACTGACCAGATGGGGACCACAGGGAAAAAAAGAAGTACTGGCAGACCTCAACGACGTTAGTATAACGATATTAAAAAATCAGCGGGGCTAAATTGGTATTAAATTGCTCAAAATGGAAGCACATGAGAGAGGCCTATATCCAAAGGATATAGGGAAGAAGAAGAAACGAAGCTTAAATAATATTCCTTATAAACTTTTTAGCCAGAAAGTTTTCGTGTACAACATCACGGTAATTTGGCCTTGATTTTTGATCGACTTTGACGTCGTTTTTTCGGTTTTGGTTTACCGTTTAAACGATATGTCCTATGAATAGATCCACGTCATATTACCAGTAATTATAAAGTTCAAAATGGATTCGTCCGAAGAACACAACCTCAACACAACAAGAAAATTCAGTTCGAAAAAGATTTCAGACATTAAAATCGATTGTAATCAAAGTAACGTCTACAAGATCTCTATAAATTAAATGGCGATTACCGAGTACAATATACTTGACTTTGTTATGTTGGCCTCAGAGTTACCGGGGATGATCTCTCAGAATGGGGTTTCTTTTAAAATACTTTTAAATGATCGGCACTGCTCCAAAGTTGTTTATAGCATCGATACTAGAAAGTACATTTTTAAGACTAAATTTAAGGAATAAAACTTACTTCTAACCCAATAAATCAAATGTCATGAAAATTTTTTTCAGATGTTAAGGGATAAGGCCACTCCAAGTCCCAGGAAAAAAGAATTTCGAGAATTTTTTTCAAGAGTATAATAAAAGCAGTCAAAAATTTATTCGAAATACTTTATTAATCAAATATTTAAGTGTACAAAAATATTTTTTTATATATTTTTAATTCAAAATGGTCGCTTCAAAATACAAAACGACAAGGCACCTTTTACGTGAGGCCTGAAACGGGCGAAACGACTGCTCCAGATGTGAACCTAGAACAAAAAACCAAAAATGTGCACCATTTTTCGAAAAACGACATTTTCGAATTTCCGTAGGCTATCCACTAGTTTTCTGTATATATTAATGAAAATTTTTTGGTTTTTTATTGCAAGTTAAAATTGTTTCGGCCGTTTCAGGTCGCGCATAAAAGGTGCCTTGTCGTCTTGGATTCTGAAGCGGTGACTTTGAATTAAAAAGATATAAAAAAAATATATTTTTGTACACTCAAATATTTGTTTATAGGCTAGTCGCCAGGGGTTTTGAGCTCTCATTAAATGTTAACAAGCTGTATTTTGGCACATAGGTAGTTTTTTGGACGTAGAATACGATAAAAAAAAGTTTGCTATAGTTTGATGTATGCTAAGCCCACAAAATCCAAAATAAAATAAAAAAAATCGTTTTTTTTTTCGGTAATATTTCGAAAAACTAATAGCATCAAGTGAAAGAGCAGGAAATTTTACAAAAAAATAGTATATAGATTTTTTTTATTAGCGTGAGAATTTATTAAAAATTCAGATAGGTGAAAAAAAATGTAGAGCGCCAAACAGGTTAATTTCGCGTACCGCTCGAAGGTTAATCGATATTACTTGTTTTCAGAGTGTAAAAAAATTAAAAGATAGCTTTTTAAAAAGGAGACTTTCAGCTTTCCGACCATACTAATAGTTTTTATTTTTGTTGCTTTATAATGTGTAAAAGTTAAAACTTAAGTTTCAATATAAGAATAATTAAAAATACCCACATTGTCTGAGTTATTTAAAAATTGAGTTTAAAACTATAAAAATTTTAGAGCAGCACGAAATGGTCAAAAAAGTCGGACAATTTTTTTTGTTACAGCTAAACGCATACTTGATATTAAACAATCATTAAAAACTTAAAACTTTCTCTTTTTTTGTAATTTTACTCTTAAAAAAGTGTTCATGATAAACGTATTTTTTGCTTATTATTAATTATACAACTTAAACTTAAAATAAAAAAAAATATTTATAGGTGGGAAATGAAAGATAAAAGTCTAAGCTTTAAGTATAGAGTATTTATATTTCATTTAAACATCCAGGTACAAAGAAAACTGAAAACACAAAAATTCTAAATTATTCGAAGAGATTAAATGAATTACGTACTCTCTGGGCGTTGTGTTGAATCCATCATTTTGAATTTTTCAGTTTTTCATCGGATTCTTAATCAGCACACCGAGATACCCCTTAATAGCCAATTTCAAAATATTTAACGGTATATAGAAACGTTAATTTAATCATAAATGGGGTTGGAAGCATAATTCCCACAAAAGTGAACGGGTTAAACCAGCCATTTAATTTTAAGTATTTTTTTTAATTAGAATAAAACTAAAAAAATAATATATATACTATTTTTTTGGTAAAATTTTCCGTTCTTTCAAGTGGTGCTATTAGTATTCCGATATCTTTTTTATTTTTAGAAATATTTACGAAAAAACATTCATTTTGTAGGCTTAGCGTATACTTTAGAGCAGCAAACTTTTTTTTATCGCATTCTACGTCCAAAAAACTACCTGTATGCCAAAATGCAGCGTGTTAACAGTTAATAAGAGCTTTTCGTCAAAATTTACCCCTGACGACAGGGCTATTAATAAAGTAGTTCAAATAAATTTTCAACAGCTTTTATTATACTCTTGAAAAAAATTCCCCAAATTGGCCTTTTTTCCTGCGACCTCGAGTTGCCTTACCGCTTAGTAAAAATTTTACCAACCTAAAAAGACACATATTTTAATAGATAGCAATCGGCGTTAGTAAATTTCACACTAAGACTACCTGCGCCCTTAATACAACAGGTAAATTCCACACTAACCTTATAAGGGTGCTTAAATCTTACAGGTAATTTCCACACCAAGCAAATATAATTATGCTTTATTCATCTAAATAAAATTGGACGGATTTCTTTTAAATCAATTTTTATTGAAAATTTTAGATATTTGCAAAAATATATGTTTTTATTTCATAGTAGAATAATATTGATAAAACATGAAGTTTTTGCTAAATACATAAAATACAATTGGACAAATTTCCTTACATATACTAGATAATGCTACAAACCTATCCATACCTATTAATACATATTTACAAAACAGGTCGAGAAAAATAGGAGACACATTTTAAAAAATGGAAACGATTAATATTTCCTAATTGTCTTTGTTCATAAAGATTTTTTAAATGTTTTAATTTTTGATTATTATGATTATTACTTATTTTAGACTCGTCGACACTTTGTATTTTTATATATACGTTAATCTGAAATTCTTTCAGCCTATCGATAAAAGTATACAGAGACGGATGTGTAGAATAAAAAGAATTATTTAGACGGGAATAAAAGGACTCACAACAGTTAGTCGTTCGAGTTAAAGATGGACTCGATTCTGCCCATATTTCAACTGGAAAATCGGCTCCTTCCTCTATAAATCATATGCAAAACTGTCACCTAATTCTTCGGGTGCTAAATAGGACAAGCCGAAACAATACTTTAACAAACGACCAATTTCAGAATTTTTGTCGCAATATTCTTTAGCTAGACCTAGATTCTGTATCATGCGAAACCAAGATTGGTGTAAATGAAATCTACATCCTAACACTTTAGCATTTGGCCAAACTTCAGTTACTGCCTTATGAATAGATTTTTCAAAGTCAATAATAATTTTCTCTGGATTGAAATACAGTGTATCTGTTGAATAAATCTTATATTTTAATAATGTGAAGAGATTTTTGTATGTTTCAGCTCTCTTAAGCAAAATAATAATGGAATGTAATGACCGTTTGCAAAACCATGCACTGTAAATAACTGTGTAAAATATATGATGTATGAAAAGGTGCCGTCCATATATATATTGGATATTTTACACAACATATTGACATTTGTAGTGCAAGAAAAAACAATAATGCGACTTTCGAGTTCATTGATATATAGACAATTCTCACCCTTGCTAGTTTTGATTTCAAATGTCTCTGAAACACTATGCACCTCCTCAGCACTTCTTGGATTACGTCCTGGCAAAAATTTTCGTCTATGGTTATAAATGTTTTTTTCTAGATGTACCATGCCACCCGCAAAAAAAGTGTCTCTTCGTCGGTAGCTGATTATCCTGAAGCATTTACATACGAAGGAAATGTTTTATATTGTCGAGTTTGCGAGAAAAATGTTTCGTGCACAAAAAAGTTTCAAATTGACCAGCATGTCAAGACAAGTCTTCATATCGCAGGATTGCAAAAAAAAAGGCCCACGACAACAACTTATAACAGCAGCAAGTAGCAGTGATTCCACTTCTATAGGCAACCAAAAAAAACATGTGAAGCATTGCTTGCAAGTAATATTCTTCTCCACAAACTTACAAATTCTACATTCAAAGATTTTCTGCGAAAATATTGCTTGAATTAAAAAATACCAGACGAATCAATACTGCGTAAAAATTACATACCAACAATTTACCAACATGTTCTGGAAGAAATACGTAATAAACTTAAAGATGAAATTATTTGGATGTCAGCTGATGAAACTACCGACAGTTGTGGTCGCTATATTGCGAATTTAATTATGGGTGCATTAAGATTAGAGCCTTCTTCTTCCTATTTGGTGGCCTGCAAAGAACATCTTTTTCTGTTACTGTTTCAGGCAGCGTGTTTTGTAGTTCTTGTCGGATAATTTTGGATGGCCTTTCACTCATATGCTCTCCGGCTTTTCTTTTGCAGGAATTACTAATTATTTGCCGATTCAGCTTCTTGGTGTCGGCTTCGTGTGTATGGAGTCCTTCACTTCTGGTAACTAAATACTCGGCCCCAACGGTGAAGACTTTTGATTTGCAATCTTTTTTTGAACATTTCCAAAATGTTTCTCCACATTTTAGTACCTTTTGTCGAAAGTAAGTGTAGTAATTCACACATAACATGTCCTTTCCTCGATTACTTTTTATTAACTTTGCTTCCATATTAGGAACACTTTAAAAAATATACGCACAACCAAGTAATAATGACAAATTAATAATATGTACTAAACTGATATGTAGAAAGGTTTAATAATGATTTAATTGAACAGGCCGGTGCGTACCACCACCCATTTATCAACCCTCATCCTCTACCTGAAAGTACTCGGTGTGGAATTTACTTCTGCAATTACAATCCCTTAAATATGGCTAGGTCATAAACGGATTAGTGGTGTGGAAATTACCTGCGCCCATAGCAATAGCTTGCGATTTTTTTTTTAAATAGTCCCTTTAGTTTTTGAACATAGTGTTGAATCAATCAAAAATTTTGCGACACATCTTACAAGACGTAATCTCCAAGTTAATAAATAATGATTTAAAAGATAGGCTTAACTGAGATTTAAGACACACCTATTATATCTACATACATATTTTAGATAAATGCTCATTATGTGTCAGGAACAAGGAATCTTAAAAATTTATTAAAGCAATGTTCATATTTCCTGAAAATGTTCGTCATAAGACTTGGTGCCGAATTGGACGACGTCGACGACACATGACATAGAACTTTAGTCTTCGAGATTACGACCCAATATGACCGACAAACGGTAATTTCCAGAACACTAATTTGTCATTTAGATTAAAATATAGTAAATACATATTTTTAATAATAAATACACAATTGATGACTAAAATGGCGCCATATTATAAACAATAATCAGCGAATCGTCCGAGGTTTTTTTTTCCCAGTAATATTCCACTCATTCCACTATTAGACAAAAGATTGCACAATGCAGTGTAATTTTTGAATGACACAAGTGAAAACACTGAAAAATATACAAAGCGCCCCAAATAGATATAGTTGAACGGGAATTTGTCACTTTAAAATATAATAAATACGAGGGCTATTCGGAAAGTAAACTCCGTTTGCGCGTTGTTAGGGGATTAGTGGAAGGGCGCAGACATCACTGTGCGAACAGGTGGAGTAGTTCAATAGGCATACAGCAGTCCCAATGGGAAGATCGTACTGCTGTTTGTGATGAAGCCACTGAGAAAGTTGATGAAAAAGTCTGCGAAAACAGGCGGTTCACAATCAATTTCTGTCTTGTCACAGTAAAGTTAGGCTAGTGACAGTTCCGTGCTAGGTGGGTATCAAAAGTTCTTTTCCAGAACCACGAAACCCAACGAATGGGTGCAACCTTAGACTTTCTTTCACGTTATCACGCAGAAGAAGAATCATTTCTAAACAGAATTGTGACCGAGGATGAGACATGGGTCTCATACGTAAACGCTGAGACAAAACAACAGTCAATGGATGGGGATCACACCGGCTCACCGAATAAACCAAAAAAAGCCCAGCAAATATTGTCAGCTAAAAAGGTTATGGCAACTGTTTTCTGAGATGTGAAAACAATTCTTCTTGTCGCGTTCATAAACCGTAGAACGACTATTAATTCCCGAGTCTATTGTGAATCTTAAAAAAAAACTACGGAGAGCTATCCAGACCAAATGCCGTAGGCTGATTTCCGGTGTCGTATTTTTGCGCGACAATGCTCGCCCTCACACCGCTAGACAGACACAAGATTTGTTGCATCAATTCAAATGGGACATTATTGGGCATCCGCCTTACAGCCCAGATTTGGCACCCAGAGATTTTTACTTGTTCATATACATGAAGAAATGGCTTGGGTACAAGCGCTTTGATGACGATGAACACCCGCAAGATGCTATGACAGTTTTTTTGTCACTCCAGGCGGCAGAATTGTATAAAGGGGGGTTTCGAAACCAAGAAATACTGTAGAGCTGTAGCTTTAAGTTGTATAGAATAAAATTTCTGTACCTATGTCTATGTTATGTTTATATTGAAAAAACCGGTCAAGTGCAAGTTGAACTTGCACAATTAGTGTTCCGTATGTTGATTGTTTTTAAAATAAAAAATTTTGTTAGGGTGGTATAAAATGATCAGTGACTTTACAAAACACACCCCAAATGAGTTTTCCACAACATTATATAAATATTTCTTACTCGTGTTTTCACAAGCTTTCATTTGACACAACACTCGATGACCTAGTAAAAAATTTTTTTTTCACTTCCGATTTCACCCCTCAAAACGAACCCCTTAAGTCAAAATTTATGTTACGGTGGTATAAAATGATCAGTGACTTCATAAAAACACACCCCAAATGAGTTTTCAACAAAGTTTGTTTCCAATCTTTACTGAAATCTTGAAATTTTTGTTTTTTTAAATACCAGAATATTAAAGGTAATGCACTCGTGATAATTTTCGTTCAATCTACCCCCCGTGGAGAATATTCCAGGATTTTTTCAAAATTTTTTGATAAGTACTTTTCGAGATAAGGCTCGGGACAGCGATTTTTCGCGATTTTTTGAAAATAATACAAAGAAAAGTGCGCGCAAGTATTACATTATATATATATTTTTTACTCGTGTTTTCACAACCTTTCATTTGACACTACACTCGATGACCTAGTAAAAAATTTTTTTTTCACTTCCGATTTCACCCCCCAAAATTAACCCTTTAAGTCAAAATTTAACTTTCAAAACTACATGGCTCTGATGAGGCCATCAATTCCTCTATTATTACCAAATTTCAAGTTTCTATGACAAATAGTTTCGGAGAAAATCGGGTGTGACAGACAGACAGACACCGAAGTGATCTTATAAGTGTTCCGTACGGAACACGAAAAAGAGGTTACTTTTCGAATAATCTTCGTGTATATTTCTAATAATAAATAAACAATTGATGACTAAAATGGCGCCATATAATAAACAACAAAAGCAAAGACTGAGTTCGAAGTTTAATTCTCAGTAATATTTCTCATTTCGCTACTAAACAAAGGATTGCACAAAACAATGTAATTTTTGAGTGAAACACGTAAAATACCGAAAAATATAGGAGACGTCACAAAGGGATATCGTAATAGTCCACAACGAAATTATGTACAATATTTAGACAGCATTAATAAAAGTAAAAATTCAAATAGAGGGAGAAATATAGTTTTAATGCATATATGAGAGTAAGCCGATTATTTCAATCCGGTATATATACTGATGATTTAGGAAATCAATACACTCGCGTATACTTTATTTATTTGATAGACGTTTCAAAAGGCAGCATCCATCCATAAACAGCATCAGAGTATACATATATGGTTTCTTGGTTCATTCAATATTCTAATCTCAACGAGTAGACACCCTGAAGAGATCTCGTGAAATTGTTGTCGAAACGTCGAAAAGTCACTCCAATTGGATACAGTCAATTTAGAAGAACTGTGATTTGATATGTTAAAAAGTTAAAAATAAAATATATAGAAAGTTAAAAAAGGTAATTAAAGAAATTGGTAGTACTTTCGTTGCAAATATATAGTTCCAAAATAATTCTGAATTTCACTTTCTTAGAGATTTTAATCACATTAAAACTTAACTAAGTTGGGAATGTGGAATCTTTGGCACAATGATACTCCTCAGTATATATCACCACTACACCAAACACTTTATTTTTGCACTCGACGCGCGTTTCGCTAACCATGTTAGCTTCATCAGGAGCGATGATTGACTAAAGCTAAACTACAAATCTACCCTATTTATACTTAGCCTAACCCTTGAATTACTCAAGCGGAACTAATGACCTAGGCAAGGCCATCAGTTCCGGTCAAGTAACCAGTAGAGAGGACTATAAGGAATAGGCCCTCTGTCTTTATTTAAACTACTTTTACATTTTATGATTTCCATACTTTCGTATGCGTTCAACAATCTCCTATCAGATACATTTTTTATTAATCTTAGATTATCTAATGTTACAGTATGATCAGCTTCAAGGGCATGTTCGGCAATGCTAGACTTTTCTGTTCTATTGTATTTTAAGTGTGCTAAGTGTTCTTTAAATCTTGTTTTAATTGACCTTTTAGTTTGCCCAACATACTTTTTGTCACAATCATTACAACTAATTTCATAAATTCCACTTTTCTCACAATTAGGACTTATAGACTAAGGTGAGGCCTACCTTATTAAATACCTTATTGAGTCCCTTGCTATATTTCGGATTATATGGTATGGAGACATACTTGGTGTTATTTTCTTCGCGTGTAAAAAAGGCGGAATTCTGAATATTAAACCTAAACTTATGTCTATTTATTAGCTTATTTACCAAGTCATCGTCATAACCATTAACTCTAGTTATATTTCTAATACGATTTCTTTCTTTATTAAAGTTTACTTTATTCAGAGGGAAAGCACACTTAAAATACAATAGAACAGAAAAGTCTAGCATTGCCGAACATGCCCTTGAAGCTGATCATACTGTAACATTAGATAATCTAAGATTAATAAAAAATGTATCTGATAGGAGATTGTTGAACGCATACGAAAGTATGGAAATCATAAAATGTAAAAGTAGTTTAAATAAAGACAGAGGGCCTATTCCTTATAGTCCTCTCTACTGGTTACTTGACCGGAACTGATGGCCTTGCCTATGTCATTAGTTCCGCTTGAGTAATTCAAGGGTTAGGCTAAGTATAAATAGGGTAGATTTGTAGTTTAGCTTTAGTCAATCATCGCTCCTGATGAAGCTAACATGGTTAGCGAAACGCGCGTCGAGTGCAAAAATAAAGTGTTTGGTGTAGTGGTGATATATACTGAGGAGTAACATTAAAACTTGAAAATATTGAAAAATTACTATAATTTTCTAATTCCTTGATCCTAAAAACCCTGAAAAGGGCATACAAAAACGATATAATCTAGTCAACCAATTAACACTCTCCCTAAAACTCCTTATATACTTTAATTGTAGATAATTAGGAATAAAGATCTTAACAAAAAAAAACGGAAAAGTCTCAGAATACTACTGAATGTGAAATTTAAGATCTACCTTTTTTACCCCCTTCTTTTGAAGCGATATCGCGCAAAAACTGTAGGTTCTCTTCCTACTCAAGCGGGTGGGTGAAATAAAAAAGCCTGTGAAAAATACATTAATTCGTGCAAGTTTAGATAACAATAGCAAATAATGAGAGCAATTTCTCCACTATTACCATCCAGGACCTAAATAACCTAACGTGAATCGATTTTTATAAATGAGGTCTTTCAATGTTTATCGTCACTGCGCAAATGACTACATTGTCTCATTTTCCAAGTGCTGTAGATATTTACAACTAACTACTGGAATTTTCCTTCTAAATATTATAAAATAAAACGACATTCAAATCCCTCGACTCCACCCTGAAATAATAAGTATAACATCATACACTCGAAACAAACCACTCACATTCACTCCCCCTCCCTTTTAACCTCTTATAGGTCTGACTTTAGGTAATTTAGCTTAAAATTGGTTTTTTATGGCAACCAAAAACAAGGAAAAATTCACATAGTACTATTGAAAGTACACAAAATGTATTAGTAAACTATAGGTTTCATCCCCACGTTATTTGTGCACCAAATCTGAAGTTAATATCTCGTTTCGTTGGAGAGTTATTCTGCGAACAGACCGACAAACCACAAGAGATGGGAAAGCAGGTTTTTGTGATCTAGGGACTCTGGAATGTGAAAAAATGCAAATAACTCCGAGAGCAATTTTTTCACGAATACAATACTATTATCTTAATAAGGAAAGTAAAAAAGTTGAGTGGAGTCAAGGCGTCTGAGATATTTACAACTGAAATCTCTACATAGTATTTCTGTTAAAATTGAGAACAATGAAAAAATTACATAATTTCCAGTTTTTTGAACACCCAGAACTTTTGAAATATATAACACGATATATATGAAGCAACCCCTCTAACCCACTTCTCCAGCCCTTTGACGCCTTATATGTTTATGTATAATAATTATACTAAAAATTTGTCCATTATGCTACCAAAAACCCGAAAAATTGTCAAAATACTACTGAAATTATACACAATTTATCGATTTCCACCCTTTTTCAGCATCTTCCCTTGGAGCGATATTGCTTAAAAAGTTTTATATATACGCTCCAAACATAGTAGTCGAGCGAGTTCAAATCCGGGCTTTTGGGAGGGCCAGAAGTCTTTAGACCAAAACATGTCCACGTTATTCGATAACCAGTTTTGGGCTAAATGGCTCGTGTGTGCCGGCGTGCCTTCTCAGAAGCATAATATTTAGCAACAATGTTTTACACAGTTGATATCGGGTAATCCAAGAAGAGTTTCAGTAATTGCGGCTCTACGGTTGTCCTCCGCACAATGGCAGAACCCCTATATGGCGAAAAATTCAAATTTAATATATATATATACATATGTAAGAAAATTGAAATCTCACTTAGGTTGCGAGTTGTGCCAACAGATATACCGAGAAAAGCTGGCAACTACATTTTTCGTGACCTAGGAACTGTGAAACGTGAAGAAGTCAAAAATCTCGGAGGGCGATTTTTTCACGATTAGTATACTTTCCTTACCGAAGGAAGTAAAAACATTTGACAGTTTACTTTGAAAATGAATATATACTGTAGTTTTAAGAGCAGACTACGTAGACATTTTGTTTGCAGTAAATATATAGTAGATGTAGATACAGGCTTAGACGGGAGATTAACGTGTTTGGCGGCATATTTGCACAGGTGATTTAAACCTCGTAAATAATTAATAAGTAATATTTTTTTCGAATATGTTCAATTAAGTCAGGGTTTCCTAATTATGACACCCTGACTAATGCTAAAAATATCGCATAATGCACTCACGTATTTATTTATTTTATTGTTCAATAAAATGTGTGAATTACCCTAATAAAAGTATACCTAGTCCTGACGTCAACAACACAGTCACACAAAAAGAAAGTTCATTACCACGAACCAAAATACATGGAACTAGTTTTTTTTCGACGCAGTTAAAAAAAAGATTTATCGTGTCATTTTTTTTTGGCCAAAAACATCCCTTGAAATAGGATAAAACTATAGCAATAATGTAATGACTCTTAATGAAGTGTGAAAAATGGTACCCCCTGGGATTGATGGATCTTAAAAGTTCCAGCATCTGAGAAAAAAAAATACAGGCTTTCGCAGTCTCAGGATGGGCAAATACGCTCCCCCTCCTAGGGACGACTTTCGACCTTATTAGGAAGATAATCTAGTTGTCTTGAATATTTGGCACAATAAGATAAAAGTACTTGATCCTTTCCGAATTTCAATACATTTAGTTCAGTGAGATTCCAATTTTTTTTCTCATAAAAAAAAAATGTTTCGAACTGTGCGTGATACTACAGTACAAGTGACTGCTTAATTCGACAAAAATTTGTTCCCCTAACCCAATTTTTGAGGCTAGGAGACAAAAAAAAAGGTTATTTATGGTAGGGCTAAATTTGTGGAATAGGATGCCTGGGGAACTTTTTCGAAGCTCGTGCACTTTTGCCACTGCAATGGCCGATGTATGAGCAGGCGCACTCTCTTGGTGAAAGTGCCCTTTTTTACTCAAAATCGCAAATGCACACGTTTCTTTACACTGTATAGTTATTTGGCAACGCTCAAAAATCACTCTGGCAATGATATAAGATATCATAGGTTTTATGACTTAACTGGCTTGTAGTAATACTGACGGAAAGTAATTTTTGACAGAAGTTTTAGGAGTATTAACGAGAATTAATCCCTTCTCAAGCTCAACAGTGTTTTAAATCTAGATTATTGTGGAGTACACTTTTGGTGAGCAAACTGATATGATTTTAGTGTATGGTTTTTGTAACGGCAATGGTCGCAAAAGTGCTCGCGTATATCACGAAAGATTTCCGCATCGTCGGACTCCTAAACATCAGACTTTTGCCAATATTGAGAGGCGACTTCGAGAAATTGGGCAATTTAAGCCGATCAGGAATAATGCTGGGCGGCCTTCACAAGTTAGAGCACCAGAGGAAATTCTTGAAATTGTACACGATAATCCTGGAATCAGTACTCGTTTAATTGAACATCAAACGGGATTATCAAAAAGTACAACTAACCGGATCATTAGACAACAAATTATCCAGGAACTCTTACCTACGGATCTTGGATCCCGTTTGCATTTTTCACAAATTATTCGAGCACGCATAGCGACTGTTCCGGTTTTTCACACTAAAGTCCTATTTACAGACGAAGCACGCTTCCCTCGACGTAGTATAATAAATATGCATATGATAATAATCATGTTTACGATGAAGAAAACTTAGATGCTGTGCAACAAAGACAGTTTCAAAGCGAATTCAATATTAATGTCAACCTTCAAACGATACGTGTCAAAATTTCATGATATTTCGACGATTACTTTACAAGTTATAGTGGTTTTGGTGACGCTACTTTTGATATTCTCAAAACAATGGAAGAAATCGAATTTTGTGAGTTGATTAAACACTGTTTTTTGATGGGAAAAAATACCGTTCAAGCAAAGCAATGACTGGATAAGTGTTACGGGGACTTTGCCGCTGGAAAATCACTAATCAATTACTGGTACGCTGAATTTAAACGCGATCGTACCGATACAAATGATGCTGAAATCTCTGGACGCCCAAATTAGGTGGTTACACTGGAAAACATCAAAAAAATCTACAAAATTGTTTTGGATGACCGTAAAGTGAAATCGCGATAGAGAAAACACCCTAAAGATATCAAAAGAACGTGTTGGTCATATGAACATGAACACTTGGGCATGAAAAAGCTTTGTTCGAAATGGGTACTGCGTTTGCTCACAATGAACCAAAAACAACAACGTGTTGATGATTCTGAGCGCTGTTTGGACCTATTTAAGCGCAATAAAAAGGATTTTTTCATCCGATATGCGACAATGGATGAAACATGGCTCCACCACTACACACCGAAATCAAATCGGCAGTCAGCTGAGTGGACAGCAGCCGGTGAAAGCCGCCCGAAGCGACCAAAGACACAATAGTCGGCTGGGAAGGTTTTGGCCTCTGTATTTTGAGATGCGCATGGGATAATTTTCATCGACTATGCTGAGAAGGGAAAAACAATCAATAGCGAATATTATACAAAGTTATTGGTGCGTTTGAAGGCAGAAATCACAAAGAAATGGCCCCAGATGAACAAGAAAAAAAGGGCTCTTTGATCAAGACACTGCACCGTGTCGCAAGTCAATGATTACGATGGCAAAATTGCATAAATTGAAGTTTGAATTACTTCCTCATCCACCGTATTCTCCAGATTTAGACCCCAGAGATTTGGCTCCTGGTGCTCTTGAAGGAGACTATTTTGATGAATAAAGTCGAATTTTGCAAAAAAAATGTATTTTAAGTAGCTAAACCAAAAAATTTTCAGGCTACGTGTTATATAAAGTAAAATATTATTAAGTTATCTAAATTATCACTACTCGAAATGAGTTACAAATTATTTTATGACATATCATGTTTACTGTAGCAGATGTAATATTAAGTATCTTTACAATATGAAATACTTATAGAACTCATCCAACTTATGATTCAATAAACAGGCTTAACCGAATCACACAACACGCCTATTACACTTAAACATCTCGTCAAGCGCACCTTTTTTTTTAAATAAATCATTTTGAGATTTAAAACTCCGTAAAAAATACCGTAACATTCGAATATTTTGTATCCCGATAGTGACACAGACGATATATTCGAAAATATCACACTATTACCCAGTCACACAGTCAGTCAACAGATCAACAGACACACAAAAAAGGCAAGAAGACCTTGCCAAATAGCCACCGACCTGTCGCACCGCTTTCAATAAAATCGAAAATCATAGAAAGGCAAAGATCAACAGAAGATTTACATAACACATCTTTGGAACAACGCAATTAAACATTGAAGAATCTGCAGCGGTTGCACTCGATATATCCAAGGCGTTCGACCGTACTTACTACGGTGGATAGTTGGCTGAGCTACACTATTATGATATGACTGAAAAGTTTTTTACGAGGGTCGGATTCCTTTCCAACACCTTCACTATCAATGCCAGTGTGCCCCAAGGCTCCATACTCTCTCCTACTTTCTTTGTCATCTCCGTTAACGATCTACTGGAAAGGATCAGGAATTCAACCTACAGCTTTGCAGATGACAGTACACTTATTCTTTTATTCGCTTTGAACGCTCGAACGTCGGCTACTATCCGCTGACAGCAAGAAGTCCTTCGGCTTAACAAAGACCTGAGTCTATTCCATAAGTATTTTTTTGGGAAGTGTTCGATGGATGTAGCCCGCTTAATTCCTCCCAAAGCGGTGCATGCTAGGAGAATGCGCCGCGCTAATACTTCACATCCGTATGAAGTTGAGCTTGTCATTCCTCGTACAACTTTTCAAGCAGTCTTTTATAGGGAGAACCTCCTCCCTATGGAATGATTTGCCGAGGACTGTGTTCCCCACCGAGTACAATTTACAGCGACCCCCCCCGATTCAAGACCAACGTGAATCGCTTTTCCAGCACACGAGTCACTCTTGTAGCGCCTTAGGGATTTCTCTGTAATACATGTACCATGCCTATAAAAAGACACTCTCTTCCATCCCCTCTCTGGTAGTACTGGTTCTCTCATATATACTACCACAAATGAAACGCATAAAAATTCCCCAATGTCGTGTGAAAAGTACATTAAAAGCAATAAATTATATCCCTCCCGACTACTTTCATGTCCTTTCTTGTAAGCGATATAAGCCTCGTTACTTCAAAACCCAAACTTAAATCGGTCAGCCCTATAGTTCAAAATTTATCGCCGCAACAGAACTACAGACGGAAATACCGACGGATTTTATTGACGGTTAAAATACCAAGAAATTTAAACGATTTCCAGGAAATTTAAATAATCTCAATATTTCCAGATATTCATTTGCGTCGGTGATTCCCCTAGAAAACAAGTTAAAAAAAAAAAACATCCAAACAAATCGATGTATAATTACGCATTCATAACTGTTTGTTTCAAAGAATTATCGCAGAGGTTAATGTATGTTGTGGTACTGTAAATCCCATTAAAGATATTTGTTTATAAATAACCTGCTTTTTTCACGATATAATGATGTGTATATGTATTATTTGATTTTCTAATTATCATTGATGTTGTTTCGTAAAGTTTTATTGAACGTTAATATATATATATATATATATATATATATATATATATATATATATATATATATATATATATATATATAAATTTTCTTGAACCATCAATTAATATTTGTTTTCAATTCTTGGGCTTTGGGTTCGTTTTATGAATATTTGGTGTTTAAAATGAAATTTAAATTGACGTTTCGCCCTTTGGTTTAGAGCATTTTCATTTTTTTCTTGATTTCTACAAATTATACAAAATATAAAAATATAATTTACATTTAGGTACACTAGTACAATATTTAACACACACAACCATAAACTATTTACATAAATTCTTAGTTCTATCTTTAAAAATTAAAATCACATGGGACCTACCTTGAATCTCACATATTTTATTTATTACTGACAAGTCGTAGTGGCATTCTTATCGATGTAGATTTTATTTTGTATTATTGATCGGTATTTTTTTTTTTTTTTTTGAATATTAAGCAGGTAGTCTTTTTGTTAATATATTAAGGATGAGTATACACTTTTAAAATATTACCTTATTAAATTTGTATAAATATGGCTAATTCCTTTTATATCACTTTTATCATTGACTGTAAATTTCTCATTTTTTTTAATTTCGATCATTTCTTTTATTGCAAGTTTTCCAATATTAATGTCCCTGTTTAAAATCTTTGTTTCATTAAAGTTGAAATCATGTCCAAGTTCCGTTGTGTGTTTATGAAGTGCTGTTGTTGCATTTTTTGTATACTTGTGTCCGTTGAGTCTGTTTTTTAATAATTGGGTCGTCATACCAATATAATGCATTGGGCAATCTGCACAAGGTACCGAATAAACTACGTTGGATTGGTTCATGGTTGGTACCTGGCTTTTCAAATTTGTAAATAGTGAGCTTAGTTTGTTCTGCGTTTTGTGACAAACAGTTATGTCATATTTTTTTTAGAGCGCCCCCTAGTTTTTCTGATAAATCGCGTGTATAAGGTAGTGGAAGAAATTTGTTCTGATTTTGTTGTTCCATCAAAAGTTGCAATTTACTTCAGAAATCGAAAATAACAATGAAATACATTTCCTGGATACAACTTTAATTAGAAAACATAACAAAATAATCACTAAATGGTATACTAAACCAACGTGGTCTGGCAGGTATTTGAATTTCTACTCTAATCACACAAAGGCACAAAAGGTAAGTGTTATTGTCGGTTTAACAGACCGGGCAATAGCGCTGACCTCACCAAATTTAAGACCGAAAGCACTGAATCAAATGAAATCAGTGTTAATACAAAATGGATTTAGAGAAAAAGACATCAACCAAACAATAAAAACAAGAACATACAAATTCTATAAAAAAATCAAAAAAGGGGAAACCACAGAACAAAATCAGAACAAATTTCTTCCACTACCTTATACACGCGATTTATCAGAAAAACTAGGGGGCGCTCTAAAAAAATATGACATAACTGTTTGTCACAAAACGCAGAACAAACTAAGCTCACTATTTACAAATTTGAAAAGCCAGGTACCAACCATGAACCAATCCAACGTAGTTTATTCGGTACCTTGTGCAGATTGCCCAATGCATTATATTGGTATGACGACCCAATTATTAAAAAAACAGACTCAACGGACACAAGTATACAAAAAATGCAACAACGGCACTTCATAAACACACAACGGAACTTGGACATGATTTCAACTTTAATGAAACAAAGATTTTAAACAGGGACATTAATATTGGAAAACTTGCAATAAAAGAAATGATCGAAATTAAAAAAAATGAGAAATTTACAGTCAATGATAAAAGTGATATAAAAGGAATTAGCCATATTTATACAAATTTAATAAGGTAATATTTTAAAGTGTATACTCATCCTTAATATATTAACAAAAAGACTACCTGCTTAAAATTCAAAAAAAAAAAAAAATACGGATCAATAATACAAAATAAAATCTACATCGATAAGAATGCCACAGTAGTAAATAAAATATGTGAGATTCAAGGTAGGTCCCATGTGATTTTAATTTTTAAAGATAGAACTAAGAATTTATGTAAATAGTTTATGGTTGTGTGTGTTAAATAATTTGTATTGTACTAGTGTACCTAAATGTAAATTATAGTTTTATATTTTGTATAATTTGTAGAAATAAAGAAAAAAATGAAAATGCTCTAAACCAAGGAGCGAAACGTCAATTTAAATTTCATTTTAAACACCAAATATTCATAAAACGAACCCAAAGACCAAGAATTGAAAACAAAATATATATATATATATATATATATATATATATATATATATATATATATATATATATATATATATATATATATAAACTCCTGGACAAAATTAACGCAACAATCTGAAAAGTAATTTATCTTTTTCTTATGTCAGTTTTAAAGTTTATCGAGTATTTGAATAGTAGGCTATGCATATTTTGTTTCGTTGTTCATGACAGAAATCAAAACAATTCGTTTAGATTTACAGTTTTAAAGAATTTTTTAGAAGATAAACAATTTTCTGTAATAATGCGATAGATTTTCTTTAAAAGTAAGCTTATAAATGGTTCCCTTTTTCAAAGTAATACGTTTTTGTGGTAGACTGTTTTATTTTTGACCCCGAACAATTAGAAAAATGAATCGAACAAGGAATTTAACTGAACACGAGGTAGTGCGAGCCTCAGTTTTATGGGACGAGGGATATTGTCAGAGTTATGTTGCCAATTTGTTAGGCAAACATCGTTCCACAATAAGTCGTATGGTAAGACGCTTGAATGAAGTAGGAACTTATTCTAGAAGGCTAGGGCAAGGGCGAAAACGATGCACTAGCAACCTAGATGAACGTTTTATAAGACAATATGCTTTAAGAAACAGGACTGTCACTAGTTCTATAATAAGAAACGAACTCGAAGCTGTTCGCAATGTCACAATTTCTTCTAAAACAGTAAAAGACGGTTAAATGAAGCTGGATTAAACAGTAGGAGACCAGCCACTGCGCCCTTGCTTACTAGAGAGAACAGAGTTGCCAGGTTACGTTTTGCTCGAAATCACGAAAACTGGTCTGTGGATGATTGGAAACAAGTTTTCTCCACAGATGACACTAGGGTTAGTCTAAAACATCCAGATGGTCGTGAGCGAGTATGACGAAGACCAGGAGAGAAGTTTGCTCCTTGCAATATCTCGGCAAGGATTCCATTCGGCGGTGGCTCTGTTATGTTCTGGGATGGCATCTGCTTTGATGCTCGCACAGAGTTAGTTCCTGTCCGTATGAGATCCATGAAAGCTGACTACTATCTTAAGAATATTGTAATAGAACATGTGATGCCTTTCGGTCATTTTGTGGGGCCCAATTTCCTGTTTATGCAAGACAACGCTCGACCTCACGATTACCTTAATCAAGTTGATATAACGATTATGCAATGGCCACCAAAAAGCCCGGATCTGAATCCGATAGAACATGTATGGGATCACCTTAAGAAAAATGTGAAACGTCATATACCTGCACCTAGAAACCTGAGGGAACTTGAAAATGCAGTTATCACAGATTGGGAGCAAATTCCTCAAGATTCTATCCAAAATTTAAGTAGAAGCATGCCTAGGCGCATAAACGCTGTCATCCGAAGTAGAGGAAGCAACACACGCTACTAGTGTCCCAGTTACACCATTAATTTTGTTACTAGTTTCCCAGTTTATTTTTTTCATTATTACATAATTTCAACGATTTTGTTATTAGGTCTTAAGAATAATTTTAATTCAAATCTTATAGAGAAATTTGGTAGCTAATTCACTTTTAAAGTATCCGAATAAGTTTTTTCTAACTTTTTGTGTAACCAATGTTCATAAAAAATTATTAAAATTAATTCATTATAGAGATTTGTATGATTTAATACATTGTTGCGTTAATTTTGTCCAGGAGTATATATATATATATATATATATATATATATATATATATATATATATATATATATATATACACACATATATATATACACATATATATATACACACATATTCGTCAAAAAATTAAAATGAAAAAAAATCCTTTTGCACAGTCTCTTTAAAGCAGGGTTGTCCATATTGGCAAATACTGCTTCGATAGCGGTGCGTAAAAATACCACATTAGGGTATCTGGGTTTGTTAGTAACTTTTTCGATTATGCTCCAAACATAGCAGTCGAGGGGGTTCAAATCCGGGCTATTGGGGGGGGCCAGAACTCTTTAGACCAGAATATGTCTACGTTATCCGATAACCATTTTGGACTAAATGGCTCGTGTATGCCGATGTACCGAAGTGCCTTCTCAGAAGCATTATATTTAGCAACAATATCTTACACAGTTGATCTCGGGTATCCGAAGAAGCGAATTATTTCAGTTGCCGAACGTCCAGCAGACTACTGTATTGAAAACATTTGGTCCCTTGTAAAGAGAAAGGTCAGAGAAAAGACTGAGGACTTTCACTCAGTTGTCTCGCGAGATTCGAAAAATTTGCAGAGTATGCAGAAAATCTCGTCGACAGCATGTCAGGCGATTACTGATGAGGAGGCGATTGGACAACTTACTAAAGTAATTGCGCTGTTGTTAGCACACCAAAAAATGTTCTCGAAACACATTTTTCTCAAGAATACAAGCGGTCACGTTCTTACTTGACAAGACTGTAAATTCCTGAGAAAATTACGCCAGAAAATGATTAATTTATAAATTTTGAATTGATGTAGTATACTGTAATAGACTTTAATCGGTATCTGGGTCACAGTCCAACCGCAGTTATAATAAAAAACACAACCTAGGTACGGCTGCACTTGTACTTTACTCCTAATTAAAAATAAATTTATTTCAATAGCTTTTTTTTCTTCTGGGAATCACTGGACCGCCACATGTGAATTCTGTGCTTATTTTTGTAATTTAACACCTTGAACGCCTCCATATCACTTTGGGTGGAAACTCTTAAATTATGACTCTTTATGGGTCATGATAAAATCAGTGTAAATATTTATTGCACTTGTTTTACGGTGAAACAAAAGCATTATACAGGGTGGCCCAAAATTACCGAAGGGGTTTGAATTCGTTATAACTTTTTTATTATAATTTTGTTTTTTATTTCTTTTCAGCATTTTGTAAAGAAGACTTGGGGAAATTAAAATGGAACAGTACACAATTGAACAACGTGCCTAAATCGTTGAACTTTATTTCTCAAATCAACGGTCCATTGTTTTGACTCAGCGTGCATATCGTCGTTATTTTAATGTGCGGGTTGGACCCTCAGAGTCAACAATAAACCGTCTGGTTGCAAATTTTCGACAACAAGGGGCAGTAAGGAACCTTCCTGGTGCCGGCAGACGACGAACGGTGCACACGGATGACAATATTGAACGGATACAGGAGAGTATTCGGGAAGATGGAGAAACATCAACCAGGAGACGTTCGACACAACTTGGCCTCTCACGAGGGTCGCTGCAGAGAATTTTGCATACAATAAGAATGTTTCCATACAAAATTCAGCTTGTCCAAGAATTGAAACCGACAGATTACCAGCAACGACTTGATTATGCAATTTATTTCCGGCAAAAAGCAGAAGAAAATCATGATTTTATTCATAATTTAATTATGAGCGACGAAGCCCATTTCCAATTAAATGGGTTCGTTAATAGGCAAAACTGCAGGATATGGGCTACGGAAAATCCAAGAGTAGTTCAACAAATATGACAATTACACCCACTTAAGTGTACTGTTTGGTGCGGTGTTTCGTCGGAAAGGATAATTGGCCCATATTTTTTTTGAAAATGAACACGGTGTCGCCGTTTCCATCACTGGTGTTCGATATCGGACAATGTTGGAAAATTTTTTAAGGCCAGCCATGGAAAACCATCCGCAAGTATGGTTCCAACATGATGGAGCCACAGCGCACACTGCGAGGGACACAATGGCTCTTTTACGCGACATCTTTGGTGAATGAATTATTTCGCGTAAAAGCGATTTTAATTGGCCTCCGCGTTCACCGGATTTAACGCTCCAGAATTTTTCCTTTGTGGTTATTTGAAAGGAAAAGTCTAGATTAATAAGCCTAGAACCATCCAGCAATTAAAAAACAATATACGCGACGAAATCAACAACATAACACCTGAAGTTTTGCGAAAGGTTATGGAAAATGTTTTGGAAAGAGCACGATTATGCGAAGCAGGAAATGGCCACCACTTGCGAGATATAATTTTTCATAATTAAATTAAAAATATTCTCCATTAATATACTGTATTTAAAAAAAAAAAAAATTTAATTACGTCTTAAATAAAAAGTTATAATGAACTGAAACCCCTTCGGTAATTTTGGGCCACCCTGTATATATATACACACACATATTTGTCAAAAAATTAAAATGAAAAAAATTCCTTTTGCACGCTCTCTTTAAAGCAGGGTTGTCCATATTGGCAAATACTGCTTCGATAGCGGTGCGTAAAAATGCCACATTAAGGTATCTGGGCTTGTTAGTAACTTTTTCGATTATGCTCCAAACATAGCAAGCGAGGGGGTTCAAATCCGGGCTATTGAGGGGCCAGCACTCTTTAGACCAGAATATGTCTACGTTATCCGATAACCATTTTGGACTTAATAGCTCGTGTATGCCGATGTACCGAAGTGCCTTCTATGAAGCATTATATTTAGCAACAATATCTTACACAGTTGATCTCGGGTATCCGAAGAAGCGAATTATTTCAGTTGCCGAACGTCCAGCAGACTACCCTACTGAAAACATTTGGTCCCTTGTAAAGAGCAATAGCTTTTTTTTTCTTCTGGGAATCACCGGACCGCCACATGTGAATTCTGTGCTTATTTTTGTAATTTAACACCTTGAACACCTCCATATGACTTTGGGTGGAAACTCTTAAATTATGTGGTTTTGTTTTTCAAGTCTGTCTCATGACACTTTATGGGTCATGATGAAATCAGTGTAAATATATTATTTTGGTGAAACAAAAACATTATACTTGGTCAACTTAATATTTTATCTAAATACAACTTGTCCAATATTGTACCGTGTATATTATATACAGAGTGTCTCCAGCTCAATGGCCTATCAAGGTCTTCGGACATTAATGCAATTTAATGCGATTAGTTGCAGCAACTTTTCATAAGCACAAACTACCCAGAAAACAATGAAAATATCTATCTACCAGGTGTACAAGTATGAAATGCGGATTTCAGACAACAGATGGTGCACCAATGCAGTTTGTGCTATAAAGATTTGATACTGCGCCATTTTGTTGTGTCATCAACAAGTGTCAGACGCGCACGAGATATAAATTGGAAAAGTGTGTGCATAGTTTGTATTGTTGGGTTCAATATGTCGAAATTTATATCGAACAAAGAGCATTCGCGGACAGCAATAATTTTTTGTTTTCATTTGAAGAAAACTGCTGTTGAATCATGCCGAGTACTTCGAGAAGCTTATGGTGAACATGCTCCATCGCAAGATACGTGTGAACGGTTTCAGCGTTTCAAAAGTGGTCACTTCGATGTTGCAGACAAGGGACGTGGGAAACAACCAAAAAATACGAAGATATGGAATTGCAAGCATTGTTGGACGAAGATGATTCGCAAACACAAAAACAACTCGCCGAGCAATTGGGCGTTAGTCAACAAGCTGTTTCCAATCAGCTACGAGAGATGGGAAAAATTCAGAAGACCGGTAGATGGGTATCACATGAGTTGAACAACAGGCAAATGGAAAAATCCAAAAACACGTGTGACATTTTGCTCCCTCGGTACAAAAGGAAGTCTTTTTTGCATCGTATAGTTACAGCGGATGAAAACTGGATTTATTTTGAGAATCCCAAGCGCAAAAAATCATGGGTAGACCCAGGCGCACCATCCACATCGACCACCAGACCGAATCGCTTTGGCGGTGTTTGGTGGGACCAGAGGGGCGTGGTCTATTATGAGCTATTAAAACCTGGGGAAACAGTTAATACTAAACGTTACCAACAACAATTGACCGATTTGAACCGATCGTTGCTTGAAAAATGGCCCAGAATACCGAAAGAGGCAACACAAAGTCATTTTTCTTCATGAAAATGCTCCATCACATACGGCAAAACCAGTCCGCGACACGTTGGAAGCACTCAGCTGGGACGTTCTACCCTATGCGGCTTACTCACCAGACTTGGCTCCTTCCGATTACCACTTGTTTACATCGATGGGCCACGCACTTGCGCTTTGATTCGTACGAAGATGTGAAAAAATGGCTCGATGAATGGTTCGCAGTAAAAGGGGAAGATTTTTACTTGCGTGGTATTCACAAATTGCCCGAAAGATGGGAAAAATGTATAGCAAGCGATGGAGCATACTTTGAAAAAGCACTTTTTATCATTCTTCCGAATTTAACATTTTTTTTTAGAAAAAAAAATCCGCATTTCATACTTGTACACCTGGTATACACTATGTTATTATAGCAACGAATGACGCTTTTGGTGTTTTATAGATGCGCATAGATAAAATCCCAGACATCACAGAAGAAATCACATCGGCCTTGAAGGACATGAAAAATAACAAAGCTCCGGATGAAGACAATATTGTAGTAGAGGCAGTTAAACAAGGAGATCAACAAATTATCAAATCACTTAAAATGTTATTCAATAAATGCCTCCTGGAAGGAATGGAATAATACAACTATTGCCATCATGCATGAAAAGGAGATACTTCAGACCTTACAAACTATCGACCCATTAGCCTCCTGAGCCCTGTATCCAAGTTATTCATGAAAATACTTACCAAACGCCTAGCAAATAAATTCGAGATTTTTCATTCAAAAGAACAGGCAGGTTTCCGCTCGGGGCATGGAACAAACGACCATCTGCTTACAGTTAAAAACCTCATTAAAAATGTATAGAATATAATAAGCCTCTTGTACTCATATTTGTGGACTTCGAAAAGGCTTTTGATTCTGTAAATCAACAGAGACTTTTGGAAGCCCTTGCTAAGTACCGTATTGAACATCGATAATCCAAAGTAATTAAATACATATGTGAAAATGCCACCGCTCATGATAAAACACTAAGTAATCAATCCACCAGGAAATTTCGAATCGAAAAAAGGAGTGCGGCAGGGTGATACGCTCTCACCCAAGCTTTTCGTAATACTTCTAGAAAGTATTCTAAAATCAATAAACTGGGAAATAATGGGACTTAACATTGACGGTGAAAAGTTAAATCACTTCTGTTTCGCCGACAACATTGTCTTAATAACAGAGAAACACAACTATGCTACACATGCTTCATGAAGCTTTAAGAAAGGTCCCAGTTTATGACAAATCTTGTATTAAGCGACACTATAAAACTGAATAACGTAGCACGAGCACCAATATAAATATCTTCCAACTCTTATTAAGTATGTCATATACCTATTTCTAATAGTCTTCCATTTATTTTGAATTTTTTAATTTTTACCCTTGTTTTTAATACACTTACGCTATAACATAATAGTTGTCAAGACAAAACAAAAATGTAGGCATTGCCAAATTTTGACATATCTATTAAGCAAATAAAAATAGTTTAATTTGTTGTAGTAAGTGACGTATAGAGGTAATAGTTATGGATTTTCCTAAAAATGAATTAATTGATATGGTGAGGCGGGAAAAAATTATTTTTTTGGCAGTAAGGCTTCACGGAGCGAAGTACCCTAATAGACGTATACCATCTAAAAAATCTTTTCAGTGCTTAATGGAACGGTTTGATGGTAGCGGTAGCGTTGAGTATACGAAACGGAAAGTAGTAAAACAGAACGCTACCAATGAGCAAAAAGAAATGGAGCTTTTACTTCATGTTGAAGATAATCCCCAAATCAGCAGCCGTCAACTAGCTGACTTATCTGACATATAGAACTACACCAAGGACTTCAAGATCGTGATTTTGAACGACGAGTAAACTTTTGTACCACCAGAAATGGAGCAATAGAGGCCGATCCAAATTTTTTATCCAAAATAATGTTTTCTGATGAAGCTACGTTTCGCAGTAATGGAGCAGTTAACAGCCATAAAATGCATTATTATTCAACAGTTAATCCATTTTGGGTCCGGATTAAATTTTCGAATTATTGGTCCATATTTTTTCCGCCAACCGCTTAACGGGCCTAGACATCTAAATTTTTTGCAAAACGAATTACCCCAGCTTCTTGAAGAAGTTGATAACTTTGAAAGGGAACAAATGCGGATTTAACAAGAAGGAGCTCCTGCTCATTACCACCGGGAAATTCGGGAATTTTTAAAAGATGGTTACACAAAAATGGATCGGTAGAGATGGATTCATTAAGTACCCCCCCCCCCCCCTTCGATCATGTGAGTTAACTCGTTTAGACTTCTTTTTGTGGGGCTACATTAAAGATCGTGTTTATGTAAATCCCCCTACAACACCAGTAGGTATGGAAAATAGGATACGGGATGCGTGCAGGACAATAACGCCCTTTATGCTAAAGAAAGTGAAGGAAAATATAGTAAAACGACTAAACATGTTATTCAAGTAGACATGCATATTTTTGAACATTCATTACGTCATAATTAATCATTAAATACGTTAAACTATATTAAAATTATGATTAGCTATTTGTTTGTTTTCACAATAGCGTAAGTGTATTAAAAACAAGGGTAAAAATTGAAAAATTCAGAATAAATCAAAAATTATTTGTTGGAGGGTTTTGTAAAATCAATCAGAAAAATAATAATATACAGGATGTGCCATTTAAAAAATTTTGGAATTTTCAGTTTAAAATAGTCGAAATGCATAAATTTATTTTGAACACCCTGTAGCATGTAACTCAAATTTCTTTACATATATCATTTTTTCCGTCTCTATAGAACGCTCGTACCAATTATGAGTATTCTACCTTCAGAAACAATGGCGCTATTGGCATTTTTTTACAAAACTGAAAACTAGTATTTTAAAAAAAAATGAAATATTAGAAAAACTACTAGGTATAGGTATATAACATTATTAATAGAAAAGTTATAAAATTTTACGCAGAATTTAAAAATAAATTAGAAAATCGGATGTTCCATTAAAAAAAAACATATGTTATATCGGCCACACTTTTTTGAAGTACCCTGTATATTCAAAAGTAATTTTAAACTGTGCACCCTAACATTCCCTAAAACTATTGTATTTAATATTTTTTCGTCATTCCCGAAACAAATGAGATAATGAACTTGACTCTATCGTTGACTCACCCTGTACAAGTGTACCGAACGGATGACGTACGTTAACTAAATTTGAATGGAGCTCAAACTTCAAGATGGCATAACTAACTGCGGAATATGCAGCCACAATCATCTACATGTCAACAGCAGGTCGCAATGCAACCACCTAAGATATATTCTCGTGCTGTTTTCTTTATAAATCAAACAAAAACTTTATTCTAACACCTTTATTTATATTCGGAAAATGGCTGGTCCCAAATAAGTCAGTTTTAAGTGATTTAGTTACATAAACTTTTTTTCCTATTTTATTGCCGTCACAAACGAGCTTGTATATATGTTTTTAATTTAAAATCTGGAACGTCATAACACCCAACCGCTGTGCTAGCACCGGATTCGAACCACCAACTATTTATTTACATTAAAGAAAACACACACACACACAAATTTTACAGCTTAAAAACTGTCGCCTAATAAGCTTCAAAATATTTGCAGACCTTTTTTGCTTTGCTTACCCTGCTCTTAACAGATCAAATATACCAAAATATTATTGTTCAAAAGTTATATAATTGTTTTTTTCGCAGAATGCGACGATAAACACAATAAATCGAAAAAAAAATACTTGAAAATACATACAAGATATAAAAAGGCAGATTTTTAGACTAATACATCCAAAAAAACTATGTGGGATGAAATGGGGAATTTTGTACTTACTTGCTACAACGTGAATAGAAAAGTGTCGAAATAGGTCTGACGATAACCACGGAAAAAACAAAATTAATGGTCGTTTCTAAACATCAAACCAACAATTGACAATTATTCCTCGAAGGAAAATAAATAGAATGTGCAGAAAAGTACAAATATTTAGGCACCTATATCACAGCCGACATTTACCAAGACACTGAAATTAAAACCAGAATAGCGGTTGCAAAAAAATCATTTTTAAAATTCCGGACAATGTTCTGCAACAGAAACTTATCCCTAGCTCTAAGATTAGGTTTCCTGGAATGCTACGTGTGGTTCCAACTTTTGTACGGGGTCGAGACATGGACGTTGTAGCAATATACTACTAAGAAGCTAGAAGCATTTGAAATGTGGCTCTATCCAAGAATATTAAAAATCCCATGGAAAGTCAGAATCACTATTGGGGTTAAGCCAAGGCAGAAAAGTATTGACAATCATAAAAATACGAAAAACTTAGGGCATGTACTCAGAAATGACAAATATTCACTATTGCAAACTATTATGAAGGGAAGAGCGGACAGTAGAAAGGATGGATGGATGTTTGTGGGGCTGGGCGCATCAACTGCAAGGTTATTTAACGCCCAGTTGTATGAGTTAGACTTGGAAGTTCAATTTTCTGAGGTAATTTATAACGTCTGTAATGTGTTCTGCAGGATTTTTAATGATAGTAAGTTAGAGGGAATGTTATATCTGTTTCTGGTGAGTTGAAAGTCACTTGCTTCAAAGATATGAGCAATAGTGAGAGGAGATCCGCATATGGAACATGATGTTTCTTGTTCGTTTTTCAGAAGATAGCAGTGAGTAGCGTGTGTATGACCAGATGCAATTCTCCTCATAGTGACATTTTCTTTTCTTGTTAAGTTTGGTAAGTTAGTGGGAGAAGCGCATTTGATTTAAGGGGCCATAGTTTATTGTTGGGGTTATCAAGGTCCCATTGTAGTTGGAAAAGGGAATTGTGAATGGTAATTAAATGGGAGTTAAAATCAGAGAAGTGATTGTTGTCCAGGTTTGGTATACCTCTCTCAATAGCAAGTTTAGCGTAGTGATCTGCTCTGCCGTTTCCTCGATTGCCAATGTGACTGGGCAACCAGAATAGGGAGATTGATCGATGCTTCAATTTAGCAGTGTAACTCAGGTCAAAAATTTGTCTGATGTAATTATAAGACAGGTTTCTAGATTTGATGGAGGACAATGCGCTGATGGAGTTCGAGATGATGAGAATATTTTTGTGTGTTAGGGCAAATCTCATAGCCTCCTTTATTGCCAATAGCTCTGCTGTAAAGATGGTTGCGTAGTGAGGGAGTTTGAGCATTCTGATGGTCGAGTTAGTGATGAAAGCAGCGCCTACTCCCTTGTCGGTTTTAGACCCATCGGTGTAAATGAGAAAATGGTTGGGGTATTTGGTAGCAATGTTATCTAAAAATAATTTGTTGCAAGATCTATTGGAGGGGTGAGAGAGAGCCAAGGGAGAAATGTAGGTTGCAGAGGATATTTGTATTTTGGAGAGGTAATGTTGTGTAGAGAGAGCACAGAAGATATTCTTGGGAGGATCGACTTGTGGGAGAACGCTTAATTGGGTAATGAACGTTGAAAAGATTGAGAGAGTGCTTAGTGTGAGGCCTGTGTGTGTGTAAGTGAAAGGGTGTCGGAAGAAAAAGTCTTGGCTGAGAAACATCAGAGAATAGACCGACATGAATGTACGGAAGTTGTTTTTGTTGCGAGGGGCAGAGACATGTAGGGAAGTGGTTGCCAACTTCCATTAGGAGAAGGCATGAGAAGATTATCAGCTAAACCATGTTGCCTGTCAAAATATCATATATTTATAGATATACAATGCCTCATTAAGCCCCACACCACCAGTAGCAAAATCGAACTCGGAGTTAGACAAGGAGACAAAATGCCGCAAAACTGTTTACTGCAGTTCTAGAATATGCATTTAAAAACCTAAATTGGGACAGTAAAACAGTTAGGACTGATAGCGAACAGAAACCTTAATTCTTACCGAACCCCCAGTAAGAAAACAAGTAGTTCAAAAAAAAAATAGAAAGGTCATATTAATAAAAAAAAAAACAAGAATCTCCGCAGAAAAATTAAAGTAGAGGATATCACAAATCAAAATGAGCAGGGCATGTCGCAAGATCGAAGAATGACAAAAAGATCCTAGAATGGATACCGAGAGCTGCCGAGAGATCTAGAGATTCCTGCTATCCAGGATCAAAGAATTTGGAAGCATTTAGAAAAAGCAAATGCCCAGTAGTGGAAACAAACAGCTGTTTGATACTGACTTTTTTCTGTTTTATTGACTTTTCGAATTACTACGAGCTTGTATACATAATTTTTAATTTAAAATCTAGGACATCACAAGACCCAATCTTGAGAGCGGGATTCGAACGAGCGACCTTCGGGTCACTTGGTAGGCTCTCAAGGCTTTTGATGATGTTGATGAAATGAGTGGGTGAGAGAGTTAGAGGCATTTACACCAAATATATCATGTTATATTTGAAAATTCCGCTATGATTTTATGGTTTCTACTTTCAATACAATAAATATGCAAAAGAAAATATCAAATCTGAGTTGTAAATATCTCAAAAGTCCTTCCTCCTTCCTGTCATTTAAAATATCGAATTGTAGTTGGTATTTGGAATGATTTATTATTTATAGTGAGAATGTCAAATTCAGTATTTATGTTAGAACTATGGTACAGAAAATATAGCCATCGTTACAGAAAGACAAACAGGTGGGAGCCAGCCGGCTTCGCTTTGCGGCAACGTTTTGTTTCACGTGATTATCTTTCTATAGCTATAGCTATATTTTTTGTGGCTACGTGTTTATGGCGGAATTACTGAGTAAATCACCTGACCGATTTTTTATTAGTCCATATTTTTTGTCCAAAACCTTTCCCTTCCTTCTATCTTATCTTATTTTTAATCTGGAGTCTATTTTAACCAATTGTTTATTATCGACTTAATTATTTTGACAGGAAAATTGCCAACATTTAAAGCCTAAACTCAAGGCCTATTTTCAAAAGCAGGATGTTGATAAAAATTTAGTGCTGGTTTTTACATACTTATGTATGTTTGCCAGTGCGTTATCAGAAATTATCTTAATTTGAAAACCTTATCAATGCAAACATAAAAGTTCTCAAGTATATTACTTTGTTACAGTTCCCAGCATCACAAAAAAAATCTTTCCGATAAATTTTCGACGAATAAATTTCAACGAACTAAAATTAAATATTATTGTCCTAAGAAATTTGGATTTTTATCGTAACTGATAACTTTTCATTTTTATGTTGTAGATTAAAAAACTCTCAAGATATAGCTGATGAATAATAATTAAAATTATGCAGGACTTAAAAAATCCACTTTGAATATTTTACCCTGTAAAAAAAAATAGGCAACATGTTTTATATCCAATACTTATTTCAAAATACTAAGTTTTAAAATAAATAGTGAATTTAACATTCTCAAACTAATAGTATGGTAGTGTGCAAAGTAACGACTTCAGAAATATTTACGACTGAAACCACATAGGTCTCATTAAATCATACTTCTTTTGGAAATAATGAACAAAAAAAACCAGCTAAGTACAGGGTGGCCCAAAATTACCGAAGGGGTTTGAATTCCTTAAAACTTTTTTATTATAATTTTGTTTTTTTTTTCTTTTCAATATTTTGTAAAGAAGACTTGGGAACTTAAAATGGAACAGTACCCAATTGAACATCGTGCCCAAATCGTTGAACTTTATTTCTCAAATCAACGGTCCATTGTTTTGACTCAGCGTGCATATCGTCGTTATTTTAATGTGCGGGTTGGACCCTCAGAGTCAACAATAAACCGTCTGGTTGCAAATTTTCGACAACAAGGGGCAGTAAGGAACCTTCCTGGTGCCGGCAGACGACGAATGGTGCACACGGATGACAATATTGAACGGGTACAGGAGAGTATTCGGGAAGATGGAGAAACATCAACCAGGAGACGTTCGACACAACTTAGCCTCTCACGAGGGTCGCTGCAGAGAATTTTGCGTACAATAAGAATGTTTCCATACAAAATTCAGCTTGTCCAAGAATTGAAACCGACAGATTACCAGCAACGACTTGATTATGCAATTTATTTCCGGCAAAAAGCAGAAGAAAATCATGATTTTATTCATAATTTAATTATAAGCGACGAAGCCCATTTCCAATTAAATGGGTTCGTTAATAGGCAAAACTGCAGGATATGGGCTACGGAAAATCCAAGAGTAGTTCAACAGCGACAATTACACCCACTTAAGTGTACTGTTTGGTGCGGTGTTTCGTCGGAAAGGATAATTGGCCCATATTTTTTTGAAAATGAACACGGTGTCGCCGTTTCCATCACTGGTGTTCGATATCGGACAATGTTGGAAAATTTTTTAAGGTCAGCCGTGGAAAACCATCCGCAAGTATGGTTTCAACAGGAGGGAACCACAGCGCACACTGCGAAGGACACAATGGCTCTTTTACGCGACATCTTTGGTGAACGAATTATTTCGCGTACAAGCGATTTTAATTGGCCTCCGCGTTCACCGGATTTAACCGCTCCAGACTTTTGCCTTTGGGGTTATTTGAAAGGAAAAGTCTATATTAATAAGCTTAGAGCCATCCAGCAATTAAAAAACAATATACGCGACGAAATCAACAACATAACACCTGAAGTTTTGCGAAAGGTTATGGAAAATGTTTTGGAAAGAGCACGAATATGCGAAGCAGAAAATGGCCACCACTTGCGAGATATAATTTTTCATAATTAAATTAAAAATATTCTCCATTAATATACTGTATTTAAAAAAAAAATATATATATAATTATGTTTTAAATAAAAAGTTATAATGAACTCAAACCCCTTCGGTAATTTTGGGCCACCCTGTATAAGTCAACCTTGTGCAACTAGTGTTCGTACAGTGATTGCTTTTAAAACAAAAATTTTGTTACCCTAAATGAGTTTTCAACAAAGTTTGTTTCCGATCTTTGTTAAAAACTGATGACCCTGAATTTTTTTTTTTTTTATATATATATACCACATAAATTACACTGATAAACAAAATTGTAACTTTGTCGTTGGCAGTAAAAACAAACATTAAATCTGTTAGTCGAGAATTTTATTCTCTTAAGTAATTTAAAATATTTCAAAAAACAATGACTTCCTAAACCAAAAATGTAAAGAAGTCTTATTATGAAGTTACGATCTAAAATTTTCTAGCAAATTTAGATCCTGGTTGGTCCCTTTTGATTGTCCAGCAGTAATCTGCCAACATATTTGGGTTCCATTTGCCCTGGTAACGTTTTTTCCATCTTAGAAATGTCCTGATGGAACCTTTCTCCGTGCTTATCGCTCACAGCCCCCAAATTCTGAGGAAAAAAACCAGGTGCGAGTCTAAAAAATTAATCTTGAGTGACATGTTGCAACCCAATGCTTGATAAGCCAACAATAGCTCGCTAACCAACTCTCTGTAGTTCTCACTCTTGTGGTTACCCAAAAAATTTGCAACAACATTCTTAAAGATTTCCATGCTGGTTTTTCTAAATCGCTCAATTTTTCTTCGAATACCGGATATTTTATTAACTCCCTGATTTGAGGTCCTACGAAAATACCCTCTTTTATCTTTGCATCTATTATTTTGGGGAATTTTTCTTTTAGATACAAAAATCCACTCCCATTACGATCCATTGCCTTCACAAAATTTTTGATCAGGCCCAATTTGATATGCAATGGTGGAAGAAGTACTTCAGATGGCTCTACAAGGGGTAAATACTTCACATTTTTTTTGTCCAGGAATTAAGGATGCACGCGTAGGCCATATTCTTTTATGATAGTGGTTTGTTCTGTGTCGACTGTCCCATTCACATAAAAAGCAGCAGAATCTAGTATAACCCAGCTGAAGTTCGAGTAATAGGGCAACAACTTTTAAATCGCCACAGATGTTGAAAAAATATGTACTGTACTTGATTTTTCCAAGTAATATTTTCATGTTTTCATAAGTTTCTTTCATATTAGCAGCATGGGCCAGGGGTACAGAAGGAAGTATATTTCCGTTATCCAGTAACACTGCTTTTAGGCTTGTTTTAGAAGAGTCAATGAATAAACGCCACTGGGAGGGATCAAAATCGATTTCCAAAATCTTCATACTCCCAGTTATATCATTACAATACACCAAGAAAAGTATGATCTGAAGTGTTGATCACGATTTCGAAAATAGCTGAATTTATTTTCATGATGTAGCAAATTCCATCCTTTTAATCGAGATCCTAATAGTTTTGTCTGCTTTTTTGACAAATTTAAATAGCGAACCAAATCGTTTAGGTCTCCTTGAGTTATCAAATGTGGCTTGGTTAGAATTTCTTCAAACTCCAGAGTCATCGTCCTCATCAACACATTGGCTTGAAGCGGATGATTACACTGTGTGTAATTTTTTAAGTTATGGAAAAATAACCATATACGGACACCACTACGTGATAGTAGACCAAAAAAAAAAAGACCCGTGTCTCCCAGTTTTTCCGAAAGTCATGCACTTTTTTTTTATGGGCCCCCAAAGATTTGAGGCCTGGGTGTAATTTTTGCAAAAAACTCATCATATTCTGAGGCTCATATCTTGCAAACCGTTCGGAATTTTAATTTACTTTCTGTGGCAAAGTTGTAGCCCTTGTCATAAGGAACAAAAATTGTGAACATTTAAAGTAAAAAAAAAACTTCATCTTCAAGATCAAAATAGCTAAAAACTGTAAAAAATTCGATTTTTTTACCTTTTTTTCCCTGTTTAGGCCCATAGCTAGCAAACCGTTCAAAATTCAAGGAAACAATCAACTACAAAAATGTAGCTAAGATCTTAGTAAACAACTTTCTAGAATATATGAACTTCCTAGGAATGATTCTTAACACTGTTTAGGTAGCCGCAAAAGTAAAAAAGGTAAAAAAAGACCCGTGTCTCCCAGTTTTGCCCCAAGTAATGCATTTTTTTTTTATGAGGCCCCAAAGATTTGGGGCCTCGGTGTCATTTTTGCAAAAAACTGATCATATTCTCAGGCTCATATCTTGCAAACCGTTTGGAATTTTGATATACTTTCTGAAGCAATGTTGTAGCTCTTGTCATAAAGAACAAAAATTGTAAACATATAAAATCCAAAAAATTTCATCTTCCAGATCAAAATCGCAAAAAACTTTAAAAAAGTAGATTTTTCGGGAAAATTTTCACTTTTGCGGCTACCTAAACAGTGTTAAGAATCATTCCTAGGAAGTTCATATATTCTAGAAAGTTGTTTACTAAGATCTTAGCTACATTTTTGTAGTTGATTGTTTCCTTGAATTTTGAACGGTTTGCTAGCTATGGGCCTAAACAAGGAAAAAAAGGTAAAAAAAAATCGAATTTTTTACAGTTTTTTGCTATTTTGATCTTGAAGATGAAGTTTTTTTTACTTTAAATGTTCACAATTTTTGTTCCTTATGACAAGGGTTACAACTTTGCCGCAGAAAGTAAATTAAAATTCCGAACGGTTTGCAAGATATGAGCCTCAGAATATGATGAGTTTTTTGCAAAAATTACACCCAGGCCTCAAATCTTTGGGGGCCCATAAAAAAAAGTACATGACTTTCGGAAAAACTGGGAGACACGGGTCTTTTTTTTTTGGTCTATTATCACGTGGTGGTGTCCGTATATGGTTATTTTTTTTCGTGTTGCACTGCGTTATTTTTTTGTTTGTTTTTTGTTGGGCAGGGCGCATCGACAGCTAAGATCATTTAGCGCCCACTAGAGTTAGTTTGGTATAAATAGATTAGACTATGAAGTTGAATTCTTTTAAGTAATTGGTTATCTTTTCTTTAAGTGGGACAAAAGATTTTATGAGGATGGTGATGTTGGATGGGATGCCGTGGGGTGTCTCTCAAGTTTTGATGTTGAATGGATTCGATTAGATGTAACACTGATAAGGGGGAGTCACATTTAGGACAGAGTGGAGGGGGATCTCTCTTTAATAGGTGTACATGTGTGGAGTAGGTGTGTCCCAATGCCAGTCTTCTCATTATTACATTATGTCTTCGGTTCAATTCTGTGGAGTTAAGGGGAGGAAATACATTGGTTTTGATGGACCATAATTTGTTGTTGGGGTCTTCCAAGTCCCATTTGAGTTGGAAGAGAGAGCTGTGTAGGTGTTTTATGAAGATGTTAAAATCAGAGTAGTGATTCTCTCCCATGTTCATACTGCCCCTTTCTATGGCAAGTTTAGCAAGATAATCCGCTCTGTCGTTATGAGGGTTGCCTATGTGACTGGGCAACCAAAGCAAGGATATGGTACGTTTCTTCAAGGTGGCCGTGTACATCAAATCCAGAATTTGCCTGATATAGTTGAAATTGAGATTTCTAGAATTGATGGCTTTGAGAGCGCTAAGGGAATCAGAAATTATGAGAGTTGGATGTTGGATGTTTGCTTGGAGGGAATATCTGATAGCCTCCTTTATTGCCAACAATTCTGCGGAGAAAATAGAAATATGTTTAGGTAATTTAAACATTTGAACGATATTATCAAAAAAGAAGGCAGCCCCAACTCCCTTTTCTGTCTTTGATCCATCTGTGAAGAAAAGTAAATGATTGGGATAGATATTGGATAGTCTGTCAAGAAAGAGCTTGTTAAAGAATATATTTGAATGTTCTGATTTTTTATAGGAATGCAAAGTTAGGTCAATGTTGGGGAGAGGGGAGAGCCAGGGAGGAAAGGTGGTTTGGAGGGGGTAGTTGTAATAAGGGGGGGAGATATTGTGCTGGATGAGTAATTTGTTGATTCTGTGGGGAATAGAATCAGTGGGGAATGTAATGTTTGGTCTGTGGACATTGACCAGGTTGAGTGAGGATCTGGTATGAGGTCGATGTAGGGAAGTTGAGTAAAATTTTAACAGTGAGAGTTGGCGAGATAGTTGGAGTGACTGAGTGGATGCGATGCACTGTAAGCTAGTGATTGGGGTGGTTCGGAATGCGCCTGTGGCCAGTCGGAGACAGCAATTTTGTATAGTTTCAAGAGGCTTCTTGACATGAGGGCTTGCGGAGTCATAGATGAAGTTGCCGTAGTTGATTCTGGAAAGGATAAGAGACTTGTATAGATGAGAGAGAGAATGAAAGTCTGCGCCCCAGGTCGCGCCAGAGAGCATTCGAATGAGATTGATGTCAGTTATGTATTATTATTATTATGCGTTATGTATCGTCAATCTCAACGGACCCAGATGCAACTCGTATAGATAAATTTTCACTATGAGGGACTGGTCTCATGGCTGAGGGTAAATTAGGGTAAATAACTGTGTTTTTTCTTGAAATTTATACCATTTACGTCAGTAAGACAAAAATAGCAGTCCAAAATGCGATCTCTTGGTTCGGTCCAAATCATGTGTACAGCAAACGGCATATGACGGAACCCTTTCTCCCAGTCGGTTAAATTCTTCACACACGTTATGCAACAAATATGAGGGGCCCAGGATTTGTCTTGATGGGCCGCATCGAAATCAAAATACCGGTGATAACTCTCCAATACTAGTTTTGTGAACTTTCGTCTTTGTTTTTTGAAAACCAGTTTACCACAAACATAACAAAAAGAGTTAGGATCGTTACTACACTTTCTCGACATGTTAACGCAGTTAGTAAATCACAATATTTTGATGAAATTACAGACAAATAATTCTATGACTATTTCTTCGCGAACGTTCCTTTGCTTTTATTGCCGTAGTACTAGTTATAAGTATTACCGTATCACAAGAGAACTGAAGCTAATTGAAACAAAACAACTGCAGTTTACTAATGAGGGTAGTTAGCTAAAACAGTATTAGCTATCAAAATTCGTGTGGCATGACTAGTGTTGACCAGTGTTATCAAATACACTTGTGATAATTTTCGTTCAGGTTAGTTCAGGTTACACACTACACCTCGTGGGCAATATCCCAGAGTTTTTTCGAAATTTTTGATCAGTACTTTTCGAGTAATTTCAACTCTCTATGTCGAATAGCTTCGGAATAAATCGGGAGTGACAGACGGACAGATAGGCACTGAAGTGATATTATAAGTGTTCCGTATGGAACATTAAAAATAACACAATATGCGGCCTTCTCGACCCCGAAAACCCTTGAACGGATTTATAACACGAACCTGACAAAGTTAACTGGAAAGGACAAGAAATCCAATCTACAGTTTTGCAGATGGCAGTACGCTTATTTTTCATTTGGTGTGAACGCTCGAACATCGACTAATCATGCCAATATCCGCAGATAGCAGGCAGTCGTTCAACTTAACAAAGACCTGGAAGAAATTCTATCTTGGAGTGACAGTAACCAAGTAGAATTTAATGCTACAAAAACCCAGGCAACAGTTTTTTCCAAAAAAGTTAACGTTGTTGAACCCGAAATAGTTATATCGGGGCACTCCATTCGTGTAGTATCGTAACTCAATCTGCTGGGCGGTAATTTGGGAGTAAATATGGCTTGGCAATGAACATGTAGCATGCATACCAAAAGAGAGCTTCTCAAAAGCTGGGAATAGTATTTCGAACTAGAAAGCTTTACTCTCCACAACAACTTGTAATTCTGAACAAAGCTGAAATTTGACCGACTATGGAATACTGCTCCCATGTTTGGGGCTCTGCTCCCAAACATACACTGCATTTGTTGGATTCTATCTAGAAAATAGCTGATCGCCTGATTGGAGACACGCAACTGGGTGGCGGCCTGGATTCGTTGGAACATCGAAGAACGGTTGGCGACTTGAGTCTATTCTACAAGTATTTTCATGGAGAGTGTTCGATGGATATAGCCTGCGTCCAAAAAATCGTAATTTTTGAGTTACAGGGTGTCAAAGTTATACTTTTATTTTAGTTTTTCTTAAGTAGCTTTCTTAATAATAA
>CM032448.1:26963732-27256232 GCA_019049505.1 Pachyrhynchus sulphureomaculatus
TTCTTAATGGTTGGCATTTTATTAAGCTTATCATGTGTTGTTGTTATAAGCGGGAGCTTATCTTGAATTTGTGGTTTGAATGTTTCTGCGCCGTATATTTGCGTTGCGCCGCTGATAACGCGTACTTTTAGAGGTTTTTTCAAACTGCCTATGTTTATCATCTGATGTTTCAAGAGCATAGTGCGTTTACGCACTTCTTCTGGAATTTTACCTTGAGGAACCACTTTGAGTTTTTGTCCATTTAAATTTATATATTTCTCACCTGATTCGTCAAATTGAAACTTTGAAAGGGTTAATTTCTTTAAAATTTTGTTGGGAAGTGCACTCTTAGAACTGACAGTGGCAGATTCAATAACTGGATAATTATCTTTAAACCCCAGTAAGTGAAAATAATCCTTTTCAATTTTATTGATGTTGTTTGTGACAAAATAACTTAGCTCTTCTATATCAGGATGCTGAACAAAGTGTGAACTCATTTTTAAGACTAGTCACCTTCTAAAAATAATTTCATAACCTATATTAGATCTCCTCATTACGCGATATATTATTTCTAAGTAACAGATGTGACTACACTTACCAGAATTCCAGAGAAATATAAACAAAAATTATGACCAGTAACTTTTAAGAACAACGTTCACCAACACATTTTTACATAAAAGTTGGGGAAACCCCCTTTCTTAAAGGAAAATAACGCTGGTCATACGTAAGACATACGTTCGTAATTTCCTAGACCCACAATCCAATGTTGTCAATACAAAACGTTAGTTGGTGTATTGGGTGTTGCCGGATTAGGGATATCCTGATTAGAGGTCCGTCGCAAACAATTAATGTTGGGCCGGTATCGTTACGGCTCAAGGACACCGGTATTTATACCTAAATTCTAATGCACGAAGACGAAAAAATACGAATAGATTATTAAAAGTTCGTTGTTTCACTTCGTTTACCCTCTGACTGGGCCATCAATATTTGTGACAAATTTCAACTTTCTATGTCAAATAGTTTCGGAGAAAATCGGGTGTGACTGACAGACGGACGGACCGACTCCGAAGTGACCGTACGGAACACTAAAAACATCTTTTAATAAAATTGTAAACAAATCAGCTCAGAGAAGACGTTTATAGCAACCCAAATTTGACTAGAATAATTGTACATGTTGATTGGTACTGGCAACTTCTGGTTGCTATAAACATCTTTCCAGTGCTTACTTGTTTACAGTGTTGTAAAATATCGTTTCTCTTCATTACCAATGTCTATCTAGTAGTTGGACGAAATTCTGGAACACGGTAATATAATTGGGTATAAAATATGACAACGTAAATATGAAGAAAAATAAATGTTGTTTCAAATACACAAAATCATCAAAATTGCAATAATATTGGAAATTAATTATAACGAAGTATAATCAATACAGTAAATGATGTGTACCAAAATGCCAAAAACTTAGAAATTACACAGAGTTTATATATACAACACGACAATAATCAACTAAGAACTACTAACAATCAACGCATTGATTGCAAGCTATTTCGTGTGATACCGTAAAGCCACAGTTAATATGGGTAATTAACGATATTAACCACTTTTTGCACCCGAGTAAGAATTTAAATTTTTTTATAAGGCACTGGCCATGGTTAAAGTTGACAGAAAAGAATGCGTTTAATTTCATTTGTCAAGAACTCTGTTGACAAGTGACATTAAATGCATTATTTTTCTGTTAGTCGTAACTGGAACCGCTGCCATATAAAAAGGTGTATGTTCTTAAACACAGAAAAAATGTGAGTCGTTCTTATCGGCTTAAAACCGCTATAAGATGGTGGATTATATTATATGATATATACATATATATATATATATATATATATATATATATATATATATATATATATATATATATATATATCGAGGCTGAGATTATAACTGCATACGGTGACGAATTATCGTTTTTGTAAAAGCACTCTAATAATATACAAGAACACTCTATAAAATAATTTCAATAAATTTTGCGATATAACTCTAATAATGTAATTTAATTGTTATTGAGGGTTAATTTTTAAAGTCTGGCAACACTGCGGATCAATATTATAACCGTAGAGGAAGACACCTGATGGACTGTAATAAGTTAGAAGAAGACGAAATATAAAATTGAGCCCAAGGACGTGCAAGCCGTGCTGTTACAGAAGGCCGCCATTGCAAGGTAAGCCAAACTTACAAATTAAAAATAAACCAAAGGTTTTTCCCAGTGCTTCCAATTTTGTTGAGCACATATTTCAAGTTTTCTATATGTAATTTACGATAAAACGGATAGATGGCGCGCTAAGTATTTTTCTTGGTAATATTTCTAATAGGATTTTTTGTGTTTCCCCGTTTGGCGTGTGTTGCTACCTGAAAAAATGCCTGATTAATCGGGGGGAATGAGTAATGAGAAGTTGTGTGTGTGTGTGTGAGTTTTATGGCTCTGGCATAACCAACTGGCCAGCATCTAATGTTAAAAATGTACTTATTGAAGTAAACAAATTTGTTTGATTAGCTATTAATAGTTATTCAACAAGAAATTTTAAAAAAATTCTTGGAAAACATGACATTTGGCGAAAAATAAAATTATAAAAAATGATTAGTATTCTGTAGAGAAGTTCTGCCTGCTGTTGCCGCGCCAATAATATTCCTGTTCAGTTGCATGTTTAAACAAATATTTTATTTGTTATTCTATATGGTATTTGGAGTCGTCCTTGTTCTTGTGTCGTAACCAGACTGCTATTTTAGAGGAGGAACTCGTATTTTGGATGGTACGATATCTCAATTCAAGTTTTAAAAAATATATATTACCTTGTTATTTAGAAATTTTGTATAAAAGGAGTTGAAGAAATAATACAGTAGAATCTCGATTATCCGAAATAATATGGACCAAAGTGATTTCAGATAAACGAAATTTCGGTTAATCCGAATTTTTTTATAAAATAGAAGTTTAGAATGAATACAACATTGCAGATTGACTTAAAAGCATTTATACGATATGCTATTACGTACATAGGTATTTATTAAAACAAAGGATAGAACAATTAGTTTACTTATTTTATGTATTTTATGTATATGTACGGAAAATTGAAAATAAAACAGTTTCATTCTTAACTTTAATGTCTTAAAAATGAGGTAATTTTTAACTGCACTCGTGTTGCGTTAGTTCTGTTTTTGGTTGCAAGGTCTCTCCAACGTTTGTTAAGCAAAACTCCGCGGCGGTTGCATTTTCTTGTTGTTCTACATAAGTAAACGCTTTTTCTAGGGCCTCTAGTCCTTCTGAATGTGACATTTTTACTGAAATAATGTCAGTGGCTTCTATTTCGTTATCATCGTCGTCATCACTGTCTATTTTATTAGCATTTTTGCATACACTTTTAATTAATTCTTAGTCGGTGATTTCATCTTCCACACTATCACTGTTTAACCATTCACAAACATCGGTTTCCGTAACACTTTCACATCCTGATATTCTTGTAATAATTTGATGTAAACTTTCATTATCTTCTGTTTTTGCCTCTGAGTAATGTCCCTCCTCTTGTGGAATCAATTTTGATCAAGATTTTTCCAGAATACTACTCTTTACTTGATTCCAGGCTGAAGATATCCAATATATAACATTTTTCAAATTTATCTTTTTTAGACAATCAGTAAGATTGCCACCTTCATCTACTTCTTCTAAAATATGCTCCAATAACAAACGCCTGTAACTGCATTTTAAATTTTCCAGTACACCCTGATCCATAGGATGAATCAGAGAAGTTACAGCCGGAGGCAAAAACATTGCTTTTATTTCAAGTTGCTCCGCACTTGGGTAAGTGGGGGCATTATCTAGTTACAGAATACGTTTTCTAGGATATCCATGTTCTTTTAAAAAAGTTCCACTTTGGAAACAAAATCTCGAAGAAACCAATTTAAATAGAGTCGCATTTATTCAGGCATTGTTTTGATTTTTATACAAAACAGGAAAAGCATTGCGACGAATATTCTTAAAGGTTCGTGGATTTGCTGACTTACCAATACATAATAATGGGAGTTTGTGTCTTCCAGAAGCATTACTGCATGCAAGAACAGTAATACGTTCTTTGCTACGTTTGTAACCAGGTGCTCCAGCTTCCGTTTTTGTAGCTAAGGTATTTGACGGCAACATTTTGTAGTTCAAGCCTGTTTCATCACAATTATAGGTTTGGTCTGGTTGTAAATCATGTTCTTTCATAGGCTGCTTAAAATTCTTTGCAAATTTTTTTGGAGCAGATACATCAGCCGACAATCTTTCTCCACAAACTTTCAGTTGACCTACACAATGTATTTTTTTCCACCAGTGTAGCCATCAATCACTTGCAGAAAAATTTACAGGCGCTTCAATAACCGGCAACTCTTCGCTTAAACTCACTGCCTTATGTTTTAAAATTGTTCCTGAAATTGGTATTCCACGTTCTCGATTCTGTGTAAACCATAAAAATAAAGAATCATCCACTTTTTGTATTCACCGCTTTTCATACTTTTTCGTGCCTATGTGTATGTGGGCGATGACAAAACACTACACCATTTTTCAAGTTTTTCGCGATTTTTTCTCCACTCTGAAACAGTACTCACGGCTACACCTAAATCCTTCGCTATATTTTTAAGAAGTTCACCATTATCTAAACGTTGAATTGCTTCAAGTTTCTCTTTTAAGGTAATAAATAACAACACGTTTACGCGTATTATTATGACGCTCCATTTTGTAAAATATCTATTAAAACGAAACTATTACCTCTGCGATAATAATAGACGAAATGAGTAACTTATAACTCTCGTCGACTAACCAAAACATAGACAGCGGTGAAATTCTAGACGTCGGGAGTCCCCGACGCGTTAAGGAAACCACTCATCGTCTGTTTCGAATAATGGGGATTTTTTCGTTTAATGGGGATACAATTTGCTTTTTAACAGTTTGTTTCGGATAAGCCGGATTTCAGATAATCGCGATTCGGATAATCGGGATTGTACTGTACTTATTTCTTTATTTTCCTTGCTAGGGAAAGGTATTGTATTCGTGAAAAAATAACAATCTGGTATTTTTATTCTTTACGTTTTACTACATGGGGTGAAAATGACTTTCCGAGAGACGGCAGTATAAACAAAGAAAAATATGATTTTCAGTTAGTGCCAACTTTCAGAAGATTCCTGTTAAATTCTCATGACTTTTGTCTATTAGTTGGCGATATATATATATATATATATATATATATATATATATATATATATATATATATATATATATATATATATATATATATATATATATATATATATATATATATATATATATATATATATATATATATATATATATATATATATATATATATATATATATATATATATACAGTCGACACTGTTTATAGTGGAACTCTATATAGTGAAAAACTCTTTATAGTGCAATTTTTTCAAGACCTAGAATATTTTAATGAAATTTCATGTAAAAAGCCCTGCATATAGTGAATCTGTAAAATAGTAACACTATATAATAAAATTTTTACCGGAATTTTATGTATAAATTTTTATGTATTTATTGAGATCTTGGCCATTTCGGGTTTCCCATTTTTATCTAACATTAGCACGAATTCCATTTTTATGACGCATTCTTTTGAAAAGGTTCTTAACGCGTTTATAACGCCTGATGGTTGGCAATAAATCAGGCAGATTTCTGTGAGAAACCCGGGGAATAACCCATTTTATAGAAACCCGGGGAAAAACCCATTTTATAGTCGAGGCCTAGTAATTTGCAAATTCAGGTTCAGTTTATTTTTGTTTAAGAATCAAGTAAGATGTCCAAGCGAGTGTGTTTAAGTTTAGCTAAGAAAATTAAAATTTTGGAGGAAGTTGATAAAGGCTGCAAAAAAAATTGATGTTGCTGCAAAATTTGGTGTTTCTCCAAGTTGCGTCTCTCTGATAATAAAAAGTCGCGACAGTATCATCAAGAAACCTAGTGTTCCAAGCAGTCGAAAACGAGTACGGGTGAGTACTTACGAGGATGTAAATGAAGCAGTTTTACGATGGTTTTAAGTGGCCCGTACGCATCAAAACGTACCAATATCGGGAAATTTAATAAAGCAAAAGGCTCTACAATTTGCTAAGGAATTTAACTGCGTTAATTTTCAAGCTAGTGAAGGATGGTTGAGTGCCTGGAAGACTCGCAATTCAATTGTTTTCAGGACGGTGTCTGGCGAGAGTGCAAGCGTTAGTCAGGAGGACTGACATTTGGACTGAAACTGTTTTAAAAAGTGCATTGAAAAAGTACGAGCCAAAAAACGTTTTCAATTGTGATGAAACCGGTTTGTTTTTTAAATGTTTGCCAAATAAAACTTTTGCTTTTAAAAGTGATAAATGTTTTGGTGTTAAAACAAGTAAAGAAAGGGTGACACTTATGGTTGGAGCAAACATGGATGGCTCAGAAAAACTGAAATTACTGCTCATAGGTAAAAGCAAAAATCCCCGTTGTTTAAAAAGGAGTTAAATCTCTGGAATTAGATTACGCCAATAATAAAAAGGCATGGATGACTTCTGAGATTTTCGAAAGATGGATCAAAGAACTGGACACGAAAATGAAAAGCCAAAAGCGAAAGATTGTGATGTTTATAGACAATTGTCCTGCACATCCAGTTACTGTAAATAAAAAATTAAGGAATATAGAATTGATCTTTTTTCCACCAAACATGACCTCCAAATTGCAACCTATGGACCAGGGTATTATAAAAAACATAAAACATCATTAACGAAACAGAATTGTTCACAAAATTGTTAATGTGATTGATAACAACCTTCCAGTCCAAAAATTGATTACCCTTAAAGAGTGTATAACCGAAGTCGCTAAAGTATGGAATGAAAATGTTTCTCAAAAAACTATCAAAAACTGCTTTTCTAAAGCAGGTTTTACTGAAAAAATTGACGAATGGAAAGAAGAAGACGAAATGGATCTCGCTACCTTAAAAAGGCAATGGGGTATTCTACAAAAAACTGCTACCGTCGACGCAGATTTTTTACTTGAAGATTTCTTAGAAATCGACAATGATGTTGGCACGACAGATCTCCCAACTGACCAAGACATAATTGACGATATAAAAAGTATAGAAGATCACGAAGAAGAAACTGAAACCGGGGAATGTCCTGCTAAATTTAGTGAAAATGAAATAAGAAATGCATTTGACATTGTGCGAACTACTCTCAGGGGCCAGGAAAGTGTACCTGATCAAATCTTTCTGCATTTGAATAAATGCGAGAATTTTGTTGAGCAACAATTATTTTTCAAAAGTATTGTTCAAAAGAAAATAACTGATTATTTTTCCTAGTACGTATGTACGTAGTATGTACATATGTATTAACAGATTTTGTATTATTCTTTTTATTTCGTATGTAGTACATACATACATAAAGTCCGTACGTTATATATTTACACGTGCGTCATAGTTTTTAGGCAATATCCCAGACGACTCTTATATTTTTTGTCTCTTTTTACCAATACCTACGATTTATTGGTGAAAAGAGACAAATAATATATTAGTCGTCTGTTATATGGCCTGAAAACTATGACGCACGGGTAAAGATATAACGTACGGACTTTATGCATGTATTTAGCCCTGTACATGCTATGTACTATTTAAACTTTCAAATGTTTAATAAAATCTTTTCTAATAAATCAATTTTGCAATTTTTTTTTGTTGCTTGTACCTTATAAAATACAAGTAAATGATTACCAGTATAAAATACATACATAGCAATATATACGGATTTTTTCTTTATATAGTGAAAAACTTTCTATAGTGAAATTTCGATCAACATTTTGGTCTTTCACTATATAGAGTGTCGACTATATATATATATATATATATATATATATATATATATATATATATATATATATATATATATATATATATATATATATATATATATATATACATATATACCGGGTATTATGGAATCCACTACATATATTGGGACTGGTGGATCCTTGTAGCAGGACCGATTGTAGAAAATTCATCTTAAATAGTGAATCTCAATAATAAAGGAAAAAATCGACCCTAAACAAATAATGTCATTAATATTTTTCTCACACCCCACAGATGAACTGCACTGCACTCGGCAATATCAAAATACCTAAATACGGCTTCTTTGCATTTATGCCGGGATTCCCGTGTTTTCTTTTTATTGAATGTTTACCAATTACGGGGTAAGGTGTCATAAATCTCACCGTTTTTTTTAAGAGCAATGGACTGAGTGAATAAGAAATCTGCAGAAAGTGTACAACAAATGTTGATAGATTGTGTCATTGATACAGTTGGTTAAGTTTTAAATTTGTCACGGACAACTTAGGGTATTTTTTATGGAGAGATTATATAAAGTTAATGTTTGAAGATCGCAAAGACATGGACCCAAATTAATAAGAAAAAAGTACCCTTTCATCAAGACAATGCACCGTGTCACAAATCAGTGGTTACGATGGCATAATTGCATGAATTAAAATTCAAATTGCTTCCACCGTATTCTCCAGATTTGGCCCCCAGCGACTATTATCTATTCTCAGACCTCAAAAAAAAACTCTCGAGAAAGAGATTTGGCTCCAATGAAGAAGTTATTGCCGAAACTGAGACCTTTTTTGAAGGCAAAGACAAATCCTGTTACAAGAAAAGTATAGAAATGTGAGAAAAGCATTGGACAGATTGTATCGCTCTTGAAGGAGACTATATTCATGAATAAAGTTGAATTTTGCAAAAAAAAAAGTTTTTGTTAAAATAAACGCAAATTTAATGACTTCCATAAAAACCTACAATTCACATCAAAAATTGAAAAAAGAGTGTGAAATAAACTTCTTAGATCTAAAGGTAATTAGACGACATGACAAAATTCTCACTAAGTGGTATACAAAACCTACCTGGTCAGGAAGGTATCTAAATTACTACTCGAATCACGCAATGTCACAAAAAATTGGTGTTATTGTAGGACTTACAGACCGAGCAATAAAACTGACCTCACCTGAACTAAGACCTGACGCTCTGAAAAAAGTAAAAACAATTTTAATACAAAATGAATTCAAAGAAAATGACATCAACCGGATAATAAAGAAAATAATATGACAAATCAGAGAATTAAAAACGAACCAAACCACGAAAGATTCTTACCTCTTCCTTATACCAAAGGACTGAAATGGGTTTTAAAAAGCATAACATTGTGTGCCATAGAACTCATAACAAATTAAATTCAGTATTTACCAACTTAAAAAGTCATGTTTCCAAGATAAACCAATCAAATGTATATTCAATACCGTCTCTTATCTGAATGACTTGTCAGCTATTAAAAAACAGACTGAAGGTATATCATTTGTAACTTTTTTTTACTAATTCAACAACTGACACGCTTAAAGTAGGAGAAACATTTTGTGCCCTTATTTTTGATTTAACTTGATGCGAAATATGTTCAATTGGATTAAACACACAATAATACAAAAGAACACTTTTTAGTGTTCCGTACGGAACACTTATAAGATCACTTCGGTGTCTGTCTGTCTGTCTGTCACACCCGATTTTCTCCGAAACTATTTGACATAGAAAGTTACAATTTGGTAATAATATAGGAATTGATGGCCTCATCAGAGCCATGTAGTTTTGAGAGTTAAATTTTGACTTAAGGGGTTAGTTTTGGGGGGTGAAATCGGAAGTGAAAAAAAAATTTATTCACTAGGTCATCGAGTGTGGTGTCAAATGAAAGCTTGTGAAAACACGAGTAAAATATATATATATATATATATATATATATATATATATATATATATATAATAATACTTGCGCGCACTTTTCTTTGTATTATTTTTAAAAAATCGCGAAAAATCGCTGTCCTGGGCCTTATCTCGAAAAGTACTTATCAAAAAATTTTGAAAAAATTTCGGAATATTCTCCACGGGGTGTAGATTCAACGAAAATTATCACGAGTGCATTACCTTTAATAACTTTTCTGGTATTTAAAAAAAACAAAAATTTTAAGGTCATCAGATTTCAGTAAAGATTGGAAACAAACTTTGTTGAAAACTCATTTGGGGTGTATTTTGTGAAGTCACTGATCATTTTATACATCTGTAACAAAATGTTTTATTTTAAAAGCAATCAACGTACGGAACACTAATTGCGCAAGTTCAACTTACACTTGACCGGTTTTTTTATTTTATAACTAAAGTCAAAATAAATGTTATTTTCTAACATATATTCCTGTATTTCCGATTTGGTGTTGGCTGCATTATTTAGTAGGCGACTATGGTAACTTGCATTCTCCATAACTACCAGGTGTATGCATATATTTTTGCCGGTTTCACTAAGAGATGGCACCAGCGAACAGCATGCAGTGTATGAATTTGATAGATACGTCAGTTTGTTCGTCTGACATTAACCTAACCAACATACGCAAGTTGAGTCTGTATTGTATCGTTCAGTGATCATGTCGACTTTTGTGCCTGAAAAAGAACATTTGCAGCACGCATTGCTTTTCTTATTTAATCAAAAGAAAAATGCTGCGGAAAGTCATCGTTTGCTGGTAGAAACATATGATGAACACGCTCCATCGATTAGAACATGTGAGACATAGTTTCGACAAATCGCTTCGGCAAGAAGACCTTGCTTTGTGTCTGGTGGGACCAGAGCGGTATTGTGTATTATAAACTCTTGAAGCCCGGCGAAACCGTTAATGCACAACAATATCGCCATCAAATGATTAATTTAAATCACGCATTGATCGAAAGACGACCGGAATGGGCCAGAAGACATGGCAAAGTGATTTTGTTACACGACAATGCGCCGTCTCACACAGCAAACCAGTGAAAGACACCTTAAAATCGCTTGGATGGGACATCCTTCCGCACCCGCCATACTCTTCCGACCTGGCGCCATCTGACTATCACCTCTTCGCATCAATGGGGCACGCGCTTGCAGAGCAGCCCTTCAGCAATTTCGAGGAAATTGGAAAATGGTTCGACGAATGGGTTGCCGCAAAAGACAAGCAGTTTTTCTCGCATGGTATTCATAATTTACCTGAAAGATGGGCGAAGTATATAGAAGCCAATGACCAAAAATTTGGATAAATAAAAAATGAATTTCCCTTGAAAATTACGTGTTTTCTTTACCACAAAAACCGGCAAAAACTTATGCATGCACCTGTATATAACACTCTGTTCGGGAACATTTGGCAAAAGGGAATTTTGAAACCAATTTTCAAAAAGTTCTGTGGTCGTGTCTTCTTGATAGTCCAAACTAGAATCTTTTATGTTTTTTTTGCAGATAATAGTAGACAATTTGAAACCCGACACTTTTCAGATCCAGAATGCAAAATGGTTATTCGTTTACCTTTATTTGAAGGTGCGTTAGTCTGACATTTTGTACTGTTGTCAACCCACCCTTCTTACACAGTGTCATGGGTATCGAACCATGTTTCGTCAAGGTAAATTATTGGCCAATTCTCTGATCGATATTTTGTAATTTCTTGTAAATAAGTATGTCGCAAGATTCGTAATCTTTATGACTCCATCACTACTTGCCTTTTGTTGATTTTTCGGAACGTGAATCCCATTCTTAAGAGAAATCTGTGAAGGGTTGATCGGCCACAATGTATATTAGTCCCGTCCTGCATTGGTCTTAATTTTATTTTGTCTAGTGTCGGCACCAACTGCTCTTCGTACATCGAATATATTTTTCTCCTGATGACGTCTTTTTCACAATCGTCTACATGATGCATTTGAAAATCTTTCCGTTTTTTCCTGTTCCTGAGTGATGGTTTTCCTACAATCCCCTTAATCGTAGAAATTGGGGTTTTCGTTCAGTGGTTTCTTGCAAAGCACTTTGTTTATTCAAATTTCTTTTTACCAAATTGTCGTAAACATTTTTCACTATTTGTTTAGTGTCAAGTGATAAATGTTTTCTCTTGCGACAGCCACCATTGCAATTTTCCCACAGACGCCACATAATTAAAATAGAACCGTTACGTTGTAAGTTGTAAGTAAAACTAAAAATAATAAAAAGTATCTTTCGAATCTTAATGGGGACCTGTGGTCACTAGGCCTATATTATCAAATACTTAAAGGGCTCCAAACCGGGTTGCCAAGTGGTAAATATATAGGTAAAAATAGATCCAATATGATTGCAGGTGCAAGTGAGGGAGGTATACAAAGTAGGTAAAATAAAAATACGTTTATCGTAATACCTGGCAACTATGCACAAAACCATAATAGGATCGTTTATTGCCCCATTGAAAAAGCAAAAAGACAAGATCTTATATATTGGTAATGAAAGACAATTTTTTCAAAATTTTCACATTTTATTACAAAAGTATGACGCGTTTCGTTACATGGTAACTTTCTGATGCTTTTTACAACTAACAAACATTTAGGTTTTATTCCACCTGATTATCTACTTTTACAATTAGTCTGAAAATGGTTAATTACGGTATTCTTGGAATTCATACTGAACTTTATAAGGTATACAAATTTAATAACGGGGATTTCCCATCGGTCATATTTATTTCTGTTTGTTCATTTAGAATGGAACCTGTGTTTTTCAAACGGTTTATCGCAAGGCATTCCAAAAGGTTTAACTTTTTTCCTTTGTTTTCTACAAGCAATATTTCAAACTGGTCAGACTATTAAATGATTGCTGTATGACGAATCTGTTTTGTTGTTAAGAAAATTTCGTTTGTGTTCTGAAATTCTAGTTTCAAATGATCGCCCTGGCTGCCCTATGTACGCCTTAGTACACGAACCGCAATTCAATTTATATATCCCTGAGTTTCCACTTTCCTCTTGTTTAACTTTCGCTTTTTTTATGAGTTATTAGTTTTTAAAGCTATATTTATATTATTTTGGTTTAGGTAGGGTTTAAATTTTTCTGAGGGTGTACCAAAACAGGTTAATGATTTATAATTGATATTGCTGCCTTTAGTTTTAGGATAGACTTCAGAAATAGCTTTCTTTTTAAGTTTTAATTGAGTATTGAATTGATCATATTTGGGGGATAAACATTATTTAGGGCAATTTGTTTTATTAAATTTAATTCGTTATTGAAATCATTTTAAGATAAAGGAACACTCACTAGCCTATGTAACATACTGTGATATGCTGCAAATTTGTGTTATTTTGGGTGGTTTGGAGTGCTGTGTATTGTTGTGTCTGTGTGTGATGGTTTGTGAAATATCGAAAATTTGTATTTGTTGTTATTCCTTGATATAGTAAGATCTAGGAAATTAAGTGAATTATTTCCCTTTATTTTCATTGTAAATGTTATATTTTTGTGGATGGAATTGAGGTGATTAAGAAATGTACTCAACTGGCTGTCCGTGCCGTTGAAACAAACTAAGATGTACTCTACATAATGGTACCAGTATAGTAAAGATTTGTAGATGTTTTTGAATTATATTTTCGATGTTATCCATAATTTTTTTTTATGAGTCTAGCACATGTGCTGCAGGGAGGTTATTAAAGCGCTACAGGAGCGCCACGTGTGCGGAAAAAGCGATTCACGTTGTTCTTAAATCGCTGTAAATTGTACTCGATGAGAAACAACAGTCCTGGGCAAATTATTCCAAAGGGATGATGTTTTCCATATAAAAGACTGCTTGAAAAGCGTTGTGCTAAAAGTTGGCTTAAGGAGCTTCCCATTATAAGGCTATTGTAAATTGTATTATTAAATATAAAATAATTTTGTTTCAGACATGTTTTTAGTAGGTTGAGAATATCTTGTTTTATAATAATATTGACGTAGTTTTTATTTAATAGATGTTCTACCATAACAATTTTTTCGTTTGGAGGCACGCTGGGGAATAAATTTTGTAGATCAAATGATACTAATTTGGCCCTTGAAGGAAGATTTATATTTGAAATTTTCTTAATTAACCCTAAAGAGTTTTTTAAAGAACAAGTGGGTTGAAAATTTGTATGATTTTTAACGTGTCCATAAAAAAATTTGAGAGTTTGTATGCTGGTGCTGCGATGTAGGAGACCACTGGCCTAATCAGATAATCTTGTTTGTGTAGTTTAATTAAAGAATATAGTTGCGGTGGTTGGGGATTCATAGCTATTAATTTGATTTTTTATAATTTGGTATGATACTGGAAGGTTTCCCTATTTCCAGGAGGATTTCATTTTCAAAAATTTTTGTTTTCCTTCTTTAACGAAATCTATTTTTTTTCTATATGTTGTGCCTTGTTGATTGCGACTCTGGTATTTCCTTTATCTGCTTTAGTGAATATAATATTTTCTTCTATTGCATTTTTTTTAATAAGTTTTGCTGTATTATTTTCTTGCTTTGCGTTATTATGTTTGCTGTTCAAAAATTCTTTTTTAAAGCTAACTGAACACGTGTATTTCTTAGACATGTTTAAAGGTAAGTCGTTTAAAGCTATTTCTGTATATATAATCGTATATCCCTTCTACCATATGGCGTAGGGCAGTTATACATTCTCCTTTTTTCCCCCTCAATCTCCACATATAAACTTCTTCCATCTGTCTCTATTCTTTGCCATTTTCACTGCTTCTTTCCAGGATTTTCCCTTCTCCTTAAGTATACTTCCAATACTCCCATTCCAGGTTTGTCTAGGTCTTCCTCGCTTCTGTTTTTCCTGTATTCGGGCTTCATACACTTGTTTCACCTGTCTATCATCCTTCATTCTCTGTACATGTCCCCACCATCCCAGCTGTCTTTGTTGTATATATTTCATAATTGCTTGTACTCTCAGCCTTCTCCTTATTTCTGTATTCCTTATTCTGTCCTTCCGTGTAACTCCCTGTACTGCTCTCAGGTATTTCATTACGACGGCTTGTGTCTTGTTTTTTGCCTGTCTGTTAGGGTCCATGATTCACATTCATATGTCAAGATTGCCCTAAAAATTGCCTTGAATACTTTTATTTTTGTTTGTTTCGTCACCTCTTTCTTCCTAATGAATTTCTTATTTATTGCATAGTAAAGTTTGTTCGTTTTTTCGATTCTTTCATTAATTTCTTTGTCTTGTTTTCCAGTTTCATCCATTATCACTCCCAGATACTTATATTGTTCCACTTGTATTTTATTCCCTTCTATGTAAATGTTTGTTTGTTGGTTTTCCATTGTCATTACTTTTGTTTTATCTGTATTAATTTTCATACCTTCTTGGTAATGAAAGACAATTTTTTCAAAATTTTCACATTTTATTACAAAAGTATGACGCGTTTCGTTACATGGTAACTTTCTGATGCTTTTTACAACTAACAAACATTTAGGTTTTATTCCACCTGATTATCTACTTTTACAATTAGTCTGAAAATGGTTAATTACGGTATTCTTGGAATTCATACTGAACTTTATAAGGTATACAAATTTAATAACGGAGATTTCCCATCGGTCATATTTATTTCTGTTTGTTCATTTAGAATGGAACCTGTGTTTTTCAAACGGTTTATCGCTAGGCATTCCAAAAGGTTTAAATTTTTTTCTTTGTTTTCTACATGCAATATTTCAAACTGGTCAGACTATTAAATGATTGCTGTATGACGAATCTGTTTTGTTGTTAAGAAAATTTCGTTTGTGTTCTGAAATTCTAGTTTCAAATGAGCGCCCTGGCTACCCTATGTACGCCTTAGTACACGAACCACAATTCAATTTATATATCCCTCAGTTTCCACTTTCCTCTTGTTTAACTTTCGCATTTTTTATGAGTTATTAGTTTTTAAAGCTATATTTGTATTATTTTGGTTTAGGTAGGGTTTAAATTTTTCTGAAGGTGTACCAAAACAGGTTAATGATTTATAATTGATATTGCTGCCTTTAATTTTAGGATAGACTTCAGAAATAGCTTTGTTTTTAAGTTTTAATTGAGTATTGAATTGATCATATTTGGGGGGTAACCATTATTTAGGGCAATTTGTTTTATTAAATTTAATTCGTTATTGAAATCATTTTCAGATAAAGGGACACTCACTAGCCTATGTAACATACTGTGATATGCTGCAAATCTGTGTTTTTTTTTTGGGTGGTTTGTGTTTGTTGTTATTCCTTGATACAGTAAGATCTAGGAAATTAAGTGAATTATTTCCCTCTATTTCCATTGTAAATCTTATATTTTTGTGAATGGAATTGATGCGATTAAGAAATGTATTCAACTGTCTGTTCGTGCCGTTGAAACAAACTAAGATGTAGTCTACATAACAGTACCAGTATAGTAAAGATTTGTACGTTTCATAATTTTGAATTATATTTTCGATGTTCTCCATAAAAATTTCTGCTCAAAATGGGCCTAAGAGGCTTCCCATTATAAGGCTATTGTAGATTGAATTATTAAATATAAAATAATTTTGTTTCAGACATGTTTTTAGCAGGTTGAGAATATCTTGTTTTATAATAATATTGACGTAGTTTTTATTTAATAGATATTCTACCATAACAATTGTTTCGTTTAGAGGCATGCTGGAGAATAAATTTTGTACATCAAATGATACTAATTTGAATTTGTATGATTTTTAATCGTGTCTATAAAATATTTGAGAATTTGTATGCTGGTGCTGCCATGTAGGAGACCACTGGCCGAATCGGATAATCTTGTTTGTGTAGTTTAATTAAAGAATACAGTTGCGGTGGTTGGGGATTCATAGCTACATATTAATTTGATTTTTTTTATAATTTGGTATGATACTGAAAGCCTTCCCTATTTCTAGGCGGATTTCATTTTTAAAAATTTTTGTTGGGTCTTTGTTTGAAAATTTCTTTTTGTAACGAAATCTATTGTTTTTTCTATATATTGTGCCTTGTTGACTGCGACTATAGTATTTCCTTTATCTACTTTGGTGTATATAATATTTTCTTCTATTGTTTTGTTTTTAATAAGTTTTGCTGTGTTATTATCTTGATTTGCGTTATGTTTGCTGTTTAAAAATTCTTTTTTAATGATATCTGAACACGTGTATTTCTTAGACATGTTTAAAAGTAAGTCGTTTAAAGGTCTTTTTGTTTCCACTGCTAATACCTCTGATTCCTTAATACTGAAAATTTTACCTAAATTATGTTTTAATCCTATATTTAGGAGTTTTGTTTCTTGAGTTGAAAAAGTTGTATCCGAAAGGTTTACAAACCGTCTAAAAAACTTGTTATCGGATTTTTTTTTTCCTTTTTCTATATCTGCGACCAGTTTTTGTTTTTGTTTAATAGGTACATTAAATTTCCTTTTTTGTTTTAATTATTTTACTAACCTTGAATACAGAAAAAGTTTTAGAAATACAAACGTTTTTATCTTGCGATAGCTTTCATCTGCATAGAGAGGTTAAAGAAATAGCAGCGTTGTACAAGAAAATACAAATAACTCATATACGAAATAACGAAGACGAGATAATACAGGGTGGCCCAAAATTACCGAAGGGGTTTGAGTTCATTATAACTTTTTATTTAAGACATAATTATAATTTTTTTTTTAAATACAGTATATTAATGGAGAATATTTTTAATTTAATTATGAAAAATTATATCTCGCAAGTGGTGGCCATTTTCTGCTTCGCATATTCGTGCTCTTTCCAAAACATTTTCCATAACCTTTCGCAAAACTTCAGGTGTTATGTTGTTGATTTCGTCGCGTATATTGTTTTTTAATTGCTGGATGGTTCTAGGCTTATTAATATAGACTTTTCCTTTCAAATAATCCCAAAGGAAAAAGTCGCTTGTACGCGAAATAATTCGTTCACCAAAGATGTCGCGTAAAAGAGCCATTGTGTCCCCCGCAGTGTGCGCTGTGGCTCCATCCTGTTGGAACCATACTTGCGGATGGTTTTCCACGGCTGGCCTTAAAAAATTTTCCAACATTGTCCGATATCGAACACCAGTGATGGAAACGGCGACACCGTGTTCATTTTCAAAAAAATATGGACCAATTATCCTTTCCGACGAAACACCGCACCAAACAGTACACTTAAGTGGGCTTCCTCGCTCATAATTAAATTATGAATAAAATCACGATTTTCTTCTGCTTTTTGCCGGAAATAAATTGCATAATCAAGTCGTTGCTGGTAATCTGTCGGTTTCAATTCTTAGACAAGCTGAATTTTGTATGGAAACATTCTTATTGTATGCAAAATTCTCTGCAGCGACCCTCGTGAGAGGCCAAATTGTGTCGAACGTCTCCTGGTTGATGTTTCTCCATCTTCCCGAATACTCTCCTGTACCCGTTCAATATTGTCATCCGTGTGCACCGTTCGTCGTCTGCCGGCACCAGGAAGGTTCCTTACTGCCCCTTGTTGTCGAAAATTTATAACCAGACGGTTTATTGTTGACTCTGAGGGTCCAACCCGCACATCAAAATAACGACGATATGCACGCTGAGTCAAAACAATGGACCGTTGATTTGAGAAATAAAGTTCAACGATTTGGGCACGTTGTTCAATTGTGTACTGTTCCATTTTAAATTCCCCAAGTCTTCTTTACAAAATACTGAAAAGAAATAAAAAACAAAATTATAATAAAAAAGTTATAAGGAATTCAAACCCCTTCGGTAATTTTGGGCCGCTAAGGCAGTTAGTCAAAACTTTACCAAATCCACGATACCACCACTCACACGGCCAGATAATTCCATTGCAACCACACCTGTTGAGAGAGCGAACTTGTTGGCTGAACTCTTTGCTTCACATTCTACTGTCGATTTCCAAGGAAAAACGCCACCTACTATTCCCATATTGCAGTCAAGGATGCCCGATGTTGTCTTCAGACAGCGCATCATAAAGCGTATTTTAATGAAGCTAGACACCAAGAAGGCTTCTGGCGCTGACGGAATACCTGCCATAGTTCTCAAAAACTGTGCAAGGGAACTAACACCAGTTTTCTGTAGACTTTTTAACCTATCCTACAGAAAGGGAATATTTCCGTCCTGCTGGAAATGTGCCACGGTTCAGCCGATACCTAAAAAAGGTAAGAAGACCTTGCCAAATAAGTACCGACCAGTTGCACTGCTTTCAATAATATCGAAAGTCATGAAAAAGGTTATCAATGAGCATCTTCTAAAATATCTTGAACGATTCAATATTATTAGCGATCACCAATATGGTTTTCGTAAACATAGATCAACAGGAGATCTTCTGACTTATGTAACACATGTTTGGAACAACGCAATTGAACACTTTGGAGAATCTCGAGCGGTTGCTCTTGACATATCCAAGGCATTCGACCGTGTTTGGCACGATGGACTGTTGGCTAAGTTGCGCTCTTATGGTATGTCTGAAAGGTTCTGTTTGTGGCTCTCATGTTTCCTCAGAGAGCGTTCTTTACGAGTGGCGGTCGACGGATTTCTTTCTAACACCCTCACTATCAACGCCGGTGTGCCCCAGGGCTCCATACTGTCTCCTACTCTCTTTCTCATTTACATTAACGATCTGCTGGAAAAGACCGGGAATCCAATCTATAGCTTTGCAGATGACAGTACGCTTGTCTCTTCATTCACCTTGAACGCTCGGACATCGGCTGCTCAGGCGAATATCCGAAGACAGCAGGCGGTCGTTCAACTTAACAAAGACCTGGAAGAAATTCTATCTTGAGGTGACAGTAACCAAGTGGAATTTAACGCTACAAAACCCAAGCGGCAGTTTTTTCTAAAAAAGTTAACGTTGCTGAACCCGACATAGTTGTGTCGGGGCACTCCATTCCCCTAGCATCGTCGCTCAGTTTGTTGGGCGTTAGTTTAGGAGCAAATATGTCTTGGCATGAACATGTTGCAGGCATAGCAAGGAGAGCTTCTCAAAAATTGGGAATATTATTTAGAACCAGAAAGCTTTACACTCCACAGCAACTGTTAATCCTTTACAAAGCCCAAATTCGACCAACTATGGAATACTGCTCCCACGTTTGGGGCTCCGCTCCCAAACATACACTGCATTTGTTGGATTCTGTTCAGAGAAGAGCGGTCCGTCTGATTGGGGACCCGGAATTGACCGGCGGCCTTGATTCGCTGGAACATCGAAGAACGGTTGGCGACTTGAGTCTGTTCTACAGGTATTTTCATGGAAAGTGTTCGAAGGATGTAGCCCGCTTAATTCCTCCCAAAGCGGTGCATGTTAGAAATACACGTCGCGCTGGTGCTTCGCATCCGTATGAGGTTCATCTTGTTACTCCGCGTACGACGCTTTTCAAGCAATCTTTTATATGGAGAACGTCATCCCTTTGGAATAATTTGCCCAGCGCTGTGCTTCCAACCGAGTACAATTTACAGCGATTCAAGAACAACGTGAATCGCTTTTTCCGCACTCGTGCCGCTCCTGGAGCGCTTTAGGGACTTCCCTGCAGCACGTGTGCTAGACCAATAAAAAAAAAAAAAAAAAATTGGGCCACCCTGTACTAAACCCTGAGGAATTACTAGGAACCTGAAAAACTGCAGTTCATCTTTTTGAGGATATAAGAGAACAATATTCGCCGCTCCCACTGGTGAAATCGGTGTCTGGTACATTCATATTAGAAAGCGAAATCCATTAAGCCATTAAACTATCAAAAAGTAATAAAGCTCTAGGTCCAGACAAGATGATGTCAGAAACATTTCACCTAATAAGTGAACATACACAAAAACGTTGGCAAGTTTGTTCAACAGCATTTATCATACTGGAAACATCCCTAGGCTTCGCTTCACGTTTCTAACCTTGCTAGAGCCAAATTATGGTAAATAACCGGTCAAGGGCAAGTTGAACTTGCACAATTAGTGTTCCGTACGTTGATTGCTTTTAAAATAAAAAATGTTGTTACGGTGGTATAAAATGATTTTTTTTTTTTTTTTTATATACCAGATAAATTATTAAAGGCAATGCACTCGTGATAATTTTCGTTTAATCTACACCCCCTGGAGAATATTCCAGACTTTTTTCAACATTTTTTGATCAGTACATTTCGACATAAGGTGAGGGATAGCGATTTTTCGCGATTTTTTAAAAATAATACAAAGAAAAGTGTGCGCAAGTATTACATTATATATATATATATATATATATATATATATATATATATATATATATATATATATATATATATATATATATATATATATATATATATATATATATATATATATATATATATATATATATATATATATATATATATATATATATATATATATATATATATATATATATATATATATATATATTTATATATATATATATATATATATATATATATATATATATATATATATATATATATATATATATATATATATATATATATATATATATATATATATATATATATATTACTCATGTTTTCACAAGCTTTCATTTGATACCACTCTCGATGACCTACTAAAAAGATTTTTTTCACTTCCGATTTCACCCCCCAAAACTAACCCCTTAAGTCAAAATTTGACTTTCAAAACTACACTGCTTTGATGAGGCCATCAATTCCTATATTATTGCCAAATTTCAATTTTCTATGACAAGTTTCAGAGAAAATCGTGTGAGAGACAGACAGACGGACAGATAGCCACCGAACTAATCGTATAAGTGTTCTGTACGGAACACTAAAAAAGATGCAAAGATTACCGTTTCATTAGCCTAATGAGCTACTTTTTAAAGCTCCTCCTTCGAATCTTGCACACAAGACTTTACAGGAAGCGCGAGGAAGTAAGTGTCTTCAGCCAGTTTGGTTTTAAGAAGGGATTTAGAACTAGAGAGGCCATCTTCAGTCTACAAACATTAATGCAAAACTGCTTTGATCAATAAAAGGACGTTTTCATATGTTTTATAGATAAGCTTTTGATAATGTTTAGGTTGGAATTGGATGACAACAAACAGACGCATTTAGAATAAAGCAAGGTATTAGACAGGGATATACGAGGGTCATTCAATAAGTAAAGAGACAATTGGTCTAAGCTTAAACCTATTCAACGAAACCGCTCCATACTTCTAGAAGTGCAAGTTGGCAACCTTGTGATGAGTTTTAATCAGCTGTTCGATTACGTAATGTAAACATACCCCCAAAACGTTCAGTTTACCATGGCGAGTTCATTCATTAGACGAGCAGAAGGTGTTAAGCCAAGTGAAATACATTCTATTGCAGTATGGACAAAGTTGCTTGAACCGTGCGACCGTTTACAAGTGGATAGATCGGTTTAAAAGTGGAAGAATAAGAGTGTGTGACGAGCAGCGAAGTGAGAGCGAGACTTATTCGTGATAACAGAAGAATTTTGAATTGCTGGAAGACAAAGTTAAGCTAGTTATCAAGGGTAAACGCCGTGGACTCTTTCGAAAATGAGTCATTCTTCAACACAATGCCTCTCCTCATACCCAATTACTCATTACCCAAGAGAAGCTTCAAGAACTGGGTTGGGAGATCTTGCCTCATCCCGCACACATAACATCTTTATCTGTTCGGACCTCTCAAAGATGCCCTACATAGAAAGAAGTTCACCGACAATGAAGAAGTAAGGGAAAAAGTGCAAGAGTGTCTTCGACGTCAACTGAAAGAATTCTTTGCCACATGAATCAAGAAGCTAGCAGAAAGGTGATACAAGTGTATTAACGTTGGGGAGATGATTATATCCAAAAGTAGGCCAAATTTTGTAACAAACCAATAAACCGTTCTTGAGTTAGAGCTATTTGTCTCTTTACTTATTGAACGGCCCTCGTATTCTGTCTCTAATGTTATTTAACCTGTAACTGGAGAAAGCTTTTGTTGAGGCGGTTTCGGAGAGTCTTATAGGTATTAAAGTTAATGGAATCCTAATAAATAATATACACCATGCAGACGATACTGCAATAATAGCTGATAATGCGAACGACATGCAAACTCTGTTAAATGCTGTTAGTAAAGCAAGCCAATGAATAGGTCTAATTTTTTTTTTCTTGTGGGTCTAGCACACGTGCTGCAGGGAAGTCTCTATAGCGCTACAGGAGCGACGCGTGTGCGGAGAAAGCGATTCACGTTGTTCTTGAATCGCTGTAAATTGTACTCGGTGGGAAACACAGACCTGGGCAAATTATTCCAAAGGGATGATGTTCTCCATATAAAAGACTGCTTGAAAAGCGTTGTACGAGGAGTAACAAGCTGAATCTCATACGGATGTGAAGTATTAGCGCGACGTGTACTTCTAACATGCACCGCTCTGGGAGGAATTAAGCGGGCCACATCCTTCGAACACTTTCCATGAAAATACTTGTAGAATAGGCTCAAGCCGCCAACAGTTCTTCGATGTTCCAGCGAATCAAGGCCGCCGGTCAGTTCCGGGTCCCCAATCAGACAAACAGTTCTTCTCTGAATAGAATCCAACAAATGCAGTGTATGTTTGGGAGCGGAGCCCCAAACATGGGAGCAGTATTCCATAGTTGGTCGAATTCAAATTCGACTTTGTAAAGAATTAACAGTTGTTGTGGAGTGTAAAGCTTTCTGGTTCGAAACAATAGTCCCAACTTTTGAGAACCTCTCTTTGCTATGCAATATGTTCATGCCAGGACATATTTGCTTCCAAATTAACGCCCAACAAATTGAGTGACGATGTTAGAGGAATGGAGTGCCCCGACATAATCATGTCGGGTTCAGCAACGTTAACTTTTTTAGAAAAAAACTGCCGCCTGGATTTTTGTAATTTTAAATTCCACTTGATTACTGTCACCCCAAGATAGAATTTCATCCAGGTCTTTGTTAAGTTGACTTATTCAAAGTGACGAAAAGTATCGATTCTGTAAGTTACTGTCATTTCATGTTGTGTTTTAATTTAAAATTGAATATTAATTGTTATTATACGTAGTTATATTTTTGAAAATTAATAAAAATCAATCACATAATGTTTAAAAGCAACATAAAGTCGATGTCGTACAAGGTGTGCAAGTTCCGAAAATAAGTTGAAAATCTGAAAGTTTTATTGAAACCGGCTGAAATAATAACAATAAAAAAAGCTAATAATAAAAGCAATACAGCAATGGCGGCAGCAAAACGGCTGTATGACCAGTCACGTTCCCGAATAAAGTTGGGAAACATTCTTTCCGAAATTTTTTCTGTAACAAAGGGTGTCAGATAGGGCTGCTGTCCGTCTTCTACATTATTTAAAATTCATCTAAATCAGGCATTAGAGAGATGGTGAAGAGCATGTAGAGGAATAGGAGTACAGATGACCGACGAAACAACGTTGTACACTCTACATTTTGCCGATAAGAAAACTGTTTAAAAATTGTAAAACTGGGTGTTAACAGTTAACCACAAGAAAGCCAAATATCTGTGTATAGGAGGAAAACAGGGAAGCCACACTCTAAATACCAGTGAGGTTATTGATGCTTGTGAAGAGTATATATATATATATATATATATATATATATATATATATATATATATATATATATATATATATATCTATGTATATATATATATATATATATATATATATATATATATATATATATATATATATATCTATATATATATATATATATATATATATATATATATATATATATATATATGTATATATCAATCTATATATGAATATGAATGACTTCCTGCTGTCTGCGGATATTCGTCTGAGTAGCCGATGTCGGAGCGTTCAAAGTGAATGAAGAGATAAGCGTATCTTTTCCAGCAGATCGTTAATGTAAATGAAAAGGAGAGTGGGAGTCTTGAGGTACACCGGCGTTGATAGTGAAGGTGTTAGAAAGAAATCCGTCGACTGCCACTCGTAAAGAACGCTCTCTGAGGAAACATGAGAGCCACAAACAGAACTTTCATCAACAAGACAAAATTATGGTTCTATCTAGAAACAATTTTCGCGACATAAATCTTCAACTGAATGGTGAGTGAATGAAGCAAGTTGATAAGTTTAAATGTTTGGGATGTCTTGTGAATGACAAATGGGATCCAGAATTCGAAATCAAATGTAGAATTGAGCAGGCTGAAACAACTTTCCTAAAGATCAGAAAATTCCTGAAAAATCAAAATCTTAACTTTTGACTTACAGAAGGGTTAAATGTTGCGTCTGATCGGTTCTTTTGTACGGTGCGAAAGCGTGGACACTCAAAGTTACATCAGTGAATCGAACTGAAGCGTTTGAAATGTAGATACTGAGACGGATGCTTAAAACATAGTGGACCGACCACGTCAGCAATGAGGATGTGCTCAGAAGGACTAAACTGAAACATATATGTATTAAGAAAAGAAAAATATCCTACCCCCGCCATGTTCTACGTAGAAAATGATACAAACGCCTTATTTTACAACGAAAAATCGAAGGTGAGAAGCGAGGTATATATAGGAAGGAAAAAATTATCTTGACTCCGGAACATCCGTCAATAGAAAGGAATCCAGAACTTTGAATCACTCCAAAAAGCTGCATGGCCTTTTAAGGGGTTACGCCACCTTGAGATTTTGAAAAAATCGATTTTTTTTTTTTTTTGGCTAGGCTGAACAATTTGTTCATACTTTTAAGAATATTTTAAACGTTTAACAATTTCAAAATTCAAATTATTCTCGAAGTTATAGCAATAGCGGCAGAAAGTCGGCCCGAAACTCAGGTAGCAATCGGACCGACACGAGCGGTCAAAGCCTTGACAAAGGGTATTGTTCTTTTAGTCATTCCTTTATAAGAACGCTGTTTAGAAGGATACACTCAGAATAAAATCGAAAGTCTAAACGCTGTCATTTGGTCTATGACTCCAAAAGTGCATTACAGTGGCACAAAAATTGAAGAGATTGCATCTTATATTGCAGCTAGAATATTTAATGATGAATATACTAGTGTATTACAAATAATGCAATTATTAAACCTTGTAATTGGCCAAAGCGCGCTGCGATTTACCGAGAACTTGGATTCTCAACGAAGATATATAGCCAACATGAGAGCCCAACAGGAGACTAAAGAGGCCAGGAAATTGAAAAGAGCTGCTCAAAAGGAGTCGGAGGACATCGCGGCAACAATGGAAGACCTCATGTACGGTCCAGGAATCGCAGATTGAAGGTAATTTTAAAAAATATTTGGTTTTGAGACGCTGGCGTCGTACTGTTTTCCTTTTGGTTTTTCTTCGAAACTACTTTTTAGTGTTCCATACAGAACACTTATAAGATCACTTCGGTGTCTGTCTGTCCGTCTGTTTGTCTGTCCGTATGTCAGACCCGATTTTCTCCAAAACTATTTGTCATAGAAAGTTGAAATTTGGTAATAATATAGGAATTGATGGCCTCATCAGAGCCATGTAGTTTTGATAGCTAAATTTTGACTTAAGGGGTTAGTTTTGGCGGGTGAAATCGGAAGTGGAAAAAAAATTTTTTTACTAGGTAATCGAGTGTGGTGTCAAATGAAAGCTTGTGAAAACACGAGTAAAAAATATATATATAATGTAATACTTGCGCGTACTTTCCTTTGTATTGTTTTTAAAAAAACCGCGAAAAATCGCTGTTTTATCTCGAAAAGTACTTATCAAAAAATGTTGAAAAAATTCTGGAATATTCTCCACGGTGTGTAAATTGAACGAAAATTTTCACGAGTGCATTACCTTTAATAATTTATCTGGTATATAAAAAAAAAACAGAAATTTCAAGGTCATCAATTTTCAGTAAAGATTGGAAATAAACTTTGTTGAAAACTCATTTGGGGTGTGTTTTGTGAAGTCACTAATCATTTTATACTTCCGTTAAAACATTTTTTATTTTAAAAGCAATCAGCGTACGGAACACTAACTGTGCAAGTTCAACTTGCACTTGACCGGTTATTTCAAACTGGTGTAGAAGATATATTTAGATCTACTTAACCGATTTTGTTAAAATTTACAACATATATTCTTTATAATATTATCTAAGACGTAGCATAGGATTTTTTTGATTGGGTGCCACGTTAATAAGTCTTAAATTTTTTAAACTCAAAATTCCGATAAAAATCAGAGTTTTTTTCAAACAGCTGTCCTTTCTACAAAAAATATTTTAAAATTTATTTTCTTATGCTACATCTTAGCTGTTACCTTTCTAAATAAGAAAATAATTATTTTTTATTTTTCAGACGATGCCTGACAGAGAAAATAAGAACACAATCAGCAAGGATTTTCAAAGGAGGGTTCTACTTGATGGTTCATATCTCCGTAATTTTTTAATTTTTTTTATTCGTTATTATTTCAAATTATTCATAAAACTACTATGTATATGTGTAAAAGAAAAATTATTTTATATGTTTAGTAGCTGCGTCAAATTTTTTTTTCATTTTTATACCTATTTTTCCGACCGCCAAGATGATGTATCCCCTTAAGAAGAAGAAAAATCCAACATTGATGGATATCTGGACTAAGCTAAATTATTCATAAAAAAAAAATATATATTAGCGCGGACCGCTCGCTGTTCAGTATTAGAATTTTTGACTTGTTTAACAGTGACTGAAAGTAATAAAAATTGACATGATCTTGAACTTAATTATGTTGTGAAAAATGATAATTTGAGTTTAATTGATATAATTTTATAACCGACAATCCAGAAACATTTATTCAAATTATAAAGTTGATTATTTTTTACAAAATATTGTCATTACTTTGTTTATGGTTTTCTTAAATTGATAAAGTGGGCCACTGTTGTAAACACATAATCAAAATCGCTTTAAATTTACAATAATCAACTTAATTAAAAAAAAAGAATTAGTTGAAGAATTCTGAGTGTGGAGTAATATTTTGGCGTGACCAAATCCGGGTTGTAGCCTGATTTGCGATCCAAAAATGCAAAGGTTCGAAATAAAAATAACCGGCCAAGTGTAAGTCGGACTTGCGCAGATAGTGTTCCGTACGTTGATTGCTTTTAAGGGGTTAGATACACCGGAAATTTTCAAAAATTCGTTTTTTTTACTGAATTTTTATTCTCTATACTTCTAAGAATCACTCAAAAAAAACCCGGTCAAGTGCAAGTTGAACTTGCACAATTAGTGTTCCGTACGTTGATTGCTTTTAAAATAAAAAATGTTGTTACGATGGTATAAAATGATCAGTGACTTCACAAAACATACCCCAAATGAGTTTTCAACAAAGTTTGTTCCCAATCTTTACTGAAAATTGATGACCTTGAAATTTTTGTTTTTTTTTTATATACCAGATAAATTATTAAAGTTAGTGCACTCGTGATAATTTTCGTTTAATCTACACCCCCTGCAAAATATTCCAGAATTTTTTCAAAATTTTTTCATCAATATTTTTCGAGATAAGGTGGGGGGACAGAGATTTTTCGCGATTTTTTAAAAATAATGCAAAGAACAGTTTACGCAAGTATTACATTATATATATATTTTTTACTCGTGTTTTCACAAACTTTTATTTGACACCACACTCGATGACCTACTAAAAAGTTTTTCTTTTCACTTCCGATTTCACCCACCCCTTAGTCAAAATTTCACTTTCAAAACTACACTAGTACCAAATTTCAACTTTCTATGTCAAATAATTTCGGAGAAAATCTGGTGTGACAGACAGACAGACACCGAAGTGATCTTATAAGAGTTCCGTACGGAACACTAAAAATAAATAAGAAAATTTCATTCCAGCATTAAATGTGGCCTGGGTTCGGATTTGGACTGCTACCTGTCTCAATGCACTGTCTGCAAGATTACTCGGTTACTTTGTTTTTCTTGAATCTTAATAATTAAATTTCCTACAAAATGTCGAAAGGTTTTTTTTAATTTTTCTAATAGACAATTTTTTATAATAATTAAACATAAATGTTTTGGTCGAAAATTGCATACTAAAGTTTGAAACACTGCAATTTTTTTATTTTTGAAAAAAAACCCTTCGACAATTTTTAACTACTACATTATTTTAGAAGAATAATTTTTATTTCTTGTGAAAGTTATCCTGCAAACAGGGAGACCCATAGTTTTTATCAGTGGATCACCCTGTATGTTACTTTTTAGTTTTATAGACCTCTTATTAACTTAAAAACGATTTTTCTAACTCTGCCAAAGTTGGTTATGCACTCTCGACAATACTTAAAACTAAAGATTGTAAAAAAAGGTTTTCTCGGAGAGTGAAAAAGGGAAATATTTAATAAAAATAGATAGATATAAGAAAAGGTAAGCACAACGAAAATATAAAAGACTTTATAGTAGGTAAAGAATAATCCCTGGCTTAAATACATTCCCAAAAATAAATAACCTAAACTAATCTGTAAGTTCTGCAAATAGAAAAACCAACAATATTGCAAATAATCTAGTACTTCTTTGGTTAAATATACGAGGACTGTTTTTTCAATCTTCGATGGGGTATAAAATCAAAAAAGACTGAGTATTACAATAATTTATATATAAAAGTTATGTATAGCTATAAGTTATTCTTAACCAATGACACAGTAAGGTGGGAAGCAGCCTTATATGAAAAGAATGCCTCTAGAACCAAGCGAATTTATTTACAGAAAAATTCTAAAATATGTTTTCAGATTCGCTCTTTAATGTCCGCCTAGTAAAATTTTCATTAAAAATAAAATGTTATGTTAACATTTAAAACATATTTAAAAAATATATATAATTTGAAGTACAGTGAAAATATATAATCCATTTTTTTGTATTAATATATAATAAAAGACTGTTTTTAGTCAATTTCCACTGGTTTATTTATAATTGTGAGGACGCGTTTCGCTGTCTATGCAGCTTCTTCAAATCTACATTTTACACTGTGTACAGAGTGTAAAATATAGATCTGAAGAAGCTGCATCGACAGCGAAACGCGTCATCACAATTATAAATAAACCAGTGGAAATTGACTAAAAACAGTCTTTTATTATATATTTATAATGAATTTCCATCAAGTAGAAGCTACAACCATCCGAAAAAAGTCTTTCGTATTATTTACTTAATAACCTGTAAAATATATTTTTTTAAATATACGAGGCTGGTTTGAAAAGTCCGTGCAAAAATAAAAACTACTTATGTGTTTGGGGTAAACCTTTTTTATTTTTCGACATAGTCTCCTTTTAGGCTTATACACTTCGTCCAACGATGTTCTAGTTTGTTGATCCCTTCCGAATAATAGGATTTGTCCAAGTCTGCAAAATATCCATTAGTGCCTGCAATCACCTCCTCGTTTGAATAAAATCTTTGTCCCGCCAGCCATTTCTTCAAATTGGGGAACAAATAGTAGTCCAAGGGAGCCAAGTCTGGAGAATAGAGAGGATGTGAAACGAGTTGGAATCCTATTTCCATTAATTTTGCGACCACAACTGCTGAGGTGTGTGCTGGTGCGTTGTCGTGATGGAAAAGGACTTTCTTGTGGGCCAATCGCGGGCGTTTTTGTTGCAGCTCGGTTTTCAAACGGTCCAATAACGATGAATAATATTCACCTGTAATAGTTTTACCCTTTTCCAGATAGTCGATGAGGATTATCCCTTGCGAATCCCAAAAGACAGTCGCCATAACCTTTCCGGCCGAAGGAACGGTCTTCGTCTTTTTTGGTGCAGATTCCCCCTTGGTAACCCATTGTTTAGATTGTTGTTTGGTCTCAGGAGTATAGTAATGTATCCATGTTTCATCCACAGTGACGAAACGACGCTTAAAGTCCTCCGGATTCTTCTGGAACAGCTGCAAACCATCCTTGCAACACGATTCCGTTTTTGGTCAAGCGTGAGCAATCGCGGCACCCATCTTGCGGATAGCTTTCTCATGTCCAAATGTTTATGCAAAATATTATGTACCCGTTCAGTCGAGATGCCCACAGCACTAGCAATCTCACGCACCTTAACTCTTCTGTCATCCATCACCATATCATGAATTTGATCAATGATTTCTGGAGTCGTAACCTCCACAGGCCGTCCAGAACGTTCAGCGTCACTTGTGCCCATATGGCCAGTCCGAAAATTTTGAAACCACTTATAAACTGTTCTAATCGAAGGTGCAGAGTCACCATAATGTTTATCAAGCTTCTCTTTAGTCTCCTGAGGCGTTTTGCCTTTCATAAAGTAATGTTTAATCACCACACAAAATTCTTTTTCGTCCATTTCTTGAAAATCACTCGACTTCCTTGATTCACACGAATGCCAAACACAAAGAAATAGACTAATATGGCTGAAACTTGGTGTACGTTCATTCAAGAGATGCTACTAACTAAACATGACCTCGATACGCGCCGGTGGTGCCATCTCTCGGACTTTGCACGGACTTTTCAAACCAGCCTCGTACATATTTTTTGCAGCGTCCGGTGTATGTAACCCCGTATCGCGTTTGTTTGGAGTTGATAGCACACAACATGGGTTAAAAACATTCAAATGTTATAAACCATAAGCATCCGAAATTTCTCTACCAATTATTTGCATTTTTAGTTTTAATTACCTTTATTTTCTATCTGTATACAACAGTGCGACCTTTTTCTAAAAAATATTTTATTAAAGTAAATCCCAAGATATAAGATCCTGCTTTTTTGCTTTATCAATGGGGCAATAAACGACCCTATTACGGTTTTGTGCATAGTTGCCAGGTATTACGGTAAACGTATTTTTATTTTACCTGCTTTGTATACCGCCACTTGCACCTGCAATCATATTGGATCTATTTTTACCTATATATTTACTACCTGGCAACCCAGTTTGGTGCCCTTTAAGTATTTGTTAATATAGGCCTAATGACCACAGGTCCCCATTAAGATTCGAAAGATACTTTTTATTATTCTTATTTTTAGTTTTACTTACCACTTACAACGTAATGGTTCTATTTTAACTATGTGTCGTCCGTGGGAACATTGCAATAGTGGCTATTGCAAGAGAAAACATTTATCACTTGACGCTAAACAAATAGTGAAAAATGTTTCCGACAGCTTGGTAAAAAGAAATTTGAATAAACAAAGTGCTTTGCAAGAAACCAGTGAACTAACGAAAATCCCAATTTCTACTATTAAGGATATTGTAGGAAAATCATCACTCAGGAACAGGAAAAAACGGAAATATTTTCAAATGCATCATGTAGACGATTGTGAAAAAGACGTCATCAGGAGAAAAATATATTCTGTGTATGAAGAGCAGTTGGTGCCGACACTAGACAAAATAAAATTAAGACTGGTGCAGGACGGGACCAATATACTTGACGAAACATGGTTCGATACCCATGACACTGTGCAAAAAGGGTGGGTTGACAGCAGTACAAAATGTCAAACTAACGCACCTTTAAATAAAGGTAAACGAATAACTATTTTGCATGCTGGATCTGAAAAGGTTCTGGGTTTCAAATTGCCTACTATTATCTGCAAAAAACATAAAAGATTCTAGTTTGGACTATCACGAAGACACGACCGCAGAACTTTTTGAAAATTAGTTTCAAAATTCCCTTTTGCCAAATATTCCCGAACAGAGTGTTATAGTTATGGACAATGCAAGTTACCATAGTCGCCTACTAAATAAGGTTCCTAATGCAGCCAACACCAAATCGGAAATATAGGAATATATGTTAGAAAATGACATTTATTTTGACTTTAGTTATAAAAAAAGTGATCTTTTGGAAGTTTTGAAAGACTACAAATTGAAAAAGAACTATGTTTGTGATAGTATGGCTGAGAAAATAGGGCACACTGTTTTGCGGCTTCCTCCGTATTATTGTGTGTTTAATTCAATTGAACATATTCGGCATCAAGTTAAATCAAAAATAAGGGCACAAAATGTTTCTCCTACTTTAAGCGTCTCAATGGTTGAATTAGTAAAAAGGTTATAAATGATATACCTTGTGAAAGCTGCAAGAATTCCATTCAGCACGTTGTTAAAGTTAAAGATTCATATATTTATGTAAATAATATAAAATCACTGATAATTACCTCAGCTGATGACAGTGATAGTGAAACCGAATTAGGCTTAAGTTAAAATATATTTTTACTTACACAATATGTCCCCTCTTTTAAACCCCATTCACTCAAACTGTATACTTGTACTTCTTATCCATTTGTTTTTACATGCATCTATAAATAAACATCTCCAAAACACTATTTATTTGCATTAATGAATAAAATTCTTAAGTCCATCTCTGAAACTTCAATCATAAACAGAAGGTCAGAATTTTTATATTGCCCACTTAAAACGGCAAAAATCAGGATCTACAATAAGCCATATAAATCAATGCATTTCAAAGTTTATTTTAATGAGGAAATGATGAAACTAAAAACCTTATTTGTATGATAAAAGCCAAACGAGTATAATTAATAATTCTTAAGAATTAGAAATCTATAGTGTCATAAAGCTTAATGATAATAGGTACAATAAAATTATTTGGGATTTTAGCAGTTATTGGAATATAATTAACCAAAGTACTTATCGGTAGGTAGGTGCTTAAGCACCTAAGTATGGAATAAAAATATTCTGTGTTAGTATAAAAATAAAGCTTTTTTCAAATCACAACAGCTATGGCTTCAACTTCCAGTTTTGCCGCGGTCAAACTTCGCGGAGTCTGTAAATCTGCATTTTCTTTGCGAGAGGAAACAATGATACTTAACGTCCCCAATGCCCTAGTGCATCAACAGCCAACAAGCCAAGTCCGTGAAATTGTGGTAACCTGTGCCAACATGACGGGAGTTGGATCAGCAACTATTTATAGATTCCTAAAAGAAAGAAAACGCGGTCCGTGCTACGAACCTCAGAATCACAAAGGAAAGGAGCCCATAGAGGTCGATGAAGACTAAAAACGCAATAAGAACAAAAGTGCACAATTTTTTTACTAAGAAAGAAATACCTACACTACATAAAGTTTTGCAACAAATCAGAGAAAGACCACGTTCAAACTTTCAAGATGTAAGGCAATTATTACTCGCCGGAATAGAGAGGATCAAAAAGGATAATTGGAAAAATGCCATTCGACATATTATAGAAGAAGAAAATCTATAATATCTGTAATAATCTAAGAAACTGTGGAAATAGAAGCCTTAATTATCAATTTAAGAGAAGTCGAGTCTTCAGATTTTGAAGATGATGATTATTTTTAATTGTAATTAAGGTACTTCTATATCGTGAATTGTTAATTTGTATATACGAGGCTGGTTTGAAAAGTCCGTGCAAAGTCCGAGAGATGGCACCACCGGCGCGTATCGAGGTCATGTTTAGTTAGTAGCATCTCTTGAATGAACGCACACCAAGTTTCAGCCATATTGGTCTATTTCTTTGTGTTTGGCATTCGTGTGAATCAAGAAATGGACGAAAATGAATTTCGTGTGGTGATTAAACATTACTTTATGAAAGGCAAAATGCCTCAGGAGACTAAAGAGAAGCCTGATAAACATTATGGTGACTCTGTACCTTCGATTAGAACAGTTTATAAGTGGTTTCAAAATTTTCGGACTGGCCATATGGGCACAAGTGACGCTGAACGTTCTGGACGGCCTGTGGAGGTTACGACTCCAGAAATCATTGATCAAATCCATAATATGGTGATGGATGACAGAAGAGTTAAGGTGCGTGAGATTGCTAGTGCGGTGGGCATCTCGACTGAACGGGTACATAATATTTTGCATAAACATTTAGACATGAGAAAGCTATCCGCAAGATGGGTGCCGCGATTGCTCACGCTTGACCAAAAACGGAATCGTGTGAAGTGTTGCAAGGATGGTTTGCAGCTGTTCCAGAAGAATCCGGAGGACTTTAAGCGTCGTTTCGTCACTGTGGATGAAACATGGATACATTACTATACTCCTGAGACCAAACAACAATCTAAACAATGGGTTACCAAGGGGGAATCTGCAGTAAAAAAGGCGAAGACCGTTCCTTAGGCCGGAAAGGTTATGGCGACTGTCTTTTGGGATTCGCAAGGGATAATCCTCATCGACTATCTGGAAAAGGGTAAAACTATTACAGGTGAATATTATTCTTCGTTATTGGACCGTTTGAAAACCGAGCTGCAAAAAAAAGGCCCGCGATTGGCCCACAAGAAAGTCCTTTTCCATCACGACAACGCACCAGCACACACCTCAGCAGTTGGGGTCGCAAAATTAATGGAAATAGGATTCCAACTCGTTTCACATCCCCCCTATTCTCCAGACTTGGCTCCCTCGGAGTATTATTTGTTCCCCAATTTGAAGAAATGGCTGGCGGGACAAAGATTTTATTCAAACGAGGAGGTGATTGCAGACACTAATGGATATTTTGCAGACTTGGACAAATCCTATTATTCGGAAGGGATCAACAAACTAGAACATCGTTGGACGAAGTGTATAAGCCTAAAAGGAGACTATGTCGAAAAATAAAAAAGGTTTACCCCAAACACATAAGTAGTTTTTATTTTTGCACGGACTTTTCAAACCAGCCTCGTATATATATATATATATATATATATATATATATATATATATATATACATATATATATATATATATATATATGTATATATATATATATATATATATATATATATATATATATATATATATATATAGATGTATAGATTAAAATTTTTTGTTATATTTCTATAATTTTATTTATTAAACACTCAAAGCAGGTTACGCTTGGACGGCTATGTTACCGATAAACCCTCATTTGCATTTTATGACTTCATTGTATAGCAGAGGTTTTCTGCCTAAAATAGAGTGAACCCTTAAAAATAATTCAAATCAGGTAGCAAAATACAGTAAAGGGAGAAGAAATCTCTTTTTTTTTTGCGGCGCACCCCAATATGTATTTGCATATACAATGAGAGAATTCTGGTATCAACCCCAAACAAATACACTTTAAAATAAAAAAAAATTTTACGGGGGTATAAAATGATCGATGACTTCACAAAATACAGCCAAATAAGTTTTCAACAAAATATAATGACCTTGAAATTTTTGTTTTTTTTAAATACCAGATAAATTATTAAAGGTGAAAATTTTTGTTAAATCTAAACCCTGTGGAGAATATTCCATAATTTTTTCAAAGTTTTTTGATCAGTACTCTTCGAGATAAGGGGAGACAGCGATTTTTCGCACTTTTTAAAAAGTAATACAAAGAAAAGTGTGCGCAAATATTACATTATATATATTTTTGAACTTGTGTCTTTACAAACTTTCATTTGACACCTGACTCGACAACGTGGTAAATTTTTATTTCACTTCCAATTTTACCTCCCCAAAACTAACCCTTTAAGTCCAAATTTAATTATCAAAATTACACGGCTCTAATGAGACCATTAATTCCTATATTAGTACCAAATTTCAACTTTCTATGACAAATAGTTTCGGAGAAAATCGGATGTGACAGACAGACAGACGGGCAGACACCGAAGTCATCTTATAAGTGTTCCATATGAAATACTAAAAATGTGATTTTTGGAATTAGAGCACGGCCTGAGTCATCTTACAGCGACAATAACCATGCGCCTAAGATCGGTGTATGAAGCGTATGACATATTTCATTACAAGTCTTCAGGTTATTCAATTCTAGGATATGTCCTAACGTGGAATCATAATTTTACTAGCAGGGTATATCTGCACGTCCAACAACGTTAATACGAAACAGATCCCAAAGGTTAAAGTTTAAATAAAGAAGAACATTTTCGTACTCGATATTTACGTAATCAAGAAGAACTGCAGAAAAATAATAAATGGCGCTAATAAGAATATCGAGCCGGAAGAAAAGCTTTTCATCTGGTACGCCCATGATTGTTGCCAATATATTGCTGCAAAATTTTAACGCTTAATATTAACTGTAAAAATAATTTTATGACAAATTAAACGAATGCTGGAGAGATTTCTTACACAAGGAGAACCAGCAAGATGCAGTAACACTTTGAAAATTTAAAACCAATTAAAAAATCGACGACAAGGAGGTGAAGGGTCGTTATTTTACACATTCATAAAAGCTCGGCGCAGGTAGTAATGCTTTATTACAGGAAGGATTTTTCTTCGAGAATTTTCCCGCTTCTAGCCTCAATTTTTCATGGTAGCAAAGTCTTATTATATACGAGGATTTTTTTTTGAATTTCGCCTCCTCTTAGTGATCAATTTTTAAGAGCAGTAAAGTTGTATTTTAACAGCAGGTTAGTTCAGGTTAGGTTTTGAAAATCTCCCTCCTGCTCATTGTTTTTAGTAGTGGGTATAAATTAATTACACAGTACCACATTTGTTTACTGAAATAAGACAACGGCGCCTATACGTATTTTGGGTCCGTTGTCCGTTTGGACCCAGTACGTATAGTTTTTGCGTAAATCGAAGAAATATAATCTCAAAACTATATAAATAAAATAACCAAAATAAATATCATGATTCGAACCTAAGATAACTTAATTGATAAAAATATGCAAACCTAGAGTTTACAAATTAACTTCCGTATATAAACTAAAACTGGCCTAACTTCTAACAAAACCACAGGTTAATTTTTTTTTTTGTTAAATACATGAGAAGTAATATGCTATGAATCTGTATTTTGTATATTTAATTTCGGTCGCTAAAAACATGCCTTTGTTCATTTTGTTCCATCAGGTCAGAATTTTTTTCTAACTTCAAAAAAAGCTTAAAATTAGTGAATATCTTCATTCTTATGACAGAAACACCGAAAACAGATAAAAGATGTCTTCAATAATATATTTCTATGTATTTTGAGACGCTGAATATGAATCTGACGTCGCGTCGGAATTCACTACTAGGTCATAATTTTTTCCTATCCTCAAACAATAGCACAAAATCAGAAAATATCTTCATTCTTATAACGAGAATACTGCGACACTGATAAAAGATATCTGAAATAATCTATGTATTTTAAGATGCTGAATCGGAACCTGATGTCGGAATTCCCCTACTAGATCACCATATTTTTTTAACCTCAAAAGCTCTGAATTTTTTCATTTTTATGGCGAAAATACTTCCAAACCTAATACTAAAAGCTTTACTCCAAGAACTCTAAACCTAACATAACCCAATGAAAGAACATTACACTAAAAAGTTCAAACTTACCGAAATAAAGCACTCCGATGGTGAGAGGCGGTGAGACTTACCAAAATTAAGCACCATTATTGTTAGAGGCAAGGGTACTCACTGAAAAAAAGTAGAAGCGAAATAAAAATTTAGCAATCCAAGATAAATAAAAATGTATTGTTTCATTTTTCACCAGCAGCACTATAAGACGTAGGCTGAAAAGTTTTTAGCCCGACACATAGATGTCGCCCTCTTCAAAAATTCATATGATTTTTAGGAAATACCAACCTTTAAACGATACATGTCAAAATTTTATGACATTTCGACAATTGGTTTATAAGTTACAGTGTTTTTAGTGACGCTAGTTTTGATATTTACAAAACAATTGAAAAAAATCGAATTTCGGTCGGCTAGGAAAGTTTTGGCCTCTGTATTTTGGAATGCGCATAGAATAATTTTCATCGACTATGCTAAGAAGGGAAAAACCATCAATATCGAATATTATGTAAAATTATTGGTGCGTTTGAAGGCAGAAATCGTAAAGAAACGGCCCCAAATGAACAAGAAAAAAGTGCTCTTTCATCACGACAATGCACCGTATCACAAGTCAATAGTTACGATGGCAAAATTGCATCAAGTTAATTGCTTCCTCATCTACCGTATTCTCCAGTTTTGGCTCTCAGCGACTATTATCTATTCGCAGACCTCAAGAAAATTCTTACGGGAAAGAGATTTGGCTCCAATGAAGAAGTTATCGCCGAAACTGAGCCCTCTTTTGAAGGCAAAGACAATGTATAATAATAATAATAATAATAATAATAATAGCCCCTCAGGGGCTAGGGGAATCCCAGGATTCTCCTAGTACGGGCATTGACGATCCCGAGGTACCTGAGTCATGTTGTGCTGTCTTGTGTTGTCCAGATTATGTGTAACAAAAACGCAATCTTAAAGTGTTTACCGTGCCGAGAAGATGAATGGCTCAGCGTTTATGAGTCGCGAACGGTTCCCCCCCCGGATACCGGGCGCCCTCCGGGAGTAAGTAGCCTTGCTGTGGCACCCAGGCTCTGCCGCAGTCGACCCCTCTTTCCTAGGATACTCGTGGGAATACTATGTCAAAGAATAATAATTATAGTAATGATAATGGAAGGGTGTTGCGGAGGCGGACTCCGGTCGTACAAACAACTATAGCAACACCACAACAACAACAACCACAGACGACCCAAACAACCGCCTCAGCCGAAACTACTCCCGATAGTTTTACCAGATCCGACATTGTAGGTGATGGAAATTGCCTTTTCCGTGCAGTTAGCTTACACTTATATGGCCACCAAAACCATCATGAGAAACTCCGAGAGGTTGCTCTAAGATATTTACAACAAAACTGGTCGGAACTTCACACATTTTCATTAATTGAAGTCGACGATATAAAAGACTTCAATAACTACTATAATTATATGAGGAAAAATGGCACCTATGGAACGAGCCTAGAGATACTTGCCCTCTCGGAAACACAAAATAGCAACTTTCATATCTTCTCAAAACAACGAAGAACAAGACATACAAAAATAACTTTTACGGACAGACCAACAATAATAAGCACGGGAAAATACAACAAAACTATTTACCTTCTACTAACAGGCAAACACAATGTCGGGACACTTTGAGCTTCTGACACCACAAAACATTGAGAACATTCCAGACAACAGCAGACCAATAAAAGAAGCATCGGGCGAGCGACGTAACGGTCGAGGACGTCGCGGGAAATGGCAGCTCGACCAAAACGATGAAGACCGGGCAACCGAAAATGGACCTGCCAAAAGTGTTGTGCCGGCGAGTAAGCCGACACCCACCCAGGCGGGAAAGTCACAGCAACGCATGAGTAGCACCACAGGAATCAATGAACACGCCATGCGTTGCTGTAATGAAATCACACCTGAAAAAGAAATCACTGACAAGAGAATCACTCGCCGCTTGGACCCACCACCACCAATCCCAAGCGCAACCGACGTAGATGCGGGACAAATACAACCACCAAAGCCAGGCCAAACCGCGTATGTTTTGCAAGGACAACATGCAACTACCAAGGCTGGCAAACCAAGACAGCGGTTAAAGTGGACAGATGAAATGAATAGAACAGTGATGCGCTGTTACTACACCGCCACCAAACTAGAAACAGTGACATCAGGCTACAGACTGGAACTACACAGACTTTTTTTGACCGAATATCCACATCTGCAATTACTTGTTACAGAACAGAGAGTAATAGACCAAAAAAGAGTTATTACCAAGAACAATCGCCTCACACCTTTCGAATTGCAGACCATCAAAGACACAGTAGCTGCTGAACTGAACACAGACCAAGTAGCTGCTGAACTGAACACAGACCAACCAAACAATAGAAACAGTAGAGCAGATACCGAACCAATCTCACACACACAACCACCCAATCGAAAACAACAAGACCCACCACCCAGCAGGAGCATAACTCAAAACAATATTTCAAAGCAAATAGCAAGCACCACACGACACCATATCACAGACGACAAAATGAATGACTCACCACCCTCAACAACATCTACACAACATCACTCCGAATCACCTCTCATACAAACACTCAAAGCAGAAATGCAGTCACATCTAGCTCGATGGTCAGGCACCGATCCTACAACAAGAAATCCCATCCCTCGTTTAATTTTCAAACAGAGCACACAAATAATCCTCAACACAATAAACAAGCACATAATACCACAGTACATAACAGACTTAAGCACGATCGAAGACATTCACACAATAATATATGCAGCAGCAATCACCACTATAACACAAAATAATCAAAAACTCCCGCAACGACAAAGAGACCCCAACAGCAGAAAACCTAAATTTAAATGGCAAATAAGACTAGAAAACAAAATCAACAACATCAGAAGAGATCTGGGACAACTTACCCAGTTTATGAACGGGAACGCGTCCAAACGTGTCACACAGGGTGTAGACAAGATCAAATCTAAATCTCTCAAGCGAACACTGCCAGAAATCGTTGATACTTTGAAACAAAAAACTATCCGTATATGCTGCAAGACTCCGTAGATACAAAGAATCAAACGAGAGGAAAGACACCAACAACCTCTTCCGAAGAAGCGAAAAACAGTTCTACCGAAAAACTATGTACAACGAGCAGACAGTAGTAACTAAACCACCAAACAAACAAGAAATCGCAGATTATTGGAAAACTGTCTGGTCAGAACCCAAACTACATAATAATAACACCCCCTGGATCAAAGCCGAAGAAGATAAACACAAACGTGTGACAGAACAAGAAAATTCCACACTAACTACAGAAGAAATTACAGAAACAATTAAACACACACACAACTGGAAATGTCCTGGAATAGACAATATACAAAACTTCTGGTACAAACAGTTTACCACCACACACGAAGCACTCACACACCAAATCAACAAAGCCATTCTACAACCACACACACTTCCCACTTTCCTTACACAAGGAATAACATACGTTAAACCCAAAAGCTCAGACACCACAAACCCGTCAAACTACCGACCTATCACCTGTCTTCCAACCCTATACAAGATCATCACAGCCGCAATTTCCAAGAAAATAGAACAACACCTAACAGACAACAATATTATCACAGAAGAGCAGAAGGGATGCAGGAAAAATAGTCGAGGATGCAAAGAGCAGCTGATCATTGATAGCGTGATTATGGGACAAACCAGAAAAGAACACAGAAACCTTCACATCGGTTACATAGACTATAAAAAAGCCTTCGACTCCATACCCCACAGCTGGTTAATCAGAGCCCTAGAAATCTATAAAATCAACCAACACCTCAGGCAGTTTCTCGCGCAAATTATGAAAACATGGAAAACCAAAATACGCCTAGAAACACCAACCGAACGCATCGAAACAGAAGAGCTGTACATCAGACGGGGTATATTTCAGGGAGACTCGCTCAGTGCTCTATGGTTTTGCCTCTGTCTCAATCCACTCTCAAATATACTAAACAGAACAGAGCATGGCTTCAATATCAGGCACCAAAAAGTGAATCAACATAAAATAAACCACCTCCTATATATGGACGACATAAAACTCTACGCTGCCACACAAACACAGCTGAAAGAACTCCTCAAAATCACAGAAATATTCACCTTAGATGTCAATATGGAATTTGGTATAAGTAAATGCAAAGTGCTCCACATCAACAAAGGCCAATGGAAGTGCCACCATGAGACAGAAACCATTAACAATGAAACACTCGATAACATGTTCGACAAAGAAACATACAAATATCTAGGCTTCCAACAAAGCACCAAACTCAACCACACTCACATCAAAACAGAGCTCAGAACCGAATTCAAAAACAGACTGACGAAACTTTTGCAAACAAAACTCAACTCTAAGAATCTCACTAAAGCCATCAACACGTTCGCTATACCTGTACTCACATATTCATTTGGTATCATCAAATGGTCACAAACAGACATAGAAAATATTCACATCCTTATACGATCTCAATTCACCAAATACAGGAAATTACACCCCAACGCATGCAAAGAAAGACTTACCATCGAGAGGAAGGCAGGAGGAAGAGGAATTATAGACATCAGATCATTACACACAAAACAAATACAAACACTTAGGAAATTCTTTCACAGCAAGCAAACCAGCCTCCACACAGCGACAGTGAAAGCAGACAAAAACTACACACCTCTCGACTTAGCCCGGGCAGACCACTCAGCAGACACACACAGTCACACCCAATTACTACAGGAAAAGATGAAAACGTGGTCAGAGAAAACACTCCACGGAAAACACAGATACCACATAGAACAAGACCACGTAAATAAAAAACAATCATACACCTGGTTACAGGATGGGCAGCTATTCCCTGAGACTGAAGGCTTCTTACTTGCCATCCAGGATAAAGTCATATTAACCAGAAACTACCAAAAGCATATCATCAAAGACCCGACTATTGCAGAGGACAGATGTAGGAAATGCCACCAGCAGAAAGAAACGATCGAACACATAACGAGCGGATGTAAAATATTGGCCGGAACAGAGTACACAGCCAGGCATGATTCAGCTGCCAAAGTAGTTCACCAAGCACTGGCCACAACATACAAACTCATAGAAAACACAGATCCCTACTACAAATACACGCCAACATCCATACTTGAAAATGAAGATTACAAGCTCTACTGGGACATCGGTATCCATACAGATAAAACGGTCTCCGCCAATAGACCCGATATTACTTTTCAGTGCAAAAAAGAAAAAGTCACCTATCTAATTGACATAGCTGTCCCCAACGACACAAACATCCAAACGAAATACACAGAGAAAATTTCCAAATACACAGATCTTGCAACGGAAATAAAAAGGCAATGGAAACAAGAAAAAGTCATCATTGTCCCCCTCATTATATCAGCCACAGGCCTTACACCAACAACATTCACACCACACTTAGTACAATTAGGACTCAACACAAACATACACAAAAACATTCAGAAGTCAGTGATTTTGAAAACATGTAACATTGTCAGGTCATTCCTTAATACACAATAGTAATGCGTTTGTGCTGACTTGGTTTGCGCCCGTCAGCCAAACATGGAACCACATTGACCAAATGTGAGAAAGAAAAACGAGAACAATCATAATAATAATAGCTTTATTACCCAACAGTTTCCCATTAATAGGGTAAATATTTAGACATTTACATGTTCAACGACAGTCTGTAGTAATTGCTTCTTAGTACAACAGTATATGTCACAAAGATTACAAATATGATTAAAATTAGTACACATTACATGAATAGGTGAATTCAATAACAAATTAGTATTAGATCTGTTACATCTAAAAAACATATTTAATCGTGAGTGTATCCGTGGCACACTGATGTTAATACGAGACAGTATATCCCTGCAATCAATCATATTGTGCAATACTCTAAATAGGAATAATATTGAGGCACAAACTCTCCTGATTCCCAGGCTAAGAATATTTGTTTGTTTACACAAATAATCGCTGCTGACTCCCCGTTCAGGATATATTCCATTAATCTTAAACAACAGAAATTTCAGAAATCTCCTCTGTACTTTTTCAAGTGAAACTCTACGCATCTCGTACATTGGACTCCAGACAATACTTGCATCTTCTAGTTTCGAGCGAACAAAGCAGAAATACAAAACCTTCAGTGATGCAATATTAGTGAAACCCCTACAATTCCTAATGATGAACCCGTAAGGCTTCATTGCTTCAGAAACTTTCAATGCTATATGCTGATCAAATGTTAGTTTTGCATCAACAACAACTCCCAAACCCTTAGCTGTGCTACACCTACTTAAATTATGGTCTTGAATTCTATATTGAAACTCTATTGACGCTACCCTCCTAGTACTCGTATATGTTAGAACTTAGAGCATTTGGATGTAGTTTGTTGTCACAACACCAAGAATGTACGAAATTCAACTGGCTTGGTTTCGGAGTTCTAGGTGTAAAGATCTTAGGATTAGGTTAAGTTAGTTTTGGAGTTCTTGGTGTAAAGTTCTTCCAATATATTAAGTTAGGTTCAGAGTACTTGGTATAAAGTTCCTCCATTCGGTTATGTTAAATTTGGAGTTCTTGGTGTAAAGATCTTAAGATTAGGTTATGTTAGGTTTGGAGTTCTACCATCTGAAATCATAAAGTGATGGAGCAAAACAAACAACGGTATGGATTTAGCGACTGAAATTAAATCTACAGAATAGAGATTCATAGCATATTACTTCTCATGTATTTAACATAAAAAAAATTGTGGGCCTGTGATAGGTTAGGTTAGGTAAGTTTAAGTTTTGTTGGTTTTGTTAGAAGTTAGGCCAGTTTATAGTTTATATATGGAATTTAATTTGTAAGCTGTAGGCTTGCATATTTTTTATCAATTAAGTTATTTTAGGTTTGAATCTCGATATTTATTTAAGTGATTTTACTTATTTATTTTTGAGATTGATTTTTTTTTTTCAATAATTCAACAGAAAATATATCGAAAATGCGAAGAACAACTTGAAGAGGCGCAGTTTGATTTTAGAGAAGGGTTAGGAACACGAGAGATTTGATTCGCTATCACGGTACTTCTACAGAACTGTAGAGAATACAACAAAAATGTGTACGTCTGTTTCATCGACTTTCAAAAAGACTTTGACAAAGTCCAACACGACAAACTTATAGAGAACCTGAAAAGTATCAATTTAGATAAAAATGACATATGGTTAATTAAAAATATCTACTAAAATTGAATCGGATGAAATTCCAATTCAAAAATTCAACTGTTCAACGTGTATTCTCAGTTCGTGTTTCGGAAAGCACTAGATGAAAGATGTGAGGGAGTGAGCATTGGAGGGACATCAATGAACAACCTAAAATTTGCAGATGATACTACTATAATGTCTGAGAGTGTAGAAGATCTACAAACTCTCTCAGAAAGAATCAACCGAGAGCGCAGAGAATTAGGACTCACTATAAACATCGAGAAAACAAAATTTATGGTTGTGTGTAACAACCCAAACTTTAAATCTATACTTACACTGAATGGAAAACAAATAGAACGGATTCAAAAATACAAGCATCTCGATTCAATCATAAATGCACAACTAGGTACAGATAAAGAAATCAAAATCAGAATAGAAATGGCTCGAAAAGCATTTGTGAAGCTTCAAACCTTACCAATAAAAATTTAAATCTTCCCATCAGACTGAGCTTTATAGAGCTTTATGTGTGGTGGGTGTTACTGTGTGGGGTGTAGACTTAAACCTTGAAAGCTCAAATTACCAGAAAGCTAGAATTGTTCGAAATATGGCTGTATAGACGCATACTAATGATACCCTGAACTTATAGTCACCAACGACGAAGTACTGAGACGTATTGGGAGCAAAAGAAAACTCCTAACTACCATCAAGATACAAAAAACATCTTATATGGGACACATCCTGCGCAATGACAAGTAGAGGGAAGAAAGAGTATCGGCAGGAAGAAGAAGTCTTGGTTCCGAAACACAAGGGAGTTGACGAACCTCAGCGATGAAGAACTGTTCCACGTGGCAAGAGATAAAGACGCATTTAGAGATGTGGTCGCCAACCTTCAATAGAAGACGGCATGAGAAGAAGAAGAAGTTTTGAGATTACATTTCTTTGATTCACGCAAAAACTCGACGTGCTGGGTGGAAACGGACAACGGATTCGTTTCAGCGACACCTTGTCTTGTTTGAATAAAAAATATTATTTTTGAGAAAGCTCTTCCTAGGTTTATATTTTACAAATTTTCAAAGCTTTTTGAAGGTGGATTGTACTGTAAAATCTTCCCGGTCTGAATTTTTCTCTCCACGGCCGTGACTACCGTATACAGTACAGTAAATTCCCTTTTAAAATGTACAGTCGCCCACTAAATAAAATGCGTATAACATAAAAGCGTACATCCTTTTTTTTTAAGCTGTTACGTCTTTTATGCATAATACCGTATATTATTGGCTGATAATATTCTTGGCTAGTTAACACTCGCTCTTTAAATGAAAATCACTATTAATTACATAATATTTCTCTAACAAGGCCTTGGTTACTCATTAAATTAGTGTTTTATTTTAAATAGTCTAAACAAAGCCGATAAATTCAAGCTAGAATTATCTTTTTTATTTTCTTTTGCATAATAACCAATTAAAAGATTTAAAAAGTCGAATTATAATCGTTTTAATTGGAAGCTGCGGCGCTTAAATTTGTTTACATTTACAGGGTTTCTCAAAAGCAAGATTTATTAATTTTCACTACATAAGCTTAGTCTGATGCAGGAATCAAAACTTCAGCTTCGCTACACTCACTTCGAGTAAAGCAAAATGATCAGTGACTTCACAAAACACACCCCAAATTAGGTTTCAACAACTTTTTTTCTATCTTTACTGAAAAATGATGACCTTGAAATTTTTTGTTTTTTTTTTTATATGCCAGATAAATTATTAACGGTGATGTGATCATTTTCGTTCAATCTACACCCTGTGGAGAATATTCCAGAATTTTTTCAAAATTTTGTAATTAGTACTTTTCAAGATAAGGGGGGGGCAGCGATTTTTTGCGATTTTTTAAAACTAATACAAAGATAAGTGTGCGCAAGTATTACATTATATATGTTTTAGAACTCTTATTTTTACCAGCTTTCATTTGGCACCCCGCTCGATGACCGGGTAAAAGAATTTACTTTTCACTTTCGATTTCATTCTCTCAAAACTAACCCCTTAAGTCAAAATTTACCTTTCATTTCTATACTAGTGCCAAATTTCAACTTTCTATGTCGAATAGTTTCTGAGAAAATTGGGTATGAAAGATAGACGGACAGACACCGAAGTGATCTTATAAAAATCATACGATTTATTATAAACGTCAGTTCTTAGAAGATTCGTGTAAAACTGACATTTATATACATATATATATATATATATATATATATATATATATATATATATATATATATATATATATATATATATATATATATATATATATATATATATATATATATATATATATATATATATATATATATATATATATATATATATATATATATATATATATATATATATATATATATATATATATATATATATATATATATTGGAGTTGATTTCCGAACTGCGAAGTGTACACATCGAAATCGAACGCCCGGCAGTGGTCAACTCGTTCAACGAGCACCATTACGGTAGTTTTTCGATATATTGAATTATTTAATTATTTTGGTCGATTGCAAACGAGAGGGACTAGAAATAAACAAGAGTGTAATGTTCGAATTAAGACAATAAGTTTAAAAAAAAAAGATTTTAAAAGTTTGTGAGAATAATTCTGGGAAATTGTATGAAGCTAAAGAAGCGTTAAGCGACGACCTTGATTGTTTTGTTTACTGTGTATACAGTGATAAGAGGTAAAATCAACAATTTTTTGTCTTTCTCCTCTTCTCTCGGGTTTAAAAATAGAATATATGAGGATCTTACGAAAAGTTTTAATAACATAAGTTTCAACAGAAATAACAATGGATAACGATGATTATACATTAGGAGACTCGGAAAGAGGACGAGTCGAGAAAAGGGAAGAGCCAATGGGAATATACAAGAGGAGCAAAAAGCTGATAGGAACCCCACAGAAAGAGAAAAATAAAGGAGAAGATAAGATGGATAACTTAACAGAAATGATCAGAGAGTTAATATTAGATAAACAGGATCATCAGAGATACCAACAAGAGGTGAAAGAACTAAGAAAGGAGAATGAAGTATTAAAAGAGGAAAATAAGACAATTAGAGAAAACATGAGAAAAATGGATTCGAGGATGAGTGGGCTGGCAAGGAAAACGTATGGAATAATATTGTAATATCGGGATTGAGATTTGAAGCGAATAGTCAACCAGATCTGAAAATAGATATAGAACATTTTATGGAAAGATGTATGGACACAAAGGTACAGATTAAGGATGTGATAAAAATGGGAGAAACTATATACAAGATAGAACTTGGAAACTCAGGAGATAAGGAAGTTTTGATGAAAAATAAAAACAAACTGAGAAATTGGAGAGAGAGAGTTTACATAAACAATGATTTAACAAAGGGTGAACGGGATATTTAAAAGGAATTGAAGCATAAAGCAGAGAACGAGAGAAAGAATGGAGAGAGAGTGAAAATGGGATATCAGAAAATCTTAATCGAGGGAAGAGGATATAAATGGGACACTGAGGAAGAAAAACTGAAGAAACAAACAAAGAACACTACGACCATCAAGCAAAAAAAACTGAGTAAAAGGAGAGAGATAGGTAGATCGACGACAACCCTGGCAAAGACAAAGAATACGGAAGAGAAGACTAATGACAGGAATATAAACAAGAAGATAATCAAAGAGATGGATAGGAAGAAAGAAATAGGAAATAATTACCGAGTTAGTAAATCGGAAACACAGAACTTTAGGAGTATAAACGGAAAAGAGATTTGATCGGGAACATGGAATGTTAGGGGCATAAACGGAAAAGAGGATGAACTGACAGAAGAAGTGGAAAAAATACAAATGCACTATGTAGGAATCACAGAAACAAAAAGGAAAGGAAATGGATGCAAAAGATTACCTAATGGATATTGGATGCACTGGTCAGGAGTAAAAAAGGAGGAAAATGCAGGAGCAGGAGTGGCAATGGTGGTCAAAGAAGAGAAGATGAAGAATGTAAAAGAGGAAAAGCTTGTAAATGAGAGAATACTCTCGATAGCAATAAAAGAAGATGGAGCGGACGAAGACTGCACCAAATGACAACGCAAGAATTGATGAGAGGGACAAATTTTTCAATGATTTACAGGAAGAGATAGACAATACAAACAATAAGATAATAATAATGGGAGATATGAATGGAACTCAACTCCACGGGCCTAAAGGGATAGAAAGGCATAAGGATTAAGTAAGTAAGTATATATATATATATATATATATATATATATATATATATATATATATATATATATATATATATAAAATTTACGAGTGATTCTACTTTTAATTTTTGCAAAACTATGGAATAAAAAGAATTTCGTGTGTTTATTAAATATTACTTTTTGCTGATAGTAGCGGGTATATACTCTTCTGCGATCCCGGTAAAGGACAAATATACTTCAGGGACGCGACCCTGCCAATGTTAGCGTTGGTCTCCTCCCACCTCCTAATTAGGTCCTAAAAACATTAATCCTTCACCACATACCATCCTTCCAATTTCCTTACCCCTGGTCAACACGTTTGGTCGGCTCGATAAGGGAATGGCTGAAACCCCAAAAATAAAAATAAATATTAAGGAGGTTTACATCCGACTATGGATAAAATAAGGTGATGATGATGATGATTTCTTGATAGAAAAAATACGGTTGAAATCTAAAAATGGTTTGAGAAGTGTTATAGCACATCTGCTCCGTCTAAAGCAACTATATATATGTCGATGATTTAGTAAACTTAAATGTACAAGCACCGACAATGCATCACGTTCCGGCAATCCAAATGAGGCAGTTACTGCAAAAAATACGAAAAAATCCATCATATTGTTCTGAATAACCCTCAAAGTGAACTAAGTTGGGAATGTGGAATCTTTGGCACAATGACACTACTCAATATATATCACCACTACACCAAACACTTTATTTTTGCACTCGACGCGCAGCTTCATCAGGAGCGATGATTGACTAAAGCTAAACTACAAATCTACCCTATTTATACTTAGCCTAACCCTTGAATTAATCAAGCGGAACTAATGGCATAGCCGAGGCCATCAGTTTCGGTCAAGTAACCAGCAGAGGGGACTATAAGGAATAGGCCCTCTGTCTTTATTAGTTTTACATTTTATAATTTCCATACTTTCGTATGCGTTCACACAACCTCCTATTGTGAGAAAAGTGGAATTTATGAAATTAGTTGCAATGATTGTGACAAAAAGTAGGTTGGGCAAACTAAAGGATCAATTAAGACATGATTTAAAGAACATTTAGCACACTTCAAATACAGTAGAACAGAAAAGTCTAGCATTGCCGAACATGCCCTTGAAGCTGATTATATTGTAACATTAGACAATCTAAGATTAATTAAAAATGTATCTGATAGGAGGTTGTTGAACGCATACGAAAGTATGGAAATTATAAAATGTAAAAGTAGTTTAAATAAAGACAGAGGGCCTATTTCTTATAGTCCCCTCTACTGGTTACTTGACCAGAATTGATTGCCTCGTCTATGCCATTAGTTCCGCTTGAGTAATTCAAGGGTTAGGCTAAGTATAAATAGGGTAGATTTGTAGTTTAGCTTTAGTCAATCCTCGCTCCTGATGAAGCTAACATGGTTAGCAAAACGCGCGTCCAGTGTGTAGTGGTGGTTTGGTGTAGTGGTGATATTTACTGAGTAGACTTGACCGAAACTGATGACCTCGGCTATGCCAATAGTTCCGCTTGAGTAATTCAAGGGTTAGGCTAAGTATAAATAGGGTAGATTTGTAGTTTAGCTTTAGTCAATCCTCGCTCCTGATAAAGCTAACATGGTTAGCAAAACGCGCGTCCAGTGTGTAGTGGTGATATTTACTGAGTAGTCTCAAAGTGAAAATGAGAGGGATAGCTGACATTACGAAGTTATTAACAGAAGGTTTTAGGCATATTTTGCATGAATATTTGCATCTGAGAAAACTACGTGCCCAGTAGGTGCCGCGTACCCTCACGATTAATTAAAAACAGCGTCGAAGATTTAGAAAGCCGTTTGACACGGTTTCGGCGCAATCTAAAGGAGTTTTTGCGGCGATTCGTACAAATAGATGAAACATGGATCCAACCCTATACGTCTGAGCCCAACAGACAGTCCGCAGCTCCAGCCAGGCGCCGCATGAAAATCGACCGGGGCGTCCAAAACCACAAACATCAGCTGGAAAGGTTTTGGCAAGTATTTTTTGGGATCCCCATGGAATTATACTGATCAACTATGAGAAGGGACAAACAATCACCGGAGACTATTACGTTAATTTATTAGACTGTTCGAATGGTGACATTAAGAAAAAAAGGCCTAATACTTACTTACTTAATCCTTATGCCTTTCTACCCCTTTAAAGGTGTAAGGTCCGTGGATTTGAGTTATTCTATATTTGTCTTTTCTATATTTCCTTCTACCTCTTTTTATCCTGTGTGGCTCCTCTTGCGTGTTCCCACTCTATTGCTCTTTTGGCCACTGCCTCTCTAACATCCTCCAACCATGCCCTTCTAGGTCGGCCTCTTGCTTTTTTCTTGCTCACTCTGGTTTCAAACACTTGTCTACCTATTCTTTGTTCAGGCATCCTTTCGACGTGACCATACCATCTTAGTTGTGCTTCTTCAACCTTTTCCACCATTGGTTTCAGGTTCAAATTATTTCTGAGTTGTATATTCCTAACCCTGTCCATCCTTGTTTTGTCCTCTATTTTCCTTATGAATCTCATTTCTGTAGCCGTTATCTTTCCTTTCTGTCTTTCTGTCATTGTCCATGTTTCTCCTCCATAAAAAAGTATTGGTGTTGGAACCTTCTAGAATACTTGGGCTTTAATATTTTTTGATATCTCTTTCTTTCCCAGGAATGTATTCTTTATACTATTAAATAATCTTCCTCCTGTTATTATTCTCTCCTTAATCTCCTCTTCCATCCTCCGTTATTGTTGATCCCAAATATTTAAACTTCTCCACTTGGTCCAGTCTTTCCTCTCCTATCTTTATTTCATGTTGTCGCTTTTGCTTTCCTATTATCATAGTCTTTGTCTTTTGTTTATTAATTTTCATGTTTATTTTTTCCAATGCTTCCCTATATATCCGTATGTGCCTATTAAGCGTTTCCTCGTCTTTTGCTATAATAACCATATCATCCGCATAGCATAGTTCTGATATTTCTATCTTTTTCATCTTCCAATAGCCTTTCTGGTATGGTCTTACCCCTTTCTTCTTTGCTTCTTTTATTGCTTCATCCAGAACTGATGAGAAAAGCATGGGGCTCAGGATGCATCCCTGCCTTAGGCCCATAGGCCTAATTTAGCGAGGAAAAAGTATTGTTTCACCAAGATAATGTGCCTAATTCGGTTTCACTATCACTGTCATTAGCTGAGGTAATTATCAGTGGTTTTATATTATTCACATAAATATATGAATCTTCAACTTTAACAACGTGCTGAATGGAATTCTTCCAGCTTTCACAAGATATATCACTTATAACTTTTTTTACTAATTCAACCACTGACCCGCTTAAAGGAGAAGAAACTTTTTGTGCCCTTATTTTTGATTTAACTTGATGTCAAATATGTTCAATCGGATTAAACGCACAATAATACAGAGGAAGCCGCAAAATAGTGCGTCCCATTTTCTCAGCCATACTATCACAAACATATTTTTTTTCAATTTATAGTCTTTCAAAACTTCCAAAAGATCACTTTTTTTATAACTAAAGTCAAAATAAATCTCATTTTCTAAAATATATTACTGTGTTTCCGATTTGGTGTTGGTTGCATTAGGAACCTTATTTAGTAGGCGACTATGGTAAATGGCATTGTCCATAACTATAACACTCTGTTAGGGAACATTTGGAAAAAGGGAATTTTGAAACCAATTTTCAAAAAGTTTTGCGGTCGTGTCTTCGTGATGGTCTGGAACTAGAATCTTTTACATTTTTTGCAAATAAGAGTAGACAATTTGAAAACCAACCCTTTTCAGATCCAGCATGCAAAATGGTTATTCGTTTACCTTTATTTGAAGGTGCGTTAGTCTGACATTTTGTACTGCTGTCAACACACCGTCTTTGCACCAGTCTTAATTTTATTTTGTCTAGTGTCGGCACCAACTGCTCTTCATACATAGAATATATTTTTCTCCTGATGACGTCTTTTTCACACTCGTTTACATGATGCATTTGAAAATCTTTCCTTTTTTTCCTGTTCCTGTTTTCCTACAATACCCTTAATCGTAGAAATTGGGGTTTTTGTTAGTTCACTGGTTTCCTGCAAAGCACTTTGTTTATTCAAATTTCTTTTTACCAAACTGTCACTATTTGTTTAGCGTCAAGTGATAAATGTTTTCTCTTGCGATAGCCACTATTGCAATTTCCCCACGGACGCCACGTAATTAAAATAGAACCGTTACGTTATAAGTTGTAAGTAAAACTAAAAATAAAAAAAAAGTCTATTTCGAATCTTAATGGGGACCTGTGGTCATTAGGTCTATATTATCAAATACTTAAAGGGCTCCAAACCTGCCAGGTAGTAAATATATAAGTAAAAATAGATCCAATATGATTGCAGGTGCAAGTGAGGGCGGTATACAAAGCAGGTAAAATAAAAATACGTTTATCGTAATACCTGGCAACTATGCACAAAACCGTAATAGGGTCGTTTATTGCCCCATTGAAAAAGCAAAAAGGCAGGATCTTATATCTTGGGATTTACCATAAACAGACGGATGATCTTGACCGTCATTTAAAAAAACCCATGCAGCAAAAATATACATACAATAAACGTCCAAACAGGTTTGTCTAAACGAGGCAAAGTTTTTTAATTGTAAATAATTATAAATTTAATTTCGCGGGTAAATTGTTAAGTGGTCAAGTTAAGTGGAGATGCAGGTTAGTTCGGGTTAGTTCAGGTTAAATAGGCAAACAGTTTCAAACGTTTAAACACTAAGACACAGAAACGAGAAAATTTTATACAAGAAAATATTGTAAAACTTAATAATAATCAAATTTCTATGCTGCAATATGTAATATTAAATTCCCATTATTTTAGTTTTTAAGAATATTAATTATATACAATTATATTTGTTCTAATGAACTTTTCGTACGTACTCGTTTTTTTTGTTATTTAGGTATATTTTAAACCAGGTAAATCGGACGAAAATGTATATTCTCGAAAACGTACGAAACTGTATATATACAGGTAAAGAGTTTCTTTATATTTGACCATTAATTAATGCGGGTGGACGAAACTGTTTTTGCCCGGAAAACCCGCGCAGACATGGAATTAGGAGAATAAATTCAATAATGGTGAATTGTTTAAATCTACCTGGTCCTTGAGTAAAGTACCTGTAGTCCGTAATCGATTTATTTGCTTTACCTCTAAAAGGTTTAGTTGTAAACCTTTTTGTTGGGTATGTAAAATTTTGAAATTCTCTGTTAAAAGATGATTAGCATATGTTGAATTAGACTTTCTATGGATGAAACTTTTTTCGTGTTCTGTAATTCTTTGTATAAATGTACGTCCAGTTTGTCTTATGTATGTTTTAGGACATGAACCACATGTTAATTGATAAACCCCTGATTTATTATCGTCATTAATTAGTGTTTTTTTTTTCCTAATTCCATGTCTGTGTGAGTTTTCCAATACTATTAATATAATTTAATTAGGTGTAATATTAAAATTAAGAAATTATATAAAATTGTAAACATTAAACCTAACTTGACAGTGTAAAATGTAGATCTGAAGAAGCTGTATCGACAGCGAAACGCGTCATTACAATTTAAATAAACCAGTGGAAATTGACTAAAAATAGTCTTTTATCCTATATTGTTGGACGATAGTTGGAATAGGATTTTGCTCTTAAAAGAAACTATGTTGAAGAATAAAATCGACTTTTGACAAAAATAATGTTTTCCATCAAAAGCTTTTGGACTTTTCACCTCCCCTTAGTATAGCCGGTGTCAGTCAGTAAAACCAGTACATATATCGAACAACTTTGTTGATAATCATTGTCAGACTAAGCCGTCCTTTTAATTTACTCTGTATGTTTTCTTTGTTTATAATTAATTTAAATAATTGAACTTTTATTTTAGAAAAAGAAGATAATCGACAAATTAATTATAAGAATTGGGAAATTAAATTTGTATTAGGCGTGTTTGAGGCTATTAAATTCATGATTTATTTCTTATTATTAATATCATAGAAATAATAAAAAATAAAATATTTAAAAAAATCAATTTTGTTTGTTGTTATCATAAATTAGATCAGCATAACAACAGTAAGATACGAGTACCATAAGTTGTGTCTCTGGCTGATCTCAAACTAATATGAAAAATATGGGCTTGCATAATTAAAAAAAACTCAATTTTACAACACCGGCACCGTAAAGAAAAGAGCGCTGGGAAAATGTTTATAGCAACGAAAATTTAGCGGGATTAACAATATCGATGAAAATAGGCAATTAATCCCGCCTAATTCTATTGCCTCTTTTGACTGGTATTGTTGATCGGTCAAAATTCTCGTCGCTACAAATATCTTCTCTGTGCTCTTGTGTTTACAGTGTTATAAAATGGCGTTTTTAGTGTTCCGTACAGAACACTTATAACACTTCGGTGTCTGTCCGTCCGTTTATCTTTTGACATAGAAAGTTGAATTTTGGTACTAATACAGGAATTGATAGCCTCATCAGAGCCATGTAGTTTTGAAAGATAAATTTTGACTCAAGGATTTTGTTTTGCGGGGTGAAATCGGAAATGAAAAAAAAAAAATTTACTAAGTAGGGTGTTAAATGAAAGCTTGTAAAATATATATACCGTGCTACCTCGATAATCCGGATCTCCATTAAACCGGATTCTTTAATAATTCGGACAAACTATTGCATTGTGTACTTTATAATCCGGATTTGATAGTAGTAGGTCATCCGGACCTGCGTTTTTAGACATCTACTTAATTTAAACTACATGGGAAAACTGAAATCGATAGTGAGGGGATTTCTCTAACTTCCAGTCTAATACATCTGGGATTCACACAAACTGTAGGTTTGCCTACAACGCATCGCGTATCGCGTCTAAAGGTTAAGGACTTTGTAGTTGTTTGTTTATTGTCACAAGTACAACATACTTACGCTCTATTTTACTTTATGTGGTTCATATAAGTATGTAAACGTTTTTTTTTACTTATATGTACCTACATGTTAAAATGCCTTCTAAAAGAAAACATATTACACTAACAATAAAACAAAAGTCCGATATATTAGAAAGAGTAGTTCTTGATGAAAGCGGAAAAGTGTTGTTAAATGAATATGGAATAGGAACATCCACAATTCCGGATATAAAAAAGAAGCAAGGGAAAATCAAAAGGTATGTATATATGATTTATTTTAAAGATAATTTTGGACACTCACTATGATCGTGCAACTTCTTTTAGATTTATTTCCAAATGTGATTCCGGTCCTGGAGTACGAAAAGCCAAATATCCAGAAATTGAAACTCGTTTGTATACATGGTTTTGTACGCAGCGATCAAGGCACGTCCCAATTTCCTACGAAATTTTATCAGGCAAAGCAAAACAGTTTTACACTGAAACCTACGGGAATGATAATTTTAGAGCTAGCAGAGGCTGGATTTCTAATCAGTTTCTCTGAAATCTGGTGTATTAACAATCTCGGCTTATTTAACTTTTATAGAGTGTCTTGTTTTACGGAAAAAGCAGTTTTTTAGAATAATTTTTTTCTACATTTCAGTACTCTGCTTCACACTCGACTTTTTTTTATGGGTCTAGCACGAGTGCAGCAGGGAAGTCCCTAAAGCGCTATAGGAGTGACACTCCTGCGGAAAAAGAGATTCACGTTGTTCTTGAATCGCTGTAAATTATACTCGGTGGGAAACACAGTCCTGGGCAAATTATTCCAAAGGGATGATGTTCTCCATATAAAAGACTGAACCTCATACGGATGTGAAATATTAGCGTGACGTGTACTTCTAACATGCACCGCTCTGGGAGGAATTAAGCGGGCCACATCCTTCGAACACTTTCCTTGAAAATACTTGTAAAATAGGCTCAAGTCGCCAATTGTTCTTCGATGTTCCAGCGAATCAAGGCCGCCGGTCAGTTCCGGGTCTCCAATCAGATTGAACAGTATCCAACAGTATATGTTTGGGCACGGAGCCCCAAACTTGAGAGCAGTATTCCATAGTTGGTCGAATTTGAGCTTTGTAAAAAATTAACAGTTGTTGTGGAGTGTAAAGCTTTCTGGTTCGAAATAATATTCCCAACTTTTGAGAAGCTCTCCTTGCTATGCCTGCAACATGTTCATGCCAGGACATATTTGCTTCCAAACTAACGCCCAACAAATTGAGTGACGATGCTAGAGGAATGGAGTACCCCGACATAACCATGTCGGGTTCAGCAACGTTAACTTTTTTAAAAAAAAAACTGCTGCCTGGGATTTTGTAGCGTTAAATTCCACTTGGTTACTGTCACCCCAAGATAGAATTTCTTCCAGGTCTTTGTTAAGTTGAATGACTTCCTGCTGTCTGCGGATATTCGTCTGAGTAGCCGATGTCCGAGCGTTCAAAGTGAATGAAGAGATAAGTGTACTGTCATCTGCAAAGCTGTAGATTGGATTCTCGGTCTTTTCCAGCAGATCGTTAATATAAATGAGAAAGAGAGTAGGAGACAGTATGGAGCCTTGGGGTACACCGGCGTTGATAGTGAAGGTGTTAGAAAGAAATCCGTCGACTGCCACTCGCAAAGAACGCTCTCTGAGGAAACATGAGAGCCACAAACAGAACTTTTCGGACATACCATAAGAACATAGCTTAGCCAATATTCCATCGTGCCAAACACGGTCGAATGCCTTGGATATGTCAAGAGCAACCGCTCGAGATTCTCCAAAGTGTTCAATTGCGTTGTTCCAAACATGTCTTACATAAGTCAGGAGATCTCCTGCTGATTGATAGCCTTTTCCATGATTTTCGATATTATTGAAAGCAGTGCGATTGGTCGGTAGTTATTTGGCAAGTCCTTCTTGCCTTTTTTAGTTATTGGCTGAACTGTGGCACATTTCCAGCAGGAAGGAAATATTCCCTTTCTGTAAGATAGGTTGAAAAGTCTACAGAAAACTGGTGTTAGTTCCCTCGCACAGTTTTTGCGAACTATGGCAGATATTCCGTCAGTATATTAGTAAAACTACTAGGTTTAGGCATATAACATTATTAATAAAAAATTTATAAAATTGTACGCAGAATTTAAAAAAAATTAGAGAATAGGATACTCCATTTAAAAATCATATGTCATATCGGCCACATTTTTTTGAAGTATCTTGTATACTCAAGAATAATTTTAAACTATGCACCTTAACTTTCCCTAAAACTATTGTATTTAACATTTTTTCGTCATTTCCGAAACAAATGAGATAATGAACTTTACTCTATCGTTGACTCACCCTGTACATTAGAAAACTGATATAAATATGCAGAATTAAGTTAATCAATTCAGTTAGAATTTTACGGATTATGCATTTACTTTATCATAGGACCTCGTAAATCACTGGTACAAATTTTATTATTTTACTTCTTATTTTTTATTTCAATTATCACTGCAAAACCTGTTTTTAATAGTATTCTAATTTAATTAAAGTTGTTTTGGTTAAATTTATGCAATAATTAATTTGGTGATTTGATTGCATTATGTTTTGATACGGTGTTTTTTCGGTACATTAATTTGACGCCAAAATGTAAATTTTGCCGGGTAATATCATGCTGTTTACCCGTGTTACTAATTTTTTTGTACTATTAATCAATTTTTTAGTGTTCCGTGCGGAACACTTATAAGATCACTTCGGTGTCTGTCTGTCTGTCTGTCACACCCGATTTTCTCCGAAACTATTTGACATAGAAAGTTGAAATTTGGTAATAATATACGAATTGATGGCCTCATCAGAGCCATGTAGTTTTAAGAGTTAAAGTTTGACTTAAGGTGTTAGTTTTAGGGGGTGAAATCGGAAGTGAAAAAAAAATTTTTTTACTAGGTCATCGAGTGTGGTGTCAAATGAAAGCTTGTGAAAACACGAGTAAAAAATGTATATATAACGTAATACTTGCGCGCACTTTTCTTTGTATTATTTTTAAAAAATCGCGAAAAATCGCTGTCCCGCGCCTTATCTCGAAATTATCCTTATCAAAAAATTTTGAAAAAATTCCAGAATATTCTCCACGGAGTGTAGATTGAACGAAAATTATCACCTTTAATAATTTTTCTGGTATTTAAACAAGACAAAAATTTCAAGGTCATCAGATTTCAGTAAAGATTGGAAACAAACTTTGTTGAAAACTCATTTGGGGTGTGTTTTGTGAAGTCACTGATCATTTTATACATCTGTAACAAAACTTTTTATTTTAAAAGCAATCAATGTACGGAACACTAATTGCGCAAGTTCAACTTGCACTTGACCGGTTTTTTTTACTAAGAGTCCATAGCGATTTTGTCTGAGATTATTATAAAACGTATTTTAATGAAGCCAGAAACCAAAAAAGCTTCTGCCGCTGATGGAGTACCTGCCATAATACTCAAAACAGACACAAGCAAACTAATATCAGTTTTCTATAAACTTATCAACGTATCATACAGAAAGCGAAGATTTCCTTTCTGCTGGAAAGGCGCTACAATTCAGCAGATACCCAAGAAAGGCAAGACGACCTTGCCAAACATCTACCGACCAGTCGTACTGCTTTCAATAATACTGAAAGTTTTGGAAAGGACTACCAATCAGCATTCTCTGAATATCTAGAAGGATTCAATATTATTAGCCACCATCATTATGGCAGAAGATAGTTTAAGGGGGGATCCTGGCCCAGCGCAAAAAAAAAACATGTTCCTTTTCTTGCAATACATAAACGCAATAAATGTAAAACCTTTTTAGCTTATTAGAACAACTTTAAAAGAATCTTCTTCTTAGTGTGCCTTATCTTCTAAGGACGTTGGCGACCACATTTGCCCATCTGATTTTGTCTATTGACGCTCTAAACAGTTCAGTAAATGTCATTTTTGTCCACTGTCGTAAGTTTTTCAAACAGGAGTTGCTGCGCCTTCCTGGTCCTCGCCTACCGATTATTTTTCCTTCAATTATAAGTTGTAGGAGCTCATACTTTTGGCTTCTCATAATATGGCCAAAGTAAGTGCTTTTTCTTTCTTTAGCAGCTGGAATCAACTCTCGTTCTTTTCCCATCCGAACAAGTATTTCCACGCTGTTCAAGAAACACGCAACATTCGGCGATTTCCAACATTTCCAAGTTTGTGGTATGCGTTGTCCAAGGAACACGGGCGATAGCACCACATCTTGAATGACTCCATTCTTTGTTGTGTTGTCTCTGTGATTATTGCAGCTTCTATACCGTATAATATGTAGCATCTTAGCCATCTTGTTCTTGTTTTTAAGTTTAATTGGTAGTTACAAAGTATACTCAGCATTTTATTAAAGGAGTTTCGTGCTTTTTCAATTCTTGAGCGTATTTCAGTAGAGCGGTCCCAATCTTTATTAATTACGCTTCCTAAGTACATTATTTTTGTTACCCTTCCAAGTGTTTGTTGATATACTTTAATATTTATGTTTATATATTTATTAGGATTCTTACTGACCATCATTTGTTTTTGTTTGATCGTATTCAGTTTCATTCCATATTCCTCATATGCATAAACAACTCCATTCATGAGTCTTTGTAGGCCTTCTTCACTGTCCGCTAGAATGATAGTATCATCAGCGTAGCGGAGCTTATTTACACACACACACCATTAATTGTAACTCTATCTTTTTTATCAGAAAGTGCTTTATTGAAGATTTCCTCCGAATAGACCTTGAATAACACGGGTAACAAAATACAACCCTGACGTACGCCTTTCTTTATTTTTATTGGTTTGAACATGCGATTCTCAACTTTATATTGGCAGTCGGGTTCCAGTATAAACTTGGATGGAGAATAGTACTTCCCTCGTGCCTGGTCCGTTCCTAAAGACGAACTGTGTGTCCAGTACGTTCATCTAGTTTTTTGTATCCTCTTTGGTGGATTATTTTAAGGAAGAGTTTCAAAATGTGGTTCATTAGATTTATATTCCGATATTCCTCGTACTTTCTAGGGTTATTCTTTTTTGGCAATGGCATAAAAATTTATGTCAACCAATCATAAGGTACATCACCTGTGTTGTATACGCTGTTGAAGAGGTCCAGTATAATGTCCATATGTTTTTCAAAAAATATTTTAATGATTTCTTTAGGTATATTATCTTCTCCTGCTTCATTTTTGTTTTTAAGCTGATTTGCTGCTCCTAATTAAATGTGTTGTATTTCTTTTCTAATGCTTCTATTTCTGTGCATTGTTCATTTAGCCAGAAGTCTTTAGGCTCCTTTAACCTTTTTTTTTTTAGGTTGTGGGTTTCTTCGTATTTTATATTATTGTTGTTCTTATATTTTCTTCTTACTTCCATCATATCCAATATTTCCTCCGTCATTCATGATTGTTTATTTTTGGTTGTATTTTGTTTCAGATGCTTTTCAATTACTTCTTCCAGTGTAGTAGGTATTAGGTATCGGCTGAACTGTGGCACATTTCTAGCAGGAAGAAAATATTCCTTCCTGTAGGATAGGTTGAAACGTCTACAGAACACTGGTGTTAGTTCCCTCGCATAGTTTTTGAGAACTTTGGCAGGTATTCCGTTAGCGCCAGAAGCCTTTTTGGTGTCTAGCTTCATTAAAATGCGCTTTATGATACTCTGTCCGAAGACAACATCGGGCATCCTAGACTGCAATATGGGAATAGTAGGTGGTGTTTTTCCTTGGAAATCGACAGTAGAATGTGAAGCAAAGAGTTCAGCAAACAAGTTCGCTTTCTCAACAGGTGTCGTTGCAATGGAATTATCTGGCCGTGTGAGTGGTGGTATGGTGGATTTGGTGAAATTTTGACTAACTGCTTTAGCGACTTCCCAAAAGGACCTGGAATTGTTGGGACAAGCGAGAAGTTTGTTTCTAATTCATTGGTTGTATGCCTCCTTGGTTTCATCGATAATTCCTTTGCATCTGTTCCGGGCACGAACAAAGGTGTTTGGATTTTCACGCCATTGTCGGTAGGCAAGATGTTTAGAACCAACAGCTTCTTTGCATTTTCGGTCAATACAAGGTTTGCCGTTGAAGGGGCATTTCTTCGAAGAAAGAATATAAGCTTCCATACCAGCCAAAATAACATCGGAGACCTCCCTGGCACAGTCAGATGGGTTGTCGGATCGAAAAACAAACGTTCATCCAAGGGAAAGTTCAAAAATATTCCATGAAATCTTCGCATTTAGCAGATTTGTAGTGCCAAATCTTGCGGGGCTTAGGTGCCTCTCTGTCACTGATTGGTAGGATACTCGATGTCGAAAGCCGTTTATGGTGGGAAAAACCTAGTGGCGGATTTACGGTGACCGGGTAAATCTCCGGATTGGTGGTTAAAAACAGATATAGTTGTAAGATGTTGATTGTTAAGTCTATAATATATATATATATATATATATATATATATATATATATATATATATATATATATATATATATATATATATATATATATATATCTATAATATATATAAAATGCAACGTCTCTCTGTCTGTCTGTCTGTCTGTCTGTCCGTTAGTGACCTTATCACTGGAGAACCACTTATCCGATTTACGTACTTTTTTTTAAAAAACATACATATGTTCTCTGGCCAGGTTATAGGCTATATTTTATTACGATAGATAGCATAAGAAATGAGCAGTGACGATAATAGTGAATGAAGTCGGAAAAAAGTTTATCGCTAGCGCGTTCCCTTGCAATACACAGTCTAAACCATTATATATGGAACAATATTATGTAGTAGAGAATATCTAGAATCTATAATATATATAAAATGCAATGTCTCTCTGTCTGTCTGTCTGTCCACTGGTGCGTTTATCACGCGAGAACCACTTATCCGATTTACGTCTTTTTTTAAATTCATACATATATTCTTTGGCCAGGTTATATAATAATAATAATAATCTATACCTATAATATAAACAAATTGCAACCTCTCTCTGTCTGTCTGTCTGTCCGTTAGTGCGTTTATCCCTCGAGAACCACTTATCCGATTTACGTGATTGTTTAAATTCGTACATATGTTCTCTGACCAGGTTTTAGATATATATTTTATTACATCTATTACATCTATATTATATATAAAATGCAACGTCTCTCTGTCTGTCTGTCTGTCTGTCTGTCCGTTAGTGCGCCTATCACTGAAAAACCACTTATCCGATTTACGTACTTTTTTTTTTTAAACATACATATGTTCTCTGGTCAGGTTATAGGCTATATTTTATTACGATAGGTAGCATAAAGAATGAGCAGTGACGTAAAATAGTGAATGATGTCGCAAATAAGTTTGCCGTTAGCGCGTGCCTTTGCAATACACAGCCTAAACCATTAAATATGGAACAATATTATGTATCTGTATATGTATAATCTATAATATATATAAAATGCAATCTCTCTCTGTATGTCTGTCTGTCCATTAGTGCGTTTATCACGCAGGAACCACTTATCAGATTTACCTGTCTTTTTTTAAATTCATGCATATATTCTTTGGCCAGGTTATATAATAATAAAAATAATCTATATCTATAATATATATAAAATGCAATGTTTGTCTGTCTGTATGTCTGTCCGTCCGTTAATGTGCTTATCCCTCGAGAACCACTTATCCGATTTACGTGATTTTTTAAATTCATACATATGTTCTCTGACCAGTTTATAGGTATATATTTTATTACATCTATAATATATATAAAATGCAACGTATTCTGTCTGTCTGTCTGTCCGTTAGTGCGCTTATCACTGGAGAATTACTTATCCGATTTTCGTACTTTTTTTTTTAAACATACATATCTTCTCCGGCCAGGTTATAGGCTATATTTTATTACGATATGTAGCATAAGGAATGAGCAGGGACAATAATAGTAAATGAAGTCGGACAAAGTTTGCCGCTAGCGCGTTCTCTTGCAATATACAGTCCAAACCATTAAATATGGAACAATATTATGTAGCAGAGAATATCTATAATATATATATAAAATGCAATGTCTCTCTGTCCGTCTGTCTGTCTGTCTGTTCGTCCGTTAGTGTGCTTATCACTGCAGAGCTACTTATCCGATTTACGTGCTTTTTTTTAACCATACGTATGTTCTCTGACCAGGTTATAGGCTACATTTTATTAGGTGACATAAGGAATAAGCAGTGACGATAATAGTGAATTAAGTCGGAGAAAAGTTTGCCGCTAGCGCGTTCTCTTGCAATACACTCCCTAAAGCATTAAATATGGAACAATATCATGTAGCAAAGAATACAATATATATAAATTGCAACGTCTCTCTGTCTGTCTGTCTGTCCGTTAGTGCGCTTATCACTCGAGAACCACTTATCCGATTTACGTGTTTTTATAAATTTATACATATGTTCTATATAATTCGATATAAGCCTAGATAATGGCAGATAAGGTGAGATAATTGGAGATAAGGAGAAATAATGGGAGATAAGTCGAGATAAGCCTCGATAATGGGAGATAAGGTGAGATAATGGGAGATAAGTATAAATAATGGGAGATAAGGAGAGATAATGGGAGATAAGCAGAGATAAGTCTAAATAATGGGAGTTATGGTGAGATAATGGGAGATAAGGAGAAATAATGGGAGATAAGGAGAAATAATGGGAGATAAGGAGAAATAATGGGAGATAAGTCGAGATAAGCCTAGATAATGGGAAATAAGGTGAGATAATGGGAGATAAGGAGAAATAATGGGAGATAAGGAGAAATAATGGGAGATAAGCCTAGATAATGGAAATTATGTAGAGATAATGGGAAATAAGGAGAAATATTGGGAGATAAGGAGAAATAATGGGAGATATTTTATTACGTTGGGTAACATAAGGAATAAGCAGTGACGATAGTAGTGAATCAAGACCACGCGAGCGGAGCCGCGGGCCCGGCTAGTATATATATATATGTATATATATATATATATATATATATATATATATATATATATATATATATATATATATATATATATATATATATATATTACAAAGAATTTAGGCTCCGCATGCTTGATTAGGCCCTAAATTTAAGAAAAGCATCCTAAAAATTTGCCAAAAATTTGTTTATAATTTAAGTATCTATTACAATTAAGATTGAGGGAGATTTGATTTGATTGAAGATTGTTTCGTTCTTCGATAATAATAATATATTTTAAGTGCCATAAGATAAGAATATTCTTTTGTCTAAAAATTTGAATAAAACTGAACTAAGTCTGAGAAATCTTAAGGATATAAAAAAAAACCGGCCAAGTGCAAGTTGAACTTGCGCAATTAGTGTTCCGTACGTTGATTGCTTTTAAAATAAAAAATTTTGTTACAGAGGTATAAAATGATCAGTGACTTCACAAAACATACCCCAAATGAGTTTTCAGCAAAGTTTGTTTTCAATCTTTACTGTAATCTGATGACCTTGAAATTTTTGTTTTTTTTTTATATATCAGATAAATTATTAAGGGTAATGCACTCGTGATAATTTTCGTTCAATCTACACCCCATGGAGAATATTCCATATTCTTTTCGAGATAAGGCGAGGGACAGCGATTTTTCGCGATTTTTTAAAAATAATACAAAGTGCGCGCAAGTATTACGTTATATATATATATATATATATATATATATATATATATATATATATATTTTACTCGTGTTTTCACAAGCTTTCATTTGACACCACACTCGATGACCTAGTAAAAAATTTTTTTTTCACTTCCGATTTCAGCGCCCAAAACTAACCCCTTAAGTCAAAATTTAACTCTCAAAACTACATGCCTCTGATGAGGCCATCAATTCCTATATTATTACCAAATTTCAACTTTCTATGTCAAATAGTTTCGGAGAAAATCAGGTGTGACAGACAGACAGACAGGCAGACAGACAGACACCGAAGTGATCTTATAAGTGTTCCGTACGGAACACTAAAAAGATGTACTTTAGTAATTAGAATTACCTACCTATTATTTTGTTGATTGATCTCAAAATAATACTATAATTATTTACGTTTATGTTTTTTCTTTAAATATAACAATATCTCTTTTAAGAAACCTTGTTATTATGACCAAAACAATCATTTAACATATGCGTTTCAACTCACCTCAGACACTGTTTCAACTTACCTAGGTACTAGGTGGGTTGAAACAAGTGGAGTTGGTCTGGTTTTCACGAATTATCTCCTAGAATGCTTTTAATTTAATTTCTTTTGTGTGTTCCTCTAATAGTATATTAAATTAAACATCTCCATTACATATTTCTCTTAAGTAGGATTATATTGAGCTGAGATATGTGTGATAATGTAAAATTTGTGTCAACACACCTCGGTCTCCTCTATTTTTTTAAACGCTCACTGTAAACAAACTACTCGGCCAATTTCTGAGCTGTCACTGTTTCAACAATAAAAAATGACAAATTTTACAACAATGGTAATGTCTTATCTCAATAGCGCTATCTAGTGGTCGTTTGTAAAATCTTAAAGGGCCGCCCTCGTATTGTGGTGACGATAATGAAATAAAATTTAACGCTACAATAACCCAAGCGGCAGAATGTCAATGCGTGGACAGCGATTTTCATCACCTCTAGAAGCTGTTGAATCCCTCCAAAACCATGTTTTTGAGGTACCAACTTCAAAGTGGAAAAAGTGTTTTGAGAATTGGTTCGAACCCAGCCAAAAGTATATCGTATATGGGGTTAAAAGTAAAAAAGGAAGGTTAGAGGAATTATTAAATATATAACAGGGATTCAACCATTAAAAGTTCTTGGAATCTAGAAAACTTTTTTTTTTCATTATTTTTAATTATTTACAATCAAACAGAGTTAAGAGGGTGGGTTTTTAAACTCGAAGCATTTAAAAATTGTAATATTTTTTTTTTATTATTTTCATTTTTAACAGAAAGACTGGAATATGATTACGAGTTACCTTAAAATCATCATAAAAAAATCTTTAATGTTTTTCCACTTTGTAATTATTTTTGTAAAAGAGGGATCAGCGAATTTTACAGTTACTCTTATAAAAGGATTAAATATTTTGTAGTTAATGTCACATCATAAGGTATTATTTTCTTCCTTAAAATATCGAGTAGTAAAGATTATTTTTTAGTGTAAGTGTTTCCAAGAGAAAGTAATGAGCAGATAACTTAACCGGTGGAGAAGACCCCTTTTTAATTCATTTTTAATATTTTCGCTTGTAGATTCTCGTGGCAAAAGTGACATTTAACCTGGAATTCTCAAACCTGGCGTTTAATCCAGAAGACTCCGAGAACCAACACCAATGTCAACTAAATGAGATATTACTTCAGACTATATTGTACATTTTTCTGAGTAAGCAAGTCTAAATAAAGACAGAGCACTTCCTCCTTACAGTTCTTGACTTGACCAGAACTAAATTGCCGTCTGTGTGTCTTTAGTTTAGACGATTATCGTTCCTGATGAAGCTAACAAGGTTATCGAAACGTGCATCGAGTGTGTTTGGTATAGCGGTGATAATTGTTGAGAAATGACATAGGCACAAGGATTCCAAAAATCTCAACATAAAAGAGGTATCAAAAGTATTTCAAATTTTCAAACAAGAAAAAAATTCTTATTGACGAAAATAGTTTTTGGTAAAGATGATGAAAGGTCGAGACTAAAAGATAGCGCTATAACAAATGTAATAACAACAATTTTAACTTGTTTGTGTAATTTTAGTATTTTTCATGTAAATATTCTTAACGCTTAATAGGGGTACTTGGTGAGGTGTGTAAGGCATGGAGATACAATTTCTCCTAAAGCGTTAAGGTATTTCTTACGCATAATTGTTAAAGAGTTTTGCTTGAAATTTTGAAAAATAATAGATTTTAGCATCATGCTTCAATATAAAGATGGTTTCCCACGCCGAATTGCCATAATTAATTGTAAAAGTTTCAGATATTTAACACGTAAAAGATAGGAATTCATACTTTTTCTTCGATCAAAGGCATGTGTTTTTCACAGTTTTTGTTGTGGTATGTGCATTAAAACGTATAATGTCACTAATATATATATATATATATATATATATATATATATATATATATATATATATATATATATATATATATATATACATAAAAAAAATACTTTGCTTTCGTTTGTTAAAATATGAAGGCTAGTTGTTGCAAAAATATTAGATGAATAAACTTTTTAATGTATTTTATGAATGAATTTTCACTGTGGCAACGTAGCTTGAAGAAGACGGTGCGCGGACGTGGGCGTTCTTTCAAATTTTGAATTACATACATGCATTGCACTGATCGGACTTTCTTTTAAAAGATACTCTAGTATTCTAATAAACACGTGCCTCGCACGTGCATTTATTCAGTTATCAATACTTAATAGTTGATATATTTTTAATAAATAATCCAAGGTATCGTTTTAATTAATTAATATACATCGATACTAAATAAAAATAAATAACACGTGATTGCGTGCAGGGGGAAGCAAGCGAGAAGCTGCGTTTCCACATTCATTACACTCTGAAAACCAAATTATTTCGAGTCTTTCTCTAACATAATGCTCTCTCTGTCTTCTCGTAAGAAATACCTTAACACTCGTATAAGAATTATTCTCCTCTTGTAATTTTCCATGTTGGTTATCTGTTCGCAGATGTTAAAACCTATTTTGTGATCAGTCTAGAGTTGATGTTGTAAAAGAGCAGATGTGGTTTGTTTATTTTTGATGGCCAACTTATATATCTTCTAGTCTTGCAAATATTCTTCAGTTAGTTTGCCCAACGTATTCCTTACTGCAAATTCCACATAATACTTTGTGTTCATCCTGTTTAGTTGGATTTCATCTTTGGTATTTTCTATAGTAGACCTTACTGTCTGAAGAAATTTGTATGCAGTTGATATGTGATGTCTCGACAGAAGGAATTCAATTCTGTCGATGGTTCCTTTGCTCTGTTGTCCGGGTATTCATTCGATTTTCTTCGTGGATTTCGTTGTTGATTTATGGCCACACTATTGTGTCTAGTTTTTTCTATTCTGTTTTAAGGCTGTGGTATCCTTTGCTAACTCCTCTGGCTTCTTAGAGTTCATAGAGAAATTTAGCATATATATACATGTATATATATATATATATATATATATATATATATATATATATATATATATATATATATATATATATTTTATGGGTCTAGCACACGTGCCACAGGCAAGTCCCTAAGGCGCTACAGGAGCGACACGTGTGCGGAGAAAACGATTCACGTTGTTCTTAAATCGCTGTAAATTGTACTCGGTGGGAAACACAGTCCTGGGCAAATTATTCCAAAGGGATGATGTTCTCCATATAAATGGCTGCTTGAAAAGCGTTGTACGAGGAGTTACAAGCTGAACCTCATAAGGATGTGAAGTATTAGCGTGACGTGTACTTCTAACATGCACCGCTCTGGGAGGCATTAAGCGGGCCACATCCTTCGAACACTTTCCATGAAAATACTTGTAGAATAGGCTCAAGTCGCCAACCGTTCTTCGATGTTCCAGCGAATCAAGGCCACCTGTCAGTTCCGGGTCTCCAATCAGACGAACAGCTCTTCTCTGAATAGAATCCAACAAATGCAGTGTATGTTTGGGAGCGGAGCCTCAAACATAGGAGCAGTATTCCAGAGTTAGTCAAATTTGAGCTTTGTAAAGAATTAACAGTTGTTGTGAAGTGTAAAGCTTTCTGGTTCGAAGTAATATTCCCAACTTCTGAGAAGCTCTCCTTGCTATGCCTGCAACATGTTCATGCCAGGACATATTTGCTCCCAAATTTACGCCCAACAATTTGAGTGACGATGTTAGGGGAATGGAGTGCCCCGACATAACTATGTCGGGTTCAGCAACGTTAACTTTTTTAGAAAAAACTGCCGCCTGGGTTTTTGTAGCGTTAAATTCCACTTGGTTAGTGTCACCCCAAGATAGAATTTCTTCCAGGTCTTTGTTAAGTTGAATGACTTCCTGCTGTTTGCGGATATTCGTCTGAGTAGCCGATGTCCGAGCGTTCAAAGTGAATGAAGAGATAAGTGTACTGTCATCTGCAAAGCTGTAGATTGGATTCTCGGTCTTTTCCAGCAGATCGTTAATATAAATGAGAAAGAGATTAGGAGACAGTATGGAGCCTTCGGGTACACCGGCGTTGATAGTGAAGGTGTTAGAAAGAAATCTGTCGACTGCCACTCGCAAAGAACGCTCTCTGAGGAAACATGAGAGCCATAAACAGAACTTTTCAGACATACTATAAGAACGTAGCTTAACCAACAGCCCATCGTGCCAAACACGGTCGCATGCCTTGGATATATCAAGAGCAACCGCTCGAGATTCTCCAAAGTGTTCAATTTCGTTGTTCCAAACATGTGTTACATAAGTCAGGAGATCTCCTGTTGATCTATTTTTACGAAAGCCATATTGGTGATCGCTAATAATGTTGAATCTTTCAAGATATTTTAGAAGATGCTGATTGATAGCCTTTTCCATGACTTTCGATATTATTGAAAGCAGTGCGATTGGTCGGTAGTTATTTGGCAAGGTCCTCTTGCCTCTTTTAGGTATTGGCTGAACTGTGGCACATTTCCAGCAGGAAGGAAATATTCCCTTTCTGTAGGATAGGTTGAAAAGTCTACAGAAAACTGGTGTTAGTTCCCTCGCACAGTTTTTGAGAACTATTGCAGGTATTCCGTCAGCGCCAGAAGCCTTTTTGGTGTCTAGCTTCATCAAAATACGTTTTATGATACGCTGCCTGAAGACAATATCGGGCATCCTTGACTGCACTATGGGAATATTAGGTGGTGTTTTTTCTTGGAAATCGACAGTAGAATGTGAAGCAAAGGGTTCAGCCAACAAGTTCGCTTTCTCAACAGGTGTCTTTGCAATAGAATTATCTGGCCGTGTGAGTGGTGGTATGGTGGATTTGGTGAAATTTTGACTAACTGCCTTAGCGACTGACCAAAAGGACTTGGAATTGTTAGGACAAGAGAGAAGTTTGTTTCTAATCCGTTGATTGTGTGCCTCCTTGGTTTCGTTGATAATTTCTTTGCATCTGTTTCTGGCACGAACAAAGGTGTTACGATTTATGGTGTTAGGATTTTCACGCCAATGTCGGTATGCAAGATATTTAGAAGCAACAGCTTCTTTGCATTTTCGGTCAAACCAAGGCTTGCCGTTGGAAGGGCATTTCTTCGAAAAAGGGATGTAAGCCTCCATACCGGCCAAAATAACATCGGAAACCTCCTTGGCGCAGTCAGATGGGTCATCGGATCGAAAACAAACGTCTAACCAAGGGAAAGTTCGAAAATATTCCATGAGATCTTCCCATTTAGCAGATTTGTAGTGCTAAATCTTGATATATATATATATATATATATATATATATATATATATATATATATATATATATATATATATATATATACAGTGAAATTCTCCTTCGCGGATACCCCTCTTACACGGACGCCTTCCGTCAATGGACAGTTTCTCATAGTCCCGACCGACTCCCATATAACTGGCATTGTGTTAAGTCCCTCTTGGACGAACATTCTCTTGAACGGACGCGGACGCAAAAAAATATTCTCTTAACCGGACAAAAAACAATAAAAAATAAACGCCTCTTCTCATTTTTCTGTGGCGAGTATCGCTGTTACGTTTCCCAATCGCGCCGCGCACCAACGTTGCTGCCTGCCTGGATTTACCGATCCCAATTTTTCGGTACACGCGGGGATTTAATATTAGTCTGACTTCTATGCAAAAAAGAGATACAGTGGGCTACACATTCTTTGCAGAAATGGCTCCTGATAGAAAAATTCTCACGCTTAAACAAAAATTGAGATCGTTGAAGTTAACAATAAGGAATAGTTAAGTGTAAGGGACTTATCCAAGTGTTTTAATATCGGAAAAACACAAGCTGCTGATATAATTAAACATATAGAAATCCTTCTAAACAAGTGGATGTCTAACAGCAATTTGAATGAAAAAAAGAAGCTTTTCGACTGGTGATGGTACCAAAACTGACAAGTTGTATTATAACTGGTCTATTGCAGCTCGCCATAAGGGGATACCTTTGACAGGTATGCAATTGAATTATTTTTTTTAGATAGGGTTTTCTGGAATTAGTACATTGATTTTCTTTTCATATCAATTCAAAGAATGGATAAAAGGGGTGAGAGTAGGCTTGTCGTGACAAAAATGCAAAAAACTTATTCTTAACGTTTTTTTAAGTCCGATAATACGACGCAAAGCAAAAGAAATAGCCGAGTCTCTGGGACATTCTACATTCAGTGCTTCTTCCGGTTGGCTTAATAAATTTAGAATCTGCCACAACATAAGTTTTAAAGCGATTTCAGGAGAAGGAGCTTCGGTTATTGCTGAAGACGTTTCATCTTTCTGGGAAAAATGCCCTTCTTTAATGAAGGGATATTCACCGAGAGACATTTATAATGCCGATGAGATAGGGCTGTATTTTAGGGCTTTACCCAACAAAACATTAAAAAAAGAAAAATGTGTTGGTGGTAAATATCCCAAAGAGAGGTTTTATTTATTATATAATTTTGCATTGTGCAAATATCGTGGGAGAAAAAGAAAAACTCTTAGTCATTGGTAAGGCAGCTAGACCCAAAGCATTTAAAAATATTAACATAAACAACCTTCCTGTAACTTGGAAATATAATAAGAAAGCTTGGATGATAGGAGAAATTATGACAGAGTGGTTGCAAGATCTTGATTGGAAAATGACAAAAGAAAAAAGAAACATTTTGTTATTTTTAGACAATGCAAGATCTCATCCAAAAGACGTCCGCTTAAACAATATAAAAATCTTGTTTCTGCCTCCAAACTGTACATCAACTTGGCAACCACTTGAACAGGGAATTATAAAAAAATTTAAAATTTATTACCGAAGTCTAATACTAAAACACCTGATAGCAAACTGTTGGTACAGGTTTTGAGTTAATTAAGAAAATTACGTCATTCGATGCAGTTTACTTTGCAAAAACCGCTTGGGAACAAGTAACCAAGGAAACAGTTAAAAATTGCTTCCATAAAGCTGGATTTAAGCATGAAAATATGCAAAGTGAAGACCAGTAACTGAAGCTGTTACATCTGATCCAAAAGATGACTCAAAAATAAGAATTTGTTGGAGTTGACTGATAATGAAAACCTTAATGATTTTTTTTACATAGATGGAAATTTGTATGTTGAAAGTCCAGATTTAGAACAAGAAATTGAAAATTCAGTTCAAATACAAGGACTTTCGAAGATTCTGATGTCGATGAGGTTCCCGTACCAACGGATCCTATCCCAAATTATGGTGAAGCTATTACCCTAACCAAGCAGCTTAAAAGTTTTGTAGAAGATCACGGAGATGCAGAGTCTTTAGAGCTTCTTTTTAAATTAGAAATACGATTTGTGGACGCCATTTTAAAGAAAAAGAGGATACAAACAACAATATATGAATTTTTGCGTCATTAAAGTGACCTTTCATTTCATATGTATAACTGTATCTTATTATATATTATATGTATCCAAAGGTAACAAATATTTGTTTTTTCCTTAAGTTTTAAGTTTTTTGTTTATTTTAAAAATACTCGTATGTACATACATAAGTACCAAGTGTACAGGTATGAAATGCAGATGTCAGACAACAGATGATGCACCACTGCAAATTGTGCCATAAAGATTTGACACTGCGCCATTTTGTTGTGTCATTAACAAATGTCAGACGCGCATGAGTCATAAATTGGAAAAGTGTATGCATAGTGTTGTGTTGTGTTCAATATGTCGAAATTTATACCGAACAAAGAGCATTCGCGGACAGCATTAATTTTTTGTTTTCATTTGAAGAAAACTGCTGTTGAATTATACGGATTACTTAGAGAAGCTTATGGTGAACATGCTCCATCGCAAGATACGTGTGAACGATGGTTTCGGCGTTTCAAAAGTGGTGACTTCGATGTTGCAGACAAGGAACGTGGAAAACCGCCAAAAAAATACGAAAATGTGGAATTGCAAGCATTGCTGGACGAAGATGATTCGCAAACACAAAAACAACTCGCCGAGCAATTGGGCATTAGTCAACAAGCTGTTTCCAATCGGCTACGAGAGATGAGAAAGATTCAGAAGACCGGTAGATGGGTACCACATGAGTTGAACGACAGGCAAATGGAAAAGCGTAAAAACAAGTGTGACATTTTGCTCGCTCGGCACAAAAGGAAGTCGTTTTTGCATCGTATAGTTACAGGGGATGAAAAGTGGATTTATTTTGAGAATCCCAAGCGCAAAAAATCATGGGTAGACCCAGGCGCACCATCCACATCGACCGCAAGACCGAATCGCTTTGGTAGAAAGACGATGCTCTGTGTTTGGTGGGACCAGAGAGGCGTGGTCTATTATGAGCTGTTAAAACCTGGGGAAACGGTTAATACTGAACGTTACCAATAACAATTGACCGATTTGAACCGTTCGCTGCTTAAAAAAAGGTCAGAATACCGACAGAGGCAATACAAAGTCATTTTTCTTCATTACAATGCTCCATCACATACGGCAAAACCAGTTCGCGACACGTTGGAAGCACTCAGCTGGGAAGTTCTACCCCATGCGGCTTACTCACCAGACTTGGCTCCTTCCGATTACCACTTGTTTGCATCGATGGGTCACGCACTTGCTGAGCAGCGCTTTGATTCGCACGAATATGTGAAAAAATAGATCGATGAATGGTTTGCAGCAAAAGAGGAAGATTTTTACTGGTGTGGTATTCACAAATTGCCCGAAAGATGGGAAAAATGTATAACAAGCGATGGAGCATACTTTGAATAAAGCACTTTTTATCATTCTTCCGAATTTAACATGTTTTTTTAGAAAAAAATCCTTATTTGATACTTGTACACCTTATATACGTTTTAAATGTCCCAAATTCTTTAATTACAGTTTTCATTAAAAAAACAATTTTTTTTGTATTTCTTTTAAGCGAACACTTTTAGTCGGTCCCGTTGGCCTCCGCCCAAGCGAGATTTCACTGTATATATGTATATATATATATATATATATATATATATATATATATATATATATATATATATATATATATATATATCTATATATATATATATATATATATATATATATATATATATATATATATATATATATATATATATATATATTATTGTATTATATATAACCAAAGTTCAGAAGAATTACCGAAGATAACACTGGAAGAAGTGAGGCTTTCTCTTATAGAAATGAAAAATAACAAAGCTCCCGGAGAAGATCAGATCTAAATTTAAGCTGTAAAAATGGGTGACGAAGGCTTATTAGAATTCTAGTTTCTCTTTTTAACCTCTGCTTGAAAAATCCCAAGCAAATGCAATAACGCAGTGACGGCCCTAATTCATAAAAAAGGAGACATAACCAACCTTGAAAATTATAGACTGATCAGTTTGGCCTCCCATTTGTATAAGTGGTTCACCAAAATCATAATAAAATCCTTAGAGCGAAAACTAGACTTTATCAACCACGCGAACAGGCTGGCTTTAGAAGTAGATACGGTGCTAACGATCATTTACAGACCATCAAAATCCTTATAGAGAAATTTATAGAATACAACAAACCACTTTTATTGGTATTGGTGAATTTTAAAAAAGTTTTTACACCATGGAGTTGCCGGCGATAATGTCTGCCCTGCTAGAAATGAGAATAGACTACAGATATACTCAGTCAATTAAATTCATTTATAGTAACGCAACTAGACTCCATGAATCCACAAGTAAACACCGAGTGGAACATGGAATCAGACAAGGTAATACGATCTCTCCTAAACTTTTTACGGCGGTGTTAGAATATGCTTTTAAGGAACTTAATTGGGATGGAAAAGGCACAAACATTAATGGTGAATACCTAAACCACCTGCGCTTTGCTGATGATATTGTCATAATAGCCGACAATCTAGGTGATGCCCAACAAATGCTTACTGAATTGCAAATAACAGCAGCAAACATTGGTCTAAATATTAACTTTAAGAAAAGTAAGTTTATAACTTAGCTAGTTACAAACAGTAACACGAAATTTAACGAAAACTAGGTGACTAGGTGGAGTATGTCCAAAATTACAAGTATTTGTGTCATGAATTACAAACTGGCAAAGATAACCAAACCCGTGGGATACACCGTCGTGTGCGTTTGGGATGGACGGCTTTTGCCAATGTACTTAAAAAAGAAAGTTTATGAGCAATACGTTCTGCCAGTAATCACATATGGCGCTGAGACATTCACATTAACAAAACAATCAGCAAGCAAACTGAGAGCATCGCAACGGGCAATAAAGAGAGCTATGCTGCGTGTCACAAGGAAGGGTAGAATAACAAACATAAGTATCAGACAACGAACAAAAGTACTTGATATTATCCAAAAAATTACGCACTCTAAATGGAGTGATTATGGTTATTTCAATAACCGAGTACTCGAGAGATCACTACAGAATGATCCTAATATTAGTAATGACTTTTGTCACTTCAGTGTCACTCGTAGCCAATACTTTTTTTATTTATTTGGTACAAGTGTACTTATATATACTTTCTTTTCATACCAATTACTTCATATTTCTCTATGTGAATATAATATTATTAATCTTGTTCTAATCGACTGTTATTATTATAGCAGCGTCAGCAAAATCATACGATTTATTTGATGAATACGTACTCTTGCACACCCCTTTTTTCTAGGCTTCAAAGATATTTAAATAATAGTAAAATTAATCATGTAATATCAATAGAGAGGTTTTGCAACGCTTATTTCGGCAGGCTTTATCTTTATTTGAAGCATGCGCAATAGTAAAGGCAAGGAATTAAATATAAGTGGGTTTACACGCTATGAAGTAAGTTGGTCCAACCAGTTTGTCATGCAAGTTGGTCAAGTAAGTTCGACAGTACAAGTTGAGCACACACGTTCAAATAAAATAGACAGACGGACAAACTTCTCATTACTGTGCTCCGGTTGTTAGTGACACTGTGATTTGTTGTTGCATTATTATTTGTAGTTTTCATTGAATTTCCATGCTGGATATAAACCACTAACCATATTTGTATTCATTATTACTGAAAGAAAAGATGGTTAAAAGGAAATCAAACAGATCAAAGTGGGGAAAGAGTGATTATTTCACATGTAGGCTGAAAAGTTTTTGTTCTGACACATAGATGTCGCCCTTTTCAAAAAATCCGTATGATTTTTAGGAAGTACTAACCTTCAAACGATACGTGTCAAAATTTTATGACATTTCGACTATTAGTTTACAAGTTACAGTGGTTTTAGAGACGCTCTTTTAATATTTTCAAAACAACGGAAAAAACTGAATTTCGTGTCGTGATTAAACACTGTTTTTTGATGGGAAAAAATGCCGTTCAAGCAAAGCAATGGCCCGGTAAGTGTTACGGGGACTCTGCCCTTGGAAAATCACTCATCATTTACTGATATGCTGAATTTAAACGCGGTCGTACAAATGATGCTGAACGCTCTGGACGCCCAAATAAGGTGGTTACACTGGAAAACATCAAAAAAATCCACAAAATTATTTTGGATGACCGTAAAGTGAAACTGCATGAGATAGCTAACACCCTAAAGATATCAAAAGACCTTGTTGGTCATATCTTGCATGAACATTTGGGCTTGAGAAAGCTCTGTATTTTAAACAGAGCGTTTGCTCGCAGTGGACCAAAAGCAACAACGTGATGAAGATTCTGAGCGCTGTTTGGACTTGTTTAAGCGCTATAAAAAGGGTTTTTTCATGCGAAATGTGACAATGGATGAAACATGGATCCACCACTAGATACTAGAATCAAATCGGTAGTCCGCTGAGTGGCCAGCAGCCGGTGAAAGCGGCCCGAAGCGACCAAAGACATAGCAGTCGGCTGGGAAGGTTTTGGCCTTTGTATTTTGGGTGCGCATGGAATAATTTTCATTGACTATGCTGAGAAGGGAAAAACCACCAATAGAGAATATTATATAAAGTTATTGATGCGATAGAAGGCGGAAATCGCAAAAAAACGACCCCAAATGAACAAGAAAAAAGTGCTCTTTCATCAAGACAATGTACCGTGTCACAAGTCAATGGTTACGATGGCAAAATTGTATGAATTGACGTTCGAATTGCTTCCTCATCCACCGTATTCTCCAGATTTGGCCCCCAGTGGCTATTATCCATTTGCGGACCTCAATAAAATGCTCGCGGGAAAGAGATTTGGCTCCAATTAAGAAGTCATCGCCGAAACTGAAGCCTATCTTGAAGGCAAAGACGAAAGCTTCTACAAGAAAGGTTTATAAATGTTACAAAAGCGTTGGACTGATTGTATCGCTTTTGAAGGATATTGATGAATAAAGTCAAATTTTGCAAAAAAAATGTGTTTTAAGTAGCTAGACCAAAAACTTTTCAGCTTACGTGTTAAAAGAGCGCATTATTGCCACATTAGTTTATTGAACGACTTGAGGTGTGAGCCCCAAAACTGGCGTAACTATATGACGATGGACGAAGATACTTACTTCTTATTGCTCTCACTTGTTTCGCCAAAAATAAAAAAATCATGACATAACGAGAACTATAAGTTGGTGAATTGGGTGGTTTGAAGGCTGGACAACGTCCTAAACGATCAAGCCTTCCAACAACCAAGGGCATGTTCGACAATGTTAGACTTTTCTGTTCTACTGTATTTTAAGTGTGCTAAATGTTCTTTAAATCGTGTTTTAATTGACCTTTTAGTTTGCCGAACATACTTTTTGTAACAATCATTACAACTAATTTCATAAATTCCACTTTTCTCACAATTAGGAATTCCACTTTTTTACACGCGAAGAAAATAACAGCAAGTATGTCTCCATACCATATAATCCGAAATATAGCAAGGGTCTCAATAAGGTATTTAATAAGGTAGGCCTCACCTTAGTATATAAGTCATCAGACAATTTAAGGAAAATCTTAGGAAATCCCAAAGATAAGATTTCTAATTGTGAGAAAAGTGGAATTTACGAAATTAGTTGTAATGATTGTGACAAAAAGTATGTTGGGCAAACTAAAAGGACAATTAAAACAGGATTTAAAGAATAATTAACACACTTAAGATACAGTAGAACAGAAAAGTCTAACATTGTCGAACATGCCCTTGAAGCTGATCATATTACATCAGATAATCTAAGATTAATTGAAAATGTATCTGATAGATTGTTGAACGCATACGAAAGTATGGAAATTATGAAATGTAAAAGTAGTTTAAATAAAGACAGAGAGCCTATTTCTTATAGTCCCCTCTACTGGTTACTTGCCGGAACTGATGGCCTTGCATATTCTATTAGTTCCCCCTGAGTAATTCAAGGGTTAGGCTAAGTATAAATAGGGTAGATTTGTAGTTTAGCTTTAGTCAATCATCGCTCCTGATGAAGCTAACATTGTTAGCGAAACGCGCGTCGAGCGCAAAAATAAAGTATTTGGTGTAGTGGTGATATATATTGAGTAGTGTCATTGTGCCAAAGATTCCACATTCCCAACTTAGCTTAGATACCATTGGGGAATGATGCAGCCCTTATCAATACTACCCGAGAATATAGTAGCACCGCTTCAGAGGGCTATGAACTTTAACGCTAGATAAAAAATTGAAAAATTAAATTACATCCCGATAAGAAACATTATATTTCCATATTTTCGGCAATAAACTAATCGACTGGTACGTAACGGGATTTTGTGGCTTTTTAAGTCCTTTATTACTTGAGTAAAGGAGTTTAGTTTCGGATCGCGAAGTGTATGTATGTGAATCGAACGCCCGGCAATGGTCAACTCGTTCAACGAGCATTATTACGGTAGTGCTTCGATCTATTTAATTATTTTGTCGATTGCAAACGAGAAGGATTAGAAACAAAGCAAAGTGTAGTGTTCACCACATAAGTGGTGATCTTAAACAGTTGTTTAAATTTTTATTCCTAGTTATTATGGGTCTCCATCAAGTAACGGCTAAGTCAATGCAGTAAACTCTATGAAACTAACGAAAAGATAAGCGACGACCTTGTTCGTTTTACTGCGTATAAGGTGAGCGAGCTACCGGAGAACGGTAATAAGAAATACAAACAACAGTTTTTTCTTTTTCTCCTGTGTTTGAAAATAGAATATACGAGGAGCACACGTAAAGTTTTCATTACAGAAAGAGCAATGGATAGCGATGGTTATACATCAGGAGACTCGAAAAGAGGAAGAGTCGAAGAAAAAGAAGAGCTAATAGGAATATTCGAGGGGAGTAAAAATTTGTAAGAATACTACAGAAAACGAAAAACGAAAGAGTAGATAAGATAGACAATTTAACAGAAATGATCAGAGAGCTAATGCCAGATAAAAAGGAAATAAAACAAGATCAGAAGAGATACCAACAAGAGTTGAAGGAACTAAGAAAGGAGAATGAAGTATTGAAAGAGGAAAATAAGATAATTAGAGAAAACATGTAAGGATAATATTGTAATATCGGGAATGAGATTTGAAGCGAATAGCCAATCTGAAAATGGGTGTACAACATTTTATGGAGAGGAGCATGGACACAAAAGTACACATTAAATATGTGATAAAAATAGGAACGACTATATACAAGATAGAACTTGGAAACACGGGAGATAAAAAAGCTGTGATGAAAAATAAAAACAAACTGAGAAATCTAATCGTTGTTTACATAAACAACGATCTAATAAAGGATGAACGGGAAATTCAAAAGAAATTGAAGCATATGGCAGAGAACAAGAGAAAGAATGGAAAAAAAGTGAAAATAGGATATCAAAAAATCGAAGGAAGGGATTATAAATGGTACATTGACGAAGAAAAACTAAAAGAACAAACAAAGAACACTACGACCATCAAGTCAAAAAACTGAGAAAAAGAGAGAGAGAGAGAGAGAGAGAGAGAGAGAGAGGTAGATTGATGACGACCCTGGGAAAGATAAAGGATACGCAAGAGAGGACTAATGAAAGGAATACAAATAAGAAGATAATCAAAGAAATAGATAGGAAGAAAGAAATGGGAAATAATTATGGAGTTGTTAGATTGAGAACACGGAATATTAGGGGTATAAACGGAAAAGGGGAGGAACTCACAGAAGAACAACAAATGTACTATGTAGGAATCACACAAACGGAAAGGAAGGGAAATGGATGCAAAAAATTGGAAGGAGATGTTATAAAGGAAGAAGACAAAATTGTGGAAAGATGGAGGAAATACTATAAAGAATGATTAGTTGGGAATGACATAGCATACGAAAATCAACATAGAGACATAATATCGGAACAAGATATAGAACTCACACAAACAGAAGAAACTAATACAGAAGAAGTATGTTAAAAGAGACAATCGGCAATTTAAACAAGATAGAAAGATATAGAAGGAAATATGGAAAAGATAAATATAGAATAACTCAACTCCACGGGCTTTACCCTCCTAAAAAAAGGGTAGGAAGTAAGTAAATTACTTGAGTAATGCAAATCGTACAATGGCGTGCGTCTGTTTAATAACTTAACATTCCAATTTTGATACGTCTCCAAAATCGACGATGTTGTCATTTAACTATTTTAACTTTCTGCTTACTTAAGATTTATATTGCATCATTAATTTTACTATTATTTAACTATCTTTGTAGTCTGGAAAAAATGGGTGTGCAAAAATACGCATTCATGAAATAAATCGTATGATTTTGCTGACGCTAATGTAATAATAACACTCGATTCGAACAAAGTTAATAATATTATATTTATATAGGGAAATATGGAGCAAATGTAGTGAAAAGGAAGTATATGTATGTATGCTTGTACAAGAATAAATAAATAAACCGGCCAAAAGCAAGTCGGACTTGCGCAATTAGTATCCCGTACGGTGATTGCTTTTAAAATAAAATATAATCTTTACTTAGGCTGAGTTAATTAGGTCCCTGACATGTATATATATCTTAAGATTCATTAGGTATTTTAACGTTTTTTCTTAGTCAATAATGTATAATGTGGTCAGCGAAATAAACAACAAACATCACACGAAGTGTACCGCGCAGAATTTGGACTGTTATGATAACCAATTCGTTCCCGATGTTGTTTATACTATTAATTATTAATAAAATTTTATTGATGAAATTTAAACTGGGCCTCGGCCGTTGTGAATGGTGAGGATGAGATTATTCTTTTCTTAACCACGTAATTATATAAATGTTATTTTTATACTGCATACTTTATTCTGAAGAAATACAAGTTCATAATTTAACAAACTTTTTATTTATTTCGAGGAAATCAAAAGCTAATATCAAAATAACAATAATAGTTATAGCAGGGGTGCTCAAACTTGAACTTCTGGCGATCTACCTCAATATTGTTAGACTACGATCGATCGACTCTGAGAGGCTGCAAGTAAGTGTGATGCAGGATTGTCGTCTAGGTAGGGTGTATCGTGGCATAGATATTAGTTTTCCGCACAATATGCAAGGTAAGTGTAGGTCTGCTCTAAAATGTCAATGAAAAAACTCATAATTATTCAAAACTGCGAGTTTATTGGTTCTTACAAAACAAACGAGTTCTAGTGTCTAAACTTAACTAAAGTGTGACTTTGGATGTTGAAGCGTGGCACTGCATGTCCTCAGCATACTTTTCATAAGATGGTACGTAATTACCGAGTGCTAATCGCAAGCATGATGACATATGTTCGTCAGTTAGTCGATTTCGATATTTTGACTTAATTATCTTCATTTCAGAAAATGCAGACTCGCACAAGTAAGTTGACCCAAACATTGCCGTCAGTTGAAGGGCGATTTGCCTTAGATTCGGATATTTATCTTCAGATATAAAACACCAGAATTTTGTATCAGATGCTGTGGCTTTGAGATGTATATCTGATATAATCTGCACTAACTCATTTTCAACAGAACATGAGTCCATGTTAAACTGACTTGCTATTTCAGTAGCTAATTCCTCAATGTTTTTACACGAAAAAGGATAACTCATAAATGATGCGATATTTGCCAATTTACTGAAATCATAAAAACGTATTTCGAATTGGCCCAAAATATTTGATAATTCTGCCTCATAAATATCATAATTCAACTGAAGAATCCTTGCTTTCAAAGACCGAAAATTTTTCAGATCCTTTCTTTTCAGTTTATCTATCATAAGTTGCAATTTACTTTTCAATGCGTTTATTGCGCTAATCATCTCAATAATAGTTTTTCCTTTACCTTGAAACTCCAAATTAATGGTGTTTAAATGCATTGTCATGTCTGTCAAAAATGCCAAATCAGTCAGACATTTTCCGTTTTTCAGCATCTGAGTGTCATCACCTCTTTCGTCCAGAAAAGCTGTTATTTCGGGCAATAATTCTTGAAAACTTTCTAGGAATTTTCCGCGACTCAACCACCTGACGTCCGTGTGAATAACTAAATCAGTGTGTTCAGCTGACTCACTATCTTCCAACTGTAATTTAAAGAGCCGTCGTTGCAAGCTACGTGCATGGATAGAATTCACAATTTTTATTGCAATGCCCATAATCTCCTCCATGTTTAGAAGTTTTGAACACAAAACTTGTTGATGTATAATGCAATGGAAGGAGAAAAATGAAGGGAAATCATCATTAGCTCGACACGATGCCACAAAACCATTTTTGTTTCCAGTCATTGCTGGTGCTCCATCGGTTGTAATGCACACTAGTTTATATATTGGTACCTTGTAGTTTGTTACAAAATTGAAGAAAACGTTATATATATCTTCGCCACGGGACTTTCCTTTCAGAGGAATCATTGTCAAAAACTCTTCCTTAGCCGACATGTCATTGAATACCATTCGAATAAAAATACACAGCTGGGCAGTGTCTGTCATATCGGTGGATTCGCCGAACTGTAAAGAAAAGTATGTACAATCATGGAATGTACATACTTTTCTCATGTTTTAGTTTATCTGCCATATCCTGACTCATGACTTCAACACGCCTTGTAACAGTCGGGCGAGATAACTGAAGTTCTCTAATAGCAGACATAATTTCTGCTTAATTTTTAAAATCTCCAAATAAAGTCTCACCCGCTTCAATAAATGCTTCCTTCGCAACCAATCCATCATCAAATGGTTTCTTGTGTTTCGCCAATATATGAGATATTTTAAATGACGCGATCGTTGCAGCTTTTGATTGTTTGGCTGGTCTTGTAAACATGGCTTGTTCTTTTTTCAAACAAGTTATCAAATCACGTACTTTCCGTTTTCTTAATTCACTTTGTGACGGAAAATTCTTTTCATAGTTTTTATGATGCCTCTCTAAGTTCCCACGCTTAAGTATTGCAACTGACGCAAGGCAAATGAGACAAATGCACTTATCCTTTACCATACAAAAGAAAAATTCTTCCTCCCAATCGTTAATAAAATGATAAGTTTTCGTCGCACTCATTTTGGACTATTTATTAATAAACTTTGTATCGATGTATCGCCTTCAAGTTACAACTCAGACTAACTCCTATTCCTGCAGGCGCAACATTTATATCGGCGCGAACGAAGTCTCGAACGTTCCCGTCAAACACGCCGCCCGAAGTTTCTACAAAAATTGGCGGGAATCAAAAACCCGGCTTTTCTTTGACAAGTACCGCGCGTTCCTTTGATAAAGCCGCCTTTTGCCGCTAGCTGGGGGTTATTACGATAAAAGAAAGTGATGAGGGGGTTATTCTGGCCTAATTGTGGATCGAATAAATTTTAGTAGTTTATACATTACATTTTGTTTTAGTTACCTAAAACAAAATCTGTGAATAGTTCTATGTCGGAATTTTTTTCTGGAGATCGACTCAAAAAGCACTCGCGATCGACTTGTCGATCGCGATCGACCGTTTGAGCACCCCTGAGTTATAGCATCTTAGCTACCTAGTTACCAATAAATCAGTCTAGCTCAGTCTAGAATCTAGTAACAAAAGTGTAAAACAAATATTTACTATAGTATTTTTCACGACCTAAGAAAGTGACTTAGCTACCTATACCCCTTCAAAATTCAACAAGATTCGAAAGTAAATAATTTATGGCTGTTTAATGATAAGTTATCGTGCAGGACCGCACTATACCTCATTGTATAAGTGTTGGGTTTAAAATTTTATTGTGATAAGACAGTTGAATTTTAATGGTTTATGTACTGAATAAAACACAATATAGTAATTACACAAATATATTAAAGCAGTGTATGTACAGAGTCCTCGCGTACATTTGTTACAGTTTTAGTTATTAATTAATATCTAGTTCGATCTCCCTATCGCTACTATCTTGCAAATCAATAATAAGTTTTTTACAGGTTCTAAACTATTTATATTTATGTACATACATCTATATGAGTTTTCAATTTTTTTGACGTGTTGAATACAGTTTCTCCAGTTTTCAACAGTTACATTTTTGACTTCTGTCTTTATCAACTAAGTCACACTACTGTTTAAAGTGGGTGTATTATTGTGAGCATGTATATTAAACTTTATTTTATGCCATATCAACTCGATCACGTTAAAGATACAATAATATGTGGTGGTGGAAGCCGAATTATTTCGTGTCCTGCTTCCTTTGGAATTTTATCACAAACATATCCCTTTGAAAAATTGTAACTTTTTAAAACTTCTAACAATTGTTGTGTATAACTTTCATGGAAATATATGTCACTTTCGCACAAAAAGGCTTGTATTTCCCTTTTTCTACTGGTGGAACTTGGTACCGTATTCATTTGGAGACTATGATAGGATACATTATCCATCATAGTACAGCTATTCGGTGGTATATCCGGCATTAATTTGTTTTGAAGCCAATCTTCCAAAACTTCAGCGATTGTATCACAATGATAATCCAAGCTGGAATCTGAAATATTCTTGGCTGCTAGAAATAGACATTCTGGTATCCAGCCTTCTTCTGACCCCGCATGTAAAATGGTTATTCTTTTACCTTTATTTGATGGAGCTTTGATGTGACATTTTTTGGATTTATCAATCCATCCTTTACTGAGTGTGTCGTGGGTGTCATACCAAGTCTCATCTAGAGAGATTATCGTTTGATTTTCCGATCTAGCTGTATTTATTTTTTCAAGATATACCATTCTGAGTTGTTGTAAGCGCCGTGATTCCATTATAACTTGCCTTTTGTATATTTTTTTGAACAAAAACCCCAAACGACGTAGAATACGCCATAAAGTTGTAGTGGAACATTTTATGTCACAACTAACCCCGGACAGCCTCCGTGAAAGTGGAACCTTTTGTTCTGCATACATCTCGTAAATTTTGCGGCGGATTAAATCTTGGCAGAAATCAATACATTTCGACACACTTTTGTCTTTTCGTGTTTTTTTAGGCGCTATCGAATTATTTACAACTTTCCAAACTGTACTTTCAGGGATGCTTGTTAAAGCTGATGTCTCCATCAATGAAAAGTACTTTTCGTGGCCTCGCTCCACTAACTTTAACAGGTTGACTGCCGATCTATATTTTTGAGTTTGTGGTTGACGCCGGTAAGATTTTTCCAAATATTTTTATTTTATTGTGGTAAATATGAATTAAAATGAGTCTTGGATGTGTTTTTTTTATGTGCCATTCAAAATATTAGAAAAAAAAAATTTCACTCCGATCGGAGTAATCGGCATTGCAAGTGAAAATTTTTACTAGATGCCGAACACTCCGATCGGAGTGACCAATTAAATAAGTAAAGAAATAATAAATCGAACTCATGAACTCAAAACATTTATTTCTAAATCATTTTTGTACATTTTTATGGTAATCCTCAAAGCAATTAAGGCAAAAACCTGGTTGTCCAGGGCACATTTTGTATTCATACACTGTTTGCTTTCTTATTTTATTTTTCCTGCATTCTTTGCATTCCTTTCTGCTTACCCGTTTTGTTTCTTTAGTTCCTTTTTTTTCACTAACAATTTTTTCTACTTTGCTAATGCTGTGGCCTGGAGGAATTTGCGGCAAATTAGTAATTGGTCGACTGGCTAGTAAATTTCTTATGACATCCAATCGGAAGTCATATAATCGTAACTGGTCAGACCGCGAATATTTATTGTACAAAAAATAGGCGTTTATCATGCTCATTTGCAGCACATGCATGAATAACTTTTTGTACCACCGAATGGTTTTACGGCTGCAAGGATAATATGCCATCATTTGATCCTGTCTATCTATACCGGACATAAAAGCATTATATCCAATGATTGCGGAAGGTTTTTCAGATTCTTGATTTCTTTTGTTTTTAAAAATGCCCATTTCGCTTCCAAATTCTGTTGAAATGTATTGAACATTGCGTTTATCGCGCCATTTTCCGACATGCACTCCATTGCAAAACATAGATTTATTCTCACCACGTTTTAAGTTTGCAGTCATTACCTCTTTCGGATTATCTTTCCTCTCAGCTCTCAGCGTACCAGTGCAGTATGTATTTTGTTGAAGTAATTTCCTAGCTAAATTAACACTATTGTAAAAATTGTCTAGATAAACAGCATGTCCCACACCCAATTTTTCCTCCAATAAATGTAAAACAATCTTTTCAGTATGTCCGCTTCCACCATAAACATCTGTCGCACCTTCGTAGACACGAAATTTCAAAATAAGTCCATTAGGCTCTGTCAGCATGTATAACTTCATACCATACTTATGACGCTTATTCTTGATATACTGTTTAAACCGGAGACGACCCCGATAAAGTACCATAGCTTCATCCAAAGACAACTCTCTTCCAGGATAGTAAATTTCTCCCATCTTGTTGTTAAAAAAATCTGCCACAGATCTAATCTTTCCTAGCCGATCTGCCGGATCCATATCTGGAGATGTAAAATGCAAACACCTCAAGATAAGCAAAAATCTATTCCTTGACATATATTTTCTAAAAACAGGTAGATTAAATAGCGGATCAGTTTTCCAATAATCGTTAAGACGGCTCAAGGATATTGTGCCAGTGTGAAGTAACAGGGCCAAAAAAATTTTTAGTTCGTCAAGAGTAAGATCTTTAAAATTAGTAATACGTGATTTTGTACTTGTTTCTGGGCGCAGCAAAACCTCGACTGCGTAAGAGTTCGTTCGTTCTACAATAGTTTGTAAAAAATCATCATCAATGATCATTTCGAAAAAATCGATAGGTGCACCCTGTCCTGGAATTTGCACCAATAATTCCTGGGTTTTCTGGAACAAAATTTGTTTTAACGCTCCTCTGTCGTTCCATTTTATCTCATCAAGGCTAGGAAGTGTTTGATGTGGCCGAATAGGGTCTATAAAATTCTCTTCTTCAGACTCGGAGCTTGAATTTACATCACTATCGTCTGTGTCTGGTACGTAATGTTCGTCACTACTACCTCCGCTTTCTTCCAATAGCTGCAATAATTCAGTATCAGTTAGCTTCTTTTTCTTATCATATACCTTTTTTTCATCACTACAATGTCTTTTTTTAATACCAGAAGGCCCAGGTTGATTGTCCATATTGTACGGCAGATTACAACCAAACCAAAAGCAAATCCGCGGAACCACTTAAGCACCTGTTAGAATTTGCGTTTTAAAGCAACGCCACCACTAGAAACACGTTTCATATACAACGCCGATGGAATACTAAAACGTTTCGTAAGAACGCATGTCGAACTCCGATCGGAGTAGACGGCGTTGGCGAAGAGACCCGACGCACTCCGATCGGAGTGGTCGGCAGTCAACCTGTTAAATAAACACTTTTATCTATCACTTTTGCCTCAACGGGCAAATATTTGCGGCTCTTGATGGAAAAGGCTTCGAACATTTTAAGACAGTATTGAACCTTATAATACACACTATTTCAGTATAATACTGCATATAAAATGAAGAATATTCTTTATATTTATAAACACGAAGTAGCCAATAAAATGTTTGAATGATTGAAAGGGATATATATATATATATATATATATATATATATATATATATATATATATATATATATATATATATATATATATATATATATATATATATATATATATATATATATATATATATATATATATATATATCAATTACGACCCTGTTACGGCCATGTACGTGCGAAGATCCTAACGGTCTTTTAATGTTTTATTGTATCAATTTGCCAAATCACTTTCTTAGATCTTGAAAAATACTATACCTAAGTATTTGTTTAATTATAAACAAATAAAATAAAATTATGGACAGGGGCGACGCCCCACTAACAGTAAAACATAAATTTTAATGACGTTTCGTCCATTGTATTGCGCTTTATCAAATTTTATTTTTAGATTTGGATTAGCTATAAATTAAAAGATGTTGAAAATGTTGTAAAATAAAATAAATATTCTATGAACACACAACAATTGCCAACAAACAATGTATTTTATTTACTGAAATTGGAACAAAAAAAGGTTTACGCGCTTCGAAACCATGTTGTTTCTTAAAAATATCTAACCGTAGTATAAGGGTAAAGGGAAAGTGTTTGTGTTTTAGGGCTGTTTACTTTTACTGATATAACTGACAAAGGATGTGAAATTAGATAGAGTTGTATTAAGATTTATTTTTTTACTGGGCAATATTTATTGTAACAATAAAATTACTTAATTACTTTGTCCTTTGCTAGCAGAAATTTTTATGTCAGAACTGGAAAATCGTTTTCTAAAAACTCAACACGCAAAAAATATTCTCTTTTGGTTTAGATATGTGAACTACATCTTAGTATGTTTCTATGGGGATGATATTGAACTAAATTCTACTTTAAATTATCTAAATAATATACACCCCAACATAAAATTCACATTGGAAAAGGAAACAGATAATAAAATGTCTTAGATGTTATAATTTCAAAGAAGGGAGATAGACTAAAATTCGATGCCTTCCGCAGACAAACCTTTTCAGATGTCACCATCCCAGCTGACTGAGTACACCCTAACTCCCATAAACTGGCAGCCTATAGATCTATGATCCACACAGCCTTCAATATCCCTCTTTAGTAAAAATAATTTTAAAAAACTGGACACAATCATAAATATAGCACTCAATAACGGCTTCCAACCTAAAATAATTAATACCTTAATAAGCCGTAAACGAAAGCAAATCACTTTCAGCTTAATTTACCCCGTAAAAGAATACCGAGAAAAGAAAACATTCATACCTCTGACATATTTTGGTCCCATCTCGGATGAAATATCCCAAGTTCTTACGGCCGAAAAAACAAGAATAGCTTTAAAACCCGCTCAAAAATTATCCAATATATTTTTCAATGCCAAAGAGAAAACTAATAAACAGAATAAATCAGGAGTTTATAAACTTAATTGTCAAGAGTGCTATAGATGTTACGTAGACTAAACGGGAAGGAATTTCAAAAGAAGATTCGCAGAACACAATGCCCCTTATAGGATAAAAAGTGAAAAATCACACACACACACACACACACACACATCTCCCAATATCAATTGTTTACAAATACTCCATACGGCACGTAAAGGGTCAAAACTAAACCATATTATAAATTTACTGAATAGTCAATTACACGTAGCAAATTCCGTCCTGTACCAACTGTTTTAGTAAGTAATAGACCCACATCTGTTCATCATATAAACTTAAATACCAACACATCTGCTTTAGTCTTACTTAAGCGTTTGACAATGTAGTTGTACTACGAAATCGCGATAACGCAATTGTAAAATCTTTACAAATATATTTAGTGACAGTTAACAAAGTAATTAAGTAATTTTATTGTTAAAATGTACTGCCACAAAGTAACGGACCAATCAATCAACTCTTTAATATTTATTGTATTAAATTATAATAAATTTGAATTAAATTTCTAATATCTTGCTGTCATTGACAATAAGTTGTTCTTTTTTTCGTACTAATTATTTTTTTTACCAGAAGTTTGCCGTAGTCTCTTTCTTGGGTGATGACTGGTTTGCACAAAATTTCTCCAAAGTAATTTAAGGGGGTTTCTTAGTGTGATGGCTTCAAAAAATCAATTTTTTTTCTTATATGTTTCTAATGTAAAATATATTAAGAGTACACTGTAAAACTTTCAGACCGAAATTCTAAATATTTGCGGAGTTATAGCATATAGAAGAGAGCGCGTCGTAGTAGCCTGCCACCCGTCCCACGTTAGCTGCAGCGATCTGACCTGCTCTATTGTTCTTTTGGTACCCTTATAGCTGAGCTGAAAATGAAACCTTTGATGAAATGAAAGGTATACTGTATGTAGCAGGCATAGCTGATTAGTGTAAGTGTAAGTTTTCTATAAAAAATCAGTTACAAAAACCACGTTTTTTCGGTTTGTGAGAAGCAGAGACAAAATTCTATCTATCCGATTCGGCTTAAATTTTTACACGTTGTTCTACATATAATTAGTTATCGGATCACGTAGAATCCATTATTTTTATTTATAATTTCTTAATTTATTTCTTGATTTTCAACGAAAATAAACACGATTTTTGAATTTTTTTTTACAAGTCTGCCATTTTGTTTTTTGTTTACATAAATGTCCAATCTTACGTAACCCGATAGAGATATGTTTACTGAATAATAATTAATTTGGATATTTTGTTACAGATCATTACAAATGGAGATGCGCTTCCCACCACCCATCCACCTTTTTTGAGATCATTTTGACCGCAAACAACATGAGCAAAATATTATTAAATAAACTAAAACATAATTTTTTTATATAGTTTAAAATGTTAATAATAACATATAAACAAATTGAAAAGATTGTATTTTATTTTGTTGCGAAAAAAATTTCCTGAAATAAGCTTTAAATTTTAGCCATCACACCAAGAAACCTCTTTAAATGACGATTAAAAGTTTTTGACAGTGTAATTTCTGAGAGATCCAAACAATCTAAAGTTCCTGAAATCAATTTTTGCAGGTGACGAAACATGGTATTTTCAATAGGAACCACAAGCATTAAATTGTAAAATAGAAGTCAAAATTATTACCTCAAGCCAATGAAAATAAGGGCAGTTTTATATATTTGTATGATACTAAATGTATTAGTCATGGGGAATTTGTTTACAATGGTTAAACTATCAATGTCTACTAATATTAGGAAGTATGGAAACGTTTGTTGAATAGAGTTGGTCAAGCTCGGGAATATCGTGATCCATGCTACTGACGCTTCTTGAATAATAATGTCTCAAATCATTTTTGACTCATTGTTCTTCAATTTTGGTCATAATCAAGTCTATATATTGAACCATTTATTAAATTTACTCGATTTATCACCTTGTGACCTCTCACTAATAATAAAAATTAAAATGAAGTTGAACGGATGTTTTTTCGAGGATTTAAAAACCAAATGGCGTCTACGATGCTTCGCAGGCAATCACACCAAATGAGCCAGAAAACTTATTTAAAATTCATTCATATATGGTGCAAAAAAAAAAAAATAAAAAAATAAAAAAAAAAAAAAAGGCAAGAAGACCTTGCCAAATAACTACCGACCAATCGCACTACTCTCAATAATATCGAAAGTCATGGAAAAGGCTATCAATCAGCATCTTCTAAAATATCTTGAAGGATTCAACATTATTAGTGATCACCAATATGGCTTTCGTAAAAATAGATCAACAGGAGATCTTCTGACTTATGTAACACATGTTTGGAACAACGCAATTGAACACTTTGGAGAATCTCGAGCGGTTGCTCTTGACATATCCAAGGCATTTGACCGTGTTTGGCACGATGGGCTGTTGGCTAAGCTACGTTCTTATGGTATGTCTGAAAAGTTCTGTTTGTGGCTCTCATGTTTCCTCAGAGAGCGTTCTTTACGAGTGGCGGTTGACGGATTTCTTTCTAACACCTTCACTATCAACGCCGGTGTGCCCCAAGGTTCCATACTGTCTCCTACTCTCTTCCTCATTTATATTAGCGATCTGCTGGAAAAGACCGAGAATCCAATCTACAGCTTTGCAGATGACAGTACACTTATCTCTTCATTCACTTTGAACGCTCGGACATCGACTACTCAGACGAATATCCGCAGACAGCAGGAAGTCATTCAACTTAACAAAGACCTGGAAGAAATTCTATCTTGGGGTGACAGTAACCAAGTGGAATTTAACGCTACAAAAACCCAGGCGGCAGTTTTTTCTAAAAAAGTTAACGTTGCAGAACCCGACATAGTTATGTCGGGGCACTCCATCCCTCTAACATCGTCACTCAATCTGTTAGGCGTTAATTTGGGAGCAAATATGTCCTGACATGAACATGTTGCAGGCATAGCAAGAAGAGCTTCTCAAAAGTTGGGAATATTGTTTCGAACCAGAAAGCTCTACACTCCACAACAACTGTTAATTCTTTACAAAGCTCAAATTCGACCAACTATGGAATACTGCTCCCATGTTTGGAGCTCCGCTCCCAAACATACACTGCATTTGTTGGATTCTATCCAGAGAAGAGCTGTTCGTCTGATTGGACACCCGGAACTGACCGATGGCCTTGATTCGCTGGAACATCGAAGAACGGTTGGCGACTTGAGCCTATTCTACAAGTACTTTCATGGAAAGTGTTCGAAAGATGTGTCCCGTTTGATTCCTCCCAGAGCGGTGCATGTTAGAGGTACACGTCGCGCTAATGCTTCACATCCGTATGAGGTTCAGCTTGTTACTCCTCGTACAACGCTTTTCAGGCAGTCTTTTATATGGAGAACATCATGCCTTTGGAATGGTTTACCCAGGACTGTGTTTCCCATCGAGTACAATCTACAGCGATTCAAGAACAACGTGAATCGCTTTCTCCGCACACGTGTCGCTCCTGTAGCGCTTTAGGGACTTCCCTGTAGCACGTGTGCTAGACCCATAAAAAAAAAAAAAAAAAAAAAAAATGAATTAACAAAATAAACTGATTTAAAAATAACCGGCCAAGTGCAAGTCGAACTTGCGCAATTAGTGTTCCGTACATTGATTGCTTTTGAAATAAAAATTTTTGTTGTGGAGGTATATCACAAAACACACCTCAAATGAGTTTTCAACAAAGATTTTTTCCTATCTTTACTGAATACTGATGACCCTAAATTTTTTTTTTTATATATATACCAGATAAATTATTAAAAGCAATGCACTGGTGAAAATTTTCATTCAATCTACTCCTGAGGAGAATATTCCAGAATTTTTTCAAAATTTTTTGATCAGTACCTTCTGAAGTTTGGGGGGGGGGACAGTGATTTTTCGCAATTTTTGAAAAATAATACAAAGAAAAGTGTGGGCAAGTATTACATTATATATATTTTTGAACACAAGCTTTGATTGGACACGCCACTCGATGACCCCCTAAAAATTTTTTTTTTCACTTCCGATTTCACCCCCCAAAACTAATCCCTTAAGTCAAAATTTAACTTTCAAAACTATACGGCTCTAATGAGGTGCCTATATCAGTGCCAAATTTCAACTTTTTATGTCAAAGAGTTTCGGAGAAAATCGGGTGTGACAGACGGACAGACAGACGGACAGGCAGACGAACAGACCGACAGACAGACACCGAAGTGAACTCATAAGCGTTCCGTACGGAACACTAAAAAGATAAGACTGTAAAACATTGGTTCATCTAATTTTTACAGAAGTAGTCTGATTTAATTATGGTACTATGTATATACAAACGTAGCTACTAGAAAACTTTCTTCGTTTGCAGAGTCGATTAAAAACCAGTATTTGTTTATTTTAATGAATTAAATCCTCAATTAGTATTTAATTACTTAATAGTAATTACTATCACATACTAATTAATCTACACAAATTTCCAAACAAATCAGAACGCATCTGTCAAAAAATTAGATAACGACCACATTTGATTAATTACTCTCGGTGCCGGTATTCCTGTAAAAATTGTCAACTATTATTAAGCAAGATATTACAAATAAATATATTCTTTTATTATTATTTTTTGAGCTAAGTTTTCCTTATACATATTGGGAAATTAGGGGTGCTTGAATAGTTAAAATTGATTTATGTGTAACATATATATAGAGCAGGTGCTACCGATCACGTTCGATTACTTACAACACTTTACTCCATAAATGCTTTCATGATGAGTGTCCGGTGAATGCAGCCTGCTGGATTCCTTCCGGAGCCGTGCATACTATGGAATCACGTCGGGTAAATATATCACATTCTTCAAGAATGTTATATCCAGAAGATTATCCCTCTGGAACGAACTGGCTAGGAGTGTGTCCCTCTCCCCGTTAAGAATTGCAGCGACTTAAGACTAAAGGTAATCGCTATTTGCATGCATACTCCAGCTTTGTAGCGATCTAGAAATTTCTCTACAATGTATGTACTATACTCAAAAAATTTAAAGTTTTTCTTCGATTATTAAAAAAACTATAAATTAAAATTTTGGTCGAGACTGAAGTTTCTCCACTCTGTAAGCAGTACATCTGTTTAGTTATCAATCTTTTCTAGTTTTCTATTTCTGCTTGATTTTTAATCCTACTTTAACATATTTATGAAGTGTGGTGGGAACCACCACACTTCAAAATGTACAAAAAAGAAGTTGTGCGCAAACTGCGTCGGCTGTTATTCCGGCTCCTTCAGTGGGTGCCCGCGACACCCATCTCAAATGAAGGCTAAATAACAGCCCACTTCCAAATCTGGGAGACCCAAACCACGATCCCGTCCTTAACTAACACACAACCATGAACTAACGCCTTCACAGACAACGCAAATGTCGGTAATCCTTACTTACGATACACAGACATACTACACATAGATTAATACTAGACTCGACTAACAAGTCGGACTATACCACTTACTTAGTGTATCGGGATAAGGTCGTAGTGTAGTTGAGCGACTCCTATCGAAAAATAAGTGAACATGCAAACATTACACACTACTAACACTATTATAACACTACACTCCCGAAATAACCGGGAACTTAGGTTTAGCTTTTAGTTTTTAATTAGATTCAGTTAAGGTAGTTTAGATCTAGCCAGTAGAAATTAACCCTAAAGTTAAAACACATAAACCTGTACATAAAGAAATATCAATAGACGATTATACTGCACTCTGTTGGCGACTTACTTGGGATGGTTCAGCAAATACGAAAAACACTTTTGGTAACTTCTAAAAAATGCGATTCTTTTCGTTTCGTCTTTAGTTGTTATACCCATGATGCCATCTATGCCTTCGAGCAGTAAGCCCGAGAAAGGTGCGTTTCTGCAATAAGTGCCAGCCGTGCTGTGCCGCTCTGCTTGAATAGACTTAGTAAGTCGCCGACAGAGTGCAGTATAAGCATCTATTTGTTACCTGGATAAAGGACTAAAAATGTGTTCTCGTATTTGCCGAACCTAGCCCAACTGATGAGCCGTGATACGGCGAAACGCGTCTTGTGATCGTTCAGCAAATACGAAGAACACTTTTGGTAACTTCTAAAAATGCGATTCTTTTATTTTCGTCTTTAGTTGTTATACCAATGCTGCTATCCATGCCTTCGAGCAGTAAGCTCGAGAAAGGTGCATTTCTGCAATAAGTGCCGGCCGTGCTGTGCCGCTCTGCTTGAATAGACTTAGTAAGTCGCCAACAGAGTGCAGTATAAGCATCTATTTGTTATAGTTTTCCGGAGTAGACGGTCGTAGACCCAACACACAAAGAATTTTTAGTGGGTATGCCAGCCACTCCGGCTCCCACATAACTAAAGCACTTTGGGGCACCTTTAAGGTGACGCAGACTGCTTCATTATCCATAAGGAAGATTTCTCCTTGTAAAAAAAATTCGACGGGTTTTCGTAAGGTCGGCTGCAGCGCGGATCAGTGAATCAGTTTTCAATAAGGAGCGTCGAATGATCGATATTTTACCTTAACACTGTTCCCTTTTTTTAAGACGCTGCATCCGATAATCAAAATTTTTTCTGTCGTTTTGGGTTAGAAAACTCACCTTAGGAAACCGGACCGATATCATTCTGGAGTAGTGTATGTTTCCCAGTTACTTTTACCTCGACAATTTTTACTAACAGTTCTTTTTCCAGCTACATGTTTTTCTATAAAGAATTTTCCTACATTTCTTCTGACAACTGTTTATTTGTCTTTTTGATTTTCTTTGTTTTCTGATTTCTGTTCCAGCTCTTTTTTGAAGCTTATTATCAAGATTTCATTCTACCGGTTAACGCTCTAACGTTACATATATGCAGGTAATCGCGGAATGATTTAGAGCCATTTGAAACGACCGAAAGAAGAACTAGTAGTAATATTTTATGAAACCAAAAACCTTTTTGTATCCATTAGACCAAAATATTAATTTTCTATGTTTAAATAATGATTTTGGTTTTGGTACGAATAATTGTCCAGTCACATTAGGGGTTTCACCTCGGAATGAGAGGCTGTAAACTTGTATAAACCTTTATTTTGGCATTCTAAAAGTTGTCTCAAAAGTCTCATAAAATCTCGTGTTCGCGTCTTAAGATATTCAAGGTCAAAGGTCACAAGAATCGGTTTTTCGCAAATATCTCGCTTCCTATGGTTTCAATGATATTTGCATCTATTATGAAAATTGTAGAGCATAAAATTCTCAACAAATTTTGTTTCAAATATTTTTTTATACGCTTAACCGCTTTTAAGATAGAGCGCGGAGAGCGCGCAGCGCTCAACCATGCATAGCATAATGCAAGGTCAACCGTGAGTCCCGGTAAATAATACGTCATATAAAGTTAATTAATGACTAAAAAATCCATAATTATAAATAATTTGCATTATTTATTCATTAATACATTATATTTAATAATACTTTCCATTTATCAAATATATTCGTTTAATAATACTTACATACTTCGTGTAATTAAAAAATTGTTAAGTAGAATACTTTATGTATATCTTAATTATATTCTAATATATCTAAATTAGATTTTAAGTAGAAAAGGAATAGAGTAAATACATTTTAATCATATCTTTATTTAGCAATTATGTATTACATTTAATACAATTGAAGCTCAAATATGGGGAGGATTTATGTAAACTTTAATAATTAGACATGAGTCTCAATTTTCTTCTTCTTCATCATCGCCTTCCGGTCGCTTTTTTTTTCTTTTCATTTCTTTCAATACCTGCAGTTTGTAAGCCGCGCACTACATTAACGGCATCACCTTCTGAAAGTGACTTATCACATATAAAACACAAATCAGCCATAACTCTTAAAATTGTACGTCCGTCGTTGCCAAGATACAATTTAAAACTAACGAATAAACTTGGTTAGTAGAAAGTGGTCCCTTGAAAAAAAATCGGTCTTAACTATATAATGGAACATCTGTCCCAACTGACTATAAACAGAAAAGGTCGTATTATAGGAGTCCGTATTCCCAGGTATAATCTTAATAGTAATATAAGTATTTAAGAGTTTACACATTTTAAAGAAAAAGTACTTAATTCTTTTTCTATTTAAAATATAATTAAAATATATTAGAATAATTAAAATATACTCAAAGTATTTCACTTAACAATTTTTTAATTACACGAAGTAGGTAAGTTTTATTAAACGAATATATATGATAAATGAAAAATATCATTAAATATAATGTATCAATTAATAAATAATGCAAGTTATTCATAATTAGGGATTTTTTAGTCATTAATTAACTTTATACGACGTATTATTTACCGGCACTCACGGTTGACCTTGCATTAGGCTATGTATGGCTGGCGGAGCAAAAAACGGTTTTTTTTTAAACGTATAAAAAAATGTTTTAAAACAAAATTTGTAGAGAATTTTATGCTCTACAATTTTCATAATAAATGCAAATATCATTGAAACCATAGGAAGCGAGATATTTGCGAAAAACCGATTTTTGTGACCTTCGACCTTAAATATCTTAAGACGCGGTCATGAGATTTTATGAGACTTTTGAGACAACTTTTAGAATGCCAAAATAAAGGTTTATACAAGTTTACAGCTTATTATCTCTCATTCCGAGGTTGACCCTCTTTTTTGGCTTAAGTGACTGGATAATAAACCCATTTTTCTAAATTAAGTCCATATGGTAGCCAATAAAAGGTAATATAATTTCTAAGGGAGTTTTCTAAAACATCCACATGAGAAATAACGTTCAATAAACAAATTTAAAAGTTTTTTTTGATTATGAAGGCCAAACGGAGAATAGTTTTTTTATCTGAAATTTCTTTGTTTTATTTTCTAGTTTAGTGACACATCAGTCCTGCTTAATTTAACGTTTTCACGACCAAACAGTTGCTGTTTCTATGCTAGACAAACATAGTTGCTGTATATAAAAAGGCAGTGCCCAAAATAAACAATAATACAATAAAAAAAAAGCATTTTTAGTGACGCCTTTACAGCTTCAATCCATTCTCTGCGACATAAGACCTGCCGTTTAGCATAATAAAGTTTGCCACAATGTTAAATAAACATAACAGTCTTTTAAATATTTCACCTTATTTGAGTATTCACAACAAGTTTTCAAAGCAATGAAATAGCGGAAAGTGTGGTAATACTTGCTGCTTAGACCTCCGATTAAACTGACATAAATTATAAACAGTTATTTAGAATGCAGTGCTCATTTACATTTAAATAATACTTTGCATTTGGACAAAATGGTTAGTTTTACCAATACCTACTTTTGGAAAATTAATTTGACTAAGCTGCTTATTACACAGCCCCACAAAAAAAAAAGTGGGGTATACTTTTGATGCGATATATCAGATCCGTAGTATTTTTGCCCGCTGATCACGAATCTGACGTCAGAATATCGCCATCACATCTCAATTTTTTTCTAACCTCAAAAAATAGGTAAAAATTAGTAAAAATTAAGAAAAAATATACTCCTAAAAAATTGATTCAAGCTTTTTCATGAATCCAAAGATGTATTAATATGTATTCGGACACGCTAAGCTAATATTCATCGCTTGGATTAAGCCATACAGTTCTGTTTTCTTTCTAACCTCAATAAACCAGACAGATATAGTGCTTCTCGAATGCAAAAACGAATTCAAATTAAAATTCAACCGATTCTTACCAAATTTGGTACACGGGGGGTTTTTTGGGTTGCTGATCATGAATCTGAGGTCGGATTTGCAAAATTCAAAATGGCGGATCCAAGATGGCGGACAAAATTTTTGAAAACCAACCGATTCCTACCAAATTTGGTATACAGTTGGGGAATCCTCAAACCTGATACTCTTAAACCCTAAACCCTGAAACCTTAGACTCCCACACCCTGTAACCTCAAAAAATAGACCTCAATAACCCTGTAACTTTAAAAATGAGACCCAATAAACTCAAAACCAGGACTTTTAAACCATATACTCTCAAATAGTAGACCCTTAAGCCCTAGAATTGCGAAGGTTATACCCGCGCCTAACTTTCCTTTTTTTGGCTGTAGCTTGTTCTTTTTTCCGCGAATGACCTATTCAAAGGCTTTCTGCCCAAACGCTTTTGAGGACTTGTTTCTCTTTTTAGCGACCAGCAATAGTCCGCTAGCATATGGTCATCCCATCGTCCTTGATACCGATTTTCTATGATTTTCAGATCTTGGTGAAAACGTTCCCCTTGCTCCTCACTGTAGTCACCAAGATTATCTGGGAAATCATCGATGTGGGAGTCCAGGAAATGTAATTTTAAATTCATTAAGCAACCTAATGTTTGAAAATTTTTTACCATTTTCTCGACTATTTCTTTGTACTTAGGACTTTTATTATTTCCCAAAAAGTTTGTTGCGACTTCTTTAAAACTAAGCCAAGCAGCTTTTTCAACTTTATTCATTTTAGTAACAAATAATGAATCTTGAAACAATTTTCTTATTTGTGGCCCGTCAAATTGCTTCATAAGTCCAAGCTTAATGTGAAGCGGGGGAATAAGAACTTTTCCTGGATCTACCAATGGTGGAAACAATACATTATTTTCACCAGGAGTGAACGATTCTCTTGATGGCCAAATTTTTTTCTTATAATGACGTTCCCTGTCTCTGCTATTCCACAGACATTTATAACAGGGATAAAGTGTAAACCCTGATTGTTGGCCAAGCAATATTGTTACCATTTTCAGATCTCCACAAATTTTCCAGTTATGATCAGCATATTTTATTTTTATCAAAAGCTGCTTCATTTTTTCATATTGCTCTTCCATAACTGTGGAATGAGCAATCGGAATGGGAGCGTAAACGTTGGTATTATGCAGCAAAACTGCCTTAATGCTCCGTTTAGAAGAATCAATGAACAGTCTCCATTCTTCAGGATCGTATGAGTTATTTTGAAATTCATCCATTAGACCTTTTACATCGGTACAATATGAAAGTGACAATTCCTCGTCTATTGTGAAATATTTTCGAAATTCTTCATCTCTGTTTCTATAATAAGAAATCGTAGCTTCTGGCTTAAGTAAATGTCTTTTCTTTAAAAAGGAAGCAAGATGCTCTGAACCATCTTTGGATAAGCCTAAATCTCTGACTAGATCACTAAGTTCTGACTGTGATATGAGTATTGGTTCTGGTTTACGGTTGTATGGTAGAAATTCTTTATCTGTGCCACTAGTATATGATAGGTTGTCACTAGAACATTCATTAGTAACAGTGTTTGAATCTTTTTCGACAGTCTCAATGTTTTCGGCATGAACTGATAAGGTGAAATCATTTGTTTCCATAACATCAGCATCAACTGGTTCAGGAGGCGGAATTAGTTTAGTTGGTCTTGTTACTGTCGAGACATCGTTATAAGTAATAGTGCTTTTATTTTCTCGGTAATGCCTAGATACAACATTCATATAAAAGTAGCAATCATTTTCACTGTATGGTCTATTCCATATTGCTGGTCTGGAATATTTAATCGCCTTCTTATTGATGTACAACATTATTTTGCAAGAACTGCAAATGATATGGGGAACCCAATCTGTATCCTGGTGCTGTATTTCAATGTTAAAACAATCCTTATATAAGGTTTCAATCTTATCCGTTATCCGTGACCCCATTTTACCCAATACGTGTTGACAGCAAATATAACAAAATGAATCACTGTTTTTATCGCACTTATGAAAAGTCCTTGTACCGTGAGAAAGTTTTCTTGTAGCATTACACTCTACATGAGCCAAGTCACCCACACATGAAGAGCTACGGTCGCTGGATGACGACGGCTGCGAGCCCGCTTTCCCACCATGACCAACCGCCGATACTGGGTTTCCGATTCCCTGCATCGTAATTCTCTTTCTTCTACCTGCCATGACGGCATCTAAGCCGTTATCCAGGGACTCTGCCGGCTAGTGGAGTAACACCGTTGCCCACCGTCACCACGTGGAGGTGCCCTGGATGCAGGTAGAAGAATAAAAATCGACCGATGAATTTTCTCGGCGTGTACCAAATTTGGTAAGGATCGGTTGAATTTTAATTTGAATTCGTTTTTGCATTCGAGAAGCACTATATCTGTCTGATTTATTGAGGTTAGAAAGAAAACAGAACTCTATGGCTCAATCCAACCGATGAATATTAGCTTAGCGTGTCCGAATACATATTAATACATCTTTGGATTCATGAAAAAGCTTGAATCAATTTTTTAGGAGTATATTTTTCTTAATTTTTACTAATTTTTACCTATTTTTTGAGGTTAGAAAAAAATTGAGACGTGATGGCGATATTCTGACGTCAGATTCGTGATCAGCGGGCAAAAATACTATGGATCTGATATATCGCATAAAAAGTATACCCCACTTTTTTTGTTTTGTGGGGCTGGGTTATCACTGATCCTGTAGTAAGTACGTCTACAAAGAGCACGATCTAGTGCAAAAAGGGCAACATCAAAACAATATATTTTTGTAATTTTGATAAAATCCACAAATTTATATTATTTATGTTGAGATCTGGAATCTTTGGCACAGTGACACTATACGACAGGGGTCGGCAACCTTTTAACTAAGGGGTGCCAGTTTTCATCCATACAATATTTTGCGTGCTGACATAGGTACTTACTACAACTAAAATTAACAAAAATTAACTTAAAATAATGGTTTTAGAAGGTTTAATTACAAAAAATTTTTAACATTTAACAAATAATTTTATTATACTAGTCCTAGGACCTAGTGTGAACCCTGTGCTTGCAGTTTTTTAGAGAATTTTCTTATATCCGGTTCATGTCTGGTTATTTTCAGTGTCTCACATGCTTCCGAGTTGTCTGTTGTCAGCCTGCTTCGGTACGGGTTTAAAATCACTCTCATATGGGAAAAAAGTTGTTCACAGATATAGGATGATCCGAAAGCTGTAAGCATGGCAAACGCTACTTTCTTAAGACAAATAAATTTCTCTGGTAAATTCATCCAACAACTGAGTATATCGTTTGAATGGTTCTGGCAGTCACCTGCTGTGTTCCATAACTCGGAGCTTTTAAATTTAATGTATTGAAGATCAAAATCATTAATGTCCATCCATGAGAAAAGAGATGTGTCAGAGCAACTGCTGGAAAAATCCATTAAATCTGGTTTAATTAAAAAAGCGAACCTAGGACCATGTTTATCAAAATCCTGACCCCTCTCGATAAACTCCTCTTTTAAATTAGTCATATATTTAAGAATTTCGTCTATTAGTACACCATCGACACTGGATACATAAGTTTTTAAATTTGGAAAATATTTATATGTGTTTGTAGTAATATCGCTGATAAATAAACCTATTTTTAATTTGAATGATTTCCAGGATTCGTATAAATCCAGAACTGTTTTGCCTGAACCTTGTAACTTTAAGTTGAGTTCACTGAGATGGTTTGTAATATCAGTAAGAAACATTAACATACAGATCCAATTCTTATCTTCTAGTTCAGGATAAGCATCCACTTGATTTTTTTCCAACAAGAACGATTTAATTTCGCCCAGACATTGCACAAATCTAGAGAGCACTTTACCACGGCTGAGCCTGCGCACATTATTGCGCAATGGTATATCTGAATATGCACTTTCTAGTTCCTGCATAAACGTCTTAAATTGTCTATGGATCAGTGAAGAACGACCGACAATGTAGTTAACTATTTTAACCACCCTATCCATCACGGATTTTAAACTTCCAGATTTTAGCGCACAAATTATGCAATGAAAATTCAAGACTGATCGACTCATGCGTTCAATAAGAAGGGAAACAAATCCTTTATGTCTCCCAATCATAGCAGGAGCGCCATCTGTCGTTACGCAAAAAATTTTATTTAAATCAATGTTCCGCTTTTCAAAATGTTTAACAAATTCTGAAAATATATCCTCTCCTCTTGTAGTTCCCTGCAATGGGAGCAGACAAATCAGCTCTTCATACACACTGCCATCATTAAAGTATCGCGCAACGATTGCCAGACGGGCAATGTCATTAATATCGACACTTTCATCCAGTGCTACACTAAATACAAAACTCCGTTTGATAGCGTCTCTCTGCTGTTTTTGGACATTTTGTGTCATTTCGGTTATTCGTCTCTCGAAGGTCCGCGCTGATGCCGGTATATCCCTAATCCTGGCCAATATTGTATCCTTATTGGGCAAGTCGTCGAATAAAATCTCGCCAGTACTCAAAAACGTTTGCTTCATAAATTCTCCGTCAGTGAACGGCCTACCCTTTTGTGCCAACGATTGTGCAATTTTGAAACTGCATTCAGTTACCTGATTTTTTCCTTGGAAAACTTTGCTAAAGAATGTTGACTGTTTCTCGTATTGTTTACCTGCTCTTTGTATTGCCTCCCTTTTATCAACGTTATCTTTAAATGACGATTCATGTTTTATCTGGAAATGTCGTTGAACACTAGATGTCCGGAAAACTACGCTTTCTCGACATAGGACACAAATGGCCCGATCGTTTTGCTATACAAAACCGTAATCTGTTGTCCATGAAGTTTGAAATGATCGAACGTCTACCTTCTGTTTCTTCGCGGCCATAACGCAACGTAATATTAATTTTTAAACTTTTCGACGATTATTGACTGGAACGGATGTTACATCTATACTAAATGATCCAAACGTGTAGCTGCTTGCTATATATAGAAAAATAATGTTTCCAGAAAATTTCAATAATTACGTTTATTAAATTTCTTAGAACAAAAATTATTATCTACAACGCGCCCATTACAATCAAAGGGCCGCCTAGAAGTTAAATCTAACAAAAACTAAAGTTCGGCAATATAAAAAGATTTGCGGCGCGCGTCGGAACGATTGAAGTCAAGTCAAATAAAAACCGCCTTATAGCGGCTCTTTTGATCTGAATTGAGGACGTTTATTTGTGTTTTTGCCTAGGCTTATATTTTGAGGCTTGCCGTGTTTAATACTTGACGAAATTAAAGCCAAACCAATGCATTCAGTAAAATTATAAATTACAAAATTTATATTTTGTAATTTTTGGTAATAATACCTAGTGACCTATATAATATATCGTTTTTGTTTGTATCGTTAAAGTAATACTGTCTTCGGTTATTTACTTAATTTCGAAACATATCACAGATTACAGAATTAATGTGTAAACTTTGAATAGGTACGCGTGCCATTCAAAATTGCTTGGCGTGCCAGAGATGGCACGCGTGCCATAGGTTGCCGACCCCTGCTATACGACAATTATCAGCACTACACCAAGCATTTTATTTTTGCACTCGAAGCGCGTTTCGCTAACTATATTGGCATCATAAGGAGCGATAAATTACTAAACCTAAGGCTATTTGCTACTACTAACTTGATAACTAGACTATTTATTCTCAAAGTGATTTGTTGGTCCGGAATGGACCAATCACAGATGGTGATTTAGTTGTAGTGTATTAATCAGCACAAGTACCGCTCGAGTAGTAAATCATAATTTAGTATAAATAGTCCAGCTTTTAATCTTAGTTTTAGTCAACTGTCGCCTTGATGATGCTAACATGGTTACTGATTCGATCCTCGACTGGAAAATTAAGTCTTCAGAGTAGTGTTGATAACGGTGGTGTAATATTGTTTTAATTGGAATTTTATGTGAAACTCCTAAAACTAGATATTTATAATAAGGAAAATATATTTTTAAGGTTTCCTAAAACATGTTGGCAATATGTAATACATTTTAATTATTGACACACTGAACTCCTAAAATTTAACTGAATTGTAAAAGGAATTACGCACCTTTAAGATAAAAAAAACCGGTCAAGTGCAAGTTGAACTTGCGCAATTAGTGTTCCGTACGTTAATTGCTTTTAAAATAAAAAATTTTGTTACGGTGGTATAAAATGATCAGTGACTTCACAAAACACACCCTAAATGAGTTTTCAACAAAGTTTGTTTCCAATCTTTACTGAAAACTGGTGACTTGAAATTTTTGTTTTTTTTACCAGATAAATTATTAAAGGTAATGCATTCGTGATAATTTTCGTTTAATCTATACCCCGTGGAAAATATACCAGAATTTTTTCAAAATTTTTTGATCAGTACTTTTCGAGATAAGGTAGGGGACAGCGATTTTTCGCAATTTTTTAAAAATAATAGGAAGAAAAGTGTGAGCAAGTATTACATTATATATATATTTTTTACTCGTGTTTTCACACGCTTTCATTTGACCAAGATGACCTAGTAAATTTTTTTTTTCACTTCCGATTTCACCCCTCAAAACTAACCCCTTAAGTCAAAATTTAAGTTTCAAAAATCCACGGCTCTGATGAAGCCATCAATTCCTATATTAGTGCCAAATTTCAATTTTCTATGTGAAATACTTTCGGAGAAAATCGGGTGTGACAGACAGACAGACAGACAGACACCCAAGTGACCTTATAAGTGTTCCGATAGTCACCGAAGTGATCTTATAAGTACGGAACACTAAAAATTAGTAATAATTATCTGGAGGTTCAAAAACTCTTAGTATTTATAACGACCAAAAAGAAGGAAACAATTTCAAAGAATGATTTCCCCAAACAAAATATATCCCAAGGAAGGAAGTAAAAAAATAAATCTACTTGAACTCAAGTTTTAAGTGGAATGAAATTCGAAGCATATAGAGATAACCACATTAAAATGACATATTATATTTTAATATAAAATATCAAAATGCGTGATTGTGTAACTGGAGTAAAGCCCAACTATAAACATGGAAAATAAAGACATCCTGTCTGTTACGACACCAGCCAAGACACAATATAAATAAAGATAATGCCGTCTGATAATAAGAACTGAAAAATATCCAAAAGTTGAAATTAAATATTACAAATTAACTCACATTAATTTATTAAGTCTGGGATGCATTTCATAATAAAATATTTTTAGTGTTCTGCACCAAATTGTAAAACCAAACACTTGTGGAATCACATCTGTCTGTCACAACCAATATTCTCCGAAATGATTTCACATAAAAAGTTAAAATCTGTCACAACTATAGAAAATGATGGTCTAGTTACAGCTGTGTAGTTTTGAAAGTTAAATTTTGCCTTAAGGGGTTAGTTTTGGGGAGTGAAATCGAAAACGATTTTTATTTCTAGGCCATCCAGTGGGATGTCAAATGAAAGTTTGTGAAGGCACGAGTCCAAAAATATACATAATGTAATACTCGCGCAAACTTTTCTTTATATTCGCTGTACCCCCACCCTACCTCTGAGAATACTAATCCAAAAATTTCGAAAATTCTGGAATATTACCCATAAAGTGTAAATTGAACGAAAACTATCACGAATGCATTGTGTAATCTATTTGGTGTATAAAAACAAAGATCGGAAACGAACTTTATTTGATACTTGTATACAAGTTCCTATTCGGTTTAATAAAAAATGTTATTTACTGTATAGATAAAAGGATAAACAGACATGCACAGCAAGGATCTGTCTTTGCCTTCAAAATAGGCCTCATTTTTGGCGATAACTTCTTCGTTGGAGCCAAATCTCTTTCCCGTAAGCATTTTTTGAGATCTGCTAATAGATAATAGTCGCTGGGTGCCAAATCTGGAGAATACGGTACATGAGGAAGCAATTCGAACTTCAATTTATGCAATTTTGCCATCGTAACCATTGACTTGTGACACGGTACATTATCTTGATGAAAGAGCACTTTTTTCTTGTTCATTTGGTGCCGTTTCTTTACGATTTCTGCCTTCAATGAAAATTATTCCATGAGCATCCCAAAATACAGAGGCCAAAACCTTCCCAGCCGACTGTTGTGTCTTCGGGCGGCCTTCACCGGCTGCTGTTCACTCAGCTGACTGCCGATTTGATCCCAGTATGTAGTGGTGGTTCCATATTTCATCTATTGTCACATATCGCATGAAAAAAAATCCTTTTTATTGCGCTTAAACAGGTCCAAACAGCGCTCAAAATCATCAACACGTTGTTGTTTTTGGTCCACTGAGAGCAAACGCGGTACCCGTTTCGAACAGAGCTTTCTAATGCCCAAATGTTCATGCAAATTATGACCAACACGTTCTTTTGATATCTTTAGAGTGTTAGCTATCTCATGCAATTTCACTTTACGGTCATCCAAAACAATTTTGTGGATTTTTTTGATGTTTTCCGGAGTAACCACCTCATTTAGGCTTCCAGAGCGTTCAGCATCATTTGTATCTGTACGACCGCGTTTAAATTCAGTATACCAGTAAATGATGAGTGATTTTCCAGGGGCAGAGTCACCGTAACACTTGTCAAGCCATTGTTTTGTTTGAACGGTATTTTTTCCCATCAAAAAACAGTGTTTAATCAATACAGGAAATTCGATTTTTCCCATTATTTTGAAAATATCAAAAGTAGCGTCACTAAAACCACTGCAACTTGTAAAATAATCGTCAAAATGTCATGAAATTTTGACACGTATCTTTTGAAGGTTGATACTTCCTAAAAATCATATGGATTTTTTGAAAAGGGCGACATGTATGTGTTAGACCAAAAACTTTTCAACCTACGTGTTAGTTCGACTAGAGATAGAACCTTGATAGAAAATGTGTTTTTCCTAATGATATAAATCACGTTGTAGAAAGTTGTTTTAGCCATCACAAAGAAGTTCGTGTCCGAATCTTTGATATTGATTTTTGAAAATCCATTTGGGGTGTGTTTTGTGAAGTCACTGATCATTTTATACCTCCGTAACAAAAAATTTTATTTTAAAGGCAGTCACGGTACGGAAAACTTGGTCGTTTTTTACATACCATGCCTTTGGTTTTAATATTAGTAAAAGAAAATTTATATTTTTGATTTTAAAAAAATGTATTTAAATAGCAATTAAAAAATTCAGCTAGAAAAGAAAATGGTAAAAATACGAATAGAAAGAAACTAAATTTATTAAGGCGATTTTACCGCTTGTGTGTCCTGAGGGAATAAAAGTTACATTTTTTAGAATAATTCCTAAGCAAAGAAAGTTGAAAATTTGGCACCCATCAATCCGTTGGGCGCACAGGCTAAAGTCAGAACTATAAATCGTATTTTTCGTTAAACAACAGTGAATGAAAAAAAGTCCATTTAAATTTTAAAAGGTCTCATAAATTTCTTTCAGTTTTCAACAAAAAATTGTGAATCATATATTGAATCTCACTAGATTGCAAGCTTAAATTTTCGAATTATTGGTCCATATTTTTTCCGCGAATCGCTTAACGGACCTAGATATCTAAATTTTTTGCAAAACGAATTACCCCAGCTTCTTGACGAAGTTGATAACTTTGAAAGGGAACAAATGTGGATTCAATAAGACATAGTTTCTGCTCATTACCACCGGGAAGTTCGGGAATTTTAAATGATCGTTACCCACAAAAATAGATCGGTAGGGATGGATTCATTCAGTGGCTCCGACCATGTGACTTAACACCTTTAGACTTCTTTTTATGGCGCTACATTAAAGATCGTGTTTATGTGAATCCCCCTGCAACACCAGTAGATATGGAAAATAGGATACGGGATGTGTGCAGGACAATAACGCCCTTTATGCTAAGGAAAGTGAAGGAAAATATAGTAAAACGACTAAACATGTTTATTCAAGTAGACGGGCATATTTTTGAACATTTATTACTTCATAATAATTAATCATTAGATAAGTTAAACTATATTAAAATTATTATTAACTATATTAACTATTTGTTTATGTTTTCACAATAGCGTAAGTGCGTAAGTGACGGAGGCAGTTACTCCAAAAACACAAAACAAATCACCATATTGTTCTGGATGATCGTAAAGTGAACATGAGAGCGATAGCTGATATCGTGAAAATATCAACAGAAGCATGTGGCATATTTTGCCTGAATATTTGCATATGAAATAGATATGTGCCTGATGAGTGTCGAGCACTCTCACCATTGATCAAAAACAACAACATGTCGAACATTCTGAACGCTCTTTGGCACTGTGTCAGCGTAATCGAAGGGAGTTTTTTCATCGATACGTAACAGTGGACGAGACATGGATCCACCACTACACGCCTAAGTTCAACAATCAATCTGCAGAGTGGCTGGAACCGCATGAAAGCCGACCGAAGCATCCACAAAGAGAAACATCAGCTGGAAAGATTTTGGCAAGTACTTTAGGGTATGCGCATGAAATAACACTCATTGGCTATCTTGAGAAGAGGCGAGCAATCACCACTATTACGTTGGTTTGAAAGTGAAATCAAGAGAAAAAGGCCGCATTTAGCCAAGAAAAAAGTGTTGTTTCACCAAGATAATGCGCCAGCTCACAAGTCCATAAAATCGATGGCGAAATTGAACCAATTAGGTGATGAATTACTTCCTTATCTGCCACATTCGCCAGATCTGGCTCCCAGCGATTACTGCCTTTTTCCAAATTTGAAAAAGTTTTTTTTTACATGGAGAAATCCGCCTTATGTAATCTGGAGCAGCCTGCGTCACCTTATGGGTGCCCCAGAGTGCTCCAGTTATGTGAAGCTCTCCAACCTGAGGGCTTGGCATACCCACTAAAACTCCTTGTGAGCTGGGACAACCCTTCACTCCTTTTACATACTGCGACTTTAATATGTCTAACTGTTTACGTGTTTTTAACTCTAGCGTTAATTTTCTAATGGCTTGAACTTCTCTACCTTATCCTAACTTATCCTAACTTAAAGCTAAATACTTAACTTAAATCTAAATTCCCCTTGTTTCAGGGGCGTGTAACGTTATAATGGTGTTAGTCGTGTATGATGTTTACACTTTTTTCGTTTTCCGATAGGAGCTGCTCAACTATACTACGGCCTTAAATAAGTGGTAGTTTTTCGTCGAGTCGAACTGTAAAATATCCGTGGGTCATAAGTATCGGCTGCCAACGTTCACATTGACTCTGAAAGTGTTAGCTATCTCGCGGTTAGGGTGAGCTGTGGCTTTTTCAAGGAAGTGAAGCTGGGCGTTACGGGTGAATTCTTTTATGGTGGGTATTTGAAACTCCTTGTGCAACTGGTTGTTGCGGACAAACCAGGGAGCTCCTGCTATGATACGAAGGGTTCTATTTTGGACTGTCTAGACCTTGGCTCGATGTTCTTTAGATATCTGGCACCAGGCGTGACAGCCGATAATTCAGGAGCGGGTACAGCTTCCCTAGGAGTTGGTTTGCCTTACGCACGGTCATTGGCATTTGGTCCTTCCATACGAGTCGCTTGTCGTAGAGAAAGCCCAGGTATTTGATGTTGTGGGCCATCTGAGTCTAGTACCATTCAGATAGAGTCGAGGAGGGGCTCTACGGGGATATGTTTCGAAGATTATGACCAGGTCTTTACTAGATTGACTTTAATGCTCCATCGGTTAAACCAGTCAGAAAAACTAGTTAGATGACATTGAAGTAGGGTCGCGACGTGCTCAATCTTCCTGGAGGTGGTGGAAATGACCGTGTCATCAGCGTACAGTTGGAGGGCAGTGAATCGATCTCTGGTGATGTCGGATGAATAGATATTGAAGAGGTGTGGAGATAGGGCGGAGCTTTGTGGGACTCTTGAGCTCTTATTCTCTTAACCTCAGAATTAATTGGGATTGCTCAACACGGACTTAGAAGGTCCTGTCAGAGAGGAATAATTGGACCAGAGTAGTTAAATGATGAGGGTAGTCGAATCTTATGAGTTTGCAAAAGTGACCACAGGGCAAGAGATTTGGTGCAAGCGAAGAAGTCGAATGGGAAATAGCTCGTTTTAGAGAGCTATGAAAGGTATCCAAATGTTGGAAGATTGCTGGAATAAGGGTATCGCTCTTGAAAGAAACTATGTTGAAGAATACAATCGATTTTTGGTAAAAACATTGCTCCTTTCTTCAAAAGTTTCTGAATTTTCACCCCATGTTATTTATACAAAAGCTGTCTGTAGTAATAAAAGTTGTTGATATTGAACAATGGCAAAATGTTAAGGTCTAATTAGCCATTCACAAACTGTGTTTTTGTATTCATTTATTTCTGAGAATATCAGTAGATTAAGTTTGGGGCTTTTATTATTGTACTAGTATTAACGGTTTTAACGTATTGGCACTAGAAGGTTCGTTGTTAAGGGGGTTACATACACCGGAGCTCTGCAAAAAGTATGTATATTATATATATATATTTTAAAGGTTATTAAGTGAATAATACAAAAGAAGGGCGATTATATATTTTTATTGTACTTTAAACTATAAGAATTTTTTTTAGATATGTTTTAAATGTAAATATTATTTTTTATCGGGTTTAATGGACCACTGATGAAAACTATGGCACCTCCTTGTCTGGAGGATAACTTTACCAAAAATAATCCAATCTTCAAAAATAAAATTTAATTTTATAAAATAATGTAGTAGTTAAAAATTGAAGAAGATTTTTTTCCAAAAATAAAAAATATACGGTGTTACAAACTTTAGTATGCAATTTTCAACCAAACAATATATGTTTAATTACACAGCCCCACAAAAAAAAAGTGGGGTATTCTTTTGATGCGATATATCAGATCCGTAGTATTTTTGCCCGCTGATCACGAATCTGACGTCAGAATATCGCCATCACATCTCAATTTTTTTCTAACCTCAAAAAATAGATAAAAATTAGTAAAAATTAAGAAAAATATACTCCTAAAAAATTGATTCAAGCTTTTTCATGAATCCAAAGATGTATTAATATGTATTCGGACACGCTAAGCTAATATTCATCGGTTGGATTGAGCCATACAGTTCTGTTTTCTTTCTAACCTCAATAAATCAGACAGATATAGTGCTTCTCGAATGCAAAAACGAATTCAAATTAAAATTCAACCGATCCTTACCAAATTTGGTACACGGGGATTTTTTGGGTCGCTGATCACGAATCTGAGGTTGGATTTCAAAATTCAAGATGGCAGATGTTTTCGCGCCATTTTGAACGCCGAGAAAATTCATCGGTCGATTTTTATTCTTCTACCTGCATCCAGGGCACCTCCACGTGGGCAACGGTGTTACTCCACTAGCCGGCAGAGTCCCTGGATAACGGCTTAGATGCCGTCATGACAGGTAGAAGAAAGAGAATTACGATGCAGGGACTCGGAAACCCAGTATCGGCGGTTGGTCAGGGTGGGAAAGCGGGCCCGCAGCCGTCGTCATCCAGCGACCGTAGCTCTTCATGTGTGGGTGACTTGGCTCATGTAGAGTATAATGCTACAAGAAAACGGTCTCACGGTACAAGGACTTTTCATAAGTGCGATAAAAACAGTGATTCATTTTGTTATATTTGCTGTCAATACGTATTGAGTAAAATGGGGTCACCGATAACGGATAAGATTAAAACCTTATATAAGGATTGTTTTAACATTGAAATACAGCACCAGGATACAGATTGGGTTCCCCACATCATTTGCAGTTCTTGCAAAATAATGTCGTACATCAATAAAAAGGCGATTAAATATTCCAGACCAACAATATGGAGTAGACCATACGGTGAAAATGATTGCTACTTTTGTATGAATGTTGTATCTAGGCATAACCGAAAAAATAAAAGCACTATTACTTATAACGATGTTTCGACAGCAACAAGACCAACTAAACTAATTCCGCCTCCTGAACCACTTGATGCTGATGTTATGGAAACAAATGATTTCACCTTATCAGTTCATGCCGAAAACATTGAGACTGTCGAAAAAGATTCAAACACTGTTACTAATGAATGTTCTAGTGACAACCTATCATATACTAGTGACACAGATAAAGAATTTCTACCATACAACCGTAAACCAGAACCAATACTCGTATCACAGTCAGAACTTAGTGATCTAGTCAGAGATTTAGGCTTTTTAAAGAAAATACATTTACTTAAGCCAGAAGCTACGATTTCTTATTATAGAAACAGAGATGAAGAATTTCGAAAATATTTCACAATGGACGAGGAATTGTCACTTTCATATTGTACCGATGTAAAAGGTCTAATGGATGAATTTAAAAATAACTCATACGATCCTGAAGAATGGAGACTGTTCATTGATTCTTCTAAACGGAGCATTAAGGCAGTTTTGCTGCACAATACCAACGTTTACGCTCCCATTCCGATTGCTCCTTCCACAGTTATGGAAGAGCAATATGAAAAAATGAAGCAGCTTTTGATAAAAATAAAATATGCTGATCATAACTGGAAAATTTGTGGAGATCTGAAAATTGTAACAATATTGCTTGGCCAACAGTCAGGGTTTACACTTTATTCCTGTTATAAATGTCTGTGGAATAGCAGAGATAGGGAACGTCATTATAAGAAAAAAAATTGGCCAACAAGAGAATCGTTCACTCCTGGTGAAAATAATGTATTGTTTCCACCATTGGTAGATCCAGGAAAAGTTCTTATTCCCCCGCTTCACATTAAGCTTGGACTTATGAAGCAATTCACGAGAGCATTAGATACAAACGGCCCATGTTTCAAATATTTACATAAAAAATTTCCGAAATTTTCTGAAGCTAAAATTAAGGCAGGCGTATTTGACGGGCCACAAATAAGAAATTTGTTTCAAGATTCATTATTTGTTACTAAAATGAATAAAGTTGAAAAAGCTGCTTGGCTTAGTTTTAGAGAAGTCGCAGAAATAATAAAAGTCCTAAGTACAAAGAAATAGTCGAGAAAATGGTAAAAAATTTTCAAACATTAGGTTGCTTAATAAATCTAAAATTACATTTCCTGGACTCCCACTTCGATGATTTCCCAGATAATCTTGGTAACTACAGTGAGGAGCAAGGGGAACGTTTTCACCAAGATCTGAAAATCATAGAAAATCGGTATCAAGGACGATGGGATGACCATATGCTAGCGGACTATTGCTGGTCGCTAAAAAGAGAAACAAGTCCTCAAAAGCGTTTGGGCAGAAAGCCTTTGAATAGGTCATTCGCGGAAAAAAGAACAAGATACAGCCAAAAAAAGGAAAGTTAGGCGTGGGTCTAACCTTCGCAATTCTAGGGCTTAAGGGTCTACTATTTGAGAGTATATGGTTTAAAAGTCCTGGTTTTGAGTTTATTGGGTCTCATTTTTAAAGTTACAGGGTTATTGAGGTCTATTTTTTGAGGTTACAGGATGTGGGAGTCTAAGGTTTCAGGGTTTAGAGTTTAAGAGTATCAGGTTTGAGGATTCCCCAACTGTATACCAAATTTGGTAGGAATTGGTTGGTTTTCAAAAATTTTGTCTACCATCTTGGATCCGCCATTTTGAATTTTGTAAATCCGACCTCAGATTCATGATCAGCAACCCAAAAAACCTCCGTGTACCAAATTTGGTAAGAATCGGTTGAATTTTAATTTGAATTCGTTTTTGCATTCGAGAAGCACTATATCTGTCTGATTTATTGAGGTTAGAAAGAAAACAGAACTGTATGGCTTAATCCAACCGATGAATATTAGCTTAGCGTATCCGAATACATATTAATACATCTTTGGATTCATGAAAAAGCTTGAATCAATTTTTTAGGAGTATATTTTTCTTAATTTTTACTAATTTTTACCTATTTTTTGAGGTTAGAAAAAAATTGAGATGTGATGGCGATATTCTGACGTCAGATTCGTGATCAGCGGGCAAAAATACTACGGATCTGATATATCGCATCAAAAGTATACCCCACTTTTTTTTTGTGGGGGGCTGTGTTATTCATAAAAATTTGTCTATTAGAAAAATTTAAAAAACCTCTCGACGTTTTGTAGAAAAAGTAGGTTTAAAAAAAGTTCAAATATAATAAAAATTGAGTAATATTGCAGATGGAATTTAATAAAAAAAAATTGACTAACCCTTAGAAATATAGAGAATAAAAATCCGTAAAAAGAAATCGAATTTTCGAATCGAAAATTCGAGGTGTATGTAACGCAAAGTAATGCAAAGTCTTTGTTCAATAAATTTATTCATTGTCAAAATCGCTAACAGGAAATTTTCACTTCTACCAACCTAAAAAAAACCAATACTTGAATAAGTAGCAATAGTACGTGTATTGCTTTTTAAATTAGTTCTCTCCATTTTCAAATCCATTACAGGACATAGGCTTTCCTCCTTCGTCTCCGGTTGTATGGATTTTGTGCCTTTTTCCGGGTTAATCCTCCTATCATCCGTCATCACCCGTCCAACCAATCAGTGGTCTACCTCTGGATATTTCTCCTAAATACGGTTTCTAACGCAGTATTGTTTCATTCTGGCAATCCCTATTTCAGTTCGGCAATAGCCTTTCCTACGCCCAAAAAAAAAGACGTCAAGTATATACTTTAAATAAACTGATGAGCACGTTCTTTAATATCATTTGAAAGCCCATTCTACTCTCTTTTGAATGATACCAAATAATATAGCATACCTCATGCTTTTTACTGACTAAAATGATTGAAAATAGAACAAGGATTGAAAATAGGGGTGAAAGAAAGGAAAAATTAAACAAATTTTAAGTTTAACAATTAAAGTTATTAATAAAAACTAAAATCAATATTTTGTATTACCCTCCCCCCAGCTCTTATTACTGCTTTCAGCCGGTTTTTCATAGAGCGAGTGAGTTTTTCACCTCTATTTGTGAGATTCTTCCCCACTCTTCCGCCATCGCAACCTTTGAGTCCTTCAGAGATGCAGGATTTCTGACTCGAACCCTTCTTTTGAGCTCATCCCGCATGTGCTCGATTGGATTGAGGTCAGGGCTCCGCACAGGCCAGTCTAATGTGGGTATTGCCACTTCCACCCGATATTACCGCACTGATGCAGCAGCATTGTCTGCCTTACCACAAAGCATTGTCTGCCTTACCACAAAGCTATCGCCAACAAACCGAACATAAGGAACAGCATGTTTCTACAGGATCTCCTCTATATACAGGTGAGCAGTTAATCCACCGATAGGAGTCTCATCAGTCACGAAAACCAAATCGGTTTTTGCATCCAGTGCCCACACCATGACAGAACCTACTTCGTTTCAGTAATGCAGCACTGCGCATAGCGCTCCCCAGGCCTCCTATAGACTCGCCCTCTTCCATCATTGCCTTGTAGGCACATTCGGGACTCGTCGGAAAATAAAGCGGAGCGCCATTGATCTAAGGGGTTACATGGGTTTTGAATTTATTTAATAGTACATGTCAAGAATATTTTCCCAAAGTTTCAAGTCAATCGGACTAAAACTCTAGGAGATAGAGCCTTTGGAAATTCAGGTTTGGCCGGCCGGGAGCGTCGCAGATATATCGAGGCAGCTGCTTAGCTATTGTTTGTCTGTCTTTCTCGCTCGATTCTCTCGCTTTCTAAGGTTTACTGTTTTCAAATATTTTAGTTTTGTGTTGCGTTATTCTATGTAAGTTTAAAAAAAATTCTACGTTTTATTTCTACCTAAAACTTTTTTTTTGAAGTCGGTAGGCACGATTTCTCAAAAACGAATGCACCGATTTTATTGAAACTTTACACACTTCTCCTAGATAGGATTGACAAGTGATTAGACAAAGTTTTTTTTTCTTTGATCACAACTTATTTTACAAGGCAATAAGTGGTGTAAATTTTAGCAAAAATTGTACCTTTTTGTATAAAACTCGATTCTTTTTTAAATCCTCCATTCAGTCACAAGCTATACTCACCTGCTAACAGAAAATATTTTGTTTTTTTGATTTCAGATAAAGATATCATGAGTTGTCCTGCCTACCGCAAGGATACTTTTCTCCAAGAGGTCTCCGGAAATTAGGTCCCAACACCTGAATTTTCAAAATTTTTAAATGAAAATTTTAGCTTAAATGTTGTTCTTCTATATGCTTAAAAGTTTAAATAAAATAAATCTTTTATTATATTAAAAATAAATTAAAGAAAATATGCTTTCTTTAGCTTTCGAAACCTATATTCGCTTTTCGATGGGTGCTGCCAATTTGGGTCCATTAGCTGGTCTTTTCGGAGTTAGGTTAGCTTCTTTAAGCCTTCTTCTGACTGTCCAATGACTGACAGCCCGACCACGAACTTGTCGGAGCTGCCGCCAAACCTCAACGCCGGTTAAATGACGATTTCTTAGAGTTGTGTTGACAATAAGCGGTCGTCTTGCTCCGAGGTACACCTTCTTCTTCCTGATCCTGGTCTCCGTGTAAAGGCGCCAGTCTTTTGGTAACGTCTGTAGCCTCTGGAGACAGCTGACTGGCCCAGGTGAAGTTGCGCAACGATTACACGTTGGCTATGCCCTTCTTGCAATAGGACAATGACTTGTGCCGTTTCTTCCGGGGTGGTATCCATTTTCCGATGATATAATCAATGAACAGGTATAGCAGAGATGTTGACAGTTCAAGTTCCGATAACGGAATGATAGAAAAATGCAGTTGCATGTGTTTTATGGGGATGAATAGCACGCAACTAATACGTTGCTGGGCGAGCAAAAATGCTTCTATTGAGTAAAACCGTTTCAATCAGTAAAACTTTTTCGAAATATAAATGTTTTTGGTATTATTGAAAGAAGGAGTAGAAAATCAGCATTCGAATGATACCAAAAATAATACCACTGTTTGAAAATTAAATTCAAGGATCTGTGTTAAATGAAATAAATGAAACAAAATCGTTTAAGTCGATTTTTTTGCTCACCAGTGTATTTTAAAATTCACCCAGCAAAATCTAAATTTTAAAAATTCGACTGTGTACAGTATTAAAAAAATCTTAAGCCAATCTTTTTGACGTTTTACAAATTAATTTATTACAATACTGTCTAATAATTATTTAGCGTGATTTATTCCCTATATTAAAAATAAGTAAAGAAATAAATATTTCTATTTTTGTTTCTCCTTCAAAACGACATAAAGCTTATCACTTAGAGACTTATCATCGTTCTAACACGTGCGATATTGTCTTCCTGTCGTTTAGGTTATTCAATTTATCATGCCGTTAACAAATTAGTTAACTACGCAATGTCAGTTCCTCGATGATAAGCTTTTATTAACAAGGAGCTTGTAATTCACACAGGGTTGCATTAAAAAACTGTTTGATACTGATATATAATATATAGCACACACAAACTACATTTGATGTTCAGTGCTTTTTTATAGTCTGAATAGATCCAGAATGTATTTTTTTTTATTATTATTATTAACAGTTACAAACGAATGCAGAAACTTTAAAAAATAATCGACGGTACACAAACATGGTCTAGACTTAAAAAAAAATGATAAAAGGACTTTCCACACTAAATAATCATTTATACGTTCACTATTTATTCTCGTTAATACGAGCTGGGAGAAGTTGAAAACCAATATTAAGGAAGCAGCAAACGAAAGCCTAGGAACAAGAAGAACAAATAGAAGGAACACATATAACAATAATACTCTATGGTTCTGCGCAGAAATAAAGGAAAAACGCAAAGAAAAGAAAAAAGCATACCTGAACTACAGCACATTAGGAACACCAGAATCATATAATCAAAACCAGAGAGTTAGAAACGAAACATCCACACTTGTGAGACAAACCAAAAATCAATACTGGGAATTTTTTTCAAAAAGACTGGAGAAAGATTTCTACGGAAGACAGAAACAAATATGGCGCTTCCTGAGATCACAAAGGAAATAAATTAATGAACGGATAGAAGCCAAGCACATAACAAAGGACGATTGGGAATTATCTGACAAACCTATATTAGAAGAATGTAAATATGGAGTTACTTAAATATGGGGGGAAACCGTTAACAAAACTTACCCAAAAGTAGTATTCTCCCACAGAATACCAGATGGCGCACCAGCACTACTATACTGTTATTTAATAACAGGTCAAGTGCAAGTTGAACTTGCGCAATTAGTGTTCCGTACGTTCATTGCTTTTAAAATAAAAAATGTTGTAACGGAAGTATAAAACGATCAGAGACTTCACAAAACACACCTTAAATGAGTTTTCAACAAAGTTTATTTCCAATCTTTACTGAAAATTGATGACCCTGAAATTTCTTTTTTTTTATATACCAGATAAATTATTACAGGTAATGCACTCGTGTTAATCTACACCCCGTGGAGAATATTCCAGAATTTTTTCAAAATATTTTGATAAGTACTTTTCGAGATAAGGCGGGTGGACAGCGATTTTTCGCGATTTTTTAAAAATAATACAAAGAAAAATGCGCGCAAGTATTACATTATATATATATTTTCTACACCACACTCGATTATCTAGTAAAATTTTTTTTTTTTTTCACTTCCGACTTCACCCCCTAAAACTAACCCCTTAAGTCAAAATTTAACTTTCAAAACTACATGGCTCTGATGAAGCCATCAATTCCTATATTATTACCAAATTTCAACTTTCTATGACAAATAGTTTCGGAGAAAATCGGGTGTGACAGACGGACAGACACCGAAGTGATCTTATAAGTTTCCGTACGGAACACTAAAAAGGGAGTTAAAAAATTAGGTGCCAACTATAGAGGAATAAATACAGTATCAGTGTCGAACGAACAGCAGGGTTTCAGGTCTGGAAGTTCATGTACAGACGCGGTGTTGGTAATAAAGCAGATAAGCGAAAAATCAGTAGAATATAATAAACCGGCATTCAAATGCTTCATAGATCTGCTTAAAGCATTCGATCGCGTTCAGCTGAAAGACATCGTTCACCTGCTCTATAACGCGCAAATCTCACGCAATTTAGTTAAAACTATAGAAAACCTGTATAAAGAAAACAAGATACAGGCAAAAATAGAAGGGTAACTCACAAAACCGATACCAGTGGAAAGCGGTATACGACAGGGAGTCCGTTGTTGTTCAATATCATCATGGATGAAATAATAAGACAAATCAGACCATTAAAAGATTACCGAATGGGAGAGAAGGGGATAAATATCATATGCCGACGACGCGGTACTGAGAGCGGAAACAGAGGACGACTTTCAACGTTTATTGTACTGATTTAATAGAACAGCAAAATCGTTCTACATCCGCAACTAAAATCAAATGTATGACAACCTCCAAAACGCCATTAAGATGCAAGCTTGAACTACACGGAAAGGTAATCGAGCAATAAATGAAATTCCGATATCTAGGAATCGAACTGTCAGGCTTCGGATATGTTGAAGAGGAAGTAAGGGACCAAACAATTAAAGCAATCAGAATAGCAGGATGTCTCAATAGCACCATATGGTATAATAAAAGTATCAACATCGAAACAAAATCAAGAATCTACAAGACCATAAGGCCGATAATGACATACACCACAGAAACAAGGGCGGGAACGACAAAAAGAATAATGAAGACAGCTAGATGGGGGTTCTTCGCAAGATCGCGGGAAGACCTTACGAGATAGAGAGAGAAATGTAAATATTCGAAGAAAATTGAAAACATAAAGGAGTAGGTATTGAAAAAAAAGCAAGAATGGGATAATCACATCACACGAATGAAAAATCCAAGAGTAGTAAAGGTAGCACGCGACAAATCATCTTTAGGTCGCAGAAGTACAGGAAGACCTAGAAAAAGAGCGACAATCTGGAGGCGGAGAGGCAAGATGTCGAGGATGAAACAGGCGATTAGCTTAAAATGAAGAAAGATAATACTATTTATTCTTAAGTTTGCGAAATAGTAAAACTTCTAACTATTTAGGTCGTAGAAAGTATAAATTTCTAAAGAATTAGCTACTTGGAGACCTGTCAACCATGGATATAGAAATTTGTATTGCCGTAAATTGGATTGATTGTTAATTTTATATCAGTATCCTTATTTACACGAAAACGATGTTATACGTTGAATTCTGGATATAACTATTAACTTATTTGTTACAAATCCTCATGTAATTTCACATTTATGTATTACCTCGGGTCTACCGGATTCTTTTAAAATGCCTTGATTGGTATTAGTAGGTAGTTTTTCTTTTTTATTATTATTTCGATTGTGTTGTGCTCATATTCAGATAGTAGTTAATGTAGAAAAACGATAACGCTCCTGGTAGCATAACCACGTTGTTGTCCTAAAAAGTAATGCGAAATAAAAATGTAAAAGGCAATGCACCTCTAAAATGACATATCAAACTTTACCACAGTTCACAGTATCAAACACGTAAATAAAATCTTCTTTTTCGAGATGTTTGCATTTAAAAATTACCGGAAATTGCTGTCAGAAAGTTATTGTAAATATACATTGTTTTGTCAAAATATACGTAAAAATTTAGAGAAAAATAACACGTCATCTTACGTACCTAGCTGTTGATATTAGACGACTTATCAAAACATTATATTTCTTTTTATTATTTTTCAAATGTGTTTTCTGATATTTTGCTCATTTCTATATAAAGTGTATTGATTATTTTTTCTTTTCTACTTTGTCAATACAAATATGTCTATTAAAACATTTATGAAATTGGAGATTTACGGTAATGGAAACTGATATATTGATATTATATCATTTATTTCATATTTAATACTTAAATTACATTGCGTGACATGATCTTGGTACCCGAAAAACTGATTGCTATTATAGTTTCTTATTAGTTATAGTATGTAAGCGGTGGATGTCTTTTATTTCTATCACGTCTTGCTTTTAAGGTACACACCGATAACCTTTTCTTAACCTACCCTCATATTGTTCATATTAATAAATGTAATCGCTAGATAATCTATTGAGAGGATATGTTCATTTCTTGTTACTTTCTTTGAGATTACCTGATTAAGAGTGTAATAATACAGTTTTAAAGATAAATACTGAAAAAAGTAGTCGCCGTCAGTGCAAAATTTCACCAAACAAGTTTTGTTACGTGTGTGGACAGTACATTCTCAAGTCTCAAGGAAAAAAAAATATCTGAAAAAGTATCTACTGCGTATTTTCTATATTTTGGACGTACTGTACATCAAGATAAACTCTGGATTCCGCAACTGTTTTGTGCATCATGTTATGCTACTCTCCTGTCGTGGTTGAACGGAAACAAAACATCTATGCCATTTGCAGTACCGACTGTGTGGCGCGAACCTAGTAATCATTTTAACGATTGCTACTTCTGCATGACTGATGTACGAGGATTTTCAAAGAAAATTAAGCATAATATCGAGTACCCTTCTGTGAATTCTGTATCAAAACCAATACCATATAGTGAAGATATGACTCCTCCTTTGCCTCCTAAGAAAAGTCAAACTGAAGAATTAGATATACCAAGTGATGAAAATAACGATGGATAAGACATAGAAGTTGACAACCAAGATCCAGACTTTTTACCCTCTTCAAGTGATCTATGCCAACCGCATTTAATTCAACAACGGGAATTAAATGATTTGATACGGGACTTGAATTTGTATGTTAGACAAGCCGAATCACTTGGATCAAGACTACAGGAATGGCACTTGTTGGCACCAGATACAAAAATATCTGTACAACGAAAACGAAGTAAAGAAATGGCAACTTTTTACTCTAGTTCAGAAAACATATGTTTTTGTAATGACATTGTATCTTTGATGGGTGAGTTAGAAATTCCCTATGATACAAATGAATGGCGTCTTTTTATTGATGGTTCGAAAACAAGTCTGAAGGCAGTTTTACTTCATAATGGTAATAAATATCCGTCAATACCCGTGGCTTATTCAACTGTTTTAAAAGAGACATACGAAAATATGAAATCAATACTGGATTTAATTAAATACAAAAATTTTAAGTGGAAAGTGTGCGCTGACCTCAAAGTAATAGCTATGTTACTTGGTTTGTAAGGTGGATTTACTAAGTACTGCTGCTTTCTTTGCATGTGGGACAGTAGAGCTACTGATAAGCACTATTTGATCAAAGAGTGGCCAAAACGAACGGAATTTGTGTGTGGGAAGTCAAATGTAAAATATTTACCTTTAATCAACCCCGAAGACGTCATTTTACCTCCTCTACACATAAAACTCGGCTTAATGAAGAATTTTGTGAAAGCGATGGATAAAAATGGCGAAGGATTTTTATATTTAAAATCTATTTTTCCAAGGTTAAGTGACGCAAAGTTGAAAGAAGGTATTTTTATTGGTCCACAAATACGCCTATTAATGAAAAACAACAAATTTGATCAAACACTAAATGACGAAGAACTATGCGCATGGACATCATTAAAAGCCGTGATAAAAGGTTTTTTAGGAAATCATAGAGTCGAGCATGCAGAACTCTTAGTGAACGATTTGTTAAGAGCATACAAAAAGATGGGTTGCCGAATGTCATTAAAAATTCATTTCCTCCATTCCCATTTCTCTTTTTTTCCATCAAATCTTGGAGCAGTGAGTGATGAACAAGGGGAACGATTTCATCAGGATGTGAAAATGCTTGAGGAACGGTTTCAAGGTTGTTGGGACGTAGCTATGTTGGGAGATTACTGCTGGCTTTTAAAACGAGAAGATATTTCCCGACATAAGAGAAAAAGTTACATATTTTTAACTTTTAATGTACAGTATAAACTTTTTACCATATATTTTATATTTAGTTGTGTCCAAATGTATTAATAATAAGTTTTTTTAGCAGTTTTATTCGAATTATTGGAAAATTTAATGAAGCTACGTGTACACTGTACTTTACTCCTTAATTATTTTATTTAAAATTGTTAACTATCGTACCTAAAAAACAGTACGTGATAGACAAAAAGTACTTATGTATTCTTAATAAGTGGTTTGTATGAATAAATAAACAGGAAAAATTTAAGTGGGTACTTAATTTTTTTTTAAAATTTGTAACGTAATGTTATTACTAATAAAAATTAAAATTCCATTAAAATGCTTTAATACTGCTAAAGCAGCGATTCCCAACCTTTTTTAATCGCGACCCTTTTTAGATTTTTTAAAAACGTTCGCGACCTCTCTTTCCATCCGCCATATTGGATCAATAAAATAAAAAATAAAGGGTTTGAAAAAACACATTTTAGGACTTAAATGTGATATTTTTACAAAGTATTAATTATTAAGTGTTAATGATTAATGCTTAACAAGTGTTATAATGCTTGGTTGAATTTTGGCAAGGCCAATATCATGTCATCTTGAACATCCAGCTTATTCCTGGCTTTTGTCTTGATCTGCAGAAGAGTTGAAAATCCACTTTCACAGAGGTAAGTAGAAGGCACTAATATTCGAAACGAAAGCATGGAAACTTTAGAATACGAATGACGTATAGTACACCAAAATTGTGGTAACGAATTTTCCTGAAATAAGTTACGCACTGAGGACTAATTTCGCAGCTCCAAAAATTCATCTTGCACTTCATCGAGAATATTGGTAACATCTAAAGATACATGAAATGGGCTTCGTACTAATGTTGTTCATAGAACTCCGGGAAATAGTGTTGTATTTCAGATTCAAGGACTTGAAGGTGGTTATTAAGTTCCTCTCTTAGATTATCTACAATTCCCGTCTCCGATTCTTCTTGGTGCAAAGGTGGCATGGTAAAGTTTCCAAGATATACTTTACGGCGCCAGTTTTGCAGCTTTAATACAAATGCCTGAATATTATCATTGAAGTGAATAATGTGCGTTTCCTTACCCTGCTATTTCAAATTTCAGATAAATAAGCTACTCTTTGGATCCAGGTCTCATCTTTAAAGTGTGTCATAATCTCATGTTTTCTTTTCATTTCTAAGAACTGTTTTATTTCCTTCATAATAACCAACGAACAGCAGTATAGAAAAGAAGAACTTCGTGATCAGACTTCATGTTTTTAAATAGTTCCTTGAACAGACGAGTATTGAGAGAATTAGATTTTATATAATTGACAATTGTCACCAAAGAGTCGAACACTTCTTGCAAAGGCTTTGGAAGAGTCTTGGCAGCAAGGGCAAATCGGTGAATCATACAGTGCAGTCCCTTTGCTTGGGGTGCAAGCTCTTTAACTTTTGACTGAAAGCCCGTCCTCGATCTAAGCATGGCTGATGCTCCATCGGTACATACTCCACACAAGTTTTTTCATTGTAAGTCATTACTTTCAAAGAATGAGCTTATCATGAGCTTATCATCTTCATGACGTCTTTACCTTTCGTAGTAGTTTTTAGTGCTTTACAAAACAGAAACTCTTCTTTGATGTACTCCAAGTGAATATATCTCTCGTAAACAAGTAACTGGGAACATGAACTAACATCGGTAGACTCGTCAAATTGAAAAAAAGAGACAGGAGATGCCGTTCTTTTAGATAAAATTTGTTCGATCACGTCTATGAACATGTCTGAAATGCGTCTTTGAATTGTATTATTGGACCAGGATATATTACACATTTTAATCTCATTCGCTTCTTCAAGAATTAGCTTAATCGACTTTAATAAACAGAGTTTGATGAGGGTTTCTGCAATTATATGGGTTTTTTGCAATATTTCATATAATGCCTGAACTACGGCTTGGCCAGTAAAATTCAACTTTTGTTTTTTCAACGCAAATTCATGTCGTTTAAAAAAGTCCAAGTATTTTGTAATATGTTCGGAATGCTTTGTTTCTAAGTGACGTTTGAGCTTTGAAGGTTTCATAGCACTTCTGTGTACCTTAACATTCCCTAAAACTATTGTATTTAACATTTTTTCATCATTCTCGAAACAAATGATATAATGAACTTTTAGGTTGCTCACTCCGTATATTCGTAAGCTTAAACTTGCTGATGAATAACTGAAGATTGTCCTCTACGGCTCTGCTCGTTGCTTATATTTCAGTTGGGAGTACTTTCCCGATTATTCTCACATCAAACTGTCCGTCTCGAGATTTTTACACGCTCTCTTTTACATATTTCTTCGAGAAGCAACGGAATGTCACGATCGCCGCGGACTACCCTACAAATGTAATTTTGTTTTTTAAAATTGATAACCGGCGACACCGCAAAAAAAAACCAAGGCGACCACCTTGTGGGTCACGACCCACCGGTTGGGACCCAAAGTGTTGAAGTTATACCCACTTCACAACATTGTGTTCGGTATATATTAGGCAATTCCAGGCCTTCTAGAAAGTAATTTAATGACTAGCTGATTGGGTTTATGAAGAGGAAGAATAAACAAATTAAATTTTAAAGAAATTAATTAGATTTTACTATATGGAAATAGTGTGTAAAAGAGAATAGGATAAAACGACAAAGTGTCCTCGAAAAAATGAATAGGGAAAAGCAACTTAACTACTCTTTTCTAATTAAAATACTCCAGAGTCTTTGGTACTTTAAGGCATGGCGTACTAAAAGCTCTTCTCTACTAAAAGGTGCGTTTTTTAAGTAAGTACCGTTTTGAAATATGGCCGCTGCAATGTTGCGGTCGCCGTTCTGAGTATGCACTCTTAGTACCTGCACCTATTGGCTAGCCACAGACGCCATTACGGATGTATTCGTCTAAGTTTAGGTTTGTTTGTGCGTGTTTGAAATTCCTCAGAATCCCTTGGATTGTAAATAACGCACTATAATTCGTTTCTTAAATGCAAGAGACGTGATAGCGGTCGAAGTACATCGGCAGATTAGTGAAGTGTATACCAAAAACGTTATGAGCGATGGAATGACAATAAAATGGGTTAGAGCTTTTGAAACCGTGTCCGTCATTCATGAGGACGAAAAGAAAACAGACGCTTTACAATTTAATCATTATCTAATATATTTCCTCAAAGAACCTTGTACTAATCTTATAGAAATTGGATCACGGTCAAATCGGCTGAAAATGTATGTTATGCTTCAAGCCATTCTGATCAAAAGTCTCCATGAATACAAAGTTCAAAAATGGATAGATTAGGAATTATCGACCAAAAATTCAATTTTTGTGTTTTCTAAGGATTTAGTTTAACCAGAAAACGATTTTACGAAAAATTCCAACTGGATTATATGTTTTTTGGGTTCCTAGTTATGAATATAATAATTATTTTGGCCCATTTCGCCCCTAATCTCAAACGTTGGCTATTCTCGCCATTTTTGGAGTCTTTTTTTGATTTAGTTCGTTTAGATCATATTTTTGCGAAAAATTCTAACGGAATTTTATGTTTTTCAGTTAATAATTGCGAATATAATAATTATTTTGAACCAATTTGATTCTACTTTTCAATAGCGTTTATTTTTGGCTAACTTTTAGCTTTTCTGGATTTAATTAGACTTAAAGTTATAATTTATTTGCAACAACTCTAAGGAAATTGTTAAGAAAGAATGGTGAAAGTTATATGGCCAAAAATAAACAATATTTGAATTATTATATTCACAATTATCAACCCAAAAAACATAAAATTCCGTTAGAATTTTTCGCAAAAACATATTCTAGATGAATTAAATCATGGCCAAAATGGCCAATATTCTAAAGTAGCAAATGGGTCAAAATAATTATTACATTCATAATTAGCAACCCAAAAACAATATAATCCAGTTGGAATTTTCCGTAAAATCATGTTAGAGTCAAAATAAGTCCTTAAAAACCCAAAAATAGCATTTTCTAAGCAATTTTTTGACTAATCCCTTCCTCGATAATTCCTACTCTATGCATTTTTGGTCTTTGTGTCCATGGAGACTTTTGATCAGAATGGCTCGAAGCATAACATACTACATTTTCAACCGATTTGACCGGGATCCAATTTCCATAAGATTAGTGTGGGGTTCTTTGAAGAAGTGTGAAGAAGATGAAATACAGAAGCTGGTCTTACAAGTGCCTTAATGAAGGTGGAAATTATGTTAAATAGTACATTAAGGTCCGGACGTTTATGTAAAAATAAAATCGTTAAAAGAATAGTCTTGTTTTTTTTATTATCAAAACGATATTTACCTTAAAAACGAGCCTCGTATGATCCTCAGGATTGTGTCAGATTTGCTGCTTAGTGTCTATACAGTTATATTTCCAAGAGTATACTCGTATTGTTGGTAGCACTATTATACATACTATGCTTATGACGTCTAATTATATTATATTTATTATTTTACCCCAATGAGTGGTGACACACTTTACCTAATACTTGTTTTCTGTTTTCTATAAATTATTCCTTATCCTTAAGATCATTTCTGTAATTTTTGGTAAAAATAGTATCTGGGAAACTCTATTAACACCCGTAGCCAAGTATTTTTGATTTTATAACGTTAGTACGGGAACTTTTGGATGGCATCAAGTATTAAAGGTTAAAAATCTCTAGATTTTTGAAAAAAAAAATGTACACCAAAAATTGATTTTGTTCTTCAACATAGTTTCCTTCAAGAGCGATATCCTTATTCCAGCTATCTTTTAATATTTGGATAACTTTTATTTAGTACGATTTGTCGAGCTCTTTAAAATAAGTCTCAGTTTCCCATTCGACAGCTTCATTTCAATCAAATATCTTTCCCTAGAGCTACCCTTTCAAATTTGGAAAAAGCTAATAATCATTGAGGGCTGGATCTGGTGAATACGGCGGATGAGGAAGCAATTTATAAGCCAATTGGTCCAATTTCACCATCAATTTTATGGAGTTGTGAGCTGGTGCATTATCTTGGTGAAAAAACACTTTTTTTATTCACTAAATGCGGCCTGTTTTCTTGATTTCACCATTCAAAAGGTCCAAGAAACCAACATTATAGTCTCCGGTAATTTTTCGCCGCTTTTTAAGATAGCCGATTAGTATTGTGTCATGTGCATTCCAAAAAATACCTGCCAAAACCTTTCCAGCTGATGTTTGTGTTTTCGGACGCTTCGATCGGCTTTCATGCGGTTCCTGCCAATCTGCAGACTTCCTGTTGGACTCAGGCATATAGTGGCGGATTAGTGTTTCATCCATTATTACGATTCGACGCAAAAACATTTTTGGATTACGCCGAAGCAGTGCCAAGCAGCATTCTGAATTTTCGACACGTTTTTGATCAATCGCGAGAGTGAGCGGTACCCATCGGGCACATATAACTCTTTTATATTTAAATATTCATGCAAAATATGCCTTAAGAGTTCTGTTGATATCTCCACGATGTCAGCTATCTTTCTAACTTTCACTTTGCGGTCATTCAGAACAATATGGTGGATTTTTTGTGTTTTTTGGAGTGATTGCCTCATTTGGACTTTTGGAACGTGGTGGATTGGTGCTTATACGACCGCATTCAAGTTCACTCAACCATCGACATATAGTTGCTTTCGACCTAGCAGATGTGCCATAACCCTTCTCAAGCCATTTTTGGGTTCTGCCTGTATTTTTTCCCATCAGAAAACAACATTTAATGAACACAGGAAATTATTTTTGTTCCATCGTTTTGCAAAAATCAAAAGAAGCGTCACACAAACAAAGATTATACTACCATCTTCTGAAGTATCTCGGGACTTTTCACACCATGTAGTATCTTTTTATATCAGAGAAGCTAGACACCAAAAAGGCTTCTGCCGCTGACGGAATACCTGCCATAGTTCTCAAAAACTGTGTAAGGGAATATTTTCTTCCTGTTGGACATATGCCACAGTTCAGCCGATACCTAAAAAAGGCAAGAAGACCTTGCCAAATAACTACCGACCAGTCGCGCTGCTTTCAATAATATCGAAAGTCGTGGAAAAGATTATCAAACAGCATCTTCTTGAAGGATTCAACATTATTAGCGATCACCAATATGGCTTTCGTAAACATAGATCAACAGAAGATCTTCTGACTTATGTAACACATGTTTAGAACAACGCAATTGAACACTTTGGAGAATCTCGAGCGGTTGCTCTTGACATATCCAAGGCATTCGACCGTGTTTGGCACGATGGACTGTTGGCTAAGCTACGCTCTTATGGCATGACTGAACAGTTCTGTTTGTGGCTCTCATGTTTCCTCAGAGAGCGTTCTTTACGAGTGGCGGTCGACGGATTTCTTTCTAGTACCTTCACTATCAACGCCGGTATGCCCCAAGGGTCTATACTATCTCCTACTCTCTTTCCCATTTACATTAACGACCTGCTGGAAAAGACCGGAAATCCAATCTACAGCTTTGCAGATGACAGTACGCTTATCTCTTCATTCACTTTAAACGCTCGGACATCTGCTACTCAGACGAATATCCGCAGACAGTGGGAAATCGTTCAACTTAACAAAGACCTGGAAGAAATTCTATCTTGGGGTGAGAGTAACCAAGTGGAATTTAACGCTACAAAAACCCAGGCGGCAATTTTTTCTAAAAAAGTTAACGTTGCTGAACCCGATAAAGTTATGGCAGGGCACTCCATTCCTCTAACATCGTCACTCAATTTGTTGGGCGTTAATTTGGGAGCAAATATGTCCTGGCATGAACATGTCGCAGGCATAGCGAGGAGCGCTTCTCAAAAGTTGGGAATCTTATTTCGAACCAGAAAGCTTTACACTCCACAACAACTGATAATTCTTTATAAAGCTCAAATTCGACCAACTATGGAATACTGCTCCCATGTTTGGGGCTCCGCTCCCAAAAATACATTGCATTTTTTGGATTCTATTCAGAGAAGAGCTGTTCGTCTGATTGGAGACCCGGAACTGATCGGCGGCCTTGATTCGCTGGAGCATCGAACGGTTGGCCACTTGAGCCTATTCTACAAGTATTTTCATGGAAAGTGTTCGAAGGATTTGGCCCGCTTAATTCCTGCCAGAGCGGTGCATGTTAGAAATACACGTCGTGCTAATACTTTACATCCGTATGAGGTTCAGCTTGTTACTCCTCGTACAATGCTTTTCAAGCAGTCTTTTATATGGAGAACATCATCCTTTCGGAATAATTTGCCCAGGACTGTGTTTCCCACCGAGTACAATTTACAGCGATTCAAGAACAACGTGAATCGCTTTTTCCGCACACGTGTCGCTCCTGTAGCGCTTTAGGAACTTCCCTGTAGCATGTGTGCTAGACCCATAAAAAAAAGAGCTAATACGCCAAAAGAAGATATTTCACCTACACATTTTTGTACTTCTGAAGGTCCAACACTAGACTTTCCAAGTTCTCTTTAAACTGGTACCAAAATTTTGTAAAATTTTAATTCTTATAAAAATAATTGCGTTTAGCAAGCAGTGAATTAGAGAAATTTAATTCAATTTCAACTTTCATATCAATCATAAATAGTTTATTTTACTTCTGCTGGTAAGGCGTGAAAAAATAACACTCTAACACCTTCGTATTTTTTCACGTTGGTATGTGCTTCGATTTAGAAAAACATAATTTTACATTTCTGAGGGTCGATCTGTCTGCCTACCTCTGGACATGGTAACTTTCGAACGAATTGAGAAATCGACGTCAATTTTGGTATACATTTAATACTTGGAGTAGAAAAAGAAACTCACAGTTTTTGATCTATCACTTCTGGAACAGGAAGTGAAAAGCATGAGGGTTCACAAATTAGGTATTTGGTATAGTTTTAATGGCATCATTTCACTTCTCGGTTATTCAGAACAATATAACTAGTGGATATCTTTTGTGTCTTTTTGAGTGCTTTCCTCATTTGGACGTCCGGGACGTGATACATCATCGGTGCTCGTACGACCACATTTAGATTTAATAAACAGAACAGATAAGCCATAATACATCTCATCTCACAAGATAAGCAAAAATCCCCGGGTGGCAATCCACACCTTCGAAGAAGGGAGCCCCATCGGATACGGGGGGGGGGGGGCAATTCAACGTCAAAGCGAATAGTTAACCCAAGCTTAAAACTCAGCCAAACGAAGAAATCCCGAAACAGAATAGCTGCTCTCGTCACCTGGAATATACAGGGATGGAGGACAAAGAACATCGAAGTCATACAAGTGTTTAAGAAGATGAACATAGACATTTAAGTAATAAGCGAGACGAAGAAAAAGGGAAGTGGAATAGAAGAAATAGATGAAGTGATGCATTGTTGGAGTGAAGTAAAGAAGGAAGAAAGAGCAAAGGCCGGAGTTGGAATATTAGTAAAAAAGAAGTGGAAAAAGAAAATAACATCTTGGGAACCCATCAATGAAAGAATCATAAAACTAAATATAACAATGCTAGGAAAAGACATGGTAATATTAGGAGTATACGGAACAACAGAAGACAGCACTATAAGAGAAAAAGATAATTTCATGGAAACACTGGAAATAGAAACACAAAAAGTAAAGAAAAACCAAGAATTAATAATAATGGGAGATCTGAATGGGAGAAGAGAAAGGAAAACAAAGGACAATACCGTAGGACCATTCGAAGAAGACATTACTAACGACAACGGAGAGAGACTAATAGAGCTGTGTGAACTAAACGGCCTCAAAATAACAAACGGATTCTACAAACACAAGGACATCCACAAATATACTTGGATGCAAGAAACACGAAACTTAAAATCAATAATAGACTACATTATAATTAAAAACGATACCACTATCAAAATAAAAGACGTAAGAGTAAAGAGAGGCGCAGAATGTGGAACAGACCATAGACTATTAATAACAAATATAAAAGTACCGTGGTATAAGACAATAAAGCAAAAAGAAACAATAGATAAAGAAAACAGAAATACTAGTGAGATAACAGAAAAAGCAGACAAGGAAATAAAATTCGAAATACACTTACTGCAAGACGAAACGATAAGAGACCTATATAGACGACAATTAGATCAAAAATTAAATGAATTTAACTACGACAACCTCCAACAGATGTATGACCACATAAAAGAATGCATCAATCAGGCGTCCCTAGAAGCATTAGGTAAAGAAGACAACGAGAATGAGAAACATAAAATTAGAATCTGTGAAAAAACCAAAGAATCTATAAAGGAGAAAAAAAGACTAACCGAAAAAATGGCTAAATACAAAATCAGAAGAAGATCTACAGAAATATAAAGAGAAAAATGCAGAAACGAGGAGGATGATAAACAAAGAAAAGAATGAGAGATGGGAAAAATCGTGCGAACATGTAGAACAGTATATAGGAGGAACTAGAAGTACAGAGTCATGGAGAATAATTAAAGCATTAAGGACTAACCATAGGGAGAAGACGTATACAGAGTACATCCCAGAAAGCGAATGGGAAGAATATTATAAGAAGCTACTAACAGAAGATAGACAAGAATTCCAAGAAGAGAACCCTGTAGAAGAACAGAATAAGGAAATAAAAGAGATAGAACTAAGCTATGAAGAAGTAAAGAAGACAATAAAAACACTCAAAAATAATAAATCTGCAGGGCCTGGGGGGGTGTGGTAAATGAAATGATTAAGTACGGGTCTAATAAATTACTTCGAATGCTTAGAAACATGTTCCACAGAGCGATAAATGGGGAAAAAATACCAGAGGAATGGTCGAAAGCTTATATAGTATCTACATTTAAAAAGGGAGACCGTAGAAAATGCACAAACTATAGAGGCCTAAGCATAATATCGAGTATGGGACGTTTGTATGGAAAAATTATTAAAAATATCATGGAGGAAAATATAAAAGGAAAAATTGGAGAAGACCAAGCAGGCTTTACGGCCGGAAAATCATGTATAGACCACATATACACTATAAAACAAACAATGGAAAAAAACTGGCAAAGAATAGAGAAGTTCATCTAGCCTTCATAGACATAAGAAAGGCCTATGACTCAGTACCAAGACAAGGATTGTGGAACGTAATGAAAGAAATAGGCATTGACAAAGAACTAATATACGCAGTAAAAAACTCTCTACGAAAACAACACAGTGAACATAAAAATAGGACATGAAATAGAGAAGAGACTCCAAACATCAAAAGGCCTATTACAAGGATGCTCTACATCCCCAACACTATTCAAAATATACCTCGAACAAACATTAAAAAAATGGAAGCAAAAATGTAGTGGAATGAGAGTCCCAATACGAGAAGATTATTTATATACTCTAAGTTTCGCAGACGACCAAGTAATCATAGCGCAAGATGAGGAAGACCTCAGTTATATGGTAAGAAAACTGAAAGAAGAATACACTAAAGCAGGATTAGCAATAAACTTTGATAAAACGGAATATCTAACAACAAAGGAGGGAAACGTGGAGAATCTAGAAGTAGATAACGAAACAATAATCAAAGGAACCGATAGATTTAAATATCTAGGAACCATCGTTTCAAAAAACGCAACATCAGAAGAAGAGATTAAAGCTAGATTAGGACAAACGTGAACGTGCATAAGACAATTAAATTCAATCCTGTGGGACAAGCACATTACAAAGAGAAACAAAACACGCATATACAAATCAATAATACAAAGCACAATGACATACGGGTCAGAAACATGGACGATCAACAAAAGAAATAAATCTAAAATTAACGCGGTAGAGATGGAGTATTGGAGAAGATGTTGTAGAGTGACACGTATGGAGAGAATAACAAATGAAGAAATAAGAAGCAGAATGAACATCAAAGAGAACGCAATAAACACCATTGAAGAAAAACGATTAAAATGGTATGGGCACATAAGACGAAGCGAAGATAATAGGTGGATAAAGAAAATAACGGAGTAGAGCCCTATAGGGAGAAGAAAAAGAGGAAGACCCAGACGATCGCGGAGAGACGATGTGGACGAGGCTATGGAGGACAGGGGTCTAACAGATGGAGACTGGGAAGATAGAAACGGATGGAATCAAAGGCTGAGAGAAGGAAGACAGCGTCAGCTGTAGAAAATCCTTGTTATATATATATATATATATATATATATATATATATATATATATATATATATATATATATATACATCTCATGCGCTTCTTGGGTTCTGACTATATTTTTTCCATCAAAAAGTTATGTTTAATCAATGTAAGATATTCTTTTGTTCCGTGGTGTTGCAAAAATCCAAAATAGCGTAACGCAAAACAGCTGCAATTTGCGAAATAATAGACAATATGTCATGAACATTTTACGCAAATCTTTTGAGAGTTGACACTGAACACAACTGAAAATCACATATATCTTTTTGTTTTTGCTGCCATATCTCGAAAAATTTCTGGACTTTTCACCTCATGTAAGTAAAAATTCTCCGATTTCAAAAGAGAAATTAAAAACATTGATTTTGAGGAGGAATTTTTAAATGCATGTATATTTACCACTCCTGTCATTGTAATTCTCTCTTTTTAATAAGTCAAGTTTTGTTTTTGGTCAGATAAAAGTTAATTTGCGACCTAATTATTTTTCAGCGACCATTTAATATTGTTGTGGTCAACGTCTCGAAATATCATTCATCATTTTAGTGTGAGAAAGTCAAATCTACTACATCGTACGACATAAAATGGGGAAGGCAGTACATAGTATAACTTTACAATTTTTCTAATAACCGACGATGTAAACTTAGTCATTATTAGAGACTCCGTCAAGCACTTCTCTCACATCTTTGCGATGCGATTGTTTCGTTAAAGAACCCGATAAGCCGATCGTTGTTTATATTTTAAAAATGATAAAGATTAAAGGATTTTATAAATATATAACATATATAACACCAAATCGGTTTCATTCATCAGAGTGCCTTTGTTAAATACAAGACAATCCTTATGAATATATAAGTTTATCGAAACGTTTTGCAGATTTTTCGGTTTTTGCTAAAATCTGTTTTTCTCTCTAACACGCTTTCTGTTTTCAAAAACGTATAGTGTGTTTCTTCTTTATACTAACTAGTATATATTCTTGTGCTTCAACATGCTGGACGATTCTCACTTTTTCAATATTCCTCCAAATTATGCCGCCAAAAGCTTGCCAAACTTATCGAATTTGGAGAGAAATTGTAGTCAGTTTTTCGGTAAAGGGCCCGCGATAACTAAGGACTTTTTTGAAAAAATTCAGAATGAAGTGGTGCCTCAGAAGACTGATTTGTTTGGGTATCAGATGAATACTAGAAGATTAATATGTAAGTTTCTATTTTTTTGGACCTGAATGGCTTATAATTACTACCTGTTTAATATTATTTTATGTTATTTTATTGAAATAATAATGAAACTCGTATAAAATTTTATTAAAGAAAATTCGAAATAGATAGTTTAGTTAAATGGTAAAATAGTAACTGGCTTAAACTTTCCAAGTATTTTATTTTTTTATAGTTATAGTAGTATATAGGTCAAACTGTATATTTGATCAAAAGTATGTTATATATAATTAAAAAACAAATGCGAATATTAATTTATGATTATTATGCTTATTAATTAAAATATTCCCATATACATATACATATATATATATATATATATATATATATATATATATATATATATATATATATATATATATATATATATATATATATATATATATATATATATATATATATATATATATATATATATATATATATATATATATATGGATAAAAGGGTGTTCTTTAAGGAAAAAAAGAGAACTAAATAAAACGACCTTGAGAAAAGACAACTTATAGCACTGGATTTTTCATAAAAAAGACCCCTTTCATGAAATTAAACTTCAAAAACTCAGAATCCGTTCAAAAATCGAAAATTTTTCATATAAAAAAATAAAGAGGTGCTATTTTTACAAAACGCTTTCTACATCCATAAGGGTGGAGCATACCCTTCTAGCCTTTCATTAGGAAATCCTCAGAAATATACATATATATATATATATATATATATATATATATATATATATATATATATATATATATATATGTATATATATATATATATATATATATATATATATATATATATATATATATATATATATATATATGTATATCTCTGAGGATTTCCTAATGAAAGGCTAGAAGGTTATGCAGCAAATCGTCTGCGACCACCAAGTCAGAACAACACTGATTAACGGTTGTGCTCACCTGTACCTATGTGACCAATGTAATTATTGACTTGCGTAATACGAAATAAGTAACAAACAAGGTGTTTCTCCTGAGCAATTAAAAATTTTATTTCTATGCTTTATTTAGATCTCATTTAGGTTAAAAAGTAAATATGACTACCCATAACATATGACTACTTTTATATTTGAAACAAACGTAATAACTAATTGCCACTAGACTACAATAAGTTTAATAAAACATTTTTTTTGCTTTAAGAATTCGCAATATTTCCCAAAAAAATCAAATATTTTTTGCAGCATGTCTCACGAAGTTAACAAAATATACTGTTTTTAACAGTTGAGTGACCGGTATGTCATCTCTTTCTAATCTGCTTTAAAAATTGCTGCTTTCTCTCTCTTTCTCTTTGTCTCATTCTGATACCAATAACGACAGAATAATATAGTCTAGTGATCTGATAAATTTTCAGTCATGTTAAAATTTAATAAAAATAAATATTAGAATCGAGGTGTTCTCACTTCAAAATATTCAACTATTTACAAAATTTAAAAAATGTCTCAATTGAGAAAACGAAATAGTATATGTTTAATAGAAATAAATATATATATATATATATATATATATATATATATATATATATATATATATATATATATATATATATGTATGTATATATATATATATATATATATATATATATATATATATATATATATATATATATGTATATATATATATATATGTATATATATATATATATATATATATATATATATATATATATATATATATATATATATAATGTCTAGAGAGAGTAAATTCGAAAATTAATATTCCTATTCATTTCAACTAATTGATGATTTTTTATTGTGGTAATTTGTAATATTAACGAATTAAAGAACGTAAGATAAAAATAATTCAAAACTGTGTTTTCTAACTAATTATTTCGGTAGAATCTTATTAAATTTACCATGTTCTCGTCCATATACTTAGTGGTCGAAAAATAATTAACAGTGTATCAAGATTTGGTCTTTGACATTTAACCTCCCAAAATTTGGCATGATATTTAAAAATGATTTTTTTTTTCGCAATATTAGAAGAAATCTTTCCCCATTATATTTTGATCAATATTAATAAACAAGAAAATACTAGAATGTACCCCCCGTAAGATTTTAATGAGTAATTTTAAAAATTTTTTATATATATATATATATATGTATATATATATATATATATATATATATATATATATATATATATATATATATATATATATATATATATATATATATATATATCGGGTGTCCCAAAAGGTGAGGTCAAAAATCTAGTAGGTTGGATCAAAATAAGGTCAGAAGTTCCTATAAAAATGTCTCCTATCTCCCCCTGTTAGGGAGCTACAGCCACCCAAATGGGCAGCCTGAAAATGGGTCTCCATTGAATATTTCATAAACCGTTAAATATAAAAACATGTTATTCAGGTTCTAACGTACGGTTTATGTGCTGAATCGAAGTTTTACCTTATAATCGTCGATAATTCAACTGCCAAAAATAGAGAAGGGCGTGGTAAAAATGGACTTAACTTTTTTTACAATAATTTTTATTACATTTTCGCGTCGGATTAGGAAAGCCTGAGTTCTTTGGCGAAAAAAAGGTACTCTTAGCTTAACACGATTAGACCCACCAATTCCGAGTTAACACCAATAAAGAATTTCCAAAATCAAAAGTGAAACGTGAGAAAGTTACTACAATTCAATAATTTATAATCCATGGATTTTAAATGACCATTATGGCGTTACGGTTTCAATAAAGGCAATTATTATATATTACTAGAACTTAAAGATAAGAGATGACCTTTTCCGTCTAGACGGCTTTGAAAGCTCTTATTATTAATTTAAAACATCTTTCACTAACCCTGTTTTCCCGGAATAAATTTCTTCGTTACGTTATATATACGTATGTATATATATATATATATATATATATATATATATATATATATATATATATATATATATATATTGACATATGGATCTCCCTCCCAAATATGATCTTTACTGTCTCTCTACAGCTCTATGTATTACTCTGAGTATTTCCATGGATTTATCCGTTATTGTCCAAGTTGAACAGCAGTAGGTCAATAAAAGAAGTACACACTGATGAATCACATGAGAGCGGAGACGCATGTAGTTGTCATTTTGTTCTTCAGCTTTCCGAATACTGACCATGTTAATCTTAACCTTCCAATTATTTCATATATTTGGTTTTCTTTTCCCAACGTTATTATATGACCTAAATAAACATAATTTTATACGTTTTATATTAATTGGTTTCTTATTTTTAAATGTGGGTTCTTTTACACATTGCGTTAGTTTTTTCTAAATTCATTGTAAATTCTTTTAATTCCACTAACATTTGCTTAACATCTTCTTTTTTCGGACAATATAGTTTGCGTATTTTAATTAGTCCGGTCTTTATATTTATTAATGTTCCGTTAACCTGCCAGCATTCTAAACATGTCAGTTGCTAATGTAAACAATTGTGCTGATAAAGCAGCCCCCTGCATTACATATATCTCTTTCTGTCTTGATCAGTTTTGTGACTTCATTGAGTTGGATTGTAAAAGTGGACTTTTAATATGTAAACGATGGCGTATTTGTTGGGTTCTTTTAATAGTTGCTATAACAAGTTGAATTATGAAATATAATATCATTCAAATGGTTGCTAGGGCTGGCTTGGCAGTAGCCCATTCGGTCAACCCAGTTTTTCAGCACATTTTCCATGATTTATGATTCTATTTGGCGAATAGCCCTATAGACTTTTTCCTCAAGTGCGTAGATTGTTAGAGTATCAACAGTCTTTGGCAGCATAAAAGACCATAAAAAAAGTCCTGCTGGACTCAAAGCTACAAATCGTCACAAAAACATCAGTTATCGTGTCTTTGTAAAGAAGAAAGGGTCAACCACATCACTACTCCAAAAACAACACCAGTCACTCTTTAAGGATGCATTGGGTTTTCGACTACGTGGGGATTTGTAACACCCAAAATTTTACCGTTTGGCTTCTTTATATGTCCTCCGAGTGAAAGTGAAAAGATGACAAAACTAGCGTCATTTCCCAACTCATTTGAGGCCCACACAGAAAAGTGATAACGGAGCAAATGGTCGTTTTGCTTTAATTCTTGCAAAACTCTTCTCAGAGAAGTGCGACTGATCTTCAGTTGTTGTGATCTGCGATGAGTTGACGTTCTTGACTTTGAAAAATAGCAGCAATATTTTTGTTTGTACGTCCTGAACGAGTACGAGGATAGGTTATGTTATCAATAAGCATAACAGTTCCACGAACTTCCTCTACGAATTTCCTTACATCAGCAGCTGAAGGAGCTTGGTTTCGAAAAAATTTTTTTTCAATTTTCGCACAATTTCTGCAACACACTACTTTGAAAAATTTTTCTTAGTATTTCCCAGCGTTGTTCAGGCATAAATCGTTCCATTTCATACCGTGGAGGTTTAATACTAAATGTCTGTCAATATTGTAGGGCGTTCATGTTGACAGTGTCGAAATAACGCATAGTTCAAAAAGAAACCAACAAAGGACCCACCCTTTATTTTTGAATTTGTGTAGCGGCTATCAAGTCTTGCGTTATTAAGCGATTTCATTACTGCCAGTTGTTTCACAGTGTCAAATGCTTTTTGAAAATTAACAAATATCCTGGAGAGATCCAAGTTATATTACATCTTCTATTAAGTTCCTTACTGTTATTAGATAATTGTATGTACGGAATTGTTTTTTTTTTAAGCCGGTTTGTTCTTTTGGTCTGTATTGTTTTGGTTAACTTGCGAGTCTATTAATGAGTATATTTGTAAATAATTTGTATGTATACCTGTGATAGATGGGAAATCGGTCGATAATGTACTAGATCAGCTTGGTCCCCTTTCCTCGTCAGAGCTCCCTTCAGGAACCGGCAGTGGTACGTGGGAGGTTCGATTTTTTTTTGGTCCTCTTTCTTATATAAAAGTATCATAACTGCATAATTTCAGTTGCTGGGGATTTTGCCTTGAGGCATGCATGCATTGGATAACTCGCATAACTTTATCAGGAATACATTTCTACCATATTTAAGTAACACCGTTAAAATTTCATAGTTACTTGGTCTTTTGTTATTCCCCATTAAATTCAAACCATAATTTATTTTTTGTGATTTCTGGAAGATCAGCCGAGTTTTCTATCTCCTTAGGAGTCATTTTGCTGGACTTCTGAATGATACAAATTCCCATAGAATTCCTCTGTAGTTGTGTGTGCTCCTTGTGTGTCGATCACGTATTTCTTTTCCAAATTGGTCCTCCATTGTTATTATCTGTTTACGATGGTTGTCCTTTTTCCGGCTTTGTCGGCCATTATTTGAACATATTTTGACCTTTTATCATTATTTTAGCCAGATTTACAATATTGATTAGAACTAAACCAAAGCGATTTATGTTTGAAGAATGGCTATGTTGTCTCGCAACCTTTAGGTCTTGAAACAACAAATTTCAGATTATGTGGATCGAGAAATATAAATTGTTTTGGTTTGTTCATTCAAATATTGCAAAAATTATTAAGAGTTATCCAAAAATGGTAGAAACATAACCAAACATTGGCCATAATTCAAAAATCGGCTTCGAGATATTTTTTAGAAATTTAGTTACGAGTATTCTAAAAAAAAAATATTTGAATCGGTTGGAAATTAAGAGCTGTAGATAATTTTGAACGGAAAATTAAATTCCTGGACAACAGTGGGTCGCCTCTCTCGGAAAGGCAATGACAAACCATCCGAAGTATCACGCTTAGTAAAGCACTTTTACCGTTCGGAACTGGTATTAAACTGTAGGTCTCCTTTGTCTATGGAATATTTAAAAACAGGCATCAACCACAGGCAAAGGAGAAAGGGTCACCTTCGCCCGTATCGGATATGGCACTTTCAAGAGAACAAGAGGCTTATTTTAGGGTTTTTTGAGTCCAAGTCGTTATTTTCAATGTTGTCAGGGGAAAAGGGTGAAAGTAGTGTGGATCATTAAATATTGTATAGTTTCAATATTATTATGAGAATTTTGCTTGTTGTTTACCTAATTCTATATAGAAAAAAATATATGAGATGAAGGGGGACAGAGGGGTGGTTGAGTATATATCATATTATACTTCTATTTCAGTTTGCTTTTTCATTATTTCCGACTTTAATAGAAACAGTAGTATAGGGAATTAAGATCTGCTTCCAGATTAACTTATAAAATCGCTGAGTTGAATATAGAATAAATTTTAGAAATACAAACAGTTCACTTGGCCGAAACTTACTCTACTTACCTTCCGCGATTTTTACTTTTCTTAACGTTTTAGCATTTTTAGATCACGAAAAACATATTTTTCCGTTTCCGTCGGTCTATTGATTTATCAGCACCATAATTCTCAAACAAAATCATATTATAATACTTGAAATAGAAATAAAACCTAGAGGCTTTGAGCGATATTGCCATAGAGGAAAGAGGTTAGTGTCGATATGTTGTATAGTTTTAATTTTATTAATAGACGAGATTTTTAATTCATATAGATAACGATAAAATGAATGAAGAATATTTCATTCAATATTATGTGTCACATTAAGTCTTAAGTCAATAAATTTTAAAACCTAATTTTTATAAGGTGTATGATCTATTTCTTTAAAGATAACTTTATTCTACATAAATATGTTAAGCAAATAAAAATAAATATCAAAAATAAATAAACCGACATCATGCCATATACTCGTACAATTAATACATCATAAATATTTAAACAGTAATGATATTAAGCATGTTGACAAAAAATAATTAAAAAAAACTGGTCAAGTGCAAGTTAGTATTCCGTACTGTAGTTGCTTTTAAAATAACAATTTTTAGTGTTCCGTACGGACACTTATAAGATGACTTCGGTGTCTTGTCTGTCTGTCTGTCTGTCTGCCACACCCGATTTTCTCCGAAACTATTTGTCATAGAAAGTTGAAATTTGGTAATAATATAGGAATTGATGGCCTCATCAGAGCCGTGTAATTTTGAAAGTCAAATTTTGACTTAAGGAGTTAGTTTTGGGAGGTGAAATCGGAAGTGAAGAAATATATATATATATATATATATATATATATATATATATATATATATATATATATATATATATATATATATATATATATATATATATATATATATATATAATATAATACTTGCGCACACTTTTCTTTGTATTATTTTTAAAAAATCGTGAAAAATCGGAGTCTCCCCACCTTATCTCGAATAGTACCGATCAAAAAATTTTGAAAAAATTCTGGAATATTCTCCACGGGGTGTAGATTGAACGAAAATTATCACGAGTGCATTAACTTAAATAATTTATCTGGTATATAAAAAAACAAAAATTTCAAGGTCATCAGTTTTCAGTAAAGATTGGAAACAAACTTTCTTGAAAACTCATTTGGGGTGTGTTTTGTGAAGTCACTGATTATTTTATACCACCATAACTACATTTTTTATTTTAAAAGCAATCAACGTACGGAACACTAATTGCGCAAGTTATACTTGCACTGGACCGGTTATTTTTTATGGGCACAGCACGCGTGCTGAAAGAAGTTCCCTAAAGCACTACAGAAGCGGTGCGTGTGTTGTCAAATAATTTACTTGACTCATATTGTTTTGAATTATCTTTTCTGCGCTACTGTATGGAACGGAAGCTTAGACGCCCGGAAAAAAATATCACCAAGCTAGTAATAAATATCGAGGTACTAACTAGAGTGAACACTCACTACCCAGGACTGTTCTCTTTGGAAAATGGCAACAGCCCTTTCCAATGACGAGCCAAGGTCCATGCCAGCCCTCACCCACGCCGGCACCACAGCCTCCACAACCCAGGAGAAGGCTGACCTTCTGGCAGATCTGCTACAGGAACAGTTTTCTCCTAACACTCCTGCCCATCCCGATCCAGCCCGTGATCTTAGGGTCGCTACAACCATACAGACCCTAAATCTTGCCCAGCCCCCTCGCAATACGTACTTCACAACCCCCTCCGCTGTTAATGAGATCATTCGATTTACCTCAATCCGAAAAGCCCCAGGTCATGATAAAATCACAAATAAAGCCCTCAAAAAACTCCCCAAGAAACAGATCTCAGAAGCCACCAATATCATTAACAGCATACTGAGACTCAGCTATTTTCCACTCTACTGGAAAAAAGCTGAGGTCATTATGATCAAAAAACCAGGCTCTCCATCCCACGAGGCAAGCAGCTATCGGCCAATCAGCCTACTTCCAGGCCTTGGCAAGATAGTTGAAAAAGTCATCCTCGAAATCGTCAGAGCAAAGTCCACAGCGCTCCGTGTTGTCCCTCACGAATAGTATGGCTTCCAGCCCCTTCATGGCACCATCCATCACACCACGAAACTCGCCCAAACCATTTCCAACAGCTTCAACAAACGTCACAAAGTTGGAGCTGTGTTTCTCGATGTAGCAAAGGCCTTCGACCGAGTCTGGCACGAAGGCCTCATTCTGAAACTGATCCGACACGGCTACCCCCTTTTCATTAACAAACTCATTCAATCCTTCGTCTCTGACAGAACATTCCAAGTCAGAGTCGATAAGGCCACCTCCGAAGTCAAGGCCATTAGAGCCGGAGTCCCTCAAGGCTCCGTCCTCTCCCCCCACCTCTTTAACATTTTCACAGCCGACATTCCAAAAAACGGATCAGACTACCCTACTCCTGTATGCTGACGACACGGCCATCATAGCAGAATCCAGCAGCTACAGAATCATCACCAGTAGATTGCAGCGCCACCTGAACGTCCTCGCCCCCTGGTTTGACCGATGGAAGATCCAGCTAAACCCATGTAAGTCACAGGTCATCGTCTTCGCCAAAGGCAACGGCACTCCTTATGGACAACTCCAGCTCCAGGGATCCCGCACCCAATGGGCAACCACTATCAAGTACCTGGGAATCCAGTATGACAAACACCTCATCTGGAAAGACCAGGTCTGTGCTGCCTCAAGGAAAGCCAAGCAACTACTGGGCAAGCTGTACCCAATCATCAGCCGGTCCAGTAAGTTGCAACCAAAAATCAAGCTGCTAATTTATAAAACCATCGTGAGGGCAGGACTCACACACGCCTGCCCTACTTGGTCTAAACTCACCAAGACACGCAGAGCTCAACTTCAGGCAGTACAGAACAAGGCCCTGAGGATGATCACGGGAGCCCCATGGTTCGTCCGAAACCGTCAATTGCATAGAGACCTCGGTGTGCTAACAATCAAGGCACACATGAGGTCCACCAACATTAAGTTCTTCGCAAAGGCGCTACAACACCCAAACGCCACCATAAGGAGCGCATTCCACGTGCCCGCCAACGCCCGCCATCACTATCCAAGACCTTCTGACCCCATATCCGACGAAGACGATGGCCCTCTCCCACCCCCATGAAGATTGTAACCTAGATTAAGTTTAGAATTAAGTTCTAGATTAGTTTAGAATTAAGCTCTAGTTAAGTTAGATTAGTCAACCAATGTAATTAAAACCCAATGTCCTAGGTTAAGTTAATTAGGATTACTGTATAGAACCTAGGTTAAGTAGTATAGGAATATAAGCTATTATAAATGTAAGTAAGAGGCATAGCCTAACTTAAATTCAATAAAGACAATGACAATGACAATAGAGTGAACAATAATTACCATCCAATAACAAAAGCTCAAGCTGCAGTATCTCAGGCATATTGTGTTCAGGTCAGGGATGAGATGAAATTCTAGAATATTTTTAAAATTTTTTGAGATGGGGGACGTTGATTTTTTACAATTTATACAAAGAATACCGTGAGGAAGTACTACATCATATATATTTTTGAACTCGTCACAAACTTTTATTTGATACCCCACTCGATGACCTGGTAATTTTTGTTCACTTTCGATTTTGCCCCCATATACCACACAAATTATCAAACGAAATTCACTCGTAATAATTTTCGCTTAATCTACCTTGTTGAAGAATATTTCAGAATTTTTTGAGCAGTTCTTCTTGAGATAGGGTAAGGGACAGGGATTTTTGGCCATTTGTGTTTAAATAATACAAGGAGTATGCGCAAATCTCTCTCTTCAATCTCAATTCCCTCCAGGGAATTTAGTGGTCTCATAGCCATATGTGAGAATAAGAAAGACAAGACAATTTATCAGTCTAATTTTCATTTGTTTGGCTATGTGGTTGTCTCGCTAGATTTTCTTGAGCTTTTGCACATCAACTTTTACAAGAGCACACCTTCGACGGATCTCCCTCTCTACTGTACCGGCATTACTAATTAGAGATCCTAAGTACACATACTCACTAACAACTTCAAGGCGGACAATTTGCCTCTCATCTAGTCTGTTATTATTTTGCCTATCGATAGTCATATTTTGGTTTGATTTATATTCAGTTCCAGCCAAGTTCTACGCTTTCTTTTTCTATCCTCTTGAGTATTTGTAGTAATTCCTCTTCGCTTCCAGCCAGAAGAACTCTGTCATCTGCAAATCTCAAATTATTAATTATTTTACCACTAATTGATATCCCTTCTTGCCCATCGCATGATATTTTCGCCATATATATATATTGAAAAGTTTGGGAACTAGGATGCCACCTCGTCTTACACCACAATGAGGTTGAAATTCCTCAGATTCTGTATCATTAACAATAACGTGGCACTTGGTATTGGTGTACAAATTTTTAATTAGACTTGTAAGATGGATAGGAACTCCCATATATATATATATATATATATATATATATATATATATATATATATATATATATATATATATATATATATATATATATATATATATATATATATATATATATATATATATATATATATATATATATATATATATAGTATATATATATATATATATATATATATATATATATATATATATATATATATATATATATATATATATATATATATATATATATATATATATATATATATATATATATATATATATATATATTTGGATTCATGTTTTCACAAGCTTTCATTTGACATCCCACTCAATAACCTGGTAAAAAAAAAATTCTTTTCCGATTTTACCCTCCAAAACTAACCATTTAAGTAAAAATTTAACTTTTGCAGCTCTGAATGGGCCATTAGTTCCTATATTTGTGCCAAATTTAATTTTTTTATGTCCAATGGTTTCTGAGAAAATCGGGTGTGACAGACGGACAGACATCAAAGTGTTCTGTACGGAACACTAAAAAGAGCGAAAAGTTTTTAAAATATAAAAAATCGGTCACTTTTTACTGTCAATTGATTCAAAGAGTATAATTTGATTTAACTCAGAACCCTAAAGTACAAGGTGTTTCAAAAAAAAAATTAATTTCTAAAAAATTTTCAATTTCTAAAAATTAGAGTCTTTCATACTGGTCAACTGCTAAAAACGTCAATGTTGTCAAGATAAGGAGAACCCGTATTTGTTAAGCCAAATTCATTCTATTTCATATTTAAACTGAATTCAAAAAATTTGTTTGACTGATTAAAGTAAATTAGGAAGCTACCAGTATATCAGCAACAACTCATAGAAAAAAGACGGTTGTTCATAACATATAGAAGGCTCTAGAAATACTAAATACCTGTAAATCTCTCAATTTAATTCAACAATTGTATAATGACTTATGTTAGATTTGAAAAACTTATTTGAGACTATAGAAATGGGAAAAAAAAACTAAAGGAGGATTGCTATCTAATGTTTACGTGGAAGTGGCTCTAAGATATTGAAAAATAAGTTGCCAGGGTATGGATATACCAATTAATGACCAATATCTTTTTATCTTCAGTTACGCTGATGATCAAGAACTATTGGCACGGGACTCATATAACCGTTAGCTCATGATGAAAAGGCTTTACGGGGAATATTTAAAATGAGATCTACAAATAAACACCTACGCAAACTATGAGGTTTTGATCAACGAGGATGTGGTAGCGGAGTTGGTAGATAAATTTCAATACTTAGGGGCATCAGTTAGTAAGGAAGGGTTAGCAACGAGACAAATCAATAACAGAGTCCAAAATAGCATCACTAGTCGAATCAGTCTTATTGATGTTTAAGAGCTGTAGATAATAAGGGCAGAAATAAGAAGTATTAGTAATTAGAATCTCTATATTTGAAAAAAAACTAATAACGAAAAATGGTGAATCATAAAGGCCGAATAAACAGTTGGAAACGGAATTTAAAAAAAAAAGTTTTAATGGTTTGACCATCTACTAAGAACGCCGAAGAACACATGACCAAGGAGATATTCGAGGGGTCCTTTCTTGAGCGAAGGAAAAGTGTAAGAGCTAGAAGATTTTAAAACGGAACAGTTAGAGATGCTTATTTATGGTTTGTGTTACTTCTACCTTTTTCTTTTCGCTTGTACTCATTCAAGTTTATGTTGGATTTATTAGACCATTTTTTTAGCATTTTCTTTTCTCTTATCTATTGCCTGTTTGAGTTCTTGAATGAGACACACAAGTTGGACATTTCTTCTTTTACTGCGTTCTTCTCCCATCGCTTCCTGTAACACTCCCTGTATCGTTGTTTTATATTATTATATTCCTCTTCTAAATTATTTGTGCACTCCGATGCTGGTTATAGTATTCGTTGATATAAAAGTCTGATGTAGAAGAGCCTTTGTAGTTGTGAGCACTTGCACATTTTTTTAGCTCGTAAGCCAGAGGGAAATATTAATTCATCATTCAATTATATAAACCTCACATTCCCAAATAGGTCGTTTTTTTTTTCTAAATATGTTACTTCCTTCATCCGCCGGACTAATCAGATATCGGAGTGCAAGGACGACACTTCTGTTTACTAACGTCGCCGTTAACCTAGCAGTATGCTTTATCTGAGAATAAAATATCTGTAATTGTTCTGATTGTCTCTAAGCAGTATATGGCTTTAATTCTTGCGCCAACATTATCTTCTATATATGCAAATATAAGTTTTGATTGTTTGCATATTGAGGGGTCAGGATTCTTATGAACTCACATTCAAACACACTCCACTTTTGCATTGCATCTTGATGCTCTTAGTTATCATGACTAAGGTTTACGTAAAGTTTCTTCCAACTTCTGCCTCCATTTTCTAAAAGTAGACTAAATAAGTTACCGATGGTGACGAGGTTCTGCACGTTAACATTAAAACGTGATCACACATCTAACTTGGCTGAAAAAACTGACGATAGCATGCAAATTGGTCAAATATATAGTGTTGTCATATGTACAAAATTTTAAAAATTCTCTGGCTTTCTGAATGTTCAATATAACAAAATCCACAATTTTAGCTGATATAGAAAGATAATACTATATTCAAAAGAAGCAGTTGAATTTTGTCTAACTTTATAGTTTAATAAGTCTTATCTTCTTTATAAGCCATTGCTTCTCCAATGCAAAAGATAGGCCTCTTTAAGTTTCTTCCAAATTTCTCTATCATGTGCAAGATGTAGAAATCTACTGCTTGCTATTAACCTGATATCATCAGTCCATCTTTTCCTTGGTCTTCCGATACTTCATCTGCTTTTGTTTGTCTGATATCCTCGCTTTTAATGTGTTTTCGTAAACTAACACCTAACGTCTGTCTTTCCATAACCCATTGAGTACGTTGGAGTCGACAAAGACTATTTTTTGTAAGAGTCATGATTTCCAGCCCATACATACTTACTGGAAGGATGCAGCTCTCGTACACTTTTCCTTTTAAGGTCATGCATATGTCTATTTTTTAGAATAAATCCAAGTTTTTGAAATTCAGTTCAGCTGAGACTAATCCGCCTTGGTATTTCCGCTGTTTGATTGTCCTTATCCAGTCTAATCTTATGTCCCAAGTACTCTTCCACTCTCTCGATCTCTTCCGTGCCGATCTTGACTTTTGGGTTTTGTAGGCTTAAAAGTTTTATTGCCTTGATGTTCATCTCGAGTTCAACTTTCCGTGAAGCTTGATTAAATTGTTCTATCATCATTTTGAGTTCTTCTAGAACTTCGTTAATCAGTACTACATCATCTGCGAATCACAAGTGATGTAAATATATGCCATAGATTTTAAATCCCTTCTCTTCCCACTCACGACTTTTAAATACATCCTCCAAGGTCAGGCTAAACAGTTTTTATATATAATCATACATAGGCTGCTATTAGACTGAACAAATATAAGTGACAACACCGATACGCCTAGCAGGTTTTAATAGCACGCTACGTGCGATCATTCTGGTTTTTTAGGTATGTAACATGGAGGCATAGTAAGATAATCTCTTGTATAAAATGGCGTTGCAATTCTGTCCAGTGTTTTCTTCTAATCTTTACCCAACTCATTATAGTTTCTAATGGATCATTGATTTAACGGAAACGATTTTATGAACGACATACTTTGTTCACTGGTAAAATGTTTTTTTTTTTTAAATATTCGAATTGTTTACTGGCTGCATTATTATTGTTTTATTTCATTAATAATTGATAACTGTGTAGTTAGCAACAATACAAATGTGCCAAAATACACACACATAATTTCGATAACATAATTTTTAAATTTAAAAAAATATCACGCCAGTTGATTAATAATTTTAATATTAAAAATTGTTGCAATTTTTGTTTTTCTTCTGTAATCAATTAAGTGTAATTTTAGCACTTGGTTAGTGAATGACAAAAGATTAATTAATTTTATTAATACCTAATTAATTAAACGGTTCTTGAAAATATTCGTATCGTCTGGTATATTTTTTGTTGTATTAACTGCTTTTCATTAAAAGTATTGTTATGGTTCGAATTGGTCTTTGAGGAAATCCTTCTCTCTCTTGATCTTTATCGTCTTTGATACAGATAAATTGGCATAAATAAAACTTATAAATTAAATTATTTTAAATTGAAATTATAAATGGAAATACCTGATTGGTTCATTTTAAACAATTTTTTAAAGGGAAATTAATTCACTTTTCATTTCATTGTTTTTGTTTACATTGATAGATAACATAACTTTCTTTTTGACTAAAAATTTTAGAATTATTACCAATAAAATGTAAGGACCTATTATATGATTTCCTTCGTGTTTTTTTTTCCAGTGGGAATAAATAGGAAAATTTGAATTTCTTAGATGAATTAACAGATATATCCTATTTTAATGAACAACGGTAACTTGTCAGCTGAAGGAAAAGTCGGATGTCTACATGTCTTCAAAACATGACTGGTTGCCTAAGAATTTTCTCTCCCCACGTTGTTAAATTAGTTTGATTTTAAAAGACTGACGGTAGTAAATTCGTCTGATATCATTTCATCTTGAGACTCGAGATGAATAAGATATAATCCTCGAGTTATCTTTCTTACCTTGTAATTTTCGACACTTGCGCTTGCGAAATTTACTAATTTTTGGTTATTATTTTATAAAAGTACACATGTTTTGTCTCCAGGAAGCGGAAATAAACTTCCGTAGTGGGACAATTGTATTTAAAGGAAAACGACGTTAGTTGTTCCTCTTTCTGCCACGAGACTTTCGGAGAAGTGTTCAGTTTTTGCAATAAAGTTTTAAAAAATGGCCAACTGAAGTTCCCGGTTACAGTATCTGCCTGATATAGTGGTGCTTTATATATATATATATATATATATATATATATATATATATATATATATATATATATATATATATATATATATATATATATATATATATATATATATATATATATATATATATATATATATATATATATATATGTATGTATATATATATATATATATATATATATATATATATATATGTATATATATATATATATATATATATATATATATATATATATATATATATATATAATGAAATCTTCCTTGGGCGGAAACCAACGGGACCGACCGAAAGTGTCCGTTCAAGGGTCCGCTTAAAAGAAATACAAAAAAAATCGTGTTTTTAATGAAAACTGTAGTTAAAGGGGGGGATATTTAAAACGTATACTTATGTATGTACATATTTTTAAAATTAAAAAAAAAAACTTAAAACTTAAGAAAAAAACAAAGATTTGTTACCTTTAGATACATATAAAATATAATAGGATAGAGCAGGGGTGCTCAAACGGTCGATCAAGAGTGCTTTTTGAGTCGATCTCGAGAAAAAAATTCCGATATAGAACTACTCACAGATTTTGTTTTAGGTAACTAAAACAAAATGTAATGAATAAACTACTAAATTTATTCGATCCACAATTAGGCCAGAATAACCCCTTCATCACTTTCTTTTATCGTAATAACCCCCTGCTAGCGGCAAAAGGCGGTTTTATCAAAGGAACGCGCGGTACTTGTCAAAGAAAAGCCGCGTTTTTGATTCCCGCCGATTTTTCTAGAAATTTCGGGCGGCGTGTTTGACGGGCACATTCGAGACTGCGTTCGCGCCGATATAAATGTTGTGCCTGCAGGAATAGGAGTCAGTCTGAGTTGTAACTTGAAGGCGATATATCAATACAAAGTTTATTAATAAATAGTCCAAAATGAGTGCGGCGAAGAAAAGTAAAACTTATCATTTTAATAACGATTGGGAGGAAGAATTTTTCTTTTGTATGGTAAAAGATAAGTGCATTTGTCTCATTTGCCGTGCGTCAGTTACAATACCTAAGCGTGGGAACTTAGAGAGGCATCATAAAACGGTTCATAAAAACTATGAAAAGGATTTTCCGTCACAGAGTGAATCAAGAAAACAAAAAGTACGTGATTTGATAACTTGTTTGAAAAAAGAACAAACCATGTTCACAAGACCAGCCAAACAATCAAAAGCTGCAACGATCGCGTCATTTAAAATATCTCATATATTGGCGAAACACAAGAAACCATTTGATGATGGATTGGTTGCGAAGGAAGCATTTATTGAAGCGGGTGAGACTTTATTTGGAGATTTTAAAAATAAAACAGAGATTATGTCTGCTATTAGAGAACTTCAGTTATCTCGTCCGACTGTCACAAGGCGTGTTGAAGTCATGAGTCAGGACATGGCAGATAAACTAAAACATGATATCATGGAATGTACATACTTTTCTTTACAATTCGACGAATCCACCGATATGACAGACACTGCCCAGCTGTATATTTTTATTCGAATGGTATTCAATGACATGTCGGCTAAACAACTTATGATAGATCAACTGAAAAGAAAGGATCTGAAAAATTTTCCGTCTTTGAAAGCAAGGATTCCTCAGTTGCATTATGATATTTATGAGGCAGAATTATCAAATATTTTGGGCCAATTCGAAATACGTTTTTATTATTTCAGTAAATTGGCAAATATCGCATCATTTATGAGTTATCCTTTTTCGTGTAAAAACATTGAGGAATTAGCTACTGAAATAGCAAGTCAGTTTAATATGGACTCATGTTCGGTTGAAAATGAGTTAGTGCAGATTATATCAGATATACATCTCAAAGCCACAGCATCTGATACAAAATTCTGGTGTTTTATATCTGAAGATAAATATCCGAATCTAAGGCAAATCGCCCTTCAACTGACGGCAATGTTTGGGTCAACTTACTTGTGCGAGTCTGCATTTTCTGAAATGAAGATAATTAAGTCAAAATATCGAAATCGACTAACTGACGAACATATGTCATCATGCTTGCGATTAGCACTCGGTAATTACGTACCATCTTATGAAAAGTATGCTGAGGACATGCAGTGCCACGTTTCAACATCCAAAGTCACTCTTTAGTTAAGTTTAGACACTAGAACTCGTTTGTTTTGTAAGAACCAATAAACTCGCAATTTTGAATAATTATGAGTTTTTTCGTTGACATTTTAGAGCAGACCTAGACTTACCTTGACTAAAAAAATGCATATTGTGCGGAAAACTAATATCTATGCCACGATACACCCTACCTAGACGACAATCCTGCATCACACTTACTTGCAGCCTCTCAGAGTCGATCGATCATAGTCTAACAATATTGAGGTAGATCGCCAGCAGTTCAAGTTTGAGCACCCCTGGGATAGAGCTATACATATGAAATGAAGGGTCACTTTAATGACACAAAAATTCATACATTGCTGTTTGTCTCCTCTTTTTCTTTAAAATGGCGTCCACAAATCATATTTCTAATTTGGAAACAAGCTCTAGAGACTCTGCATCTCCGTGATCTTCAGCAAAACTTTTAAGCTACTTAGTTAGGGTAATAGTTTCACCATAACTTGGGATAGCATCTGTTAGTACTGGAACCTTATCGGGATCAGAATCTCCGGAAAGTCCTTGTATTTCAACTGGATTTTCAATTTTTTGTTCTGGATCTGGATTTTCAACATGCAAATTTTCATCTATGTTCAAATTAAGGCTTTCATCAATCAACTCCAACAAATTCTTATTTTTGAGGATATCTGCAAGTACGTTAAGTGGTCAGTCATCTTCAAGATCAGATGTAATAGCCTAGTTAACTGGTCTTCACTTTGCATATGTTCATGTTTAAATCCCGCTTTACGAAAGCAATTCTTAACTGTTTCCTTGGTTACTTGTTTCCAAGCGGTTTTTGCAAAGTAAACTGCATTCAATGGCGTAATATTGTTAATTAACTCAAAAGCTGTACCAGCAGTTTATCAGGTGTTTTAATATTAGACTTCGGTAATAAATTTTAAAACTTTTTATGATACCCTGGTCAAGTGATTGACAAGTTGATGTACAATTAGGGGGCAAAAACAAGATTTTTATATTTTTTAAGCGGACGTCTTTGATGAAATCCTGCATTGTCTAAAAATAACAAAATGTTTCTTTTTTCTTTTGTCATTTCCCAATCGAAATCTTGCAACCACTCTGTCATAATTTCTCATGTCATCCAAGCTTTCTCATTATATTTCCAAGTTACAGGCAGGTTGCTTATGTTAATATTTTTAAATGCTCTGTGTTTAGCTGCCTTACCAATGACTAAGAGTTTTTCTTTTTCTCCCGCCATATTTGCACAATGCAAAATTGTAAACCTCTCTTTGGGATATTTACCACCAACACATTTTTCTTTTTTTAATATTTGCGTTTTGTTGGGTACAGCCCTAAAATACAGGCCTGTCTCATCGGCATTATCGATGTCTCTCGGTGAATATCCCTTAACTAAAGAAGGACAGTTTTCACAGAATGTTGAAACATTTTCACCAATAACCGAAGCTCCTTCTCCTGGAATCGCTTTAAAACTTATGTTGTGGCGGATTCTAAATTTATTAAGCCAACCAGAAGAAGCACTGAATGTAGAATGTCCCAGAGACTCGGCTATTTCTTTTGCTTTGCATCGTATTAGCGGACCTGAAAAAAACATTAACAATAAGTTCTTTGCATTTTTGTCACGACAAGCCTACTGATACTCTCATCCCTTTTATCCATTCTTTGAATTAATATGAAAAGAAAATCAACGCACTAATTCCAGAAAACCTTATCTAAAAAAAATAATTCATATACATACCTGTTAAAGGAATCCCCTTATGGCGGGATGCTATAAACTAGTTATAACACAACTTGTCAATTTTGGTACCATCACCAGTCAAAAAGCTTCTTTTTCATTCAAATTGCTGTTCGACATGCACTTGTTTAGAAGGATTTCTTTATGTTTAATTATATCAGCAGCTTGTGTTTTTTCCGATATTAAAACGCTTGGATAAGTCCCTAACACTTAACTTTTCCTTATTATGAACTTCAACAATCTCAATTTTTTGTTTAAGTGTGAGAATTTTTCTATTTGGAGCCATTTCTACAATGAATGTGTCGCCCACTGTGTCTTTTTTTCGCATAGGCGTCAGGCTAGTATTAAATCCCCGCGTGTACCGAAAAATTGAGATCGATAAATCCCCGGTTTACTCGGGGAAGTCCCTCAGTGAAGGCAGGCAGCGACGTTGGCGCGATTGGGAAACATAACAGCGATACTCACCACAGAAAATGAGACTAGGCGTGTACTTTTATTGTTTTTTGTCCGGTTAAGAGAACATTTTTTTTGTGAGGGGTGTCCGCGAAGGGGAATTTCACTGTATACATATATATATATATATATATATATATATATATATATATATATATATATATATATATATATATACATATACAAACTATATATATATATATATATATATATATATATATATATATATATATATATATATACAAACTAACACTAAAAATATTTATAATAGGAGGCACGCACAATGAAAATATACAAGACTTTATAAAATGTAAAGAAGAATTGCTTGCATAAATACATTTTCAAGAATATGTAATCACAGCTTAACTGAAACAACGTTAAAACAAAAGAAAATATTAATACAGGGAAGAGAAAGCTGCCAAAAACTCAGAGCAAATAACATATAAAAATAGTTTTCTCCTTGGATGTTAAATAATATTACTATTACAAATAAACTAAAATTTATTATTTGTTTTTGTTCAATGTATTTCGTATAAATTGGTTCCTTATTATGAACTTCAACAATCTCAATTTTTTGTTTAAGTGTGAGAATTTTTCTATTTGGAGCCATTTCTACAATGAATGTGTCGCCCACTGTGTCTTTTTTTCGCATAGGCGTCAGGCTAGTATTAAATCCCCGCGTGTACCGAAAAATTGAGATCGATAAATCCCCGGTTTACTCGGGGAAGTCCCTCAGTGAAGGCAGGCAGCGACGTTGGCGCGATTGGGAAACATAACAGCGATACTCACCACAGAAAATGAGACTAGGCGTGTACTTTTATTGTTTTTTGTCCGGTTAAGAGAACATTTTTTTTGTGAGGGGTGTCCGCGAAGGGGAATTTCACTGTATACATATATATATATATATATATATATATATATATATATATATATATATATATATATATACATATACAAACTATATATATATATATATATATATATATATATATATATATATATATATATATATATATATATACAAACTAACACTAAAAATATTTATAATAGGAGGCACGCACAATGAAAATATACAAGACTTTATAAAATGTAAAGAAGAATTGCTTGCATAAATACATTTTCAAGAATATGTAATCACAGCTTAACTGAAACAACGTTAAAACAAAAGAAAATATTAATACAGGGAAGAGAAAGCTGCCAAAAACTCAGAGCAAATAACATATAAAAATAGTTTTCTCCTTGGATGTTAAATAATATTACTATTACAAATAAACTAAAATTTATTATTTGTTTTTGTTCAATGTATTTCGTATAAATTGGTTTTGTGTTCCTATAACTGCCATAATTTAGCCTTTTTACCATTTAAAATCTGTGTAATTTTCTTCCTTTGACGATTCACTGTCACGTGTCTTTCATCTTTTAATTTATCTTTTAAATAATCTCATAAAAATGTATAATAAATTAAATCTGCGCTACTTAGCGGCCATCTTATTCTTCCAAATCTGCCAATCCATAAAAGGAAAGTTTCATTTCAACAATGCAGGAATGTTATCTGAAGTAGCGTTGTCTTCTTGCCAGATTATTTCCTTATTATTATGTAATCAAACATTTACAACAATTTCTATTATTAATTCTAAGTATGTTGCCCTATTTAAACTTCCACTGAAAATATTAGTCATATTACTTTGTTGTTGTATCCACCTCGTCAAATTTGAATAAACTGAGAGTTAAAGTGTTTCATTTCTCGAATCGCTTGAGGATTTTCATTACCTCAAAAGTGACATTTTCTTCTAAAAACCTTGATTGGTAAAAAAAACTAACTTATCAGTTCATACATATTTATTAAACAGTTGTATATCTTGTTCCATACATCGCGTTATTGCCTGATGAAAGCCTAAACGTAACTCTTTATATTTCTACATTAAAATCTATAATGGTAAAACTTTATATCGGTAAAAACCGTCTTCTTCTTTTTCTTCTTATAAGACAAGCTCTTGGTTTTTCTGTTTTTAAGCCTCTTATGACGTAAATGTTCAGCTTCCTTGCAATCGTTTTGGTGGTCGGCCGGGAGGTCTTCTTGTTTCTGGTTTTTCATCTTTTGTCCATCTTGGCCAGCTATTAGTTGAGATCCATCTCACATGATCCCTTTGATATTGACATCTTGATGAGGGTTTTTATTTTAGATGTATTTGCTGCGTTAGTACTGGTCTTACCACAGTTTTATATATACGCACTTTGCTTTCTTACGACATGTAGATATTTCTCCGTACTAAGTCCCTCAGCAACCAAATATTCTCGATGCTTTATTTGCCTGATTGAGTGCCTCTTGATACAGATTTTCTGAGCTAGATAGCTCTACTCCCACGTATTCATAGTGCATATTCTGTGCTATTGTTTTGTTATAGACGGCTAATTTACATTTAATGGGGTATAACCATTGATTCTGTTTTGACATTTTCATGTTATAAGTTTCTGCTGTTGTTTGGAAACGATGTATTAGTTCTTGTAAGCTATCTTCATTTTCTACTCTTAATATTGCATAATCAGCAAAGAACAATATTTTCAGTTTTTCTTCCTATTTTGTATCCGATGGTGACCAGAGTCACGAGCTTTATTATTTTATCCCTTACTACATTAAAAAGTGTTGGACTCATGCTATTGCCTTGTCGAATTCCAAATGATATTGGTACTTCTTCAGTTAGCCCTTGCAGTGTCTTTCTATGTGTCCTATTGTTTTTATTAAACTGTTTAATCAATTTAATGTAGTTGCTGAAGTCACATTCTCGTAAATTTTGTAACACGTCTTTTAATTGTACCCTATTCGAATGCTTTTTGTAGATTAGATAAAAACCATGTTTCTTTAAAGTATTTTGAATTATGTTATCAATTTCGCCATGATCTTCAGTAGCATATCAGGTGTACAAGTATGAAATGCGGATTTCAGACAACAGGTGCACCAATGCAGTTTGTGCTACAAAGATTTGACACTGCGCCATTTTGTTGTCATCAACAAGTGTCAGACGCGCACCAGTGATAAATTGGAAAAGTGTGTGCGTAGTGTTGTGTACAATATGTCGAAATTTATACGAACAAAGAGCATTTGCGGACAGCATTAATTTTTTGTTTTCATTTGAAGAAAACTGCTGTTGAATCATACCGATTACTTCGAAACCTTATGGTGACTATGCTCCATCGCAAGATACGTGTGAACGATGGTTTCAAAAGTGGTAACTTCAATGTTGCAGACAAGGAACGTGGAAAACCGCCAAAAAAATACGAAGATGTGGAATTGCAAGCATTGTTAGACAAAGATGATTCGCAAACACAAAAACAACTCGTCGAGCAATTGGGCTTTAGTCAACAAGCTGTTTCCAATCGGCTATGAGAGATGGGAAAGATTCAGAAGACCGGTAGATGGGTACCACATGAGTTGAACGACAGGCAAATGGAAAAGCGCAAAAACACGTGTGACATTTTGCTCGCTCGGTACAAAAGGAAATCGTTTTTGCATCGTATAGTTACAGAGGATGAAAAGTGGATTTATTTTGAGAATCCCAAGCGCAAAAAATCATGGGTAGACCCAGGCGCACCGTCCACATCAACCGCAAGACCGAATCGCTTTGGCAGAAAGACAATGCTCTGGGTTTGGTGGGACCAGAGGGGCGTGGTCTATTATGAACTGTTAAAACCTGGAGAAATGGTTAATACTAAACGTTACCAACAACAATTGACCGATTTGAACCGTTCGCTGCTTGAAAAAAGGCCAGAATACCGAAAGAGGCAACACAGAGTCATTTTTCTTCATGACAATACTCCATCACATACGGCAAAACCAGTTCGCGACACATTGGAAGTGGGAAGTTCTACCCCATGCGGCTTACTCACCAGACTTGTTTGCATCGATGGGTCACGCACTTGCTAAGCAGCGCTTTGGTTCGTACAAAGATGTGAAAAAATGGCTCGATGAATGGTTCGCAGCAAAAGGGGAAGATTTTTACTGGTGTGGTATTCACAAATTGCCCGAAAGATGGGAAAAATGTATAAAAAGCGATGGAGCATACTTTGAATAAAGCACTTTTTGTCAATCTTCCGAATTTAACATGTTTTTTTTTAGAAAAAAAAATCCCCATTTCATATTTGTACACCTGGTATATTACGAGGCTCGTTTGAAAAGTCCGTGCAAAGACCGGGAGATGGCACCACCGGCGCGTATCGAGGTTATGTTTAGTTAGTAGCATCTCTTGAATGAACGCACACCAAGTTTTAGCCATATTGGTCTATTTCTTTGTGTTTGGCATTCGTATGAATCAAGGAAGTCGAGTGATTTTCAAGAAATGGACGAAAAAGAATTTCGTGTGGTGATTAAACATTACTTTATGAAAGGCAAAACGCCTCAGGAGACTAAAGAGAAGCTTGATAAACATTATGGTGACTCTGCACCTTCGATTAGAACAGTTTATAAGTGGTTTCAAAATTTTCGGACTGGCCATATGGGCACAAGTGACGCTGAACGTTCTGGACGGCCTGTGGAGGTTACGACTCCAGAAATCGTTGATCAAATCCATGATATGGTGATGGATGACAGACGAGTTAAGGTGCGTGAGATTGCTAGTGCTGTAGGCATCTCGACTGAACGGGTACATTATATTTTGCATAAACATTTGGACATGAGAAAGCTATCCGCAAGATGGGTCCGCGATTGCTCAAGCTTGACCAAAAAACGGAATCGTGTGAAGTGTTGCAAGGATGGTTTGCAGCTGTTCCAGAAGAATCCTGAGGACTTTAAGCGTCGTTTCGTCACTGTGGATGAAACATGGATACATTACTATACTCCTAAGACCAAACAACAATCTAAACAATGGGTTACCAAGGGGGAATCTGCACCAAAAAAGGCGAAGACCGTTCCTTCGGCCGGAAAGGTTATGGCGACTGTCTTTTGAGATTCGCAAGGGATATCGACTATGTGGAAAAGGGTAAAACTATTACAGGTGAATATTATTCATCGTTATTGGACCGTTTGAAAACCGAGCTGCAAGAAAAACGGCCGCGATTGGCCCACAAGAAAGTCCTTTTCCATCACGACAACGCACCAGCACACACCTCAGCAGTTGTGGTCGCAAAATTAATGGAAATAGGATTCCAACTCGTTTCACATCCCCCCTATTCTCCAGACTTGGCTCCCTCGGACTACTGTTTGTTCCTCAATTTGAAGAAATGGCTGGCGGGACAAAGATTTTATTCAAACGAGGAGGTGATTGCAGACACTAATGGATATTTTGCAGACTTGGACAAATCCTATTATTCGGAAGGGATCAACAAACTAGAACATCGTTGGACGAAGTGTATAAGCCTAAAAGGAGACTATGTCGAAAAATAAAAAAGGTTTACTTACCCCAAACACATAAGTAGTTTTTATTTTTGCACGGACTTTTCAAACCAACCTCGTATAGAAGCTTTCGAATTTTTTCAAATCACAGAAACAGTAAATATTGGTTTTCTTTTAGTTTTCATGATAGTAAGCTACATTGAAAGGGTTAATGAATTTCCAATTTATATTTATTTAATTATGTTTACAGTCTTCTAGGTTTAAAAATAAGACCTTAATGACCCTAATATTCTCTCTAATCATGATTACATGCAGATGTTTCAAAATAATGTTTCATGTGTAAAAATAAGTTATTAAAACGAAACCTATCTCAGTTTCCGACAGACAGTGATAACCTTTCGACGAGACAGGTTAACTTGATCACACCACCATTCAGAGCCCGATTAAGTTTTTTCCAGATATCTTACATCATTATAATTACTGCGTTTACATCATAGTTTTAATATGAAATGATTTGGTATGAACTATGTGTACTGTTTTTTCATAGGCATATACGAGTATACGCATTATAATAAAACCTGTTTTTATAACTACAACATACTTACAGCAAGAAAAACCTTGAAGCGCAACAAAAGCGGTATGTGCATAAAAATAGCGACGCACGTTTTATTTGCATCGCTGCAAGTTGTACTCGATGGGAAACCTTATTATTAGAAAATGCCTCGGTCTAGATATACATTTTTAGTGTTCCGTACGGAACACTAATAAGATTACTTCAGACGTCTGTCTGTCAATCTGTTTGTCTGCCACACCCGATTTTCTCCGAAATTATTTGACATAGAAAGTTAAAATTTGGTACTAATATAGAAATTAATGGCCGTGTAGTTTTGAAAGCTAAATTTTGACTTAAGGAGTTAGTTTTGAGGGGTAAAATTGAAAGTGAAAGAAAATTTTTTCACCAGGTCATTGAGTGGGGTGTCAAATAAAAGCTTGTAACAACACAAGTTCAAAAATATATATAATGTAATACTTGCGCAAACTTTTCTTTATATTTTTTTTAAAATATCGCGAAAAATTGCAGTCTCCCCCTTATCTCGAAAAGTACTGATTAAAAAACTTTGAAAAAATTCTGGAATATATGTCTGGTGTAGAATGAATGAAAATTATCACCAGTGCATTACGTTTAATTACACTGGTCAACACAAGTCTTGTTTCCTTTATTTTTTTTTTTCTGTTATTGGGTATTTCTATGGCCCTGACTATGAAAAAAATACTGGGAGATTGCTAACAGCTTTACCTTTTGAAATATACAGTTTTATTATTTTGCCAAAAAAATACAAAAAAATAATACATTATGTTAACAAAATTTCTATTGAACACTAGGAAATGATCTTTTATAAGATTTCCTTGAATGAACGACTTTAGGTAGATCTCGTTGCAAACTCCAGCAGTAGTCTGTCATCATATGTGAGACCCACCGCCCCTGATAACGCTCTTTCATTGTCCGAAGATCCTGATGAAATCTTTCACCCTGCTCCTCACTAAAATCACCCATATTTTGTGGAAATCGGTCTAAATGCGAGTGCAGGAAGTGGATTTTTATGCTCATGTTGTACCCTAGCTCTTGCAACTTCGATAGCATGCACTCAACAAGCTCGACATGGTCGTCAGATTTCTTTTTGCCTAGGAAGCTACTCATAACCAAAACAAATGAATTCCAAGCTTTGGATTCGACTGCAGTCATTGATTTGACAAAATTAGGATTTTTCACGAGTTGCCTAATCTGTGGCCCATCAAAAATACCAGCTTTCAATTTTTCTGAACTTAATCCTGGAAACTTGCGTGAAAGAAAATTAAAACATTCTCCACTTTTGTCAAGCGCCTTCGCAAACTGTTTCATTATGCCGAGTTTAATATGAAGTGGTGGAAGTATGATGCGGTCTCGGCTAACTAAAGGCACGTTTATAACATTTTTTGTACCAACTTTTAGCTCTTCCCGCACTGGCCAAACTTTTTGTGACCAATGGTGTTGTTTGTCACGACTATCCCAGAGACACATGAAACAAGGGAACTTTATGTACCCCCTTGTTGACCTAAAAGATAGTTAACCATTTTCAGATTAACACAAATGACCCATTTGTGGTCTTGATACTTAATTTTTTCCATAACCTTAGAAACATTTACGTATTCTTCTTTTAAAGTCGTCGAATGTGCAATAGGTATAGATCCGTACTTGTTACCGTTATGAAGCAAAACACACTTTAAACTTCTTTTGCTGCTGTCCATGAAAAGACGCTAATCACTAGGTTGGTACTGTTTTAATCCCATCTGCTGCAAAATACCACCAACATCGTTACAAAAAACTAAATCCTTCTCTTGAGAAAAATACGGTAACAGATTTTTTTCTCGAGTACGATAAAATGTAATGTTGGTTTCCGGAGTAAGCAAATTTTTTTCTTTTAAACGAGATGCTAAAATTTCAGAAGCTTCTTTTGGTAAGTTCAGATCTCTTACTAAGTCATTTAGTTCTTTCTGATTAAATGGTTGAGGTTCTGAAAGGCTACATTTGTAGTCTGAATCAGAGTCTTCACTTGATGTATTTCGTTCGGGTTCACAGAGATTTGGATCATCAGAAGATTTAGATGTGATGGGTTGTACCTCTTGTGATTTTAATCGAGGTCGTTGAACAGAAGATAAGTTAGGATATGACCACTTACTTCGATTTCCAGGGTTAATTCCGTTTATTTTCACAATTTACAGCGATTCAAGAACAACGTGAATCGCTTTTTCCGCACTCGTGCCGCTCCTGGAGCGCTTTAGGGACTTCCCTGCAGCACGTGTGCTATACCAATAAAAAAAAAAAAAAAAAAAACAACGCAGAAGTAGCAATCGTCATGATGGTTTCGAGGTTCTAGCCCAAATCATGGGTGTTACGAACATTATTGCATCTCTTTTTCCACTGGACCATAACCGTAGACATACCACATATTTCTGGCACACAATATGAGGAATCCATGGCTTGTCCTGATTACACAATTTTATTTTAAAATATTGATGATATTCAGTTTTCACAAAGTCCGATATAGGTTTTCGATATTTTGCAAATATATATTTACCACAAATATAGCAAAAACAATCGGGATTAAGCACACAACATCTTCTTGATGAAACCATATCTAAAACAACAACAAAATATATTTTAGTGTCCAATAAAAAACGAAAATCTAAGTAAACATAGTAAATGAGGGTAGTTAGCTATAACTCAAAAACACAAGGTGTTAGAGAAAAATTGTTGCCATATTTAAAAAATACGCGTCAATTTGAGATAGAAACAAAAAAAAAATCACAGGAAACAAGCAATTTTCTTTTTTTTGTTGACCAGTGTTATATAAAAAACAAAACTTTTAAGGTCGTCAGTTTTTAGTAAAAATCGGAAAAAACTTTGTTGAAAACTCTTTTGGGGTGTGCTTTCTGAAGTCACTGATCATTTTGTACCTCCGTAACAAAATTTTTTATTTTAAAAACAATCAAGGTACGGAACACTAATAGCGAAAGTCCAACTTGCACTTGACCTATTAATTTTTTAATTTCAGTCTGCTTTGATCCTAAAAAATCCTAATCATCGAAAACTGCGATCTATTTCTTTTTGATGACATTATTATTTTTGGTACGTGATCGCCCTTAAATAAAGCCGCTATCGATACATGTATTCTATATGTATTTGTTTTACCTAACCTTGCTTTAACTAACTTTTGCATAGATCATCACTTACATAAAGCTATACAATATAATAGAAACTTGCACAATGTATTCCAAAGGAGCATGAAACTGAATCTCATACTCCTACTTTAGGCGCCTTCCTCGATCCGTAGGTTGGCTTTCATCAAAGCCATTTCAACATTCTCTAAAACAAATCTAGAAGTAATCAATTGATTGGACGTGTATTGAAACCAATCTGTCAAGCTTTTACCCATAATTTTCCCTTGTATGAATAGTTGAAACAGGTGATATTTATCTCCTCTCATGATATACCTGAGATACTGCAGCTTGAGCTTTTGTTATTGGATGGTAATTATTGTTCACTCTAGTTAGTACCTCGACATTTATTACTGTACCTACATAGAATATTCTCAATATTCTTCTGTATAACCACATTTCCAGTGCTGCCAGTTTGGTGATATTTTTTTTCGGGCGTCTAAGCTTCTGTTCCATACAGTAGCACAGAAAAGATCATTCAAAACAATATGCCTCAAGTAAACCATTTGACAACAAACGCACCGCTTCTGTAGTGCTTTAGGGAACTTCTTGCAGCACGTGTGCTGTGCCCATAAAAAATAACCGGTACAGTGCAAGTTTAACTTGCGCAATTAGTGTTCCGTACCTTGATTGCTTTTAAAATAAAAAATTTTGTTACGGAGGTATAAAATGATCAAAACACACCCCAAATGAGTTTTCAACAAATTTTGTTTCCAATCTTTACTGAAAACTGATGACCTTGAAATTTTTGTTTTTTATATACCAGATAACTTATATATGAAAACTGGTCTGTGGATGATTGGATACAAGTTTTCTTCACAGATGAAACTAGGGTTAGTCTAAAACATCTAGATGGTCGTGAGCGATTATGGCGAAGACCAGGAGAGACGTTTGCTCCTTGCAATATCTCTGCAAGGATTCCATTCGGTGGCTCTTTTATGTTCTGCGGTGGCATCTGCTTTGATGCTCGCACAGAGTTAGTTCCTGTCCGTACGAGATCCATGAATGCTGACTACTATCTTGAGAATATTGTAATAGAACATGTAATGCCTTTCGGTCATTTTGTGGGGCCCAATTTCCTGTTTATGCAAGACAACGCTCGACCTCACGTGGCTAGGGAGGTACTTGATTATCTTAATCAAGTTGATTAACCGATTATGCTATGGCCACCAAAAAGCCTGGATCTGAATCCGATAGAACATGTATGGGATCACCTTATATATATATATATATATATATATATATATATATATATATATATATATATATAAATATGTATATATATATATATATATATATATATATATATATATATATATATATATATATATTTTACTCGTGTTTTCACAAGCTTTCATTTGACACCACACTCGATGACCTAGTAAAAAATTTTTTTTTCACTTCCGATTCCACCCCCCAAAACTAACCCCTTAAGTCAAAATTTAACTTTCAAAACTACATGGCCCTGATGAGGCAATCAATTCCTATATTAGTACCAACTTTCAGCTTTCTATGACAAATAGTTTCGGAGAAAATCGGGTGTTACAGACAGACGGACAGACACCGAAGTCATCTTTTTTTTATGGGTCTAGCACACGTGCTACAGGGAAGTCCCTAAAGCCCTTCAGGAGCGGCATGTGTGCGAAAAAAGCGATTCACGTTGTTCTTGAATCTGTAAATTGTGCTCGGTGGGAAACACTGCGCTGAGAAAATTATTCTATATGTTCGCCATATAAAAGACTGCTTGAAAAGCGTTGTACGAGGAGTAACAAGCTGAACCTCATACGGATGTGGAGTATTAGCGTGACGTGCATTTCTAACATGATCCGCATTGGGAGGAATTAAGCGGGCTACATCCTTCGAACAGTTTCCATCTTATAAGAGTTCCGTACGGAACACTAAAAACAAGTTGTTTTTTAAAAGTATTATACTAGTGTTGTCCGACAGCGTAAGTAGTGGGATGGTTAACTTGGTGAAACTATAACTACTCTCATTGCAATCGATCGACAAGGTCTTGATCCATTATAACAAAAGTTTGTTTTTAATTCTGTGACTATTTGCCTCCCAGGTTTTGTTAATTATTTATTTTCATTTGTTACAAGTATTAACAAAGATGCTACGGTTTACGGCGTTGAGTTTTCACGCCACTTCACCGTTGGTAAGACAGTTATTTGGAAGCAGCAACTTCCAAATGGCTAAACAAATTAGAACGAAATTTTGCATGAAGAAAAAATATATCTAAAACCAGGTTATAGAATATATGTTATAGCGAAGACCTGTTATATATAGACTACTATATTGTTTATAAAATCCTGCTCCGTTACTCATCATCATCCCTTTAAACTTTTAATGAACTCGCTAAGGAGAATGAGACAACATTGGAATAAATTAGAAACCAAAAAGTTACCTTGTTCCAGCTCTAAACAATAAAGTAAAAAAAAATTGAATGGCTCATGCCATTTTGTGATACAAACAGCTTTGGATACCATACCAGTGTTGACACTTATATTTATTATTTTATTATAATAACTGGTAATATGTGATTATATAGATCCTGCACCTTCAGGACTACTAATTGAGGTTTCTTCTGAAGAAATGGTCGATAAAGTTGATAGTATCATGATGAAAGATAGTCACATTAAGCTTCGTCGCATTGCTGAGATTGTAGGCGGAACAGATACATAATATCCTGCATGAGATTCTAAAAATGAAAGAACTGAGTGCACGATGTTTGATGATTACAGACCAAAAACGCACGAAGAAGGACGTTTTAAAATTACGTTTTGAAAAGTTGTCGCGTCGTTTTGTGCCTGTTAAGGATATGCGAATACACCATTCCACCCCGGAGACAAAACGGTAGTCAAAACAGTGGTTTGGCTGAGATGAAAATGCACCGAAAGAAAACGAAAACAATTTTATCAGAGGGAAAAATGATGGCAAATCTTTCCTAGGACTCACAGGATGTCATCATGATTGATTATTCGGAAAAGTATAAAACAGAGAGTGAGTCTTATTACGCAAGGTTTACTCTTAAAAAAAAACTCTTACCCGAACAATGCACCTGCTCACACATCGACCGTTGCATTGGTAAAACTGCACGAGCTGAGCTTCAAAATAGTTCCCAACCCACTCTATTTCCCAGATATGGCTTCAAGTGACTTTTTTGGTTTCTTATCCTTAAAAAGGGAAGAAATTTTCGTCGGATGAAGAGGTTATCTGTGCTATGAAAGAGTATTATGCACGATTCGAAATATTTTTTTTTAGAATGGAAATTATATTGAGAAATAAATTTTTGTTTTTACAAACAAATTTTATTTACTTTTATAAAACTTTTCAATCCACCCTCGTATATATAGATCTTCCAACTGATGCGTGATAATGTTTGGAACAACGCAATTGAACATTTTGGAGAATCCCGAGCGGTAGTACTTGATATATCCAAGGCATTCGACAGTGTTTGACCTGACGGATTGTTGACTAGGCCACGTTCTTATGGTATATCTAAAAGGCTTTGTTCATAATGCTTGTGTTTTCTCAGAGAGCGCTCATTACGAGAAATAATTGATGTATTTTTTTCTGATACCTTAACCATCAACGCCAAGGCTCCATACACATAAACAAATGTCAAAATAAAAACAGAAAATAAAGCGTTAAACGTGATTTATAAAGTGGTGCCATCTAGGCATCTATATTGGACAACCATGTACAAAAGAGAAAAAATAGATAATTTTGTTAGTAAAAAATAAATACAAATTACTGCTATACCAGATATACCAGTAAGAAATGTGGATTTCAGACAACAGATGGTGCACCAATGCAGTTTGTGCTATAAAGATTCGACACTGCGCCATTTTGTTGTTTCATCAACAAGTGTCAGACGCGCACGAGTGATAAATTGGAAAAGTGTGTGCATAGTGTTGTGTTGTTATGTTCATTATGTCGAAATTTATACCGAACAAAGAGCATTCGCGGACAGCATTAATTTTTTGTTTTTATTTGAAGAAAATTGCTGTTGAATCATACCGATTACTTCGAGAAGCTTATGGTGAACATGCTCCATCGCAAGATACGTGTCAACGATGGTTTCGGCGTTTCAAAAGTGGTGACTTCGATGTTGCAGATAAGGAACGTGGAAAACCGCAAAAAAAATAGAAGATGTGGAATTGCAAGCATTGTTGGACGAAGATGAGTCGCAAACCCAAAAACAACTCGCCGAGCAATTGGGCGTTAGTCAATAAGCTGTTTCCAATCGGCTACGAGAGATGGGAAAGATTCAGAAGCCGGTAGATGGGTACCACATGAGTTGAACGACTGGCAAATGGAAAAGCACAAAAGCACGTGTGACATTTTGATCGCTCGGTACAAAAGGAAGTCGTTTTTACATCGTATAGTTACAGGGGATGAAAAGTGGATTTATTTTGAGAATCTCAAGCGCAAAAAATCATGGGTAGACCCAGGCGCACCATCCACATCGACCGCAAGACCGAATCGCTTTGGCAGAAAGACGATGCTCTGTGTTTGGTGGGACCAGAGGGGCGTGGTCTATTATGAGCTCTTAAAACCTGGTGAAGCGGTTAATACTAAACGTTACCAACAACAATTGACCAATTTGAACCGTTCGCTTTGGTTCGTACAAAGATGTGAAAAAATGGCTCAATGAATGGTTTGCAGCAAAAGGGGAAGATTTTCACTGGCGTGGTATTCACAAATTGCCCGAAAGATGGGAAAAATGTATAACAAGCGATGGAGCATACTTTGAATAAAGCACTTTTTATCATTCTTCCGAATTTTAACATGTTTTTTTAGAAAAAAAATCCGCATTTCATACTTATACACCTGGTAATTAAACGAAAATTTTTAATAATGAAATGGACGCTCGGACATTAAGCTCGGCTGCCTGTTTATTCGCGTTTCTGTATATCACAAATGATGTGTACACTAAATTATTTTACGCTGCGATGTAAACGTAGTGAGCAATTTACTTCATAAAATAGATTTGACGCAAGAAGATGACATCAATAGCAAAAAAGTTAATTAAAGGAAAAATAACATTTTTTTTACAATTTTATTTATGTAAAATAGTACCCTATTAGCCTTGATCAGGGGTTATCAAAATTGCAACGACGCTAGAAATAGGACTAATAAAAGCGAAAAACACTGACTTGTATCATACTAAAGAGGTATTAAATAATAACAGTTCAAGTGCAAGTTAGACTTGCGCAGTTAGTCTTCCGTACCCGTGATTGCCATGAAAATAACTTTTTTTTAGACTTCACAAAACACACTCCAAATGATTCTTCAACAGAATTTGTTCCCGATATTTGTTTAAAAGTAATGACCTTGATTTTTTTTTATATTTAGATATACCCGACAAATTATCACAGGCATGATAATTTTCGTTCAATCTATACTTTGTGGAGAATATCTCAGAATTTTTTCAAAATTTTTTGATCGTATTTTTCGAGATAAGGGGGGTACAGCGATTTTTGGCAATTTTTTAAAAATAATACGAAGAAAAGTGTGCACAAGTATTACATCATATATATTTTTAAACTCATGTTTTTACAAGCTTTCGTTAGACATCCCCTCGATGACCCGGTAATTTTTTTTTTTACTTCGGGTTTCACTCCGCAAAATTAACCCTTTAAGTCAAAACTTAACTTTAAAAACTACACGACTCTGATACTGTACTATACTGAACTCCTATATTAGTGCCAAACTTCAACTTTCTGTGTCAAGTAGTTTCGGAGAAAATTGAGTGTGACAGACAGACAGACGCGGAAGTGATCTTATAAGTGTTTCGTATGGAACACTAAAAACAAGAAAATATTTAGGTGGGAAAAGAAAAACCAAAATATTTTTCTTTATTTTTTATAAAAATGGTATAATTAGGGGAAGATCTGGTAATACCGTTCATTTGGTAGTACTACCCAATATATTTTCTGGATTTATCCTCATAGATAAAACTTTATAATTCAATTATCCTTCCAAATAGTCATTCATGATGATACCCTGTGAGTCCGAAAAGCCATCACTTCGACCCACTATTTTAACTACCATTTTATCTCCAGGGTGTAACGATTGATTTACGTTTCCTCTACGGTCACAAAACGATGCCAAATCAGGATTAACCTGCAAATTTTCCAAGCACAATTTTGAAGTATCCTTCCTAATGCGTTCTTGGTCTGGAGTCAACAAACGCGGCACCAATCTCGCACTCAACTTTATGCAGGATACTGTGTACCCATTCATATGACATGCCTACTACTACATCAATCTCACGAAGCATAATGCGACGATCTTCCACCTCGATACCATGAATTTTATCGACCATTTCTTCAGAAGAAATCTGTATCGGACGTCCTCAATGTGCAATATCTGCAATATTTATACAATCACGTTTAAATTAGTTTATCCAATACTAAATGATCTTGAGCGCTGGATATCACAAGACGCTGAAAAGCAAACAAAACAAATGCCGTCTTACAAGAAGAAGAAGAGTGCTGGTGCAGTCACCACCAACTTCTTCTAGTTCAGTTTATATCTGGACCGTAATTCACTTTTTTACCTAAAATTATTTATCTCTGCCCAATACTCAGCTTTATCCATTTCTACGAAACGTAATCACTTATTACAATTGCCAACAAACAACTGTGGGTTACATCTGCTTGAAACTTTGAACACAACCGTTATAAGAATCATGCTTACCAACAATCATGCTACATAACAAAATTTCCTACCACTTCATAGAAATTTACCAGACTTATCAGTGATAATTTAAATGCTGGGATAGCTCCTAATATATTGAAAAGAGAGCAATAAAAGGTCTAAGTAGTTTTAAGGAACTGTGTTTTTATTCGAAATTTCTAGCTATGTTCCGTGTATATGTACTTCTTCAGGAAATCTGAAATGTGTAAATACTGAGGTCTCATAATCTGAGGCTTAATAATTTGGTGAATTTTTTAACTTTTTAATCTGTTTCAATTGTCATGTCTTACTGCTTGTTTTGGAAACAAAAAATCTATAATAATCTTACTCCTGGAAGAGTATTGCTGTAAATATTCTGTAAGTACGTTTATTTTCTTATAATTACATCTTCATTTACTCTGGGATATTTACACATTTCGGATTTCCTAGAGAAGTCCATATACATGGACGATAGCTAGAAATTTTGAATAAAAACACAGTTCCTTAGAGCTACTTAGACCTTCTATTGCTCTCTCTTCAATACATTAGGAGCTATCCCAGCCTTTAAATTATCACTTAGTTGTTACCAGTGCTCCGTTACTTTCCTCCTCCTTATATATATATATATATATATATATATATATATATATATATATATATATATATATATATATATATATATATATATATATATATATATATATATATATATATATATATATATATATATATATATATATATATATATATATATATATATATATATATATATATATATATATATATATATATATATATATATATATATATATATATATATATATAATCTACCCTCTACTAATTTATTTTTCTATTCAGTACAAAAGTCAAACAAACAACCTAGGCACGTGAGGTCAACTTCTTCACCGAAGAACAATCGACCACACCCACTCCGGATGGACACATGCCATCCGACTCGATTTTTAAAGGTCATATTGTCATAGAACCATCATAGATATTCTACTGAGCATGCGCTCGTTAAAACCCCTTTGACAACTACCCACGTAATCTTCAGCTGTGACATTATCCTCACAGGATGCAAATTTTGGGATCAATGACCGCGTTATGCGGACGCTAAAGAAACTTACTAAAATTTCCAGGAGATTTGCACTATTCGACTTCTTTTCCTGAATTCAATGCCAAAAAGGTACTTTGAAGGACGGAAAACATTAAAATTTTTAGGAAAAAAGGTTAGGGAAATACTTTCTACAGGTATAGATGACGTCAAAATTTTTTTCAATTCTATTGACAATCCTGATTAATTGTCTTCAACTTACCCATAAACAAAGTGGAAAAATACCTTGTCAGCGCATTACAATGTATAGTACAGCAAGCCGAGTCATACGTGAATAATTCTTCACTCAAATGCTTCACGCTTAAAATCTCGAAGAGACGTAATAGCGAGTTTCAATTTTTGTATCCTACTATAACACTAAATGAAGCTTCCTATGAATTATGTGAAACCAAAGTCTCTCAGACACATAATGGATCTTACCAGATACAGTCCCAAAAACTCATACCTCTACTTTGACAACCAATATACAGGCAAAAAGTTAGGAAACCAGGGCCTTTACAGCATTTTGTGCTGCAGCTATAATGAGGTCTACATAGAACAAGCCAATGCAAGGGTATCTCGCAGAACACAAACTTAGTATCAAACACCAACAAAGAAACTCTCTTTCAACTAAGTTGGGAATGTGGAATCCTTGGCACAATGATACTACTCAGTATATATCACCCCTACACCAAACACTTTATTTTTGCACTCGATGCGCGTTTCGCTAACCATGTTAGCTTCATCAGGAGCGATGATTGACTAAAGCTAAACTACAAATCTACCCTATTTATACTTAGCCTAACCCTTGAATTACTCAAGCCGAACTAATGACATAGGCAAGGCCATCAGTTCCGGTCAAGTAACCAGTAGAGGGGACTATAAGGAATTGGCCCTCTGTCTTTATTTAAACTACTTTTACATTTTATGATTTCCATACTTTCGTATGCGTTCAACAATCTTCTATCAGATACATTTTTTATTAATCTTAGATTATCTAATGTTACAGTATGATCAGCTTCAAGGGCATGTTCGGCAATGCTAGACTTTTCTGTTCTATTGTATTTTAAGTGTGCTAAATGTTCTTTAAATCGTGTTTTAATTAACCTTTTAGTTTGCCCAGCATACTTTTTGTCACAATCATTACAACTATTTTCATAAATTCCACTTTTCTCACAATTAAGAATCTTATCTTTGGGATTTCCTAAGACATTCCTCAGATTGTCTGATGACTTATAGACTAAGGTGAGGCCTACCTTATTAAATACCTTATTGAGTCCCTTACTATATTTCGGATTATATGGTATGGTATACTAAAAAAGGTGGAATTCTGAATATTAAACCTAAACTTATGTCTATTTATTAGCTTATTTACTAAGTCATCGTCATAACTATTAACTCTAGTTATATTTCTAATACGATTCCTTTCTTTATTAAAGTTTACTCTATTCAGAGGGAAAGTGATCAAACGATGAACTAAAAAATGTAATGGGGCTAATTTATGTTGTTTGCAATGAAATGAATCAATAGGAATATATCTATCTGTTACTGTGTCCTTCCTATAGATATCAAATTGTAATCTATTATTATTTTTAATAATTAAAATATCTAGAAAAGGCAATTGTCCTTTGTTCTCAACTTCGTAAGTGAATTTATTGAAATCATACCGGCTATTTAATTCAGAAACAAAATCTTCAATATTTGCTTTGTTTGTATCAAAAATCGCGCAAATATTATCCACATACCTATACCATACCCTTGGGAAATATTCGAATTCTTGACTGGCTTCAATTTCAAACTTACTCATGAATAAATTGGCTATGAAAGGTGACAAGCAATGACCCTCTCTTTCAACGTTACGAATTCGATTTCTGCAGTTGAAATCAATAGCCACCGTATAATACCACAAAACAAAATCATCCTAGAAGCTCCAGCAATTGAGAAATATAGCATCTTAAACAAAAGAGATGATCTCCGAATTACATGGAAAAATACCAACGTATTAGCAACCAACAGCCTACAAAGTAACACCGAGATCGTTCAGGTCCAATTTTGGTCACTACAACATATAAGTAGCACCCCAGGACTCACAATTTTTCAGTTTACAATCAATTATTGTTCAATATGCAACAAATCAAGCATTTCTTAGTATTGATCTCTAAAACCTATTTTTTCAAAATTATTTTAGTTTTTCTTAAAGTTGGCAATACTACCAAACTCTTTACATACACAAATTTTGTACAAAATCTTTAGCTAAATACACAACAATTTTCTTTTTTTTTGCAGTACTAACTGGTCTTATACTCCTCTTCACCTTTAGTTCAATGGGTACCATTACCATGTGGTTCACCGATTCTTACCAAAAACAAATAAATTCCAGAATGGTAATTTCCGAAGAAAGCCCAGCTTTTTCTATGTGGAAAGCACCGTCAGCACGGCCATTTGTCAAAATATATATATTTAATTATACTAATGTAGAAGATTTCGAGACAGGTAAAGCTAAGAAGTTACAAGTTAAAGAGGTTGGACCTTATGTGTATTTCGAACAACTGGAAAGAGTAAATATTAGGTTTAATAAGGTTGATGGAACTGTGTCTTATCAAGAAAAAAGGACATACACGTAAGTTGTTCTTTAATAGTATGCTTTTTCGTTTTTTTAGAATTATCACACTTAAAATACTACGCAATATATATCACCACTACACCAAACACTTTATTTTTGCACTCGACCCGCGTTTCGCTAACCATGTTAGCTTCATCAGGGGCGATGATTGACTAAAGCTAAACTACAAATCTACCCTATTTATACTTAGCCTAACCCTTGAGTTACTCAAGCGGAACTAATGACATAGGCAAGGCCCTCAGTCCCGGTCAAGTAACCAGTAGAGGGGACTATAAGGAATAGGCCCTCTGTCTTTATTTAAACTACTTTTACATTTTATGATTTCCATACTTTCGTATGCGTTCAACAATCTCCTATCAGATACATTTTTTATTAGTCTTAGATTATCTAATGTTACAGTATGATCAGCTTCAAGGGCATGTTCGGCAATGCTAGACTTTTCTGTTCTATTGTATTTTAAGTGTGCTAAATGTTCTTTAAATCGTGTTTTAATTGACCTTTTAGTTTGCCCAACATACTTTTTGTCACAATCATTACAACTAATTTCATAAATTCCACTTTTCTCACAATTAGGAATCTTATCTTTGGGATTTCCTAAGATATTCCTCAGATTGTCTGATGACTTATAGACTAAGGTGAGGCCTACCTCATTAAATACCTTATTGAGTCCCTTGCTATATTTCGGATTATATGGTATGGAGACATACTTGGTGTTATTTTCTTCGCGTGTAAAAAAGGTGAAATTCTGAATATTAAACCTAAACTTATGTCTATTTATTAGCTTATTTACTAAGTCATCGTTATAACCATTAACTATAGTTGTATTTCTAATACGATTCCTTTCTTTAGTAAAGTTTACTTTATTCAGAGGGAAAGTGACCAAACGATGAACTAAAAAATGTAATGAGGCTAATTTATGTTGTTTACAATGAAATGAATCATTAGGAATATATCTATCTGTTACTGATCCTTCCTATAGATATCAAATTCTAATCTATTATTATTTTTAATAATTAAAATATCTAGAAAAGGCAATTGTCCTTTGTTCTCAACTTCGTAAGTGAATTTAATGGAATCATACCGCCTATTTAATTTAGAAACAAAATCATCAATATTTGATTTCTTTGTATCAAAAATTGCGAAAATATCATCCACATATCTATACCATACCCTTGGGAAATATTCGAATTCTTTACTGACTTCGATTTCAAACTTACTCATGAATAAATTGGCTATGAAAGGTGATAAGCAATTACCCAGAGCTGTTCCTTCTTTCTGAACATAAAATTGATTATTATATTGGAAATAATTTTGTTCCATGCAAAGTTTAGATAAAGTTAAGTATTCACGAATAATTTCGTCTTCAAAGTCATTCATTCTAAGTAATTCTTCGAGATATTGTAAAGTTTGTGGAATTGGCACACTTGGGAACAAAGAACTAACATCAAAAGAAATTAAGACTTCACCTTCATTAAGAACTAGATTTTTTGTTTTATTAATGAATTCTAACGAATTCTTCACTGCGAAAGTATTCAGTGGTAACTTCTCAAGTTCTTTTGGTAACCATTTGGATACTAAATATGTGGGTGATCCGACCGATGAAACAATGGGTCGAATTGCTTTCCCAGGTTTGTGAATTTTGGGTAAGCAATACAATTTTGGTATGGTCGGATTACTCACATTTAATTTAAATTTTAGCGAATCGGAGACAAGGTTCTTACATTTTTTTAAAGAATTTTTAACCTCTGATATCATTCTCGGTAATGGATGTCTCATTACCTTTTCATAAGGGCCAGATTCGATAAGATTATTTACGCGTTCAAAGTAATCTTTCTGAATTAGAATTTGTGTTGTTAACTATGTTTTTCGATATTTGATTGCGACATGCTTCCCTAACAAATGATTTACTATTTTCTGGAAGTGTACTAATGGAACTTTCAATGTGAGCAACTATTTCTGATAAATTATCTCTAGGAGGGGGTACTGCAAAGTTAAGACCTTTGTTTAAGATGCGAATTTCATTTTGTGTAAAGGATTGAGATGAATGATTTTCTACAATATTTACGAGTTCCTGAGGACTATTCTTCTTCGGTAAGGGCTTTTTTTAATTTTTTTACTTAGAATAGAGAATTTCTTTTTATATTGAATATCAATAACTAAAAACATTTTCCTCTGAAACTCGCTCCATACTTCATATTCAATATTGTTTAATCCTGAAGTAAGTTTTTTGAATATGCTGTATGATTCTACTTCTAACATACTACGTTTTGTGTACAAATTCTTGATTTCTAAGTCAAGCCATTTTTGTTTAGCAAAGAATGAAACTTTTTCTGAAATGTTTGATTTTGGTAAATTAACCTTAATAAAATTAGGAAAGACTTTAAAAACCAAATATCTGCACCTACTAATCTAATCTTACTACTGTATTTACGATAAAGGTTTAATTCCGTTGACCGTGAAGCCATCTCAACTAAGTTGGGACCATACCAAAATTGTATTGCTTACCCAAAATACACAAACCTGGGAAAGCAATGCGACCCATTGTTTCATCGGTCGGATCACCCACATATTTAATATCCAAATGGTTATCAAAAGAACTTGAGAAGTTACCATTGAATACTTTCGCAGTGAAGAATTCGTTAGAATTCATTAATAAAACAAAAAATCTAGTTTCCTAATGAAGGTGAAGTCTTAATTTCTTTTGATGTTAGTTCTTTGTTCCCAAGTGTGCCAATTCCACAAACTTTACAATATCTCGAAGAATTACTTAGAATGAATGACTTTGAAGACGAAATTATTCGTGAATACTTAACTTTATATGGAACAAAATTATTTCTAATATAATAATCAATTTTATGTTCAGAAAGAAGGAACAGCTATGGGTAATTGCTTATCACCTTTCATAGCCAATTTATTCATGAGTAAGTTTGAAATCGAAGCCAGTCAAGAATTCGAATATTTCCCAAGGGTATGGTATAGATATGTGGATGATATTTTCGCGATTTTTGATACAAAGAAATCAAATATTGATGATTTTGTTTCTAAATTAAATAGCCGCTATGATTCCATTAAATTCACTTACGAAATTGAGAACAAAGGACAATTGCCTTTTCTAGATATTTTAATTATTAAAAATAATAATAGATTAGAATTTGATATCTATAGGAAGGACACAGTAACAGATAGATATATTCCTAATGATTCATTTCATTGTAAACAACATAAATTAGCCTCATTACGCTGTGTTTCCCACCGAGTACAATTTACAGCGATTCAAGAACAACGTGAATCGCTTTTTCCGCACTCGTGCCGCTCCTGGAGCGCTTTAGGGACTTCCCTGCAGCACGTGTGCCAGACCAATAAAAAAAAAAAAAAAAAACATTTTTTAGTTCATCGTTTGGTCACTTTCCCTCTGAATAAAGTAAACTTTACTAAAGAAAGGAATCGTATTAGAAATATAACTCTAGTTAATGGTTATGACTTAGTAAATAAGCTAATAAATAGACATAAGGTTAGGTTTAATATTCAGAATTCCACCTTTTTTACACGCGAAGAAAATAACACCAAGTATGTCTCCATACCATATAATCCGAAATATAGCAAAGGACTCAATAAGGTATTTAATAAGGTAGGCCTCACCTTAGTCTATAAAACATCAGATAATCTGAGGAATATCTTAGGAAATCCCAAAGATAAGATTCCTAATTGTGAGAAAAGTGGAATTTATGAAATTAGTTGTAATGATTGTGACAAAAAGTATGTTGGGCAAACTAAAAGGTCAATTAAAACACGATTTAAAGAACATTTAGCAAACTTAAAATACAAGAGAACTGAAAAGTCTAGCATTGCCGAACATGCCCTTGAAGCTGATCATACTGTAACATTAGATAATCTAAGATTAATAAAAAATGTATCTGATAGGAGATTGTTGAACGCATACGAAAGTATGGAAATCATAAAATGTAAAAGTAGTTTAAATAAAGACAGAGGGCCTATTCCTTATAGTCCCCTCTACTGGTTACTTGACCGGGACTGAGGGCCTTGCCTATGTCATTAGTTCCGCTTGAGTAACTCAAGGGTTAGGCTAAGTATAAATAGGGTAGATTTGTAGTTTAGCTTTAGTCAATCATCGCTCCTGATGAAGCTAACATGGTTAGCGAAACGCGCGTCGAGTGCAAAAATAAAGTGTTTGGTGTAGTGGTGTTATATACTGAGTAGTATCATTGTGCCAAAGATTCCACATTCCCAACTTACATTTAAAATAGTTTTTAGAAAATTTAGCTTGAATAAATCGCTGTTATTGAACCTCAGCGCTTAGCTGGTATTGTAAAAGAAAAGAAATCATAACGAATAAAAGAAATACATTAACTTTAAACAGACGTGTAATTTTAAAATTACGTTCTGACATTTTATTTCAAAACACAAATTTGCCTGAATGGCTTTAGTTTTTTTATTGTTATCATTTAGATTCATGCTTATTTTTATCTCTTCAGTTTCAGTGAAGAGCTCTCTAAAGGTACCAAATACGACTTAATAAGAGTACCCAACATTCCTATGCTAGCCGGAGCTGCTGTAGCAAAGCAAGAGTTCAACTTCTTCCTAAGAATGAGCTATTCAGGATTGCTTAAAACTTTATCAGAAAAACCATTTAAGATCTTAAGAGCCGATGATTTCTTGAATGGATATAAAGATCAATTTTACGAGCTGGCTAAAAATTACTTAAAGTTTCAAGATAAAAGGACTTTTGAACAATTTTTGGTAAGTGTTCTTGTTGACATATTATTAATCAAATGCCTTTTTAAATTCCTATTTTAGGTTTTTTCGCCTGGAAAAAAGGCGTTCAACCCGACATTTTCACCGTTAACACAGGAGCACACAACTTTTCTAGAATTAACCGGCTTGAACAGTTCAATGGTCAATCAAAAGTTAGTCACTGGCGATCGGACGCATGTAATGATATTAGAGCTTCTGATGGAATCCTGCATCCTTCGTATCTTGTGCAGAACAAGAAAAAATTTAGATATCTTTGTTCCTCAAATGTGTAGGAAACTCACTATTCGATTTGAGAAGGAAACTACGATGTTGGATAAGGTTCCTGTTTATAGGTAGGCCTGCTCTTGCCATTTGAATATTGTATGTATGGTAAATCCCAAGATATAAGATCCTTTTTCCTTTTTCAATGGGGCAATAAACGACCCTATTAAGGTTTTGTGCATAGTTGTTAGGTATTATGATAAACGTATTTTTATTTTACCTGCTTTGTATACCGCCCTCACTTGCTCCTGCAATCATATTGGATCTATTTTTACCTATATATTTATTACCAGGCAACCCGGTTTGAAACCCTTTAAGTATGTGATAATATAGGCCTAATAACCACATGTCCCCATTAAGATTCCAAAGATACTTTTCATTATTTTTATTTTTAGTTTTACTTACAACGTAACGTTTCTATTTTAATTATGTGGCCTCCGTGGGAAAAATGCAATAGTGGCTATCGCAAGAGAAAACAGTTATCACTTGACGCTAAACAAATAGTGAAAAATGTTTACGACAGTTTGGTAAAAAGAAATTTGAATAAACTTTGCAAGAAACCAGTGAACTAACAAAAACCCTAATTTCTACGATTAAGGTTATTGTAGGAAAACCATCACTCAGGAACAGGAAAAAATGGAAAGATTTTCAAATGCATCATGTAGACAATTGTGAAAAAGACCTCATCAGGAGAAAAATATATTCTATGTATGAAGAGCAGCTGGTGCCGAGAGTAGACAAAATAAAATTAAGACTGGTGCAGGACGGGACCAATATATATTGTGGCCGATCAACCCTTCACAGAATTCTTTTAAGAATGGGTTCACGAAAAATCAACAAAAGGCAAGTAGTTATGGAGTCATAAAGATTACGAATCTTGCGACATACTTATTTACAAGAAATAAGAAGTATCGATCAGAGAATTGGCCAATAATTTACCTTGCCGAAACATGGTTCGATACCCATAACACTGTGCAAAAAGAGTGGGTTCACAGCAGTACAAAATGTCAGACTAACGCACTTTCAAATAAAGGTAAACGAATAACTATTTTGTATGCTGGATCTGAAAAGGGTTGTGTTTCAAATTGTCTACTATTATCTGCAAAAAACATAAAAGATTCTAGTTTGGACTATCACGAAGTCACGACCGCAGCACTTTTTGAAAATTGGTTTCAAAATTTCCTTTTGCCAAATGTTCCCGAACAGCGTGTTATAGTTATGGACAATGCAAGTTACCATATTCGCCTACTAAATAAGGTTCCTAATGCAGCCAACACCAAATCGGAAATACAGGAATATATGTTAGAAAATGACATTTATTTTGACTTCAGTTATAAAAAATATTTCTTTTGGAAGTTTTGAAAAACTATAAATTGAAAAAGAAATATGTTTGTGCTGGTATGGCTGAGAAAAGGGCCCACACTGTTTTGCAGCATCCTCCGTATTATTGTGTGTTTAATCTATTTGAACATATTTGGCATCAAATTAAGTCAAAAATAAGGTCAAAAAATGTTTCTTCTACTTTAAGCGTGTCGATAGTTGAATTAGTAAAAAAAGTTATAAATAATATACCTTGCGAAAGCTGGAAGAATTCCATTCAGCACGTTGTTAAAATTGAAGATTCATATATTTATGTAAATAATATAAAACCACTGGCATAAGTTAAAATATATTTTTATTTTTACAATATATATATATCTTGTAAACACCATTCATTCAAACTGTACATTTGTACTTCTTATCCATTTGTTTTTACATGCATCTATAAATAAACATCTCCAAAAACACTTATAATTTTATTTATTTGCATTGCAACCTATCATAAACAAAAGGTCAGAATTTTTATATTGCCCACTTAAAAAGGCAAAAATCAGGATCTTATATTTTGGGATAGGCTATATGTAAATGTATCGAGACTCGTCAGTTGCTCGGTAAGTTCAGAAGGTCCGTAATTATTTTATTCTATCTGGAGGATTTTGGCCAATGGTCCTGTCTTGTTTGTACGTTGTCGATACACTTTAATCGTAAGATACATATTTAGTGACTGCCTGAAATAGCTGATCAGCTGACAGCAAAAAAAAAAAGTTTACTTTAATATGAAAGAGTGAAGAAATTCTAAATATACTGGGTGTTACGAAAATATAATGCAATAAAAAATTGTTAGATCCTTAGTAACAATTTTTTATTTGTTTTATATTTAATTATTTCTGAGATACGGAAAGATTGAGTACTACAACTTTCCACATTTGATAACATTTTTTTTTCAGATACAAATTTCCAGAAGATATGTTCGACAGTGAAAATGATGACGGCTGCTATTGTAACAAGCAAAATGGCCGCTGTCCACCACGAGGAGTGTTCAACAGTACTTTATGTTCGTTTGGTAAGTTCATGGAGTTTTCTAAATTAAACCCTTTTTACAGGTTACAGTAGTTAATAAATTCATCATCATCATTAGCTTATTCCATCCATAGTCGGATGTAAGCCTCCCCAAGTTGTCTCCAATGAGCTCTGTTTGCTTTTTGTATTCAGTCGTGTCCCGCTAATCTTTTTATATCGTCGGTCCATCTTGTCTGTGGTCTACCTCTGCATGTTTTAAGTTCTCTAGGCCCCCATTCAACTATAAGGCGTATCCATGTATTATGACTGATCCACCTTAATATACATATTCGTTGAATTACATCTATCACTTTTAATCTTCTTCGCATCTCGATGTTAGGAATACAACCTTGGAATCTAATATTTAGCATTCTCCTATTTATTCAATAAATTAGACCAAACTTAATATAGCCTTACTATTTTCAACAAACCTACTCTAAGGTGGTACCTATTTTAGTTTAGAGAACGTTTCAGATTATCACCTGTAATAGGACGCAATTAATCTTAAGGAGCCCCGATATCTGTTTTTTGGATATAGCGCACATGCTACAAGGAAGTGCCTAAAGCGCTACAGGAGCGACACGTGTGCGGAAAAAGCGATTCACGTTGTTCTTGAATCGCTGTAAATTGTACTCGGTGGGAGACACAGTCCTGGGCATATTATTCCAAAGGGAAGATGTTCTCCATATAAAAGACTGCTTAAAAAGCGTTGTACGAGGAGTAACAAGCTGAACCTCATACGGATGTGAAGTATTAGCATGACGTGTATTTCTAACATGCATCGCTCTGGGAGGAATTAAGTGGGCCAAATCCTTCTAACAATTTCCATGAAAATACTTGTAGAATAGGCTCAAGTCGCCAACGGTTCTTCGATGTTCCAGCGAATAAAGGCCGCCGATCAGTTCCGGGTCTCCAATCAGACGAACAGCTCTTCTCTGAATAGAATCCAACAAAATGCAATGTTTGTTTGGGAGCGGAGCCCCAAACATGGAAGCAGTTTTCCATAGTTGGTCGAATTTGAGCTTTGTAAAGAATTAGCAGTTGTGGCGTGTAAAGCTTTCTGGTTCGAAATAATATTCCCAACTTTTGAGAAGCTCTCCTCGCTAGGCCTGCGACATGTTCATGCCAGGACATATTTGCGCCCAAATTAACGCCCAACAAATTGAGTGACGATGTTAGAGGAACGGATTACCCCTCCATAACTTTGTCAGGTTCAGCAATGTTAACTTTTTTAGAAAAAACTGCCGCCTGGGTTTTTGTAGCGGTAAATTCCACTTGGTTACTGTCACCCCAAGATAGAATTTCTTCCAGGTCTTTGTTAAGTTGAACGACTTCCTGCTGTCTGCGGATATTCGTCTGAGTAGTCGATGTCCGAGCGTTCAAAGTGAATGAAGAGATAAGCGTACTGTCATGTGCAAAGCTGTAGATTGGATTTCCGGTCTTTTCCAGCAGGTCGTTAATGTAAATGAGAAAGAGAGTAGGAGACAGTATGGAGCCTTGGGGTACACCGGCGTTGATAGTGAAGGTGTTAGAAAGAAATCCGTCGACTGCCACTCGTAAAGAACGCTCTCTGAGGAAACATGAGAGCCACAAACAGAACTTTTCCGACATACCATAGGAACGTAGCTTATCCAACAGCCCATCGTGCCAAACACGGTCGAATACCTTGGATATGTCAAGAGCAATCGGTCGAGATTTTTCAAAGTGTTCAATTGCGTTGTTCCAAACATGTGTTACAGTCAGAAGATCTCCTGTTGATCTATGTTTACGAAAGCCATATTGGTGATCGCTGATAATGTTAAATCCTTCAAGATATTTTAGAAGATGCTGATTGATAGCCTTTTCCATGACTTTCGATAATATTGAAAACAGTGCGACTGGTCGGTAGTTATTTGGAAAGGTCTTCTTGCCTTTTATAGGTATCGGCTGAACTGTGGCACATTTTCAGCAGGAAGGAAATATTCCCTTTCTATAGGATAGGTTGAAAAGTCTACAGAAAACTGGTGTTAGTTCTCTCGCACAGTGTTTGAGAACTATGGCAGGTATTCCGTCAGTGTCAGAAGCTTTTTTGGTGTATAGCTTCATTAAAATACGTTTAGGCTTGATTCATACTATGAGGCCGCTCTCGATACGCCCTCGGTTCGCTCTTGGTTCGATAAAATATGTTTACAAAAGAAACAATGAGTGTATTCACACTACCACTATCGCTCAGATCTCGATCTCATAACGCTCCAATATCGATACATTTCAAAGAATATTTTATCGGAGTGATATCGGACCTGTCATGGTTCGTCACGGTAGTATGAATATATTTTTGATCCCGTTCCATCCCGTCCCCGCTCAGTTATGGATTAGGCAACAAGTGTGTGTAAGGTAAAAAATTAATAAAAATTAAAACACGTTAATAAATAATGGCGAGTGAAAAATTGTGGAAGATCATTTGAAATGTCCCAGAATCCATTCTAAAATACTTTATAAACTTTTCTTCGTCGTCAATTTAATGACGGTATAGTGTATAATCTTCACCTTCACTTTTTTGAGCCTTTAAACTTGGATGTACTCTTCTTCTCGGTTTCCTCCGTGTTTCGATGATTTTTGAATCATCGTCTCTAATTGATAATTGTTTAATTGAAAAGTTAAATGACATTATATATGCACTTTTCTTAATTAATCCGATCTAACTTTAAGGCAAACTGAAGTGAGATCTATATCGGGATAGCAATGTGGATATGAGAAAATTTTATCGAACCGAGAGCGAAGCGAGAGCGTATCGAAAGCGGCCTCATAGTATGAACCAAGCCTTAATGATACGCTGTCTCAAGACAAGATCGGTCATCCTTGACTGCACTATGGGAATAGTAGATGGTGTTTTTCCTTGGAAATCGACAGTAGAATGTGAAGCAAAGAGTTCAGCCAACAAGTGCGTTTTTTCAACAGGTGTCGTTGCAATGGAATTATCTGGCCGTGTGAGTGGTGGTATGGTGGATTTGGTGAAATTTTGACTAACTGCCTTAGCGACTGACCAAAAGGACCTGTAATTATCGGGACAAACGTTGTATTAAAATATTTTTTATTGATAAAGAAATGTAAATAAACTGTAAGGGAGGAGCATCTTAATAGAACAAATCATTTTAGAGTTTAATGACCTATTAAAATAGCTGTAATAGGCTGGTGTAAAAACTTATCAATACGCCCTAGTAATTTCGTTTTGCATATGACGGACATTAATGTGGCCGTTAAGGGGGATATAGGCCGCAATTGAGAATAAGATGTTGGTAAATGCTTCAGAGCGTACAAATAATCCAATAAGGAAATTGAATCTCTCAACTAGATCAGTTCAATTTAATTCTTATACCTGAATCTCGTAGGGGTGCAAACATAAATCCTCATGGAGAATGTTTCTATATGTCTTCGATTTACCCGAGTCTACCTCGAGTCGAGCTAATGAAATTACATTGCCACTTTTTTTCGTAGCGTTGTTGAATACCCTGCTCAATGTGAGTTGAACCTTCTGGCTAATCTATACCTTATTGTTATAACGCAATATATTTAAAATAAGTTAATTGTGAATTAAAAATGCTTGTTATTTTCCAGGGGCCCCAATGTTCTACTCATGGCCATACTTCTATAATGCAGATCCCCAATTCAAAAATTCCATATCAGGATTAGAAAATGTTCCTAAACATGCGTCACTTCAAGATACCTATGCCGATGTTCATTCGAAGATTGGTATATTATTGAGGGGGAAAGTTAGGATACAAGTTAACATTCAATTGCAAAAGAGTTTTGGAATATCTGAGTTGATTCCGTACCCGGATCAGCTAATGTTGCCTATGGTGTGGCTTGATACTGTAAGTATTATTTTATTAAGTAATTTAAAAAAATAAATTGAATAAAATTCAATGTAGTTGTCTTGCGGAAGGCATCCCATCTCGACCGACATAACTAAAACATTACATTTATATAAAGTTGGATCTCGTAGAAGAGAGAGGACTAGTACGGCAGCGATTTTTAAAGCGTCAACAACTACCACACTTTTTGACGTTGTGGGAAGATTCGCATCAACTACCAATTGGCTTTTGCAAAAATTACAAGTTGTTAGAACAATATTGAAACATTAATTAGGGAAGTGCAAAATTCGGATTTTTGTGTAAAAATGTAGCGTTAATTTTGATTTTGCACAAGTTACAGAGGTTATAATTGTCCTTCTTCTGGCTTTCTCCTGTGTCGTTTGAAAAAGTGATACTGACGTTTCGCCGATTATCCAGCCGGCTTCTTCAAAGCTTGTTCCGTGAATTAACTTCTGCGAAATTTATGATGAAAATGCAGATTGCCGAGTCCGAAGAAGGCAGGACTTGTCAATATATCAAAATAATTTTTATAACATCCTGTATATATATTTTTTATTCTTTCAGGGCATAGAACAAGAAGACCTCCCCACTGATCTCGTCGATCTAATCTACGAAGCCACTTTTACCGTAAGAAATTTAGAGTTAGGTCTCAAATATGGTTGCCTGTTAGCAACCATGGTTACTCTAACTTGTATTCTGTTAGTATTAAAAAAACATAGAGAAAACCGCAGAAGGGCGGATAGTTTAAGAAGGCCCATGGATTTAGAACATTGACAATTTTAGATATAAATTTTTCTAGTTAATTGTCACATAGCTTTTGAATGCTTGGAAGTAATTGAGTGAATTACAAAAAAATCGAATGCGAGAAGCAAAAGTTGAATTGCTTCGACCCGGTGATTTGTAATAATCGTCTTTGTGTCTATATACATAACGTCCGTCTGTATGTATTTATTTCGTGTAAAAATTATGTCGGTACCTTTGAAATAGGTATCTCAAAATTCAGTTTTAAATTCAAACTATTTTTCGTCACTAAAGAGGCAGAATCACCACTTTATGGGAAGCCTCTATTTACATAACCTCAAAAAAGGATCTGAAGCTGCATAAATCGTTTATTTAACTTTAGGTGCTGTGCAAACAGGGCGTGCAAAATATTTTACCAGCGATTTTGAAGCGGTGGTTTTGATCTTTGAAATCGTTAATATTCTGGACTATGTCAGGCTATATGATGCAAAATTTTATGGATTAACAGTTCTTCCTCAAGAGGCATATTCTCGGGGCATTACTAATTATACATTTTAGTGAAAAATTATCACGCCGCGCTAGTTCACTTCAATTGATGACATTAAAAAACATGACCGAATTCATCGAGTCAAAACCAAATAGTCACATTATACGGTCAGATTTTTCGCTATATTTCCTAGAACTTGTTCCAATTTAGATTTTAAACTCTCATATAAAACCATTTCTTTCGTGACATTTGCAACATGAAATAAAACAGTATTAAAAGCCAAATTTTAATTTTTAGTGTTCCGTACGGAACACTTATAAGATCACTTCGGTGTCTGTCAGTCTGTCCGTCTGTTACACCCGATTTTCTCCGAAACTATTTGTCATAGAAAGTTGAAATTTGGTAGTAATATAGGAATTGATGGCCTCATCAGAGCCATGTAGTTTTGAAAGTTAAATTTTGACTTAAGGGGTTAGTTTTGGGGGGTGAAATCGGAAGTGAAAAAAAAAATTTTTTACTAGGTAATCGAGTGTGGTGTCAAATGAAAGCTTGTGAAAACACGAGTAAAAAAATATATATATAATGTAATACTTGCGCGCACTTTTCTTAGTATTATTTTTAAAAAATCGCGAAAAATCGCTGTCCACCCGCCTTATCTCGAAAAGTACTTATCGAAAAATTTTGAAAAAATTCTGGAATATTCTCCACGGGGTGTAGATTGAACGAAAATTATCACGAGTGCATTAACTTTAATAATTTATCTGGTATATAAAAAAAAAAACAAAAATTTCAAGGTCATCAGATTTCAGTAAAGATTAGAAACAAACTTTGTTGAAAACTCATTTGGGGTGTGCTTTGTGAAGTCACTGATCATTTTATACTTCTGTAACAAAATTTTTTATTTGAAAAGCAATCAACGTACGGAACACTAATTGCGCAAGTTCAACTTGCACTTGACCGGTTATTTTTAATGAATATGGTTAGCATAAAAAATATATGGCTATAAAAATGGTGACAAATCTTTAAAAAAAATGAGAGATAGTAACTTTCTAAAAGTAGTAACGAAAATTTATAAGTATTTATTAGTAATGGTGAATTTAAGTTTAAATTAAATGGAAAATATATTTAAAGTCTTACTTCAATGGGTAGTGTCATTAGGTACAGTTCTCAAAATGCCGCTTTTTAAAATATTTCAACAGCATGTCATTGGCAAGTTTATATTATTATTTACAAATAAAATCTGTGATTATTTCTAAGACGCAAAATACACGATTAGGGAATAATTTTGAAAAAACCGGTCTTTCCAAAACTTACTTTTTTTCTGTCTAAACATGTCTTTTATTTCTGATAATGGCACACCATTAATTGACAATAGGATTTTTTTCGTACACTTAATGATGAAGTTTATCTTCTCAAGGTCATTTCCCGAAAACAATATACAGCCTTGGCCAAAAGTATTAGGCACCCTACAATTTACTTCATAATTCGTATGTTTTGTAAAATCGTATATTGAGGTAAAATTATGAAATAAATTAATATTTGGTGTGTCCGCCCATAGCTTTAATTACAGTAGCAATTCTTTGAGGCATGCTGCGTACAAGCCTAGTACATTCAGTTGTACTTATGGCATCCCACTCATCCATGAAAGCGCTTTTTAGCGCTGCTTTTGATGTTATGCTATGCTCCCGCATCTTGCGTTTCAGAATATCCCAAAGATGCTCGATAGGGTTTAGATCTGGAGACTGCGCCGGCCAATTCAACAAAACCATGTTATTGTCTCTAAACCAGCGCATCGTAGCCGCTGACTTATGACAAGGTGCACTATCTTGCTGGAATTTGATGTCGTCTAAATTAGTGTCGCCAAAAATGCGCGTTAGCAAAGGCATCAGTATTGTTTCTAGTACATTTATGTACTTTCGGCTGTTCATGCGGCCTTCACAAGCGAACATTTCGCCGACACCTTTAGCAGCCATGCAGCCCCAGATCATAATCTGGATGGTATTCCTCGCCGATACGCCGCCTCACGAATATCACACCTGACGTTCCGAATAGCTATAAGAATAGAAAAAATACTCAATTAAAAAATTAGTTATTATTTTGGCTAAAACGGATTAAATCAAGAGTAATTGTATGTAATTATTTGTTAAAATAAATCATATAAAAACTTACCTCAAAATTGGATTCGTCGGACCATACAACATTAGACCAATCCTCTTCTCTAAAATGTTGGTGCTTCAGAGCCCACTCTAAGCGTTTCTTCCTGTTGGTCTCTGAAAGCCAAGGCTTCTTTCTAGCTTTGCACCCTTTTAATCCAGCTTCTTTCAGTCTTCTTCTTGCCGTTTGAGAACTAATCGGCATCCCAATCTCTTCCGACAGAGTTGCATCGAGCTCAGATGATGTTTTTTTTTTTTTTCGATTTTTGATAGACTCGCGGATGAGTTTTCTGTCTTGTCACTCATTAGCCTTACGTTTTCTGCCAGTTCTCATTTTGTTGGCATGGGAGCCAGTCTCCACAAACCTTTTAATACCACATTGCACTGCGCACTGAGAAGATTTCACTAACTTGGCTATTTCTACTTGGGACTTGCCTCGTTCATGTAGGGTTTGAATTTTAATTCGTTTTTCGATACCAAGCTCACTTTTCTTAGGCATTTCTCAAATATAAGAATGTCCAGTTCACAAATAAAACACGCACGGAAGCTTCTTGACACTACAAGTAGTAAAAAGAAACTGATAAAACATTAAAAATATTCTTCAAAAAACCTCATTATCGCAATTTCATGGGCCAGGTGTTTTATGGACCTGTAAAAGAGATTGTCTATTGTTTAAGTTAGCTTTTGACAGCGCCGCCTATAGTATTGTTAAAACAACTAGTTTTTTTTTAATATCCTATCAGTTTCAAGTGTTTATTAGGGGTGCCTAATACTTTTAGCCAAGGCTGTATTTTTGACCATACGTATACTGTTTTTTTCTGATATTTTGATGCTTTCTGTCACATTCTAAAATCTTCTTGGCTCGGAAGTAAGCACCCAAATATTTTTTATCCTTATAATCGCCTAAAATAAAATTGTGGCTACCCGACTAGATTTTTAATTAAATAACTAAAGCAATTAAATGAATTTATCATATTTTTTAGGCATATTTAGTCTAAACAATGAACCGGATTTAGAAAAAATTTGGAATTTTGAACTAAAAATATATTATTTAAGTTAATTCCCAGAAAGATTCCAAAGTTTGCTTAATTGCATAGAAAGGGATTGCAAAATATAATTAGTAAATTTTAACTGATATTTTTTAATATGTGGGGCGCCGTATTAGACTTATTTATCAGTTGTTTATAATTTGGTGTCAAAACATCCACATATTGAATAATTAGTTAAGTTTTATTTTTATGAACATATATTTTAAAATAATCAGTTCGAATTACTTAAATGTATTAATATTTATTCTAAATAATTTTTGATACATACATTTTTTGAATTAACTAATAACTTTTTTCTTTGTAAGCATTTTTACCAGAAAGTTAAAAATAAAAGTCTAGAAATAAGGCCTTGAAAATATAGTTAAAAGACTAGCCTAATTATCTGCCGACACGAGAAAGAAACACTGCATGAAATTTGGATTATTTGTTGTTGAGGTAGTCCGGGACATACATACAGACAGATGTTGAGTCAAATATATATTGGTAGTGTATTATACGAGTACGATTATTCCTCGAGAACCGATTTGTCTTACTTTTTTTTAATATGCATGTAAAAAAAAAAAATTTCACGATCTTACGAATGACTATACGTTAAGCAAAATTATAATTCACATTAAAGACACTCAATTGATAGATTTAAAAATAGTTTCTAGTGTTTTTTTTTGTATAAATGACACATAGGTATTTTTTCGTTCGGAAAAATATTACTTTCTGAAAAATGTTTTGTTCAGAATAGTGCAATATTATTTTTAGCGATAAAGTAACAATTATATTAATTGTTGTTTTATCGAAGGAAGCTTTATTTTTAGATGTAAGAAGGTATACCTATTTTTATCAGAAATGTTTCAAGAACTTGAAGAGGCCTAAAATATTTTTATCAGGTTCTTAAGTTAAAAAACCGACCAAGTGCAAGTCGGACTTGCGCAATTAGTATTCGATATCTTTATTGCTTTTAAAATAAAAAATTTTGTTACAAAGGTATAAACGGATTAGCGACTTCACAAGATACACCACAAATGGGTTTTCAAAAATCAGTATCTAGGATTCGGACACAAACTTGTTTGTGATGGTTAAAAAAACTTTCTACAACGTGAACTTTTATATCATTAGGCAAATTGCAAAATACATTGTCTATCAGACTTCTGTCTTTAGTAACTCCTAGTACTTAGAACTATTATCTTTTATCATTTTTATAAGCCCAATGCTATTCCAATAGGTGGACAGATTCTTAATATATTCCAAAATTTTTTTGTTATGTACCAGATAATACACTCGTGATATTTGTTATTCACTCTATGGAAAATATTTCAGAGGAGGACGCTGGACCCACTTTTCCAGCCAAAAACGGTCGTTTTTGGAGTTTTTCTCCAGCCAAAAGTGGGTCCATCGTTATTGGCGGCGTCTGCCTTTTCCAAGTTCCCTCTTATTTTATCAAGAACAAACTCAATTTATTGATTTTATATGGTTAAATGATAGTCCATTATTGGATCGACGTTTTTTGGCCCCTAAAGTTGGGTCCGGTCTCGGCGGCCCACTATGACGACAATACGTAATTTTTACCCCATTTAATTTTCTGGCCGCGATTTTCAAGGAATTTCAGTAATTTTTTTTTTATTTTCTTCGTTACTGATTTCTCTATCGATCTGTCTGAGCGGATTTTTGATTATTTACCATTATTTTTGCTAATTTATCAATATATATTGCGTTGTTGTCCAAAAAAACACCTTTTTAGGCAATAAAAGGAGCACTCGTGCCGCTCCTGGAGCGCTTTAGGGACTTCCCGGCAACACGTGAGCTAGACCCATAAAAAAAAAAATAAAATAAAATTAGTCTGTCACGCAATTTTCAAGAAATCTACATAATTTTTTTTTTAATCTTCGTTTTTGATTACTCTATGGACTTGTCTGGGCGGATTTTTGATTATATACCCTTGAAATTTGTAGACCTATTTGCATTACCCAGGATACATCAGGTGGAGGTAGAGTCGCACAGTATCCTGTGTGTTGTGTGTGACACGAAGAAGGCATTGGGAACCACGAGAACTTGTCTACATATTTCTTGACTTTTTCAATGCAGAAGTTTTTGAATTTATTAACGTCATCGATGCTACTAGCTTCGGAATAATATAAAGCCTCTGAATAAAATCATCATCAACAATGTATGGAGAGTTGAAAGATCATACTAGTACGCTTCTACATTCACCTCCATCCCCTCAATAATTTCTAATTTGTTCATTTCTTTCGAAAGAGTATTGCATATAGAGCACCTCCGGGACGAAATCGTGCCTGTAAGAGCTTGACGGATCTTACCATCAATCATTCCTTCACAATTGCGTGACTGAGACTAATCTTATTGCCTAAAAAGATGTTTTTTTGAAAAAAAGCAATATATATTGATAAATTAATAAAAATTATGGTAAATAATCAAAATCCGCCCAGACAGATAGAGAAATCAAAAACGACGATTAAAAAAAAACAATAATTTTTTAGATTCTTTGAAAATTTCATGACAGGCTTATTTTAAAGGTAAAAGGTTTTTTTTTGGAAAAAAGCAATATATATTGATAAATTAATAAAAATCGTTGTGAATAATCAAAAATACACCCAGAAATCAGAAATAAAGATTATAAAAAAAATTTATTCTTTGAAAATTGCGTGACCGAGGCTCATTTTTTGTCTAAAAAGACGTTTTTTGGACAAAAAAGCAATATATATTGATAAATTTGTAAAAATCATCGTAAATAAGCAAAAATCCACTCAGACAGATCTATAGAAAAATCAAAAACGCAGATTATAAAAAAAAATTATCGAGATTCCTTGAAAATTGCAGGACTGTGGTTCGTTTTCTTGCCTAAGAAGGTGTTTTTTTTTGGGAAAAAAGCAATATATATCGAAAAAATAATAAAAATGATGATAAATAATCAAAAATCCACCCAGACAGATCAATAGAGAAATCAAAAATGAAGATTATAAAAAAAATTATTGAGATCCTTTGAAAATTGCGTGAGACTGAGACTCATTTTTTTGTCTAAAAAGATGTCTTTTTGGACAACAAAGCAAATTTATTGATAACAAAGCAAATTTATTGTAAAAATCATGGTAAATAATCAAAAATTCGCTCGGACAGATCGATAGAGAAATCAAGAACGAAGAAAAAAAAATTCTGAGATTGCTTGAAAATTACGTTCAAAAAATTAAATTGGGCGTCTGCTCTTTAGTGCGCTCGACTTTTTTAGTGTCAACAAATGTTATAGTACTTGATTCAAGTAGTTAAACGAGAGTCTGTTTTTGGAAGTAGCATTTTGAGCCTTATCTAGGCATTCCAGGGCACGGGGGCCGCAAAATCAACTTTAAAGACTTTTTTATTCTACTCGACCGATAGAATGAACTAGACAGACGGTTAGTCGAAAGGTCAAAATTTCGGGTCGCCCTCTTGGTCTATATGAAATCGAATGCTGGAGAATGTTGAATAATTAACTGATGCAATTTTAACGTGAGAAACCGTCTACTTAACTTTTAAGTTAGGTAAATAACCGTTTATAAACACAGTGTCAGTCACTAGTTTGTTGTCTAGACTTGTTAGGTAAAAGTAACTTTATAGTTAATAACAAATAATCTACTCGGTGTAGATGGCGATAGCGTAGTAGGTAAATAAGGTGTGCCTCGGAAAATAATAAACTAAAAAAAAAAACTTTTCAACGTAGTGGGCGCCACTCGTGAAGGCAATGGCAAACCACCGGTAGTATCATGCCTAGTAAAGCTCTCGTACTTTAGATGTCCGGAACTGGCATTAAACTGTAGGTCTCTTTTTTCTGTGGAACACTTAAAAAGGCACCAACTACAGGTAAAAGCGAGAGAGTCGCTTACGTCCATATCGGATATGGCACTTCAAGAACAATCTACTCGTAAACTTGTAAAAACTTACTTGTTACGAGTACAAGTCTATAATTGTGCCTTTGTAAAATACCAGTAACGCCTTACTTTGCCAAGCTTTTGCCAAAAACTTGTTAAAATTTACTCGTTAGTTACAAACATGTCATTTGCCCTATGTTAAATGCTTAGTAAAGAACAAGTAGTAATTTGTTGACTACACTTATTACTACAAGTATATCGCTAACTGATAACAATCAGTTGTTGTTGATAAACTTGTAGTGTCGTTAAATGGGCTCCTGACGTATTTAGATGCAATTGAAATCTACTCTACAGATGATTCTGAATTCTTTCTTTTGACACGCTTTAGTTAAGCTATTATGGCTTGGAAAAGTGACTGCTTTTAAACATAACGGTGCTGCGAACTGAAAACTCTACAAAGTTTAAAAAGTAGAGGGAAGAAATAATAATTAATGGACAGATGTATGATCGACATCATCTTTTTTATTTTGATTTTATTTCCTTCTTTCATTATAAGGGGTTAAAAAAAAAGATGAGAGAACACGTTTTGATAACACTACAACGATTTTTAAATTGGGTTTAAGCTTATGAGGTCCTATTGTAAGAAAAGATTCTTTTTGTGTGGAACTTCTCCCCTCTGGACTCAGGTAATTGGTTGAATTGGGGTGAGAGTTTTCAAAGTTTTGCTGACTAAAAATATTCTCCCACCGGTCCTAATATTTCAGTTTACTGTATTGGGAAGAATCTTAGCTTTCTCTCGTGGAAAAGAGTTTGTTTTGTAAAGAAGCTTTGCCTCTAGTTATCGATTAGCGCCCCAACCCGTTTGTCAGCAGCTTAGCTTTTAATGTTCCGTAACCCCCTGTACCTCGCTACGTCACTAAATGAAATATCAACGTCCAATATATTGATTTCAAATAATGAAATAATTATTTTAAATTCTACTTGTGTTTAGTAAAAAAAAAATAATTATAGGCGCCTAACAGCAATCTTTTATTTATTATTGAATTAGACTTAGTATTTTTGTGTTAATACTGACGTATTTGGATTTTAATTTTTCTTAGATGCTTAAAATATTTTATTATTATTATAACTACTATTTTACGGTTAATGTTCCTTAAGTCAACGTTAGAATTTGACGTGAATACTGTTAAAAATAATAAGGGAATTGTAACTTTCATTGTATATCCAGTAAGTTCATATGGATGATTTCAAGTTATTTAGACTCAAGTAGCTTTACGCTTCTGTTTCAAGAAATCCAAATAAAACAACTTGAAGATAGTTTAACGGATTTTAGTTAAGTTCAAATTATTTCATCAACTTAACAAAACGACATAACTACTTCCAGTGGGGCTGAGTAGTCACGTGATTACATTAAACAGTATTTCATTGGTGAAATTTAACCTTCACCTAAGATAGGTTTAAAAGTTTATGTTCGTTATTTTATCAAAGATATTATATATTATTAACTTTGAATTTCAAGTCACTTTAGTCTAAGACCAGTTTGAAATCGTCGATATTAATATATTTATTATCAATCCGTCCAGTTTTGCAACTGAAGCCATTGGTTAAAAATAGATGATTTAACTTTAAATTTTAGGAACTCCAGAATGATATTAGGCTCTTTAGAAATTGGAGCTAAATATTGGACAAGTAGAATTTTAAATTTGACTATTAAAAAGCATGGTTAAGTTAAAAATGTAATTGCTAGTAAATGCAACTCATGTGATATAAGTACACCATATTAGGACAGAATATTTTACCAACAAAATAGAGACATAAAGTTAACTTAAAGATAGAGAAATTGATAAAGGAATTATAATGGTCACTTTACACATACATAAATCTCATATGACAAAAATCTTTTTTCATTATTCTTGGCTGGAATTTCATCTAAAATATATATATATATATATATATATATATATATATATATATATATATATATATATATATATATATATTAGGTTTACATTTTTTTTATATATGAAAGATAACACTTTTTTTTTACACCAAGGGCCTCAATTTCTACTAATATAACAGTTATTATTGCTTGCCATATTTCTTAAAAGCATCCAATGCTCTGTAAACAAGATCATTTTCAATTAAAAAGCAATGAAAGATTAGTAGTTGAAGTAAAAAATATCATGTGAAAAATGATCTTGGTGCTATTGTAGTATCGTAATAGCTAAATAAATTAAAGAGAAATCATAAGTTTAAAAAAATACTCATATTTTAAGGCTTTAATGATTATTTATTTTTTGTAATAATTTTTAATTTATACCTTGGAATCTTTTAATACAAATTCATAGAATTTGTACATTTCTAACTTATTTTTCCTAAAATTTTTGTGTAGACTGATGTTGCGAAATCTTTAAAATTATTTCTAGGTTAATTCTTAGCTTTTTATAGTAATATTAATTGTTAAATTTTATAAAATTTTATACGTTTTGATGGTTGCTTTTTAGCATTTTTATTAGTCGGCACTAAAATATATTACGAATAAAAATATGATTATAAAGTAAGTATTTTGCGTTTTACTTCATATTTTCCATAGGTATGGTAATCGGTTTCATATGAATACACCCAAACAGATCCTATGAAGAAAAGTGACAGAACTTAATAAATTGTAATTTTTGAGTATGTGTTAAAATTTCTGTTAAAATCTATGTATTTTCAGGCGTATTAAATTGTAAAATGAAATTGTGCAATAGATTTTTCTTATTTTTAGTGTTCCGTACGGAACACTTACGTGATCATTTCGGTGTTCGTCTGGGTGTCAGACACGATTTTCTTTTTGACATAGAAAGTTGAAATTTGGCCTAAACATGAAATATGAATTGAAGGCCCAATAGGAGACGTGTAGTTTTGAAAGTTAAATTTTAACTTAGGGGATGAGCTTGTAGAGGGAAGTCAATTTTTTTTCTAAGGTTATCGAGTAGGGTGTCAAATGAAAATACGAATCCAAAAATATATATGACTAGCCCTGCCCGCGGCTCCGCTCGGGTGGACTTGATTCACTATTATCGTCACTGCTCATTTTTTATATTACCTAACGTAATAAAATATATCCTATAAACTTGCTAGAGAATATATGTATGAATTTAAAAATAAAACACGTAAATCGGATAAGTGGTTCTCGAGTCATAAGCGCTCTAACGAACAGACAGAGAGGCGTTACGTTTTATATGTATTATATAGATTATTATTATATAACCTGGTCAGAGAACACATGTATGAATTAAAAAAAAAAAACACATAAATCGAATAAGTGGTTCTCTAGTGATAAACGCACTAATGGACAGACAAACAGATAGAGAGACGTTGCATTTTATATATATTAATTCTTTGCTGCATGATATTTAATGGTTAAGGCAGCGTATTGGAAGAGAACGCGCTAGCGGCAAACTTTTTTCTGGCTTGATTCACTATTATCGTCTTTGCTTATTCCTTATGTTACCTAACGTAATCAAATATATTTTATAACCTGGCTAGAGAACATATGTATGTTTAAAAAAAAAACACGTAAATCGGATAAGTGGTTCTCGAGTCACAAGCGCACTAACGAACAGACAGAGAGGCGTTACGTTTTATATGTATTATATAGATTATTATTATATAACCTGGTCAGAGAACACATGTATGAATTAAAAAAAAAACACATAAATCGAATAAGTGGTTCTCTAGTGATAAACGCACTAATGGACAGACAAACAGATAGAGAGACGTTGCATTTTATATATATTAATTCTTTGTTGCATGATATTTAATGGTTAAGGCAGCGTATTGGAAGAGAACGCGCTAGCGGCAAACTTTTTTCTGGCTTGATTCACTATTATCGTCTTTGCTTATTCCTTATGTTACCTAACGTAATCAAATATATTTTATAACCTGGCTAGAGAACATATGTATGTTTAAAAAAAGCACGTAAATCGGATAAGTGGTTCTCGAGTGATAAGTGCACTAACGTACACATAGACAGGGAGACGTTGCATCTATAATATATATAAAATGCAACGTCTCTCTACCTGTCTGTCTCTCTGTCTGTCTGTCTGTCTGTCCGTTAGTGCGCTTATCATTGGAGAACCACTTATCCGATTTATGTACTTTTTTTTTTAAAACATACATATGTTCTCTGGCCAGGTTATAGGCTATATTTTATTACGATAGGTAGCATAAAGAATGAGTAGTGACGTAAAATAGTGAATGATGTCGGAAAAAAGTTCGCCGCTAGCGCGTTGCCTTGCAATACACCGCCTAAACCATTAAATATGGAACAATATTATGTAGCAGACAATATCTATAATCTATAATCTATAATATATATAAAATGCAATGTCTCTCTGTCTGTCTGTCTGTCCATTAGTGCGTTTATCATGCGAAAACAACTTATCCGATTTATGTGTCTTTTTTTTAAATTCATACATATATTCTTTGGCCAGGTTACATAATAATAATAATAATCTATATCTATAATATATATAAAATGCAACGACTCTCTGTCTGCATGTCTGTCCATTAGTGCGCTTATCCCTCGAGATCCACTTATCCGATTTACGTGATTTTTTAAATTCATACATATGTTCTCTGACCAGGTTATAGATATATATTTTATTACATCTATAATATATATAAAATGTAACGTATATCTGTCTGTTTGTCCGTTTGTGCGCGTATCACTGGAGAACCACTTATCCGATTTACGTGCTTTTTTTTTTAAACATGCTAAACCATTAAACATGGAACAATATCATGTAGTAAAGAATATCTGTAATATAGGGTGGGCCATTTAAAAGTTTAAATTTAAAAATGCAATAAAACAAAAACGGTTTGAAATTTTGTCAAATTTATTTTTTTGTTGTGAAGTACAATTGTTCCGGTTAGAGATGGAATATTATTTCATTCATAGGGCTGCCGCGGCTGGCCTCACAGTACCCCATTCGATCGGACCAATTTTCGAGCACTTTTTCGAGTGTATGGGGTCGTATCTCGGCAATGGCATCGCGAATGTTGGCCTTCAAATGCTCAATTGTCTCTGGTTTGTCGGCATAACACTTGTCTTTAACGGCGCCCCACAGAAAATAGTCCAACGGTGTCAAATCGCAGCTTCTTGGCGGCCAATTGATATCACCATTTCGGCTAATTAAACGGCCATCAAACGTTTGACGCAATAAATCGATTGTGGCATGAGATGTGTGGCAAGTTGCACCATCCTGTTGAAACCAAACATCGTTCACATCAATACCATGAAGAGCGGGCACAAAAAAATCGGTTATCATGGTGCGATAGGTGTCTCCATTGACCGTAATGGTTGCGCCGTCCTCATTTTCAAAGAAATATGGGCCAATGATGTTGCTGCCAATGACGTGCTGTACGAGCACGCTCACGTCTTGGCGCATCAACAATGAAACCAGTTTCACGAACTTTAGCAATAAACTTGCGTATACCGGGCACTGTTGGTCCTTCTCTGCGACCAAATTTTGTACGACATTTTCGTGCAATTTCCGACCAATTGTCTTTGTTTTGGAAATAAATTTCCAATAAATCCCAACGTTGCTCAAGCGTAAATCGATTCATTTCGTTCAGTGGAGATAATATACTGAATTTTGTGACAGAATAGAATGACATAAGTATTGCCAGATTCGAAATAACCGGTGGTTCAAATTTAAACCGATAGATGGCCCACCCTTTATATATAAAATGCAACGCCTCTCTGTCTGTCTGTCTGTTCGTAAGTGCGCTTATCACTTATCCGATTTACGTGCTTTTTTGTTAAACATACATATATTCTCTGGCCAGGTTATAGGATATATTTTATTACGTTAGGTGACATCAGGAATAAGCAGTGACGATAATAGTGAATCAAGTCGGAGAAAAGTTTGCCACTAGCGCGTTCTCTTGCAATACACTGCCTAAAGCATTAAATATGGAACAATATCATGTAGCAAAGAATATAATATATATAAAATGCAACGTCTTTCTGTCTGTCTGTCTGTCCGTTAGTGCGCTTATCACTTGAGAACCACTTATCCGATTTACGTGTTTTTATAAATTTAAACATATGTTCTATATAATTCGATATAAGCCTAGATAAAGGAGAAATAATGAGAGATAAGTCGCGATAAGGCTCGATAATGGGAGATAAGGTGAGATAATGGGAGATAAATATAAATAATGGGAGATAAGGAGAAATAATGGAAGATAAGCAAAGATAAGTCTAGATAATGGGCGTTATGGTGAGATATGGGAGATGAGGAGAAATAATGGGAGATAAGGAGAAATAATGGGAGATAAGGAGAAATATTGAGAGATAAGTCGAGATAAACCTAGATAATGGGAGATAAGGTGAGATAATGGGAGATAAGGAGAAATAATGGGAGATAAGGAGAAATAATGGGAGATAAGGAGAAATATTGAGAGATAAGGGGAAATAATGGGAGATATTTTAAGAAATAAGCAGTGACGATAGTGGTGAATCAAGTCCACGCGAGCGGAGCCGCGGGCCCGGCTAGTTTTATATATATTATAGACAACCTGTCCACACGTGTGAATTAAAAAAAACACACGTAAATCGGATAAGTGGTTCTCGAGTCATAAGCGCACTAGCGAACAGACAGACGGACAGAGACGTTACGTTTTATATATATTATATAGATTATTATTATTATATAACTTAGCAAGAGACCATATTATGTATGAATTGAAAAAAAAAAACAAGTAACTCGGATAAGTGGTTCACGAGTGATAAGGGCACTAACGGACAGATTGACAGAAGGAGGGAAGTTGCATTTTATATATATTATATTCTTTGCTACATGATATTGTTCCATATTTAATGGTTAAGGCAGTGTATTGCAAGAGAACGCGCTAGCGGCAAAGTTTTTTCCGACTATTTCACTATTACCGTCACTGCTTATTCCTTATGTTATCTAAGGTAATAAAATATATCCCATAACCTGGCCAGAGAACATACTATATGTATGTTTAAAAAAAAAAGCCACGTAAATCGGATAAGTGGTTTTCGAGTCATAAGCGCACTAACGGGCAGACAGACAAACAGAGAGACGTTGCTTTTATATGGTATATATTATAGATATAGATAATATTAATACTCGCGCAAACTTTTTTTCGTATTACTTTTAAAAAAAGAGCCTAAAATGGCTTCCCCCATCTTAAAAAGTACTGATCAAAACAATTTTGAAAAAATTCTGGAATATTTTTCATAAAGTACAGATTGAGCGAAAATTATCACGAGTGCATTACGTCCCATAATTTCTTGACAATATGGTGAAGATTTTTTCGTTTTTTTTTTTATGGGGCAGCGAAATCCCTAAGGCGCTACAGGAGCGACGCGTGTGTGTAAAAAGCGATTCACGTTGGTCTTGAATCACTGTAAATTCTACGCGGTCAGAAATACAATCCTGGGTAAATTATTCCAAGAGGATAAGGTTCTCCATATAAAAAAATTCTTGAAAAGGGTTGTACGAGAATTAACAAGCTGAATCTCAGACAGATGCGAAGTATCAGCGCGACGTTTATTTCTAACATGCACCGCTCTGGGAGGAATTAAGCAGGCCATATCAATCGAGCACTTTCGTTGAAAATACTTATAGAACACACTCAACTCGCCAACCGTTCGTTCCAATAAATCAAGAGTGCTGGCCAGTTCCGGGTCTCCATTCAGGTGAGCAGCCTTCTGAACAGAATGCAATAAATGCAGCGTATGTTTGGGAGGCTAACCCATATTTTAAAAGATGCTGATTGATAGCTTTTTAGATGACTTTCGATATTATTGAAAGCAGTACGACTGGCCGGTAGTTGTTTGGCAAGGTCTTCTTGCCTTTTTTTGGGTATTGGTTGAACTGTGGCGCATTTGAGCAGGAAGGATATATTCCCTTTCTGTAGGATAGGTTAAAAAGTCTGCAGAAAACCAGTGTTAGTTATCTCAAGTAATTTTTGAGTATTATGGCAGGTATTCCGTCAGCGCCAGAAGCTTTTTTGGTGTCTAGCTTAAAATACGTTTTATGATACTCTCTCTGAAGACAATATCGGGCATACTTGACTGCACTATGGGAATAGTAGGTGGTGTTTTTCCTTAGAAATCGACGGTAGAATGTGAAACAAAGAGTTCAGCCAACAAGTTACTTTTTCTCAACAGGTGTTGTTGCAATGGAATTATCTGACCGTGTGAGCGGTGGTATAGTGGATTTGGTGAAATTTTGACTAATTGCCTTAGCGGCTGACCAAAAGGACCTGGAATTATTGAGGCAAGCGAGAAGTTTGTTTCTAATTCGTTGATTGTGTGGCTCCCTGGTTTCGTCGATAATTTATTTGCATTTATGCCGGGTATGAACAAAGATTTTACGATTTATGACGTTAGAATTTTCACGCCATTGTCGGTAGGGAAGATATTTAGAAGCAGCTTGTTTGTATTTTCGATCAAACAAAGGCTTGTCGTGGAAAGATCTGAAATTAACCGCTCGTTGGAAAATATCAATAATACTTACTTTTCAGTACCTTACTGCCTTTGGCCAATCACAGATAACATAAATTTGCATGATGACTAACGGATAGGTATCAACTACCGAGACGAAATAATTTTATTTTATTTGTTTATAATTAAACAAATATTTACCTAGTAAATATTTGTTTTAAACTTTTTCTACTAGATTCTAGATTTACCTAGATTCACTTATTGGCTATTAGGTGTCTTAGAAGCTCTAACTATTATACATTATTGATTGAAAATGTGAAAATACATATTAGATCTTAAGATATATACACGTCAGGGACCTAATTAACTAGCCTAGGTAAGGCTTTTGTAATATTTTAATAGCAATCACCGTACAGTTTGCCACTAATTGCGCAAGCCTGACCTACGCTTGGACGGTTTTTTTTATTTTTCGTTAAGTTTATGTCGGTTTTCTTGAAAGAGACTTTGTATTACTGAAAACTTTTCCTCCTGACCGCTCAGATATATGTTGTATTTACTGATTATATACACCGTCGAAACATTTGAAATCACTATGGAATTGTTAAATTACTGGTGTCTATTCTAAGGACATTAAATCAGTCACTTAACATTTAGGAAACGTAGATGACATAAATCATTTTTTTGTTAACTCTGTTACAGCCATAACTCCAAATCCAAATACTTTACATTATTATTTATGCGACAAAAATACGGTCTCGGATCGTTTTAATTTATACTTACTACTAGTGATGAACTCGTGTGGGGTTGCTACTCAGATATGAGTGGTATTAAGGAAATCAAATACTTGAAGCGGGCCAAAACTAGCAATAGGGCGGCACTCTCTTTTCCTCAGGGTGAGAAATCGCCCTTAAAGGCGGATGAACTATATAAGTCGTCAACGGCATGGGAATGCAAAAGGAAATTGCAAACCACTGCACTAATAATTCAAATTGAATATACCTAGTTGAAATCATGATGGCAAAGTTCAAAGCGAAAAATTCCGGAGTCTCTAGTCCCGGAATCGGATCTCCGGGGGGAACAGTTTTGAACGTTGCTAAATCAGAAAAGAAAACAATGAAAAACATCAAAATATGCACCTGGAACGTAAAAACTCTTTACCAGGCAGGAAAAGGTCATAATGCGATCCTAGAAATGAGAAGACTTGGCATTTCCATTATGGGAATAAGCGAAGTAAGAGGATCAGGTTCAGGTCACTATAGCATGGAAAATTACAAAATATACTATTCAGGATCGGCCGAAAATAAACATGAGTCTGGAGTGGGAGTTATAGTTGACGAAGATGAAGAGGTTGGACAATTTTACCAGCAAATAACAGAAGTGATAAAAACAACACCAAAATGAGACTTGACAATCATAACGGTAGACTTCAACTCCAAGATTAGAAGAGGTAGGTCAGGAACTTCCGTAGGACCATGTGGTCTAGGAGAAAGAAACAACAGAGGCGAACGACTAAACATTTTCAGGGAAGAAATAGGTTATGTTATCACACCTTCTCCAACCTACCACTACGAAGATTATACACGTGGAAGTGGACTCATCAAACCATATCACAAAAAATCAAATAGACTATATTCTAGTGAATAAACGTTTTAGAAATAATGCAGTATCTGTCAAAACATACCTTAGGGCACCAGGAGCGGCATGTGTGCGGAAAAAGCGATTCACGTTGTTCTTGAATCGCTGTAAATTGTACTCAGAGGGAAACACAGCGCTGGGCAAATAATTCCAAAGGGATGATGTTCTCCATATAAAAGACTGCTTGAAAAGCTTGTACGTGGAGTAACAAGCTGAACCTCATACGGATGTGAAGCACCAGCGCGATGCGTATTTCTAACATGCACCGCTTTGGGAGGAACTAAGCGGGCTACATCCTTCGAACACTTTCCATAAAAATACTTGTAGAACAGACTCAAGTCGCCAACCGTTCTTCGATGTTCCAGTGAATCAAGGCCGCCGGTCAGTTCCGGGTCTCCAATCAGACGAACAGCTCTTCTCTGAACAGAATCCAACAAATGCAGTGTATGTTTGGGAGCGGAGCCCCAAATATGGGAGCAGTATTCCATAGTTAGTTGAATTTGAGCTTTGTAAAGAATTAACAGTTGTTGTGGAGTGTAAAGCTTTCTGGTTCAAAACAATATTCCCAACTTTTGAGAAGCTCTCCTTGCTATGCCTGCAACATGTTCATGCCAGGACATATTTGCTCCCAAATTAGCGTCCAACAAATTGAGCGACGATGCTAGGGGAATGGAGTGCCCCGACATAACTATGTCTTGAAAAAGTTAAAAAGAAAATACAAAAATATATACGATATGCGGCAACTTAAAGACGAAAATGAAACAAACGTTAAAAAAGGTCTTAATAAAGAACTCCGAGACACAGATCTAAACGAAGACATAGAATCTGAAATAGAAAAGTTAAATGAAATAACAAGGTGGCTAAAGAATAAGTATCTAACTGTGGAACAAACACATAAAAGAAGGAATAGATGACAGATAACATTTTAAGATTAATGGAGGAAAGACGGTTACACAACAACAGATAACAAGAGAGAATATAGCAGACTACACGCACAAATACAGAAAGAAATTCTAGTAGATAAAGATAAGTGGAATGGTGAAAGATGTAAAGAGATAGAGGAGTTGCAGGGAAAGTATGATAGCTTTAATATATATTGAAAAATCAAAGAGTTAACTGGTGAACGGAGAACGAAATCAAAGGGACGTTTAATAGATCATCAAGGAAACGTTGTTATCGATAAAGAAGAGAAACTGAGGATATGGCAAGACTATATTACAGAGTTATTTTCTGAAGCAAGACCAGATCAGCCACAATGCCTAATAGACTTGTTTGGGCCCTGTATTACCACCGATGAAGTGCGCATTGCAATAAATCAACTAAAAAATAGAAAAGCCACCGGTCCAGATGAATTCCATGAGAGTTTCTTAAGCTCTTAGATGAGGATGGGATTAAGTAGCTTACGGTGATCTACAATAAAATCTATGATTTAGGCAGAATCCCAGAAAGCTCGTTAAAGTTTATAACGACCCCAAAAAATGCAGGCATTAAAAAATGCGGAGAATATCGAACAATTAGCCTCATAAGCCATCTTTTAAAAATATTTCGGAAAATCATTCACGGAAGAATATACAAGTTGTGTTAAGAAAACATGTCAGCTACACAATTTGGTTTTCGTGATGCCATGGGAACCAGAGGGGCCTTGTTTTGATTCAGCGATGTAGAGACGTCAATTGTGACGTATGTTTGTACCTGATCGACTACCAAAAGATTTTAATAGAGTCCAACATCATAAACGGGTCGAAATTCTGAAAGACCTAGAGCTAGATGGAAAGGATATGCGGACTCTGGAACCAGATGGCATTTATTAAAGCAGAAGGGAAGCGCTCAGAAGCAATATCGATTGAGTGTGAAGTAAGGCATTGTTGTGTTTTGTCTTCACTATGGTTTAATATATACTCTGAGCAATTCTTCAAGGTACTGGAAGAGGCTGACGAAGACATACTGCTTAATGGGAAGCGAATAAATAACATTCGTTATGCTGACGATATGGCGGTTATGGCTGATAACTTAAAGATTCCACAACATCTTATGACAAAAATAAACGAAGTCAGTAATCGATACGGAACTTAATATCAGCAAAACGAAGTACATAGCAATCAGCAAGTCTCCGGTTCCTGCTACCTTGTTGATGGTTAACAATCAACAAATACAGAGAACTTTACAATATTCATATCTAGGTATCATGATAAACGAACAATGGGATCATTCGCAGGAAATTCGTTGCCGTATCGAGAAAGCTAGAGCAGTATTCCTCAAAATGATATTAATTTTCAAAAGCTCAGCAATAAAATTGAGCACGAAACTCCTAAGATGTTATGTCATCAATGTCCTTCTGTATGGTGTAGTATCTTGGACGCTGACTGAAGCCACTTCTGAGAAACTTGAGGCATTTGAATTATGGCTATATCGTCGAATCTTGAAAATTTCTTATACTGACCATATTACCAACGAGGATGTCTTACGTCGCATGAACAAGAAACTGGAAATTATGGAAACTGTTAAAGTAGAAAAATTGGAGTATTTTGGATACAAAAGGGGAAATCCTCACAGATATGGATTACTACAGCAAATACTCCAAGGAAAGGTATTTGCAAAAAGGGGACCAGGACGCAGACGTATTTCCTGGCTAACCAATCTGCGAAATTGGTTCTCAATAAATACTACCGGTCTTTTCAGAGCTGCAGCGAATAAAGTGATAATAACCAGAATGATTGCCAACTTTCGAACCGAATAGTCCCTTTGAAAAGAAGACTAGTGACGAAATCTACTCGTTTTTTTTTTCTCTTAAATCAAAGGCTATTGGTACGGATGGGACTGGTCTCTATATACTGTAAGTATGTAGCCCATATATCCTACCTTTTATTTTACATCTAGTGAACTCATTTATTGAAAATTCCACATTTCCTAAAATATGAAAACGCTCCGTCTCATTTCCAATACCAAAAGTTCCAGTCCCTGCTATGCTATGGCACCTCCGTCCTATAAGCATTTTGCCCATTGTGTCGAGGGTCTTGGAACGGGTTTTGGAGAGACAGATTCGGGAATATTGTCAGCTCTATGACTTACTGCCGTCACTCCAGTCTGGCTTTCGTAAAAATTACAGTTGTGCTCCTTTCTCCTTTAGAAGGTAGAGATGATATATTGGGGGCAACGGACTCAAGTGAGCTTACAGCTTTGATCATTTTCGATTATTGTGTTTTTTAGTTTATTATTGTATTTGCTAATTGTATACATGGATGTGTAGCCATATGATAAATATATAATAATATCCTAAGGCTTTTGGCAGGCGGAACCATCAATTGTTCTTAGCTATTCTTTAATTTCTTGGCTTGGAGATAAAGGTCCGCTAGTTTCTGGAAATCTATCTGTCTGAAAGAATTTAATCCGTTAAGATTAAAAATACCCTGTCAAGCCCACTGGACGTCACATATGGCGTGCCTCAAGGATCCATTTTTGGTCCTCTTTTTTTTACTCTATATACTTCACATTTGGTCAACAGTTTTAAACACATTAATTTGCATACGCATATGACACTCAGTTATATCAGGTTAGTCAATAAATTTTGTAAGCGACACCTATGGAACATCACTTGAATCAAATATTGAACACCATTTGGAAGCGTCATTCGTCATATGAACACACCCTAAATTTCAAGTCGATCTGCCAAGTCATTCGTTATTTATCAGCTGGTTAAAGTAGACGTGTTTGGGTATTTTTAAAAAATGGAAAAAATCGAATATCGTGCTATGATAAAATTCCTTGTGTTAAGGGAGTCTGCTCCTTTATTTCCAACTGTTCATAGATGGAGTCTGGGGTTTAAACATGGTCATACAAGCGTCAATGATGATCCACGTTCAGGACGTCCAAAAACTGAAACAACTGTTTGGCAAGTACAAGATATGGTAATGGAAAATCGGCGATTAACCGTGAATGATGTAGCTGAGGGTATAGGCATCTCACATGGATCAATACCTGAGATCTTAACTAATGTTTTGGGTATGAGAAAGCTATTTACAAGATGGATGCCGCATTTGCTAATATCGAAACGAACACGCAGTCGAGAAAAACTTTATAAACAACATTTGGCTGGTTTCACAAAGAACATAACTGATTTTGTGCGTTGATTTGTAACTATGGATGAGACTTGGGTTTACCAGTATGATCCTGAACTGCGACAGCAAACCGCACAGTGGACTGAGCCCGGTTGTTCGGCTCCAAAGCAGCCAAAGTGGTCAAAGTCGTCCAAAAAATTTATGGTATCAGTTTTTCAGGATACAAAAGGAATTTTGTCAAACCTCTAAAACAATCCCAGAAAAGTATTACTGCAACCTTTTGAACTACCTGGTTGAGAAAATTCGCGAGAAAAGGCCCAATTTGGAGAAGAAAAAAATCATCTTTCATCATGACAATGCACCTGCTCACAGAGGTGCTTTGGCAATGGCAAAACTGGTCGGATTAAAGTACGAATTGTTGGAACATCCACCCTATTTGTCAGATCTGGCTCCGCCTTATTTCCATCTGTTCCCAACCTCACAAGATTTCTGTGTAGGAAGCGATTTTCAACAGATAATGAGGTGATAGCATCAATAGATTGGCATTTTAAAGGTCTTCCTGAAAACCACTTCAGAGATGGGGTAAAAAATTTGGAAAATCGCTGAAAAAATGTATTGAGCTTAAGGGAGATTTTACTGAAGAATAAATGTATTTCGACCCATTAATTCAGCTTGTTTCATTTCCGCTTTCAAAACTTATTGAATGACTATATTGACGATTAAATGAATTATGGCTTACAAAGCTGAATAAACGTCGAAACCACTGATTTGATGATTTTCTTTATTTTCACCTCTCAAAACATTCACATAAATAAATTTTCGCTCTCGCTTTATGGTAATGAAAACGAGATAACTAAATTTCTCTTACACTAGTAGAGCTGTTTAAATTGAATTTGCAATATAAAATTTTAATGAAACATTATTATTATTATTTAATATAATAAATAAAAAAAATTCGGATGGTTGTAGCTTCTACTTGATGGAAATTCATTATAAATATATAATAAAAGACTGTTTTCAGTCAGTTTCCACTAGTTTATTTATAATTGCGATGACGCGTTTCGCTGCCGATGCAGCTTCTTCAGATCTACATTTTACACTGTCAAGTTAAGTTTAATGTTTACAATTTTATATTATTTCTTAATTATAATATTATACCTAATTAAATTATATTGATAGTATTGGAAAACCAACACGGACATGGATTTAGGAGAATAAATTCATTAATGGTGAATTGTTTAAATCTACCTGGTCGTTGAGTAAAGTACCTGTAGTCCTTAATCGATTTATTTGCATTCTCTCTAAAAGGTTTAGTTTTAAACATTTTTGTTGGGTATGTAAAATTTTGAAATTCAACATATGCTAATCATCTTTTAACAGAGAATGGCACATTTATTAAGTCGAAATTTCTAATAAGAGACCACGAAACTAGGATGGCTATCTCTCTATCTTGCTGGTGAAAGCCTATAGTATAAAAGCATGCTTGCCCTCCATCGGGAGTTTAAAGAGACAGACCGACAGAAGCTGACAATTACTGACATTTTTGCCATTTGTTGAAGATATTTTCAAGGTAATGAAAAGGAGATAACTAAATTTCTTTCTTGCTTAATTCGTATTTGCAATATAAAATTTTAATAAAGCCACAACGACTAATTTAATATAGAAAGAAATTGATGGATCAAAAAGGATCAGAAATGTTCTCAGATTAAACATGTAATATCCATGGCACCATGATGATGATAGAAGATAGAATGCTTCGTATACACACAACATGTTACAAAATAGGTTTTTACGGATGGTGGAATGCAATACATTAAAATTCCGGATTTAAAGCTAACTGGTTAGCTTCGAGCGGCAGCAGCAAGATCACAATATTAAGTAGCAGCAGCAGCAAGAGCACTTGAAAATGCCAAATGAGATTCTGGCGAAACGTCTGTATATAAAGGGTGTTTTTTATAGAGGTCCAGAACTTTGAAATGGAATAAAACAAAGATGAATTTTTTAAATTGACATGAAATTTACTTTATTCGAAAGATAATCTTCTGGCATTATAATTTAAATATCACTTCTGGCATATGACCGCCATGGCTGGCTCGGACCTAGTCCAATCTGGAGGTCCAATTTTCGATGACTTTTTCCAACATTTGTGGCCGCATATCGGCAATAACGCGGCGAATGTTGTCCTCCAAGTGGTCAATCGTTTCGGGCTTATCGGCGTAGACTAGCGACTTCACATATCCCGACAGAAAATAGTCTAGCGGCGTTAAATCGCACGATCTTGGAGGCCAATTCACGGGTCCGAAACGTGAAACTATGCGGTTACCAAACGTTTCCTTCAATAAATCAATTGTGGCACGAGCTGTGTGACATGTTGCGCCGTCTTGTTGAAACCACAGCTCCTGCACATCATGGTTGTTCAATTGATGAACGAAAAAGTCAGTAATCATGGCTCTATAGCGGTCACCATTGACTGTAACGTTCTGACCAGCATCGTTTTTAAAGAAGTACGGACCAATGATTCCACCAGCCCATAAAGCACACCAAACAGTCAGTTTTTCTGGATGTAACGGTGTCTCAATATACACTTGAGGATTATTATCACTCCAAATACGGCAGTTTTGTTTATTGGCGTATCCATTCAAACAAAAGTGAGCTTCATCGCTAAGCAAAATTCGCTTATGAAAATCGGGATCAACGGCAATCTTGTTTTGGGCCCATTCGCCGAATCTATGCCTTGCTAGGTGATCGTGTGGCTTTAATTGTTGCACGAGTTGGATTTTGTAAGCACGCAAACCAAGATATTTCCGCAAAATCTTCCATAAAGTGGATGGACACATATCCAATTCCTGTGCACGATGGCGGATAGACTGATTCGGGTCTTCCTCTACGCTACGCTCTACAGCAGCAATGACTTCTTCTGTACGCGCTGTACGACGTCTCTGTGGATGCGTATTATCATTTAGAGAAGACGTGGTGCGAAAACGTTCCATAGTTAATTGAATTAATTGCTCTGATGGACGATTATGTTGACCGTAAAATGGACGTAGTGCGCGATACGTATTTCGAACAGAACCATGATTTTCAAAATAAATTTGCACAATTTGGAAGCGTTGTTCAGGCGTCAGTCTTTTCATGTTGAAATGCCAAACCAAACTAAACATAAATCACTTGACAGTTGACAAAATGGCCGCCAGTTCAAAAAGTGTTGCCAACTTAAAGTTTTATACCTCTATAAAAAAACACCCGTACGAGGCTGGTTTGAAAAGTCCGTGCAAAGTCCGAGAGATGGCACCACCGGTGCGTATCGAGGTCATGTTTAGTTAGTAGCATCTCTTGAATGAACGCACATCAAGTTTCAGCCATATTGGTCTATTTCTTTGTGTTTGGCATTCGTGTGAATCAAGGAAGTCGAGTGATTTTCAAGAAATGGACGAAAAAAAATTTCGTGTGGTGATTAAACATTACTTTATGAAAGGCAAAACGCCTCAGGAGACTAAAGAGAAGCTTGATAAACATTATGGTGACTCTGCACCTTCGATTAGAACAGTTTATAAGTGGTTTCAAAATTTTCGGACTGGCCATATGGGCACAAGTGACGCTGAACGTTCTGGACGGCCTGTGGAGGTTACGACTCCAGAAATCATTGATCAAATCCATGATATGGTGATGGATGACAGAAGAGTTAAGGTGCGTGAGATTGCTAGTGCTGTGGGCATCTCGACTGAACGGGTACATAATATTTTGCATAAACATTTGGACATGAGAAAGCTATCCGCAAGATGGGTGCCGCGATTGCTCACGCTTGACCAAAAACGGAATCGTGTGAAGTGTTGCAAGGATGGTTTGCAGCTGTTCCAGAAGAATCCGGAGGACCTTAAGCGTCGTTTCGTCACTGTGGATGAAACATGGATACATTACTATACTCCTGAGATCAAACAACAATCTAAACAATGGGTTACCAAGGGGGAATCTACACCAAAAAAGGCGAAGACCGTTCCTTCGGCCGGAAAGGTTATGGCGACTGTCTTTTGGGATTCGCAAGGCATAATCCTCATCGACTATCTGGAAAAGGGTAAAACTATTACAGGTGAATATTATTCATCGTTATTGGACCGTTTGAAAACCGAGCTGCAAGAAAAACGCCCGCGATTGGCCCACAAGAAAGTCCTTTCCCATCACGACAACGCACCAGCACACACCTCAGCAGTTGTGGTCGCAAAATTAATGGAAATAGGATTCCAACTCGTTTCATATCCCCCCTATTCTCCAGACTTGGCTCCTTCAGACTACTATTTGTTCCCCAATTTGAAGAAATGGCTGGCGGGACAAAGATTTTATTCAAACGAGGAGGTGATTGCAGACACTAATGGATATTTTGCAGACTTGGACAAATCCTATTATTCGGAAGGGATCAACAAACTAGAACATCGTTGGACGAAGTGTATAAGCCTAAAAGGAGACTATGTCGAAAAATAAAAAAGGTTTACCCCACATAAGTAGTTTTTATTTTTGCACGGACTTTTTAAACCAGCCTCGTATATATATATATATGTTATATATATATATATATATATATATATATATATATATATATATATATATATATATATATATATATATATATATATATATATATATATATATATATATATATATATATATATATATATATATATATATATATATATATATATATATATATATATATATATATATATATATATATATATATATATATATATATATATAGATATATATATATATATATATATATATATATATATATATATATATATATATATATATACACATATATATATTTATATATATAACATATATATATATATATATATATATATATATATATATATATATATACATATATATATTTATATATATATATATATATATATATATATATATATATATATATATATATATATATATATATATAACGAGGACATCTTGAAAATCGCAGAATTAAAATCATACATGAGATATGCAACCAAGTTTGGAAGACAGGGAAATGGATTACTGACTGGAAAGAATCCTTACTGCTCCTCTTACAAAAAAAAAAGCTCCAATAAAAAGTGTGGCAATTATTGCATAGTTTCTCTTATCTTCCATGCAAGCAGATTTTCTTGCACGTAATAAACAAGAGATTAAGATTGTATCTCCCATGGCAGATACCAAGCGCGAAAGCTGGATTCAAAAAATGACCATTTTTTGCCCCTAAAAGAGCCGATTTCAAAGAAAAAGAAACAAAATTTGAGCTGTTACCATTTACGCATATTTTTGGAGTCAAGAAAAAAGGACCCCTGGGGCCCCCGGGCCGACATCAACTTCTGCCAATCATTGAGCGCAAGTCCTACTGAATTGGCTGATGATTTTATACCACGTCTACGGTGCTAACGTTCACGCTAAAAATATCATATTCAAATTGGGCCTTACTGGATAATGGGCCAGTAGCGACAGCTTAAAATATTTAAACTATTCACCATTATTGAATTTATTCTTCTAATTCCATGTCTGTGTGGGTTTCCCAATACTATCAATGTAATTTAATTAGGTGTAATATTATAATTAAGAAATTACATAAAATTGTAAGCATTAAACCTAACTCGACAGTGTAAAATGTAGATCTGAAGAAGCTGCATCGACAGCGAAACGCGTCATCGCAATTATAAATAAAGTAGTGGAAATTAACTAAACAGTCTTTTATTATATATTAATAAATAAAAAGTCACAAAAATTATAAATTTGTTTATTTAACTAGAAAAATACTACAATATATTTTTTACATCACTATTTTTACACTGTAAATCTAAAAACCCATCCATAGACAAAACAATTAAAAGTTGCCATCTTTTAAAGTCAAAATTTCTAATAAGAAACTACTAAACTAGGATGGCTATCTCTCTATCTTTCTGGTGAAAGCCTATAATTTAAAAGCATGCTTGCCCGTCGTCGGGGGCTTTAAAGCGACAGACCGACAGAAGCTGACAATTACTGCCAGGCAGCGCGATCCTCAAGGTTCCACCCAACTATGATGGCTATGTCGTTGTAGTTTTTCTCGATATACAAAGTTTACTTTCATTGTGAAATATTAGCGATTTAATGTATTACAGCTTTTAACACTGAACAAACATCATCTGAAACCAATGATTTGATTATTTTCTTTACTTCCATGCCTCAAAACTTCACAATACATACATTTTTGCCATCTATTGAAGATATTTTCAAAGTAATGAAAAGAGGATAACTAAATTTCCTTTCCAATAGGAGAGCTGCTTAATTCGTACTTGCAATATAAAATTTATTTTAATAAAGCAACAACGATTAATTTAATTTAGGAAGAAATTGATGGATCAAAAAAGATCAGAAATGTTCTCAGATCAAACATGTAATATCCATAGCACCATGATGATGATAGAAGATGGAATGCTTCGTATACATATATATATATATATATATATATATATATATATATATATATATATATATATATATATATATATATATATATATTTGGTTTGGAAGCCAGGGAAATGGATTACTAACTGGAAAAAATCCTTACTGCTCCCCTTACATAAAAAAGCTCCAACAAAAAGTGTGGCAATTATTGCATAGTTTCTCTTATCTTCTATGCAAGCAGATTTTCCTGCACGTAATAAACAAGAGATTAAAATTGTATATCCAGTGGCAGATATCCAGTGCAAAAGCTGGATTCAAAAAATGACCATTGTTTGCCCCTAAAAGAGCCGATTTCAGAGAAAAAGAAACAAAATTTGAGCTGTTACCATTCAAGCACATTTTTGGAGTCAAGAAAAAAAGGACCCCTCGGCCCCCCGGGCCGACATGAACTCCTGCCAATCATAGAGCGCAAATCCTACTGAATTGGTTGATGATCTTGTACCACGCCTACGGTGCTAACGTTCACGCCAAAAATATCATATTCAAATTGGGCCTTACTGGATAATGGACCAGTAGCGACAGCTTAAAATATCTCAAAGGTGAATAGTTTCTGTGCCTGTGCGATAACTTGAACTTACCTATCAAAGGGGCAAGTTGCTACTGCCCACGCCACTTTTTTTCCCGAAGCTTTTGGTCCAGGGCCGATCAGGTGAAATCAGTTAGAGTAACCGATGCTCTCAAGCAAACAGAGAACAGAGACATATAGCGAGGATTGATTGCTAGTTCGACAGAAAACTTTCAAGATGGACACGACCTTGAGCAATGAAGCATATGACTAAGAAGAATCAAGAAAACAATTATTTATGCTGCATTGATCGATATCCAGTAAATAATATTTGTTTACCGTGGCGACCCATCTATAATAATTACGTTCAAACTATGAAAATATAGACCTATTATCCGCGCAGTGTAGTGATTAAAGGGGTCATTTGGCATCAAGATAACATTCTCGTTTATGAAGCTTGATTCTAGCAAGGTGTAAACGAGGAAAAAAATGAAAAAAAAAACACAATAGGGATGAAGAATGACTGGAAGATGTTATTTTCATTAGTCCGGCTGGATGGTTCACATGTAATTTTTATCATTATAATTAGGGAAATGTTTGTCTGTAGTATATGAAATCATTGATCTCAAAACAGTTATGTTAGATGGAGAAAGGAAATTTCGCTATATATCCACCTCACTCCCGTGTTCATTGCTTAAAAGAGTGGGACTCTATATTACAGAATCCGGCAGGAGACTTCATATTGCTTGGTCTATTTTTGGTATTAGTTTAAAAGTTGAATTGTAGGTTGTGTATAAAATTATATTAATGAACCTAGTTGAATAATTTTAACATATTCATAAAATACATAGCACCTGATGATCCCTTTTTGGAAGAACTAATACAATAAATATATACGTTGAAGGAAATGTATTCTAATGGTGAATTAATTGTTAATATCTAGGTAGTAAAGATAATTTGAGACACTGTAGCAATATATTAATATTTAAATTAATAATTTAAGACCTCTTTTTATCAATCTTCATTAAGATGCTATAAGTATTATACATTATTAACTAAGAAAAAACGTGAAAGTAAATATTAGATTTTAAGATGTCAGGGACCTAATTAACTTCGCCTAGGTAAGGATATTATTTTATTTTAAAAGCAATTACGGCACGGAACACTAATTGCGCTTAACGGTTTTTTTTTTAAATATTGGGTACACAACATGTTATTCGATCTTGCACGACATACTATATATCATTAAGATCTAATTTTAGAATTATCTAACCACAACCTCTTCATATATAAAACTGGTATAATACCCAAGGATTGGCTTCAGTCCACTTCTGTAGCAATCCCGAAAAAAGCAAACGCTAAAGAATGTAGTGACCATCGGACTATATCTCTTATGAGTCATACCTTAAAGCTTTTTCTAAAGATAATACACAATTGGATCTACAAAAAGCTTGAAATGGATATTAGTGAGACCCAAATGGGATTCAGAAAAGGAATGGGCATACGCGAGGCCCTGTTTGCGATAAACGTGTTGTCACAGAGATGCATGGCCATGAATCAGGAGCTGTACGTTTGCTTTATAGACTTTGAAAAGGCATTCGATAAATTTCGACATGATCAATTAAAGAGAATCCTCAAAGATAAAAATATCGATGATCTATATATCCGCATCATATGCAATCTATATTGGAACCAGACAACGAGAGTAAAAGTGGAGAACATGATTACGGAGAAGATAGAGATCCGCCGGGGAGTACGTCAGGGCTGCATACAGTCACCCCTTTTGTTTAATATCTATAGCGAGAGTGTATGTCAGGAAGCTCTGTCTGTTCTGCTAGCAGAAAGTTTAGAAGACCTACAACATCTTGTTGAGCGATTAAATAACAGCTGCAATAAATTTGGTCTAAAGATAAATCTAAAGAAAACAAAATTTATGGTGATGGCAAAATCTCAAAATAACCAGGATCGTCTTCTGGTTAATAACATACGTGTTGAGAAAGTCAGTTGCTACAAATACTTGGGAACATGGCTGAACGAGAACACAGATCAGACAAAAGAGATTAAAACCCGAATAGAGATATCAAGATCAAGCTTTAATAGAATGAGAAAACTCTTTTGCAATCGAGATCTAAGCCTGGTACTGCGGTTACGAATGTTGTGTTGTTATGTCTTCTCAACACTTCTTTATGGAGTGGAAGCATGGACTTTGAGGCAGAACAATACTAAAAGTATTGAAGCTTTTGAGATGTGGTGTTATCGGCGCATTCTGAAACTGTCATGGATTGATAGGCTAACCAATAACGAGATTCTCCAAAGACTAAACAAAGCCCCAGAACTAATGAACACTATTAAAAAAAGGAAGCTGGAATATTTGGGACATGTATTGAGGGGAGAAAGGTATTCACTGTTGAGGAATATTATGCAAGGCAAAATTAAAGGGAAGAGAAATGTTGGACGAAGAAGAATATCGTGGTTCCGTAACTTGCCCGACTGGTTTGGCTGCAGCTCAATTGAACTGTTTAGAAGAGCAGCAAATAAAGTGAGAGTAGCTGTGATGATATCTAATCTCCGATAGGAGTGGCACTCGAAGAAGAAGAAAAACCTCTTCAACATATATAATTATTATACAAATTCTTCAATTTTCTCTAAAAAATGGTAGGTAGGCAATAGAATTATACAGAGCGAGTTTTTATACTATATGTATATATATATACTTATACTAAGTAACCATTAACCTTACCCACTACTTGCTACTTCCTATAAGAAAGTAAAAAATATCACTTTCGTTTAACATTAACATTATAAATACAAACCCTAAATTTCGTACCACATAGAAAAAACGTAAAGTCCAAAGTGGTATATTTTGCTGTTTTTTCGCAATTTACCAGTTATAAAAAAATCTTTCTAAGACTGTCGTGAGACATTAATAAGAAAACACTCTCTTGATAGAGGTTTTAAACAAGGCAATCTTATTTAAATCTACCTTTTAAATTATCCAATATATTACTCGTCACAATTACTATAACTTAGCACAAATATATTTTTTTTTCACGTTCATGGATTTTATCCTGCGGACTTCATAAAATCTTTTTGAAGTTATCTGAAGACTTATAAACTAATGTGGTGCCTACTTTATTACAATTAATTCCATGACAAAATTTCTAAACGTGAAAAAAACAGGCACAAGTGATCCATGATTATTCACCTACGCACATAGGGGTACTTCAGCGTTTCAAGCGGCCGTAAATCAATTTCTTTTCCAGGTAGAAAAAAAATTTGTTACCTAACATTGTTGAATAGAAGAACAATAGGCGACCCCTCCTGTTACCCATTTGACAGCGCGCGCGCCGGAGTCTCAGTCGGAATTTGATCGTCGCTCTGAGTGTTCGTTTCTTTTCTCGGCATTCGTTACAAAACATTTATTTAAAAAAGTAATTTTTCTTTTTTGGAGTTTATCTTGAGGAAAATTGTTATGAATTTGAATATTACAGGTAAGAGCGCATAGATATTGATCATTTTTATTTTATCATCATATATCGGTTCCTGTCATTCTCCCTCATTGAGATTCCTATCACTCATCGCTCTCTTCACTCCCTCACCCCAGCTCTTTCTGGGTCTTCCTCTCGATCTTCGTTGTTGCGGCACCTATTCCATTGCTTTCTCAGGCAATCTCTCATCTGCTATTCGTTGGACATGGCTATACCATATAAGTTGGTTTATCTCAATATCTTTTATTATCGTTTCTTCTATCTCCTTTTGTTGTCGTATTACTTCATTCCGCACTCTCTCCATACGCGATACTCTGGCTGAGAAGATCAGCCAGAGCATCCATTTCAGTTGTCTCTATGCGGTTTTTATTTCGTGTTGTTATTCTCCATGTCTCTGACCCATACAGCAGGTTACTCTTAATTACTGTGTCATATATGTTAAACTTTCGTCTTTTCGTTATTTCTTTATTCCATAAGACTCCGTTTAAGGACCCTATTATTATTCTTGCTTGTATAATCCGGGACCTAATTTCTTTGTCATCTGTTCCTGTGGAATCAAAGATCGTACCCAGATATTTGTATTCGTTACATGATTCAATGGTGTTGTTCATGTCTAGATTCGCGTAGACCATTTTTTGACAAAATCCAGGATCAACACTTGTCAAATTTTAAAGAAAAAATGATATATATGGAGAGTTACGTTATTATTATGAATATTGTGAGAAAGGAAGTGAAGAATAAGTTGTCCTATTTGAAGTCACAATTAAAGAAAAAGTGGACAGTTTTTCTTAATAAAAATGACGAATGGTTACAAGGAAATACCTAGGGTAAAATGCCGTCCTTTTAGTCGACCGAAAATAGAGGAAGTACGCACTGTTGTAAATAAAGAAGTAATAATGCGTGCTGTTTAAACATGCCTTCGAAGTTCTAGAGAGAGAGTCGCAACCAGTATTCTAAAAGATATAACTAACTCTTCCCGGGTAGCCCAAGCATACCAGAAAGAATACAAAATGTCAAAGCCTGATTCAAGAACAACGTGAATCACTTTTTCCGCACACGTGTTGCTCCTGTAGTGCTTTAGAGACTTCCCTGCAGCACGTGTGCTAGACCCATAAAAAAAAGCACCATAAAAAATAGTCACAACTAAATTTAGTAACTACCTCTCAATGTTTGTAGAAGCTTACCTCTCAAGGAGACAGTATGAAATAATAAGGAATAGTAACAAGAAGCTATCGCTCCATCTTGCACAGAATAGAGACAATTGGAAGAAACTTAAAAAGGCCTACCTCCTGCAGTGGAGAAGCAGTGACTTATAAAGAAAAAAGAAGTAATTATTTAATGCATAGTGAAGACAAATTAGACAAACGAGTATTATGCCCAACCCCAAAAAAATGTTTTTCTGAGGGATTAAAAAAATTGTAATCAGGCGGGACCAAATATATTGAGCTCGATGGAGATTACGTTGAGAAATATATTTTTGTTTTTGCAAATAAATGTTATTTATCTTGTCTCTTACAAGACTTTTCAATCCAACAATAAATTAATATAGGAACATATCAAGAAGTACAATTTTCTTGTGATTCGCGGGACAGATTAATAGTCACATTTGTAGCGCCCCAACATAAGAAACTGGTGTCATATAACAGACACTGTCACAATATTTAAACGAGCTGCTGTCCGAGTTACACTTTGTTACAGTAAGCAAAAGAGATTTGTTATCCGGCCAAAGAGGGTTATCGGGCAACTGAAACTGAACTTACACAACATTTATTGGTTCACAAGGCTAAAAGTCAGTAAAGCGTCAATCATTGACACTCATTTCGAAATGAGGATGTGACGGATCGCAACAAACACAATTTAAGCAAAAAATGCAGGAAAAAAATGTAATTGATAGCAACATGTTTCAAAGTTGCTTTGTTCTACTACCATTGATTTGTGGGACAAACAAAAAAGTTATTTGGCAGAATCCAACTCCCTCTTCGCCACGATACAGTCGGCCAACGAGGATTAGATTTGTTAAAGAAACAGTGGATATTACAAATTCTGAAATTACTTACACAAAAAATGTAATAAACGCTTTGGTAAAGCGTACAAGGAGACGCTACAGTGACGCTAAGTATGGTCGATGTAAAAGTGTACAATGCATCAGCATTGTACACTTTCGTATCGACCATAGCAACTTCAACTACCTCAACCATGAGATGCTACGTCTGTGGTGCGAGTGCAAAGCACTTTAATGACCTTAATGTAAAAAATAACGTTGGCACAGATGCGTTACAGTTTGGCTGTCTGTCTTGGACGCTAGGATCTGATTACTAGAAAGTATTCTGCATTTGTCATGCAGGCTTCCTATGTAAAAGTGGCAGCTAAGATAGGACAGTGACAAAGAAATTTTCAAGCAAAAAAAGGCAGAAATAGAGGTAAAATTCAGAGGGCAAACGGGCTTCATCATAGATGCGCCAAAAGCTGGATTTAGTAATAGCAATGATTGCTATAGAAGTAGGAGATTCTTTGCCAATTCAAAGGTGGCCGCTGAAATTACCAGTATCGATTATGGATATGAGACCGCCAAAATTTATGTGAAGTTGTATTCCTGGCATCCCATGACTCTTACGATGCACAAAATATTAATTTCTGGTGCAACAGTAATGGAAAAGGCACTTTTGCCTATGGATTACTGTCCAAAGAAGCAGCAGAGGCGCGAAACAAGCGCTTTCGCCTGTACTGCCATATTTTGCTAGAGAATTCTCAAGAGAAGAATGCAGTTTAGATGTCCTTAATAAATTATTGTTCAGTTCAGTTCCCTTATCTATAATCTATAATATATATATAAAATGCAACGTCTCTCTGTCTGTCTGTCTGTCTGTCTGTCTGTCCGTTAGTTACCTTATCACTGGAGAACCACTTATCCGATTTACGTACTTTTTTTTTTTTTTAAACACACATATGTTCTCTGGCCAGGTTATAGGCTATATTTTATTACGATAGGTAGCATAAGGAATGAGCAGTGACGTAAAATAGTGAATGATGTCGGAAATAAGTTTGCCGCTAGCGCGTGCCTTTGCAATACACAGCCTAAACCATTAAATATGGAACAATATTATGTAGCAAAGAATATCTGTAATGTATAATCTATAATATATATAAAATGCAATATCTCTCTGTCTGTCTGTCTGTCCATTAGTGCGTTTATCACGCGGGAACCACTTATCCGATTTACCTGTCTTTTTTTAAATTCATAAATGTATTCTTTGGCCAGGTTATATAATAATAATAATAATCTGTATCTATAATATATATAAAATGCAATGTTTGTCTGTCTGTCTGTCTGTCCGTTAATGCGCTTATCCCTCGAGAACCACTTATCCGATTTACGTGATTTTTTAAATTCATACATATGTTCTCTGACCAGGTTATAGGTATATATTTTATTACATCTATAATATATATAAAATGCAACCTATCTCTGTCTGTCTGTCTGTCCGTTAGTGCGCTTATCACTGGAGGACCATTTATCCGATTTTCGTACTTTTTTTTAAAAAACATACGTATGTTCTCCGGCCAGGTTATAGGCTATATTTTATTACGATAGATAGTATAAGGAATGAACAGTGACAATAATAGTAAATTAAGTCGGACAAAGTTTGCCGCTAGCGCGTTCTCTTGCAATACACAGTCCAAACCATTAAATATGGAACAATATTATGTAGCAGAGAATATCTATATTATATATAAAATGCAATGTTTTTCTGTCCGTCTGTCTGTCTGTCCGTCCGTTAGTGTGCTTATCACTGGAGAACCACTTATCCGATTTACGTGCTTTTTTTTTAAACATACGTATGTTCTCTGGCCAGGTTATAGGATATATTTTATTAGGTGACATAAGGAATAAGCAGTGACGATAATAGTGAATCAAGTCGGAGAAAAGTTTGCCGCTAGCGCGTTCTCTTGCAATACACTCCCTAAAGCATTAAATATGGAACAATATCATGTAGCAAAGAATACAATATATATAAAATGCAACGTCTCTCTGTCTGTCTGTCTGTCTGTCCGTTAGTGTGCTTATCACTCGAGAACCACTTATCCGATTTACGTGTTTTTATAAATTTGTACATATGTTCTATATCATTCGATATAAGCCTAGATAATGGGAGATAAGGTGAGATAATGGGAGATAAGGTGAGATAATGAGAGATAAGGAGAAATAATGGGAGATAAATCGAGATAAGCCTCGATAATGGGAGATAAGGTGAGATAATGGGAGATAAGTATAAATAATGGGAGAGATAAGGAGAGATAATGGGAGATAAGCAGAGATAAGTCTAGATAATGGGAGTTATGGTGAGATAATGGGAGATAAGGAGAAATAATGGGAGATAAGGAGAAATAATGGGAGATAAGTCAAGATAAGCCTAGATAATGGGAAATAGGGTGAGATAATGGGAAATAAGGAGAAATAATGGGAGATAAGGAGAAATAATGGGAGATGAGCAGAGATAAGCCTAGATAATGGAAATTATGTAGAGATAATGGGAAATAAGGAGAAATATTGGGAGATAAGGAGAAATAATGGGGGATATTTTATTACGTTGGGTAACATAAGGAATAAGCAGTGACGATAGTAGTGAATCAAGTCCACGCGAGCGGAGCCGCGGGCCCGGCTAGTTATCTAATATAAGGCCAAAACCCAAAAAAAGATCTATGTCGTTTAGTAAAGAAGCAATACAAATGATTGTTTTTGCTGAACCCAACATTAACGGCGAAAGTTCCGAAGAAGAAGAGAAATCAGCGGAGGAATATACAGAGGAATGGAGCTCGGGCGTGGACCAAGAGACGTGGGATTCTTCATCGTGAATAATTCCTTTTGTAGTTTTTGTCTAAGTCAACAGGTTTTCTTTTTCACAATTGTTTTTTAGTGTTCCGTACGGAACACTTATAAGATCACTTCGGTGTCTGTCTGTCTGTCTGTCTGTCTGTCTGTCTGTCTGTCACACCCGATTTTCTCCGAAACTATTTGACATAGAAAGATGAAATTTCCTAATAATATAGGAATTGATGGCCTCATCAGAGCCATGTAGTTTTGAGAATTAAATTTTGACTTAAGGGGTTAGTTTTGGGGGGTGAAGTCGGAAGTGAAAAAAAATTTTTTTACTAGGTCATCGAGTGTGATGTCAAATGAAAGCTTGTGAAAACACGAGTAAAATATATATATATATATATATATATATATATATATATATATATATATATATATATATATATATATATATATATATATATATATATATATATATATATATATATATATATATATATATATATATATATATAATATTATACTTGCGCGCACTTTTCTTTGTATTATTTTTAAAAATTCGCGAAAAATCGCTGTCCCGGGCCTTATCTCCAAAAGTACTTATCAAAAAATTTCGAAAAAATTCAGGAATATTCTCCACGGGGTGTAGATTGAACGAAAATTATCACGAGTGCATTACCTTTAATAATTTATGTGGTATATAAAAAAAACAAAAATTTTAAAGTCATCAGATTTCAGTAAAGATTGGAAACAAACTTTGTTAAAAACTCATTTGGAGTGTATTTTGTGAAGTCACTGATCATTTTATACCTCCGTAACAAAATTTTTTTATTTTAAAAGCAATCAACGTACGGAACACTAATTGCGCAAGTTTAACTTGCACTTGACCGGTTTTTTATATATTAAAATGAATTTTTCTTCAAAAGATGCACTTTAAAAAGCTTTCACTGCTATATTTAGATAGAAAATATCTAAAAATAAAAAAATAACTTTTACCACATAAACCGCTGAAACACCCTTATGTGCTACGGCTCAAGTTATCAAACTCTCACACTAGTGTAAAAAGTCCTGTATTTCTTACTTGTTATACAGTTTAATAAGTTATGACTTAATAACGTTTTCCTAAGAGGTACATGATTAATATATAAATCACAGACATTTGAAATTAACTGTCATAAATACACTATGCAGGATCTTAAAAATTCCATACTGGACTTTTGGGAATAGTAATAAAAATTTCAATTTGTACAGAAATCCTTATCTATCAGAAAATGAATGTATCCGAAGAAATTCTATACGTATACGGAAGAAAAAAATATAAGTAAACATGAAAAATATAATAATAATAACATAAAATTTTGAAAATTTGACTTGTTTTGAATATATTAAAAGAAATTAATTTCAACTGTAAAAGAAATTACAAGGAGTGTGAATTGATTTTGAGTAATTTCTATGAAAGGGCGTAACTGGGCATACTGTTGATATATTCATAGTGAAACGCCATCATTATATTTTAATTTTTATCATATCTTAATTTGCCGAAGTGTAAACAACATTTTTTTTTGAGCATTGAATATGTCGAATTACGCGTCAACAAAACACTATTTGCGGAAAGCGTTACATTACTTGTGTAATTCGAAGAAAAACGCTGCCGAAAGTCATCGATTGCTGTCGGAAACCTATGGTGATTATATTCCATCTATAAAAACTTGTAAGTACTGGTTTCGATGCTTTAAAAGTGGACAAGGAAGATAAAGAACGTCCGGGCAAGCAGAAAAAGTTGAAATATGAAGATTTGGAGGCATTACTAGATGAACACCCGTGCCAAATGGAAATAGAACCTGCAGAATCATTAGAAGTTTGTCGCGCAACCATTTTCAAGCACTTACATGCACTGAGAATGATTCAGAAGCAAGGAAATTGGTTGCTGTACGCTTTTAAATCGAGGGACGTTGAAAGGCGATGTGGCTCCTCTCAATAACTGCTTCAACGGAATCGGAAAGGTTCTTGCATCGTATTGTAACTGATGATGAAAAATGGATACGCTACGAAAATCCTAGCGCAAAAAATCATGGGTGAAATCATCAGCATTCTCGCCGAAGCCGAATATTCATGGCTCCAAGCATATGCTGTGTGTTTTTAAAATGAAAAAATTTGAAACAAAATTAAATATTTTAAAAACAATTTAGAAATTTTTTTAAAGCATTTCCTTTGCCTTAAGAGGTCTATTGAGGTTTAGTCTGTGTTCTGCTATGATTTCGTAACTTCTCAGATAACTGGTAAGTGGGTGTAAAGCTTTTGGGTCACAGAAAAATCTCCGAGAATAAAATTATTCAAATCAAAACCTAATTTTCGAAAATAAAATTAACGGATGAATTAATTTTCGAACGCATAAACTTTCAAATGGATAAGTTTGTGACCCACGTATAATTTAAAAATCTTAGTTTAAAGCAGCACAGGTAGAAGTTAGATAAATGCAAATTAAACTAACACATTAGTCTTTTTTTTTTATCGTTCACCTCCCCGCCTGGGATTTTACCCTTTTTCATATCCTAAAGATATCGGCGAGGATATCGTAATACCCGTCAACGTTGTCCAAGTGCCGAAACGTATTTTTCTGTATTTCACAGTACCTTTTAGACAACGCTGTAGTGCGGCCTCGGACGTTATTGCATTTCTGCTAACAACTACTACCTATGTATGTGGGCAGGCCAAATATATTTAATAATTCAACATGAACTCAACTTTTTACTTTAAAATTATCTGAACTAATCCGAGCTAACTTCTATCAACAACTAGCCAGGGTCCAATCATACTAAGAAATTCGCTTAAAGTTAAAGTTAAAACAGTTATTTATGCAAAAAAGAGCTAGAAAAATGAGGAGTTTAATTCGTTTGAGTTAGTTCAAATAAGTGCAAGTTAAACAACGGAACTAAGTTAGGAGTTATAAATTCAATCGTATTTTAATATAAACGTGGATAAAGTAACTTCAACTAACTTCTCTCTTGGTGACCACTTCAGATGGGTAAATCATGGCTAGTTGCAGATAGGGGGTTAACTCAGCTAATCCTCATTTAAACCCGATTTTAATTATGTTTTTTTTATTATCATAATCAACCAGAGCTAACCCCTATCCTGGATTATATAAAGTGAACCCATATATACTACTAATAAATCAGTATTGGTTTTAGGTAGTTTATCCATCTGAGATTTTATTTTCGAAACTTTTGTGTCGAAAATTCTTCAGCTACCCGAAACCAGTTTACAAAACTTTTTTCACGCCCTATAGAACTCATAAACACAATACTATATACAAACAGCCATTTTATTATTTGCTACAATAACATATTATAATTACTGATAAATTAAAAACCTGGCAATAAGTTCAATTTGAGGCATAATATTAAGAATCTTTCATGTTTTTCGAAAGTGAAAAAACAAGAAAATTTGACAATTAGTGAACTTAATTATAAATAAATTAGTTAAATTTTTGTACATTCTTTTAGAAAATTATCACTCTAATTTAAGTTCTAAAACCGAAATTAGTATAGAAATATCATAGAAATTTTAACAAACAAAAAATTATTCATTTTAATTGCTTATATTCGAATTCGAATACACAAAAAAACTTTGAAGACGTTACGTTCGGAAATTTGTACTGTTCCGGCAGGACTTGTAAACTTTCAGGACTTTGTAAGTGGCCTCATTCTGAAACTTGCCTATAGTGCAGTAAAAAAAAGCATTTGAAATTGCACAGTCTAGATACAGCAATATTATGATTTTATTCTCTCTGTGATATCACCAGGAGTATTGTCCTGAGTTTCGGATCTCGAAAAACTTGTACGCTATTGTTTATAAATAATTCAAGTTTTCAAGACGCGTTTTTTTGACTTTAAAATGTCAATAACTCCGGTTATATAAGTCGGATCGAGACAAAAAAAATCAAACATTTCATAATGAAATTTTCAACAAATCCTCATTGGTTTTAAGTCACTCAAGTGCATACATAACCTACAAAATTGAAAAAAAAAACAGGCAAAAAAACCGTTTTTTTTTTTCATTTTATTGTACAGGGTGACAAGTAAATCGATTTGCTTGAAACTTTCAGAAAATATGCCTTTTGTTATAACAAAAATACCCTGAAATTTTGGTACAAAATATTGAACCCAGTGGGTACAATTGAATTTATTTTTTAAAATTTGTATTGTCCGCCATTTTATGCCATTTGTTCCAAAATGGATCTTTGTTTTTTTAATTTAGGTCTCGATGCCGGCATTCCGATGCCAATTAAAAATTTTGTGGAGTAATCTTTTTTTAGATTTGTTTTTTAATCAAATAATAACAAATACCTCTTTCGGTCATTTTGAAAAAAGAATTGTTAACGAAAATGATTTTTTTTCGAATAAAGGTCTCGCGATTTCCTAGCAGAAGTGATAAAATTTTTTTTTTTCAAACTGACAGAAAAACGCATTTGTTGTTATTTGATTTATAAACAAATGTAACGACTCCAAATTTTTTTTTTCTAATGGCATCTGAAATTTGGCATTGCCTAAATTTTGAAAAAAGGATCCATTTTGGAATAAATGGCATAAAATGGCGGGCAATTCAAATTTGAAATAACAAATTCAACCCACTGGGTCCAATATTTTGTACCAAATTTTCAGGATATTTTTGCTATAATAAAACAGAAATTAGTATAGAAATATCATAGAAATTTTAACAAACAAAAAATTAATCATTTTAATTGCTTATATTCGAATTCGAATACACAAAAAAAACTTTGAAGACGTTACGTTCGGAAATTTGAACTGTTCCAGCAGGACTCGTAAGCTTTCAGGACTTTGTAAGTGGCCTCATTCTGAAACTTACCTATAGTGCAGTAAAAAAAGCATTTGAAATTGCACAGTCTAGATACAGCAATATTATGATTTTATTCTCTCTGGGGTATCACCAAGAGTATTGTCCTGAGTTTTGGACCTCGAAAAACTTGTACTCTTTTGTTTATAAATAATTTAAGTTTTCAAGACGCGTTTTTTGACTTTAAAATGTCAATAACTCCGCTTATATAAGTCGGATCGAGACAAAAAAAATCAAACATTTCATAATGAAATTTTCAACAAATCATCTTTGGTTTTAAGCCGCTCAAGTGCGTATATAATCTACGAAATTAAAAAAACAGGCTTATTTTTATACAGGTCGACTAAGCGAATCGACTTCAAATTTTATGCCTTTTATTATAGCAAAAATATCCTGAAAATTTGGTACAAAAATATTGGACCCAGTGGGTTGAATTTGTTATTTAAAATTTGAATTGCCCGCCATTTTATGCCATTTTTTCAAAATGGATCCTTTTTTCAAAATTTAGGCGATGCCAGATTTCAGATGCCATTAGAAAAAAAAATTTGGAGTCGTTACATTTGTTTATTAATCAAATAACAACAAATGCGTTTTTTCTGTCAGTTTGAAAAAAAAAAAATTATCACTTCTGCTAGAAAATCGCGAGACCTTTATTCGAAAAAAAATCATTTTCTTTAACAGTTCTTTTTTTCAAAATGACCGAAAGAGGTATTTGTTATTATTTGATTAAAAAACAAATCTAAAAAAAGATTACTCCACAAAATTTTTAATTGGCATCGGAATGCCGGCATCGAGACCTAAATTAAAAAAACAAAGATCCATTTTGGAACAAAAGGCATAAAATGGCGGACAATTCAAATTTTAAAAAATAAATTTAATTGTACCCACTGGGTTCAATATTTTGTACCAAAATATCAGGGTATTTTTGTTATAACAAAAGGCATATTTTCTGAAAGTTTCAAGCAAATCGATTTACTTAGTCACCCTGTACAATAAAATGAAAAAAAAAAAAAAAACGGTTTTTTTTGCCTGTTTTTTTTTCAATTTTGTAGGTTATGTATGCACTTGAGTGACTTAAAACCAATGAGGATTTGTTGAAAATTTCACTATGAAGAGTTTGTTTTTTTTTTCTCGATTCGACTTATATAACCGGAATTATTCACATTTTCAGCTCAAAAAACGCGTTTTGAAAACTTTAATTTTTTATAAAGAACACAGGTTTTTCGAGGTCCAAAACTCAGGACAATATGGTGACACCACAGAGACGATAAAATCATAATATTGATGTGTCTAAACTATGCCTATCTCTACATTATTTTGATCTTTTTTTTACTGCACTACTAGTTATTTTGCAAAATACCACTTTTCGTACTTACCACGTACATATATCACTATTTTCGTGCCCTTGTCTGAAAAAAATTGATAACTAATAATTTTCCGTGTAAATTCCCAAAGAAACCAGTCTATATATTGTACGAGTGGACAACTTATAATTACAAGTTGTTATAAACAAGCATTTCATAAGCAAATTAATAATTTAAAAGTAGAAATGAAACTAATTTGCTTTTTAATGTTTCACGATTTAATTAAAGAATAACTCGACATACGTTTCGCCTTGTTAAGGCTTTTTCAAGAGATATGCAGTACTGAAGTGTATTCGTTACCTCAAAATAAAAAAAAAGCTGTAAAATGTTCAGCAGATGTTGTTTAAAGGTTTAAATTAAGAAAGACTCAATTATTGGAATTTGTAAGAATTTTTTTGTTCCTTATGCGAATAATGAACATATTACGTTTCGGGCTATATTTCAAACATTTTTTTTATTTCCAGCTGTTCTAAGAAGTCAACCTTTTTGCCTTTGTGTCATTATGTAGTAAATTTTACATTATTTAAATCTATCAATTAATTATATTTAATATAATGTGTAGATATGAGGGAGACATCAAATAATCAAACTTCTAAATAAAGATAACCAAAAAATCTCAGAAATCCAAGAGATAAAGGAAGAAATACTATCAAACACTATATGACACGACAATATCGCCACCGGAAGGTCAGGAAAGAAGAAGGAAATAGAGTGATATTAAGAAATGTGCGATCTGAAGAAATTTCCGCTGTAATAACGGATGAAATAATGAACGGTATACAACATAGGCACAACAACAAAGAACCAGGGAATGATGAAACAACTATGAAAATGATAAGGTGTATTTAACAGGTATCTTACAGAAAGTAAAATACCACTGTGTTTATTTTTAAAAAAGGAAACAAATTTAAATTGGAGAATTACAGACCCTTCAGCCTGTTATCGGCACTACACAAAATCCTCACTAGAATCATATCATATCGGGATTTAGACGGGGATACAGCACTTTGGACCATCTTCAAATAATTCGATTACTAGTGGAAAAGAAAATGAATATAAGGTGTGGATAGCAAAGGTTGACTACGAAAAAGCTTTTGATTCGGCAGAGATATGGGCAGACCTTAACGCCTTAAGTAACAGCAGAGTCGAGAAAATATATACAACTCTTCTTGAATACATACATAAAAATGATATATCACAAATAATGCTTGAAGAAAAAACAAATAAAATCAAAATTAAAAGAGGCACACATGGCGACTCAATATCCCCAAATCTGTTCACGTTGACTCTAGAAGACGTGATCAAATCGCTAAAGTGGGAAAATAAAGAAATACTAATAGACGGTGAACACTTAAGGTTCGTAGATGATGTCACTCTGATTATCAACACAAAAGAAGAATTACAAGAAATGTAGTGGAATGGGAGTCCCAATACGAGAAGATTACTTATATACTCTAAGTTTCGCAGACGACCAAGTAATCATAGCGGAAGATGAGGAAGACCTCAGTTATATGATGAGAAAACTGAAAGAATAATACACTAAAGCAGAATTAGCAATAAACTTTGATAAAACGGAATATCTAACAACAAAGGAGGGAAACATGGAGAATCTAGAAGTCGATAACGAAACAATAATCAAAGGAACCGCTAGATTTAAATATTTAGGAACCATTATTTCAAAAAACGCAACATCAGAAGAAGAGATTAAAGCTAGATTAGGACAAACGCGGACATGCATAAGACAATTAAATTCGATCCTGTGGGACAAGCGCATTACAAAGAGAAACAAAACACGCATATACAAATCAATAATACAAAGCATAATGACATACGGGTCAGAAACATGGACGATCAACAAAAGAAATAAATCTGAAATTAACGCGAGATGGAGTATTGGAGAAGATGTTGTAGAGTGGCACGTATGGAGAGAATAACAAATGAGGAAATAAGAAGCAGAATGAACATCAAAGAGAACGCAATAAACACTATTGAAGAAAAACGATTAAAATGGTATGGACACATAAGACGGAGCGAAGATAATAGGTGGATAAAGAAAATTACGGAGTGGAGCCCTATAGGGAGAAGAAAAAGAGGAAGACCCAGACGATCGTGGAGAGACGATGTGGACGAGGCAATGGAGGACAGGGGTCTAACAGATGGAGACTGGGAAGATAGAAACGGATGGAATCAAAGGCTGAGAGAAGGAAGACAGCGTCATGTAGAAAATCCTTGATATATATCTATAGAAACAGGTCGAAAAATAAACTTCTCCAAAACCAAATATTTGAACAACGAAAGTAAAAAATAACAGCCAGGAACTATTAATAGAAGGTGAAAGAATAGGAAACGTACAAACATTCATATTTTTAGGACAAAAAATAGAAATATCAAGAAATAATTTAAAGGCTGAGATGGATCTGCGTTCGGAAGGTTACAATCTATATTGAAATTGGACATTCCAAATACAATAAAAGCCAGAGTGTTCGATCAATATGTAATGCCGGTATTAACATATGGCACTGAAACGTGGGCTTTAAAAAAAATGTAATAAATAAACTTCAGCTAATCCAAAGAGCAATGGAGAGGAAAATGCCAAATATCAAACTCCAAGAACGTATTCCTAACATCGAAATACGATGAAGATCAAAAGTGACAGATGTAATGCAACGAATATATATGTTAAGGTGGAATTGGGCGGGGAATATCGCAAAGATGAATGATAACAGATGGACACATCGTATGGTTGAATGGCGGCCTAGAGACCAGAACATAAGATGCCGAGGTAGACCACAGACAAGAGGGATGGCCGACATATAAAGATTAGCGGGACACGAATGAATGCAAAAGGCTATCGGCAGAGCTCATGGAAGACAACTTGGGGAGGCTCACATCCGACTATGGATGGAATAAGCTACTAATGATGGTGATGATGATGAATGTGTAGATATACCGCTATTTTCTGTGCTGTTTATGATTAAACCGATAAAATTCGTTTGCAAACAGAAGACGTCTATCAAATTTCTTATTCTGTGCTACTGTCAATATAGGAAGAACTGAGAAATTAGTATCAGCTAGATTTACGGAACACGAAAGATTTATTAAAAAAAAACTAATCGTGCAATCAGCTGTTTATCATCACTCCACAGATAATAACATCAGTGTAAGAGGAACAAATTTCTATAAATAAAAGTGCTGTGACCCAGTACGATGATCATTTTCCACGTAGGAGACAGACCGTAATCCCAATCTCTATTAATGATGTCGATGAACCTCGGTCAGGTAGAAATATTTCAGTGCTTCTTTGCGCTCATTCCGTAATCTAATCTCGAAAAGTAAAAATTCCCGAATATGCTTGGAGCAATCGTAGGCAAAATGTCGGAAATGTATCTCAAATTGCTAGAATCTAATCTTAAGAAACGTGATTTCTTATATTATCTTGTTGACTACACGTATCAGAGACTTGATTGATAGCTGATAGGAAGTTATTTTCTTGTAAAAATTAATTCGTTGTTACAGATCTGTTGTAAGATTGTGAAACAGCAATACTCCCATGTTTTGCAAAATTTGTTAAAAATTACTTTATACTTACAAAATTTGGAAGATGGAAAATCGGACAGGGCAATACGAAAAAAGGCTATTAAACTGCTAAACAGAATTCTGTGGGATAAATCTATAAACAAAACCAACACAAAGAGGATATATGAAACCATAATGAAAAGTATCACATTACATACTTGTGAAATATGGCCTCTAAAGAAAAGAGCATTAGCCCCGTTGAGTGTAACGGAACTGGACTTTTGGAGAAGAGCAGTAGAAATATCCAAAAAAGAAAGTCACCGTACGTCACGTATTAAAAAAAATTATGAGAATCAAATACAATATTACAGACGATATTCTAACCAAACAACTTTTCTGGTTTGGGCACATTCAAAGAATGGACGAAGATCGAATCTCAAAAAAAATACTAAAATGGCAACCAGAAGGCAAGAAAAAGCGAGGTAGAACGAGACCAAGTTGGAGAGGGAAATTGAGGAAGGAATCCTGGAAGATCTATGAAAAGAAGGAAAAAGATGGATATATCGAATAAACCGAAGTAATATGTTTATATGTTTATATGTATATATATATATATATATATATATATATATATATATATATATATATATATATATATATATATATATATATATATATATATATATATATATATATATATATATATATATATATATATATATATATATAATATAATAATAAGGGGCAAAACTGCATTTTACCAAATTATTTACAACATTAACCCACTCATGAAAAGCGGCTGTTTACAATGAAGCAAATAAAAAAAGGCAAAAAAAGAAATAATTTCTAGATAACGGGCCAGAACAGTTGAGAGAGGAGAGTAGGGTAAATCGAACCTCAACTTGAAAGAATCGTGAATTAAAATATATTAACATCTACAAAAATATTTAACGTTGATGAATGTGAATTTTCTACCATTCAGAAAAAAACGCAAACAGTTTTAGAATTAAAAAGGCAGAAACAAATCGGAGCAATCATAAGCGGAGAAAGAGGACTCGTGTGTTTTTATTTTTTTTTATGGGTCTAGCACACGTGCTGCACGGAAGTCCCTAAAGCGCTCCAGGAGCGGCATGTGTGTGGAAAAAGCGATTCACGTTGTCCTTGAATCGCTGTAAATCGTACTCGGTGGGAAACACAGCCCTAGGCTAATTATTCCAAAGGGATGATGTTTTCCAAGTGTGGCTGGACAGTTTGTGGTACCAATACTTATATTCAAAAGAATGAGACGAAATGCAAAATTGGGAAATGGCACACCTTCTGAGAGTGTAGTCACCATTCCAGACACTGACTATGCTAGCTGAAACTGTTTTGTAAAATGGATGAAACATTTTATAACCCCTGGAAAGAAAGTATTACTTCTACTTGATGAAATGGAAACATAGCAAAGGCTAATGGAATATAATAATGTTGCACCTGTTAGGCCTTACTATTGAGTGACTTCAGCCACTTGACGTCTTTTTTTTAAATCTATGAGCAATTATTATATTCAAGCTACAAAGAAAATGATTGAGGGCAAATCCAGGTCGTCAAGTAACGTAACATCAAGTTGCAAGTTTATTTGCAGAAGCTTACCAAAGAGTTGCTATTATCGGCACTATTGTGATCGGATTTAAAGTGGCTGGAGTTTGGCCCGTGGCATTTGCTTAAAGCAGATAGAAATATAAATGTTCTCTTTCTCAGACAAACTATAGTAATGAAAGCACATTGATCTGAAAAGACCCTCCTATTATTATCAATAATGAAAATTTGACTTGCACTATTTATACATTAAAATTCGCGGACGACCAAGTTCTGATTGCCCAAGACCAAAAAAATCTAGAATACATGACACGTAAGATCAAAGAGGAGTATGAGAAATGGGGATTATCAATGAACTTGACCTAGACAAAATACCTATGCGTAGGAGGAAAGCCCACAGATTTAGAGCTAGAGAACGGAGAAAATATTAAACATTGTGACAAATACAAGTATTTAGGTGCAATAAGAGACAAAGAAGGCAAAGACTCGATAGAAATAAAAGAATATATAAGACAGGGACGAATAGCGATAAAAACACTAAATGGAATATGATAGCATAAAGATATCACGAAAAAACGGAAGATGAACATACACAATAGTAAAAAGCATAACACTATACGAAGCCGAAACATAGAAGATTACTGAAGCGGATAAAAGAATCGTGCAGAATAAGTAGAAGAGATAGAATAACAAATGAAAGAATTAGGGAAATGATGGACGTAAAGGAAACAATCGTTGAAACTATAAAGAGAAAAGAAAAGAATGACAGAGCGGAGATTGCCGAGAACCGCAATGGAATGGGTACCAACTGAAAGAAGGAAGAAAGGGCGACCCAGAAAATCTTGGGGAGAAGGAATAAGGCAGGCTATCAGTGAAAGAAATCTACAAGAAGATCAAGAAAAAAATTAAAGAAAAGTCGGGAGATCGAAAAGCGCGACAGAGGCTATAAACCGAATATATATATATATATATATATATATATATATATATATATATATATATATATATATATATATATGAAAACAAGCTAATTATTAAGCAACCCGACGTCTCCGAATAGATTACTACACTTAAATGGTGTACCGCCTACTTCGGGATTTTATGCTAAAGCTTTAAAAAAGAATTGTAAAATCTTTATACACAATGACAATTTTTAGAATAGATTCTTATTATTAAATTTGTTTAGAAAACTGATCAACTGTGTAGAAATGTGTGTGGAAACCTTATATTCTGGTTCAAGCGTTTTACTAAAAAATTTTCGTGGCAGACTAAATTAAAAAATTATTCTAATTTTAACAATAGTCAAAGTAACTTCTCAAAAAACACAAATTATAATAATAATAAATATCCGGAAATAACTGAAAGAGTATGGGTACATAAGGAATGGTATACCAACTATGCAAAATACTAGAGAGACACTTGCGCCTTACAGTGGATGAATATACTAAAAAGCACACTTTATCCATTGATCTCAATAATTGTAAACCAACTTTATTAAGGATTAATAATGGTTTTGTAAATTTGAATTTGATATTCTGGTTAACGCTCCGCGATATTGTGCAAATATATGGTATACCAGTAGCAGCGTAAAAAAATATTCATGACGTCTTTTCTTTAGGGACTTTTTTTCTTCTACTATTGAGACCCGCTATTTAAGGTGAATTTTCCGCAATCAATCTTGCTACAGGGAGACGCCAGTTCCTATATATATATATATATATATATATATATATATATATATATATATATATATATATATATATATATATATATATATATATATATATATATATATATATATATATATATATATATATATATATATATATATATATATATATATATATATATATATATATATATATATATATATATATATATATGGTTCAAAGTAGAACAGACTGAAAAAGGAACTAAGGTCCATACTTCAACAGTCAGACGAACAAGAGAACAGAATTTCTGTTACTTAAGCCAGTACTGACGGCTCGCGCGGGGTACGCATTGCATTTTACCATATATATGTATATATATATATATATATATATATATATATATATATATATATATATATATATATATATATATATAAACTTTCAAGAATCCACTTATAGCGTCGTTCCTATATATGTTTGCTTGTCCCGCGAAACACCTCTTTCCAAACTTGAAACGTTAGTAACTACCATTAAATATTAACAATGATCATCCTCCAAAAAAGTTTGACTTTCTACGCCGAACAATTGTTCATCTTTCAATAAATGTTCTTCTAATCCTATTTTTTTTCGCGTTAGCCACAAATAACTAAAAAATATACAAATAACTCCTAAACTTAAACATAAAATAGACATAGGTAGCTGGGCTATCCGTACTATAACGACGGCGAAATAGAGTAACCATTGCATATACCATGGTATTCCAACTTGGTACTGAAACAAAAATAATAAATTGTATTTTAAGAGAAAGTCAACTTTCAGTCAACATAACTTAATAAAACTAGAATATAGACGTGAGTTTCACTTAACTTGCAACAATGGATTGAACTTAAAGTAGTTTTCCGGGTACGAAGCGCTTGAAAATTTCAGAATTTCCCTTGGCGCGCTTTGAAATATCCGAGTAAAATAACACGTTTTAAATTAGGATTTTCTCGAAAACGATGCATTTAACAGAAAAATATTAAGAGACCTTTTTGTGCAGAATGGTATGATCTATATTTTTTTTCATATAATATGCATATTTTTGAAGATATTCTTGAAATACCCATTTCTGACCTCATTTTTCAGCCGGCCATGCCCCCATTGCTGCAAATTTTTTAATATATTTTATTTGGTTGTTAATGAATCTCTCTGGATAAAAATCCAATTTATTTAAATTTATATGTGGGTCAACTTCCAAGCGACTGGATTAATAGTGATGGGACCATAGTTGGGTCAGGAAAAGGGTGACAATAATTTTTTAAAAGTGTATTTATACTCGGAACCATTACTTCTTATAATATCTAACAACTCCAATTTTAGATAATCAAATAATGGGAAACAAGAGACGCGCTAGGTGGGAAGCGACAATTGAACCCGTACGAAAACAGGTGCGCCTGAATTTCTTACACCTTTTAAGAATATTGTATTCCTGTTGACTAGTTACCATTTACGTGACACATCTATATCATTCGTCTATAATGTAACTTACATATTCTAACCATCCCAATGGAATCACTAGACCACCAAACCTTTGAAGATTGCTGGGAAATCCTCGAAGTTCTCTGAGTACCAAATTAATTTGCGATCTTGCTTTACCTTCAAGTGGTAGTCCGGAAATCTAAAAAAAAACAATATTTACATTAAATGAACTGTTACAAATGTCGTAGCAAATGTAAAACAGCATTAGATGTCAAAATGTACTAAATGGATAATAAAGTTAATAGTGAAGTATGATATTTCTAAATTAATATCTGGTTTTCACGCATCGCATACATTTTCCATACCAAAGTTATATATGATTTCCAGTGAAATGTTATCTGGTTTCGATATTTGACATCTCGGCATGTGTCGAGATCAGCTAATATTCTAACATGGGGTGAAAAGTCCCGAGACTTTTTGAGAAATGGCAGCACAAACAAAAAACCATATGATTTTTAATTAGTGTCAACTCTCAGAAGATTCGTTTAAAATTTTCGTGACATTTTCTCTATTACTTTACGCGTTACCGCTATTTTTGATTTTTGCAAAACGAAGGAACAAAAAGAATTTCGTGTGTTGATTAAACAGTACCTTTTCATGGGAAAAAAATACAGCCAGAAACCCAGAATGGCTTGAAAAGTGTTATGGTACATCTGCTCCATCGAAAACAACTATATGTCGATGGTTTAGTGAACTTAAATACGGTCGTACAAGCACACGCACGTTCTGAACGTTCAAATGAGGCAGTCGACACTCCAAAAAAAAAACAATAACATCATAATGTTCTGAATGACCGCAAAGTGAAAGTGAGAGAGTTAGCTGACAGTGAAGAAATCAACAGAACGTATACATGAATATTTGGAGACACATATGCTATGTGCGCTGAGTGCCGTGCACTCTCACGATTGATCAAAAACAGAAACTTGTCGAAGATTCAGAAAACTGTTTGGCACTATTTTGAAGTAATCCAAAGGAATTTTTGCGTCAATTCGTAATAATGTATGAAACATGGCTCCACCACTATATGCCTGAGTCAATAGTCAGTCCACAGAGTGGCTGAAACCGCATTAAAGCCGACCGAAGCGTCCAAAAACACAAACATCAGCTGGAATGGTTTCGGCAAGTATTTTTTGGAATCACCGAAGACTATTACGTTGGTTTATTGGACTGTTTGAGTGATGAAATCAAGAAAAAAAGGCCGCATTTTGCGAAGAAAAGGCGTTTTACCAAGATAATGCACCAGCTCACGACTCCAGAAAATCGATGGTAAAATTGGACCAATAGGGTTATAAATTGCTTCCTCATCGACCGTGTTGATCAGATCTGACTCCCAGCGATTATATATATATATATATATATATATATATATATATATATATATATATATATATATATATATATATATATAGGTGTTTATAACGTCTTCCGTCTTCCGATGCCTAATTTCCACTCCTCCCGGTTTCTCCATCCCTCCTCCTCCAGGTCTCTCTCTAGTCTCCAGAAATCCATTTCTGTAGCTTTTAGTATTTTTTCTGTTCTTTCCTTCAATGGCCACACCTGGGAGCTGTAAGTTATTATACTTTTCACTATTGAGTTGTAAATTCTTTTTTTATTTTCAATGGTTATGTTTTTGTCCCATAGTACACTATTAAGCATTGCAATCGCTTTTCTTCCTTGGATATTCCTCTCGAATATTGCTTCTTCCAGTGTTCCGTCCCTAGATATTCTCGTTCCCAAATACTTATAACTGGCACAGTATTTGATGGTGCGTTCTGTGGCCAGTTTCAAGTCCTGCTGTTGTCCCCCGACGCACATGTACTCGTTCTTTTTAATATTGACTTCTAGGCCACATTTTTCATATTCCTCCATAAGTTTTCGTGTCATGTATTCCATATCATCGATGTCTTGAGCGACCACTACCTGGTCGTCTGCGAATGATAGCGTGTACAATGTAGTATCGTCATCCAGTGGTAATCCCATACTGCTGCATTTCCTTTTCCAGTTCTTCAGTGCACTCTCCAAATAGATTTTAAATAGCGTTGGGGATATACAGCAGCCCTATTTGAGAGCCTTTGTGACCTGGAACCCTGTTGTTATACCATATTTGGTTTTCACTGTACTTCTTGCGTCTTGGTATAAGAATTTTACAGCTTTAATTATTTCGGTGTTTACATTACTCTGTTGTAGTGTTTCCCACAATCCCATTAGGGGCATGCTGTCGTAGGCCTTTTTTAAATCAACAAACAAGACATGGACTTCCTGATCAAATGCGGTTTTCTTTTCTAGGATTTGTGTCAGTGAGAAGAGATGGTCTGTTGTGGATCTTCCTGCTCTAAAGCCTGCCTGTTCTTCAGCTTCTACGTCCGCGTATTCCGTTTCTATTCTATTTTTAAGTATTTTTCCGTATATTCTGCTAATAGATCCTGTAACCGTTATTCCCGGATAGTTATCGCAATTATTTTTGTCTCCTTTCTTATGAATTGTTGATATGTATGATATTTTCCATTCCTCAGGTACTTCTGATGTGTTAATGCATCTTTGGAATAAGTTCCTCAAAGCGCTAAATAGCTTTTCAGTTCCGTATTTTACTATCTCTCCTGGGATGTTTCCTGGTCCTGGGGCTCTACCATTTTTTAGCGTTTTACATACTTCTTTAACTTCTGATGTTGTTATCCTTATTGGGGATCCTCGTATATTGGTTCCATTTTTCTGGTGTTATTGGTGAGAAGATTTCTCTTTTCCGTTCTGTTCTCATATTTTTAAGAAGTCTCCAGCTTTCTGAGCTTTTTCTTCCTCCTATGTAAGTGTTGAGTCTTGAGCATGTCTTTTCCCATTGGTTGTTCTTTTTGTCACTAATCATTTTTGCGTACTCTAGCTTGGGATTCTTTGTATTTTAATTTGTCGTTTGTGCTCTTTGAACATAAGTATTTGTGATAGCTTTTCCGTTTTTCTTCAATTTCGTATTCAATTTCTTCATCCCACCAATATGGTTTTTGCTGTTTTTCCATTTTCTCTTGGTACCCTAATGCTTCCAGTGCGGCTGCGTGTAGGCATATACTTATATTCTTCTTCTATATTAACAAATCCCGTCCGTTGTATCTTTTGGTCCAGTCTACTCTTGTATAGATTTCTTATACTTTCATTTTGTAAGCTGTTTGTATTATATCTTATTGTTGTTTCATTTGTTGTGTGCTGTGTACTTGTATCTTCCAGTTTACTTTCCCGTGTTGTTCGTGAGGTTATCTTTCCTTTCACAAGGTAGCAGTCGCTGTCACATGAAGCCCCTCTTTGGACTCTTACATCTAGGAAGTTTAATCTAGATCTCTGACGTATTATCATATAGTCGATAATACTTTTTAAATCTCTTGTTGTTTGTCTCACGTATATTTATGAATATCTCTATGCTGGTAGTGTCCGTTTAATATTGTGAGGTTGTTTTGTTCACATACCTCTATAATTCTTCTTCCGTTATCGTTAGTAACTTCTTCACCATATTTTCCTACCACTTTTGCGTATTTTCTCATTTAGTTGTTTAAAAAATGTATCCTCGTTATTAGCCAGATCATCGTCATTGACAGCGTATACCCCCAGTAAAGTTGTGTTATTACCTAGTATTTTGAGATTCATCTTTATGATTCTTTCACTAATCGGTTCCCAGGTGGTTATGAATTTCCTCAGTTTTCCGTGTATTAGTATGGATACTCCTTGTTTTGCTTCTTTGAGCATTCCACTATAAAAGTGATCGTAATCTCCCCACCTTTCGAAGCCTTTTCCTTTCTTCTTTGTTTCCGTCAGGACTGCAATTTCGACTCGAAGATTTTCTAATTCATTTACAACTTCATTTATTTTCCTGGAGAGACCTTGTATATTCCATGTACCACATATCGTTGTCCTTCTTTTTTGCTGTTTTCGTTTTCGTATATCCGTTCGATTCCGAGGCTTTGGATTAGGTTTTTTAGCAGTGGCTTTTTTTACGTAGGGTAGGGAGCTGGCCTACCGCTGCAACCCTCCTCCTTTGTCCGGGCTTGGGACCGGCAGTGACAACTGTAAGCTACTCAATTCACCTACAGCCGTCCCAGGCGGAGCGATTATTACCTCTTTAAAAAGGTGGCTACAGGAAAAGAGATTTGGCTGAAATGACGAAGTCGAATGGGTTCATTTTAGAGAACTCTACAAATCGTACTATATGAAAGGTATCGAAATATCGGAAGCTGGCTGAAATAAGTATGTCGCTTTTGAAGGAAACTAAGTTGAAGAATAAAATCGGTTTTTGGCAAAAAACATTGTTTTTTCTTCAAAAGTTCCGGAACTTTTCATTCCACGTAGTAGTAAATATGAAATTTCCACATTTGACTTTTTGGACGTATGACCCCAAATAATTTTTTTGTGTTGTTACTCATTGTGTGTATTTTCCAAGTAATTTTTATAATTGATTGTGTGTTGTGTCATTTGGTGAAAAACATTTAGTAAAGCTTTTGAAAGTTTTAAGGTATTTCTTACGAGTAACTGTTAAAAGTAGTTTTAAGTTGGGAATGTGGAATCTTTGGCACAATGATACTACTCAGTATATATCACCACTACACCAAACACTTTATTTTTGCACTCGACGTGCGTTTCTCTAACCATGTTAGCTTCATCAGGAGCGATGATTGACTGTCATTCAAGATTGGACTACCCGTTTTGCATTCGTCAAGAAATTTCCTTGTGACTTGCGTCCCTAATCAATACGGAGAAAAATATATAATGATTTATCGTTAGTAAGTTTTTACGCCTGTACTAGTTTTTATATTTATATCTAGCTAAGAAAAAACCAATAAATGAGTATATACAAAACACAAAAATTATGGTGGAAGAATGGGAAAGATATTTCGAAAAACTCTATAGTCCATCAGAAACCAATTCATTAACACAGGAAATACAGCATGAAATGAAAATGTTGCCCAACCAAATAGGACCATTTCCTTGAATCAAATACAGCACATGGCAGCGATACTAAAAAACAGAAAAGCCCCGGGCATGGACGAAATTAAGAACGAAATGATCAAATATGGAGGTGATAAATTACTAGAAGAATTACAGATTTTCTTTTACAAAATACTCACAGCCAAGATTATACCATCCGAATGGAAAGAAAGCATCTTGATACCAGTTTTCAAAAAAGGAGAAAGAACAGATCCAAAAAACTATCGAGGTATCAGCTTAATGAGTGCGGTACTAAAATTGCTCACTAAAATTTTACCAGAAGAAATAATGTTAACCGAAATCTGTGAAGAACAGCAAGGGTTCAGAAAGAACAAGTCTACTATAGACGCCATATTTATAATCCGCCAAATTACAGAAAAAGCCATAGAGTTTAATAAGAATAATAGAAGCCTTTATGTGTTTCATTGATCTTACCCAGGCATTCGATAGGGTACGGTTAACTGATGTCATAACCCTACTACAAAAAAGGGGAATTCACCCGAATATAATAAAAACTATCGAAGAGTTGAACATCAAGAACCACACATATGTAAGAGTGGCAAACAAATTAAGCAATAAAATACCTGTGACAACCGGAATCAGACAAGGAGATAGCCTAAGCCCAATCTTATTTAACACCATAATGGATGAAATAATAAACGAAGTAAAGAAAACTGGGAGAGGATATCGATTGGGAGACAAAGAAATAAAAATAATATGCTACGCCGATGATGCAGTAATCATATCAGAAGACGAAGATAACTTACAGAGATTCCTACATAAGTTCCAACAAACAGCAAAAGTGTTTAATATGCAAATCTCTGTAAAGAAAACAAAATCCCTTACAATATCTAAAGATCCGAAAAGATGCAAACTCGCGATTTATGATCAGAGTGTAGAACAAGTGATGTCCTTCAGATATCTAGGGGCAAACATAACAAGTACGAGGAACCTTAAGGAGGAAGTAAAAACTCAAACAACAAAGGCATCATTAATATCGGGATACTTAAGAGATATAATTTGGAGAAACAAATATATGAGCACCAGGAGCAAAGTAAGAATATACAAAACATGCGTAAGACCGATCATGACGTACGCGATAGAAACCAGAGCGGAGAACACAATAACAAAAGGACTCCTAAGAACAACAGAACACTTAGATCTATAACAGGACATACCTTATTTGACCGGAAGAGATGTGAAGAAATAAGGGAAATGTGTGAAATACAGGATGTGGTGAGATGGGCAAGGAATAGGAGAAGAGAATGGAGAGACCATGTGGACAGAATACCAAATGACCCGTTGGCTAAGGTTGCAAAAGAGAAGCGACCAAATACACCTCGACCGCTTGGAAGACCACCAATAAGATGGTATGTGAGCTGGTCTTCATCATCGCAATTGTTTCTGGGAAACCTTTGAAGTGAACACAGGACCTGGTCCTAACGTAGGAAGAAGAAGAAGTATTTAGCTAAGAAAGAAAATGGTTTTTCTCCTCCTTTACGTTTGTTATCAATATTCGACTCCGAGTTTTACCAGTCAGTTTTTAATATTAAGACGGTTAAATTTTAATTAAATTTGCTCGAGTCGCCCTGTGCGATGTACTTTACGAACACGTTTTAAAGCATGTCTATTCAAATGGACCCAGAATTAACTTTAACTTTGCAACGTGCACGATTTGTGTACTCTTATAAATTTTAATGATTTTTGTAACATTGTTTACACGGCTGGAGTTCCGCTATTACTTTGTACTCCTAAATTTCCTGGAGATTTACTTTAAAAAGAATAAGGTAAACCATAATAATAATTATAACGCTAGCGTGTAAAATTGCAAAGAGGCTGGTTCCTCTCCTGGGGATAGTCTGCGGCGACGAACAAAGAGGAATGAGAGCTTTTCTGTTTAGTGCTGAGGAAGGCGCAGTAAAACTTAAGCTAACAATAAAATGGTAAGATTAACTTTTAATTGTAGAACAGCTATTAAAACAACAAAACTACCATAATTTTATAGGCGACATACAGAAAAGCTCCAACACTGGAGCTGTCGAAAAAGATAACATTGAGTTGGTAAGGTGTTTGAAGGAAGCATTTTCCAAAACAATCCTGACTCATCCGCATTATAAATCTGAAAGGGTGTAAGTTCAATGGCCTGGAGCTCAATGTTGACAAGTATCAGGTGATGTCTTTTTGTAGAGCCGGTGCTGCAGTTGTATTTCCCTATAGTATCAATGGACGGGTTTTGCAGGCTGTGAATAAGTTTAAAGATCTGGGTATAATTTTTGACTATCACTTGCATTATGACTACATAGTCAATAGAGCCTTTAGAATGCTCGGCTTTATCTGCAGAGCCGGTAGGGATTTCTCTAGCATTGACACATTGAGATTATTTATCAATCCTTTCCAATATCATTCTTAGAATACTGTTCCTCGGTATGGTCACCTTATTATGAGTGCCATATTCACTCAATTGAATTGGTGTAGAACAGGTTCTTGCGTTATGTTTCTAGGAAGCTTAATATCCACCATTCAAATGTCTCTGCAACAGCCATAAGGCCAGTGACCCATTTTCCTAGGCTATCTGTGAGAAGGTCTAATGCGGAACTGTTGTTTCTATATAAGATGGTTAATTCTCAGTTGGACTGTCCTGATCTCTTGGCTCAAATTGATTTTTTTTTTGTTCCATCCAGAAATACAAGGAGTCATTGCAACTTTTCACAGTAGATCCAACCATATCTTACATTCCCCCATGATACAGCTTCACGCCAGAGGCAATATGGCTGATGTTGATTTTTTTAATGTGTCACTCGGCGGCCTCAGGCGATTATTGTGGAATGACTCGTTGAGGAAGCTATGACACTTGTGAATGTTTATGCATTGTGTTTTCTGCCTTGGTCTCTTGTTTGTTATCTTTCGGTTGTTGCTCTCTAAACTTTTATTTATATTTACTTCTTTACTCTTTGTTTAATTTTGTTTTGTTTTTATTATCTTAGTTAAGTTAGTTAGTTAGAATAGGTAATTTTTTTTTTGCTGTTGATTTTTCATTTGTTAAATTTTTGTTATATACTATGTTGCCCGTAAATAAACAAATAAATAAATAAATAGATAAAAAAATAATTTAAACTAATATTATAATGCTTTTTATTACTATACTTACTGGTTCTATCATTACATAGGAACTATGGTCTTCCTCATTTGGAGTCAGGCCTTCAACATACGTTCTAATAATATCGTCACCATATAAGTAGTGTGGGAAACTGGCAGCTATAGGAAACCCTAACAAATATAAAAAAAACTTTTGCAACCTTCTAGAATATAAGCAATGGGGATTTAAAGCAGTTTTATAGAAATTCCGCGTATACTTTTACAAGCATCATATCTTACGAATAGAATCATAGAATTGACAAGTAGTCCAGTCGTCATAGACAAATTTTAACGAAAAGCTCTCATTAAATGTTAACAGGCTGTATTTTGGCATAAAGGTAATTCCTTGGACGTAAAATACGCTAAAAAAAAGGTTGCTACTCTAAAGTGTACGTTAAGCCGACAAAATCAAAAATAAAATGAAAAATTCAGTTTTTCGCAAATATCTCGAAAAATAAAAAATATATCCAGAAACTAATAGCACGAAGTGAAAGAACGGGAAATTCTACAAAAAAATAGTTTACAGATTTTTTTTCTAAATTTTACCGTAATTTTAAAAAAAATATTTAAAATAAAATGGTTAGTTTAACCTCTTCAGTTGTAGTGAAAATAATGCTTCCAGCTTAATTTATAATTAAATTAACGTTTCTGTATATCACTAAATATTTTAAAATTGGCTTTTAAGGGGTTTCTTGGGGTGCTAATTAAGAATCCGATGACAGATTTGAAAAATTCAAAATGGCTGATCCAATATGACGGCCAGATAGTATGTAATTCATTTAATTTCTTCGAGTAATTTAGAATTATGGTGTTTTCAATAACTGTGTGTCTTTCTACCTGTATATTTAAATGAAATATAAATACCTTACACTTAAAGCCTAGACTTTTATCTCTCATTCCCCACCTTTAAATATTTTTTTTTTGTTTAAGTATGATTAATAACACAGGCACACAGGTAAAAAAATATTTGTAAAAACTTTTTAAACCAATACATCTAAGTATTATATATTTTTGGGTGCTGAAATCCTATCTGGTATCAGTTCTTTTGTATCACCCACCGTTCTCTTGCAATATGACATCGATTAAATTACTGAATTTGAAATGAAATGAAATAAATTAAATCCTCTTCCTGCTTGAAAAACTGAGCAGACTGTTGATCTCTTGTTCTCTAATGGTAAATAGATGTTTCAGATTCCAATAAATGTTTTTCTTTCAGACTAGAACAAAGCAATTCTGCCTTTTCCGTAGTCAAACCCAAATCTCTCACTAAATCATTTAACTCAGCTTATGTAAACAACTGTGGTTTTAAATTTTTTAGAGAACATTGAAACTTATCATTATCCAGTCGACTTTCATTAAATTCGGGACTGTAAAACGTCATCAATAGACTGAGGTGGCACAGGGACAAGAACTCCCGGTCCATGTCCTACCGGCGGATTAGTTGAAGTAAAGTTAGGATAGACGATTACTTTCTTATTTCCAGAAACATCAACGCTGTAAAAATAACAATCATTTGAATGATTTTCTTGCTCTCTCCATACCATGGGTACTGCAAATCTAAAAGCTTTCTTTTCTTTCTTTTACTATCTCCTTAGATCCTCGACACAAACATAACATACTTTGTGAGGAGCCCAACATTTTTTTAATTACCGATTTCTACACCAAAATATGCAAAGTATACTTTTTTTACAAAGTCAGTAATATTTCTTTGATGTTTTTTAACTACAAACTCACCACATATATAATAAAAAATGTTGGGAGAGTTTTTACAACCACATGGGTTAAACACGGCAATGCGAGGTTATATTAACTGGAAGAAAACAAACAGCTGTGACATTTATCGGAATTGCGAACCTAATAACATTTGATTTTACTGTCAACCTTATAAAATTCTGATTTTATTGCCAACCTAATAACATTCGAATGATAAAAAATAAACTTTGGATATTAAAATGTGAAAAATTGGTGAGTGATACGACTTTTTTATTATTATTTTCAAACCCAGAACACCATAAAAACATAGAAATCAAGTAAAATTATTAAAAAAGTTTTTTTATCGTTGGCCTGTGTAATAAGCAAAAAATACGTTTATCATAAACACTTTTTAGGAGCAAAATTACAAAAAAAGAGAAAGTTTTTTTAAGTTCTTAATGATTTTCTAATATCAAGTATACTTTTAACTGTAAGTAAAAAAATGACCATTTCATACTGTGTTAAACGTAAGATTACGGGCAACGCACTACAGCAGACAAATTTTCATATTTTAAAATTAAATTTTTGAATAACACAGACAATATGGGTTTTTTAATTATTCTTATAATGAAAGTTAAGGTATGCATACAAAAATTTCTTTTTAAGTTTTACAAATTACAAAGCAACAAAAATTAAAACTATTAGTATCATCGGAAAGCTGAAAGTTTTCTCTTCAAAAACCTATCTTTTAATTTTTTTACACTATGAAAACAAGTAATATCGATTAACCTTCCGGCTGTGCGCGTAGACTTTCAAATTAACCTGCGCGCTACACTTTTTGAATTTTTGATAAATTCTCACGCTAATAAAAAAAAATCTGGAAAACAATGTATATAGGTAATATTATTTTGTAAAATTTTCGTCTCTTTCACGTGGTGCTATTAGTTTTTCGATATATTTTTATTTTTCGAGATATTATCAAAAATAACCGGTCAAGTTGAAGTGCAAGTTGAACTTGCGCAATTAGTGTTCCGTGCGTTGATTGCTTTTAAAATAAAAAACTTTGTTACAGAGGTATAAAATGATCAGTGACTTCACAAAACCCACCCCAAATGAGTTTTCAACAAAGTTTGTTTCCAATCTTTACTGAAATCTGATGACCTTGAAATTTTTGTTTTTTTAATATACCAGATAAATTATTAAAGGTAATGCACTCGTGATAATTTTCGTTCAATCTACACCCCGTGGAAAATATTCTAGAATTTTTTCAAAATTTTTTGATAAGTACTTTTCGAGATAAGGCGGGGGGACAGCGATTTTTCGCGATTTTTTAAAAATAATACAAAGAAAGGGCACGCAAGTATTACATTATATATATATATATATATATATATATATATATATATATATATATATATATATTGTTCGCGTTTTCACAAGCTTTCATTTGACACCATACTCGATGACCTAGTAATTTTTTTTTTTTTTACTTCCGATTTCACCCCCCAAAACTAACCCCTTAAGTCAAAATTTAACTCTCAAAAGCACATGGCTCTGATGAGGCCATCAATTTCTATGTTATTACCAAATTTCAACTTTTTATGTCAAGTAGTTTCGGAGAAAATCGGGTATGACAGACAGACACCGAAGTGATCTTAAAAGTATTCCGTACGGAACACTAAAAACGAATTTTTGATTTTATTTTAGATTTTGTAGGCTTAGCGTACATCAAACTTTAGAAAACTTTTTTTTATCGTATTCTACGTCCAAAAAACTACTTGTGTGCAAAAATGCAGCCTGTTAACATTTAATGAGAGCTCAAGACCTCTGGCGACTAGGCTAAAAAAAGAATCTAAAAAACTCCGGAGACTTTTAAAGAAAATATGATGTTTTAGCCAAAAATAGGAGTTATTCTTCAACATAGTTTCCTTCAAGAGCGATACACTTATCCCAGCGATCTTCCATCATTTGGATACCTTCCATATAGGACGATTTGTTGAGCTCTTTAAAATAAGCCTAAGTTGCACATCCGACTTCTTTATTTGAGCCAAATCTCTTTCCCTGAAGCAACTTTTTCAAACTTATAAAGAAGTAATAATCGCTGGGGGTCAAATCTGGTGAATGTAGTGGGTGAGGAAGCAATTCATAACTCGATTAGTTCAATTTCATCATCAATTTTATGAAGCTGTGAGCCGGTATATTATATTGGTGAAATAACATTTTTTTCTTGGCTAAATGCGACCTTAACCAACATAAACTGTTTAGTAACCTATTCAAATGTAAATAACGCTGTAGTAACTGTGTGTGGTAACCTTCACATTCTGGAGTTTTTTATTAAAAAATTTTCCCAGCAGACTAAATTCAAAAATTACCCTAATTTTAATGACAATAGCCAAAGTATCTTCACAAAAAAACCATAACTAATAATAGTCATTAAAGGGTTAACATCCGGAAATGACTGAAAGATTATGAGATGAATAAGGACTGACATACCAACTACGCAGAACACCAGCAAGCCGTAAGGCCATATAGTGCTTGAATGTACTAAAAAGTACATTTTTATCCATTGAATTCAAAAACTGTAAGCCAACCTTGTAAATTTTATTGAGTATTCATAAAGCTTTTTAAAATTGAATTTGACATTATGGTTAACGCTCCACAATGTTGTATGGTAGACCAGTGGTGGCTTGAAAAAAATATTCATGACGTCATTTTTTTTAGGGTCGATGTTTTCCTTTATTATTGAGACCCACCATTTAAGGCAAATTTTCTGCAATCGGTCTTGCTACGAGGTGGCGCCAGTGCCAATATATGCAGTGAATAACACCCCATATATATATATATATATATATATATATATATATATATATATATATATATATATATATATATATATATATATACATATATACCCGTGCAAATATCCTTGTACAGGCAAACAGCAGGAAGTCGTTTAATCTAACAAAGACCTAGAGGAAATTCTATCTTAGGATGATAGTAACCAAGTATAATTTAACACTAAAAAATCTCAGGCCGCAGTTTCTTCTAAAAAATTAACGTTGGTGAACCTGACATGGTCATGTCAGGTCACTCCATTTCTCTAGCATCGTCACTTAATTTACTGGGCGTTAATTTGGGAGCAAATATGTCTGGGCGTGATCATGTTGCAAGCATAGCAAAGAGAGCTTCTCAAAAATTGGGAATATTATTTCGAACCAGAAAGCTTTACACTCCACGACGACTGTTAATTCTGTACAGAGTGAGTCAACGATAGAGTAAAGTTCATTATCTCATTTGTTTCGGGAATGACGAAAAAATGCCAATAGTTTTAGGGAATGTTAAGGTGCACAGTTTAAACTTATTTTTTAGTATACAGGGTACTTTAAAAAAGTGTGGCCGATATAACATTTGGTTTTTTAAATGAAACATCCTGTTTTCTAATTTATTTTTAAATTTTTCGTAAAATTTTATAACTTTTTTATTAATAATGCTATATATCTAAACCTAGTAGTTTTCTAATATTTCAATTTTTTTTTAAAAAAAACACTAGTTTTCAGTTTTGTAAAACATTGTCAGTAGCGCCATTGTTTCTGAAGGTAGAATACTCATAATTGGTACGAGCATTCTATAGAGATGAAAAAAAAGATATATGTAAAAAAATTTGAGTTAGATGCTACAGGGTGTTCAAAATAAGTTTATACATTTCGATTATTTTAAATTGAAAAATCTCAAATTTTTTAAATGGAACATCCTGTATCTTATTATTTTCTCTGATAGATTTTACAAAACCCTCCAACTTTTATTAAGTATGTCATTAATCTATTTCTAATAGTTTTCGATTTATTTTGAATTTTTCAATTTTTACCCTTGTTTTTAATACACTTACGCTAAAGTTGCCAGGACAAAATAAAAATATGAGCATTGTCAAATTTTGGCATGTCTATTAAGCAAGTAAAAATAGTTTAATTTGTTGTAGTAAGTGACGTATAAAGGTAAGAGTTACGGATTTTCCTAAAAATGAATTAATTGATATGGTTTATATACTGGGCGAGGCGGGAAAAAATTGTCTTTTGGCAGTAAGGCTTTACGGAGCGAAGTACCCTAATAGACGTATACCATCCAGAAAATCTTTTCACTGCTTAATGGAACGGTTTGATGGTAGTGGTAGCGTTGAGTATACGAAACGGAAAGTAGTAAACCAGAATGCTACCAATGAGGAAAAAGAAATGGAGATTTTACTTCATGTTGAAGATAATCCCCAGGTCAGCAGCCGTCAACTAGCTAACTTGTCTGACATATCCCAATCTACGGCTAATCGGACCACGAAAAAATACAAGTATCATCCCTTTCATATGGAACTACACCAAGAACTTCAAGACCGTGATTTTGAACGACGATAAACTTTTGTACCACCATGAATCGAGCAATAAAGGCCGATCCAAATTTTTTATGCAAAATAATGTTTTCTGATGAAGCTACTTTTCGCAGTAACGGGGCAGTTAACAGCCATAACATGAGCTATTATTCAACAGTTAAGCCATTTTGTGTCCGGGAAGTTCAAAACCAAAACCATTGGTCGCTTAATATAAGGTGTGGAATATTTTCGAATTATTGGTCCATATTTTTTCCGCGAACCGCTTAACGGGCCTAGATATCTAAATTCTTTACAAAACGAATTATCCCAACTTTTTGAAGAAGCTGATAACTTTGAAAGGGAAAAAATGTGGACTCAACAAGACGGAGCTCCTGCTCATTACCATCGGGAAATTCGGGAATTTTTAAACGATCGTTACCCACAAAAAAAGATCGGTAGAGATGGATTCATTTAGTGATTCCCTCGATCATGTGACTTAACACCTTTAGACTTCTTTTTGTGGAGCTACATTAAAGATCGTGTTTATGTGAATCCCCATACAATACCAGTAGATATGAAAAATAGGATACGGGATGCGTGCAGGACAATAACGCCCTTTATGCTAAGGAAAGTGAAGGAAAATATAGTGAAACGACTAAATATGTGTATTCAAATAGGCGAGCATATTTTCGAACATTTATTACGTCATAATAATTAATTATTAGATAGTTAAACTATATTAAAATTATTATTAACTATTTGTTTATGTTTTCACAATAGCGTAAGTGTATTAAGGGTAAAAACTGAAAAATTCAAAATAAATCGAAAACTATTAGAAATAGGTATATGGCATACTTAATAAAAGTTGGAGGGTGTGCCGTTTAAACAATTTGAGATTTTTTAATTTAAGACAGTCGAAATGAATAAATTTATTTTGAACACCCTGTAGCATCTAACTCAAATTTCTTTACATATAACTTTTTTTTTCATCTCTATAGATCGCTCGTACCAATTATGAGTATTCCACCTTCAGAAACAATGGCGCTACTGGCAATTTTTCACAAAACTGAAAACTAGTATTTTTTTTTAAAAAAATTGTAATATTAGAAAAATTACTAGGTTTAGGTATATAACATTATTAATAAAAAAGTTATGAAATTTTAAGCAGAATTTAAAAGTAAATTAAAAAATAAGAGGTTCTATTTAAAAAAAAAACATGTTATATCGGTCACACTTTTTTTGAAGTACCCTGTATACTCAAAAATGGTTTTAAACTCCGCATCTTAAGATTCCCTAAAACTATTGTGTTTGACATTTTTTCGTCATTCCCGAAACAAATGAGATAATGAACTTTACTCTATCGTTGACTCGCCCTGTACAAAGCTCAAATTAACCAACGATGGAAGCATGTTGTCGTATGCTCCCATGTTTGGGGCTATGCTCGCAAACATACGCTGCATTTGTCGGATTCTATTGAGAAAGAGAGCTGTTCACTTAATTGGAGACCTGACCGTAGAACTGACCAGCAACTTTGATTTTTTGGAACATCGAAGAACGTTTGGCTATTTCAGCCTATTCTACAAGTATTTTCATGAAAAGTGTTCGATGGATGTAGCCCGCTTAATTCCTCCCAGAGCGATGCATGCTAGAAATACAGGTCTCGCTAATACTTCACATCAGTAATAGGTACAGCTTGCCATTCCTCGTACAACCTTTTACAAGTACTCTTTTATATGGAGAACTTTATCTCTTTCGATGATTTGCCAAGGACTGTGTTCCCCGTCGAGTACAATTTACAGCGACTCAAGTCCAATACGAATCGCTTTTTTTCCGTCCACGCGTCGCTCCTGTTGCGCCCATAAAAAATATATATGAAGTGTATCAAGCACATCTTGACCCTTGAGAGGGTTCCGAGAAAATTTTGGAAGTTTTTGACCATTAAATTGTATGACATGTCCCTACAAATGGGTTTTGATAACAATTTACTTTCATCTAGGTTTAATCTTCAACCTTTTAGGTTCAGAAGAATCTGAAACTCCTTTTTTTTTGTAAATTACTTCATAACTATGTTGATTGCACACATTTACCGTCATTTCTGAGATTTCGTATTCCGCGCAATAACTTTCGACTTTCTTCGGCTTTTTATTGTCAACACTTGCCAACCAATATTATAAAAAAAACCACGGACTTATAACTTTAACATCATCGCGCCTTTGTGTCTCTATCTCTCTCTCTCTCTCTAACAGCCTTTCCGCATCCACTGCTAGATATAATCCTCGCCTTCATTTTTCTTTGCATGCCTTTATGTAATACAAATAAATTCTCCGTCAAACTCCTAATTAGAATAGTTTTTTCCAAAGTAGCCAATTTATAAAATATTTTTATAATGCTTGATTGAAATAAGATAGTTGAAATAAGATAGTTTATAGCTTACGTTTTTGTTTCAATTATTGTTTTTCTAATTTTGGCTTTTGTTGTGCGCAAATTTGTTACTTTTTAAGAGATAAAATGTGAAAATTACCAAATCTAATATTTACCCCAATAACAAGGCGACACATCGATCAGTCCATTTGGTAAAGGAGGATTTCCAGCGTAACAGTCTTTATTGTTTTCCCATTCCATCCTGTCATAAGCCCATGGCATAAATTTAAATCGGTAGGCATTCATACCATATTTGCTATCATCCCCTGTAAGAAAATATAACATATAAAAACCTTGTAGATAATGCTATCGGTAATTTTTTATAGCAGTAGTGTAAAAAATCACTCACTATGAGAACTGCCATAGGCAAATAGAATATTATGTTAGTTTTTGAATATTTGGATTCTACAGTCAATGCTAACATTAGAGAACCTGCCAGCATTGGTCTGACGATAAACACGGTAAAAATAAAATTTGTGGTCGTTACAAACATTGCCAATTATTCCTCGAATGAAAACAAATAGAATCTGTGAAAAAGTAGAAATATTTCAGCACCTATATCACATCCGACATTGACTAAGACACTGAAATTAAAACCAGAATAGAGGTTGCAAGAAAATCATTTTTAAAATTCCGGACAATGTTCTGCAGCAGAAACTTATCTCTCGCTCTAAGATTACATTTCCTGGAATGCTACGTGTAGTCCCAACTTGTGTATGGAGTCGGGACACGGACGTTGAACCAATACACTACTAAGAAGCTAGAAGCACGTGACTCTATCGAAGAATATTAAAAATCCCATGGACAGCCAGGTTCACTAATGAGGAAGTTCCATGAAGGATAAGCCAAGGTAGAAACTCTTGACAATCATAAAAGTACGAAAAAAATCCTACTTAGGTCATGTACTCAAAAACAACAAATATTCACTATTGCGAACTATCATGCAGGGAACAGTTGACGGAAGAAAGAAAAATAATTGGCTAAGAAACATTAGAGAATGGACCTACATAAATGTGGGGGAGAGAAATATTTAAAGAAGTGGTCGCCAACCTCTATTAACATGATGATAATATTTAAATGAAAGTCGCGTCGACAACTGAGGTTATTTGGCGCCTGTATTAGATTATATCTGAGTATAAAGATCTGCTTCTTTCAGGAACTTTATTAGACATTGTACGTTTTCTTTATTTGGTATCAGAATTTCATTTAGTGGTCTTCGTAGATTGTATTTAGATCTAGTGTGAGTATAATCATGAGACAAAATATGCTTTATTGTAAGTGTCGTGCGATGTATTTGACAGGTGGGTATAGGGTCATTTTTGAGAAGATAAGCATGAGTAAGATGTGTATGTCCCGTAGCTATTCTCCTCCATATGACATTATCTCTTCCGCTAAAGCTCTGTAGATGCAAGGGTGGGTATACATTTGATTTCGATTCCCAAAGTTTATTCTCATCTTGTAGATCCCATGAAAGTTGGAACATATTTTTTATGGATTTATGAAAATGAGAGATTAGATCTGATGGTGATAGAATTTTGTTTTCGATTTTCCCTGATGTGATTGCTGATTTTGCATTTATATCCGCTAAGTTGTTCCCTTTTATGTTGACATGGCTGGGAGACCAAAGAAACAGAATTTATATTAAGCGGACATTGCATATTTGTATGAGGTTCATTATATCCAGAATTGAGGATATAGACGTTTTAGATGCATTAATGGATTGTAGAGAACTGAGTGAATCTGAGATGAATAAAATATTTTTATTTTTGTTGGATATTGCTGATCTGATGGCTTCTCTTATGGCTAACAGTTCAGGCTGTAAAGATCGATGATATGTTGTTTAATTTGTATCTTGATTTGGATATAGGAGAAATTACCGCTGTTCCCGTTCCCAATTTGGATTTAGATCCATCGGTGTAATATTGAGTAAAATTTTTTATATTTTTCCTGTATTGTTTGAATGAATAATGATTTTCATATTATTGATGAGGTAGAATCCTTTTTGTATTTAGTGAGACTGAGATCAATTTTAAGTGAACTGTTTGTCCTTGGTGGGAATATTAAATATTTTCATGTGACAGGGGTGTCAAATTTAGTGTTTTCAGTAGAAAGAAAAGTTTTAATTCTAGATTGTATTGTATTAGGGCTGTACGATTTTTGTGAGATATTTTGTAGATCTAGTGATCTTGCTGCATGGGTTCTGAAAAGTGAAGTGGAGTAGAAACGCATCAGGGAAAATTGTTTTTGTAAGGATAGAGGTAATATTGATGCAATTACTTGTAACCTAGGAACTGGAGTGGCTCTGTATGCTCCCGTGGACAATCTTAATGCATGGTTCTGAATGACCTCCAGTGATCTTTTTAGAGAGGAACTGGCTGCGTCATAAATAAAGTCACCATAGTTCAGCTTAGAAAGGATGATTGACTTATATATTGGGTGGATGGGAAATCAGCACCCCATGTTGTATTAGACAATTGTTTCATTAGGTTTAGATCTTTTTTAGTTTTGTCTTTTAAATATTCTATGTGGTTTTTCGCATACGAAAATATGGAAATTATAAAATGTAAAAGTAATTTAAATAAAGACAGAGGGCCTATTCCTTACAGTCCCATCTATCGGTTACTTGACCAGAACTGATGGTCTCGCCCATGTAATTAGTTCCGCTTGAGTAATTCAATATAAATAAGATAGATTTGTAGTTTAGCTTTAGTTGATCATCGCTCCTGATGAAGCTAACATGGCCAGCGAAACGCACATTGAGTACAAAAATACTCGTAATACTGAGTAGTCTCTAAACATAACAAAACTATCGAACGTCCCTTTTTATTTACATTTCCCCATACATACTTATATGTCTTATATCGGCTAATTTACAGAGCGTTTTTCTCCAATAAGTCAAATTAACATTTCTATCAATCATTTGAGGATATCCCATTCCTTCCGAAGCATTTCTGAACCTTTGTTGACATTTCTCGGATTCGGAATAATGCGGCAGATATTCTGAGCCGTCATAGGTGTTGATGGTAAAGAATTTTGAGTTTCCATGTTCCCTTCCAGTGAAAAGAGTAATATTGTTTTTAAAACCAGAGTATATCTAAAAAAGAAAAATATGTTATATGATTATTATATTATTTAATGAAATGCAGAGCCAATTATCCAAATCAAAATTATGTTTGAAAAGTTCAAGTTTAAAATAAAAATAATCTGAAAAAACAATTTACACTCTCTATAAAAAAATAATAAATTTTTTCCAACCGTTTGGAGTTGTTTCAGCTGTTTTATGACATTTATATCATTAGAAGTGTGGGAATAGTGGTAAGGGTGACAATATATATTCGACGAATAGTGGAACAATAAGTTTCAAGCAAGGAGCTGCGATTAACTTTTGTGTCAAACTTAGTAACCCAAACCTCATGCTTCAAAAATCAGTGTTTAAGTGTGCACTGTAAAAAATTCATAGAAAACTACACAGACTACCTTGGAAAAATTTGGCTTAATTTTTTCCGGAGTGTTATATAAATATTAATTTTTCCACAGAAAAATTGAAAGACACCGATCTAAGCAGTAAAATTACATACATTAACGAGGGTGGACTGACAATTTTGTGAAGTTTTGTGAAAACAAAAATTTAAGACACGATACAAACTAATAAAATTACAATTCAAGAATGGCAAACATACTTTGAAAAATTATATAAAGAAGAAGAAAATAATGAAACCATACTTGAAGAAATGGAAGAAGTAAATCTAGAAATAACTTTAGAAAAGACAGAAAGAATTATAAGAAGTCTTAAAAATAGAAAAGCCTCAGAATCAGACGACATTACAAATGAGATGTTAAAATATGGAAGAAAAAACCTATATCAACAACTAGCACAGCTCTTTACAAACATAGTAAAACATGGACGAATACCTACAGATTGGAAAACTAGGATAATAATCCCAATATTCAAAAAAAGACAAAAGACGTCATCCAAAACCTACCGCGAAATAACGTTCCTAAATACTACCTTAAAAGTATTAACAAAAACCATACTGGAAGAAATGAGCAAGGATATTCAAATGAGAGAGGAACAACAGGAATTCTGTAAAAATCGATCGACCATAGATGCCATATTTATAGTTAGGCAGATAATGGAAAAAGCTATGATAAAGAATTTAACAAATCTGCGTATATATGTTTCGTCGACATAGCTCAAGCTTTCGATAGAGTACAATTAACAGATATTATAAAACTATTACAAGAAAAGCAGACAAACCAGAAGCTAATAAAAATTATACATGACATTAACACAGAATGTAGAACAAATATAAAAGTGGGACATCTACTGAGCAAGGAAGTAAAAATAAATGCCGGAATAAGACAAGGCGGTTCACTTAGTCCCTTTATCCTCAACCTCGTCATGGACAGAATAGTGGAGAATCTTCCAAAAGCTAGAGGATACAAAAAGGGCAACACACACTTCCACAAAATTTGCTACGCCGATGATGCAGTCCTCATCTCCGATTCTGAGGACAACTTTCAGAAGATCTTTCATGCCTTTAATTTGGAAGCGAGAACACTAAACATGAACGTCAACACAATCAAAACAAAATATATGGTAGCTTCAATAGAATTATTAAGATGCAAGCTGGAGATCCAAGGAAGTATTATTGAACAGGTTAATGATTTTAAAAACATGGGAACAATGACAACAAGCTACGGAGAAACAGGAAAGTAAAACAACAGTCTAGGAAGGTGTCACTAATAGTAGGTTGTTTGACGGATATAGTAAGGAAAAATAAATACCTCACAGTGGAAAGTAAAATAAAAATATACAACAATGAGACCGATCCTCACATATGCTGTAGAAACAAGAGCTGACCCATGTAAAACAGCACAAATGATGAGGACAACAGACATGAAGGTGATTAGGGACATTCATGGAAAAACTATCCACGACAGAATCCGCAACAAACATCTACAAGAACTAAGTAAGATCCAAGAAATATCCAAATGGACCAGAACTAGAAAAAGACAATGGAATAGACACGTAGATCGGATGGACGACAACAGACTGTAAAAAGGACCAAATTCAATAAACCCTGCGTTAAAAGAACTAAGGATAGACCTCCGAAAAGGTGGAAGGAATGCTGGACGTCCACATCGGAAGAGGCTTAATGAGGATAAAACAGGCAGTATGCCTAGATATATGACACACCATGTAAGAAAGAAGAAGAAGAAAAATTTATTTCTTAACATAATCTGCATTAACCTCGATATATTTGGTATATTGAAATTCCAATTTTCTTATTCCTAGAGAAGAAAGAATGTATCTCTAACTGTACTTAATACTCGTTTAGAGCACATAACCTCTTCATTGCTCGAAAATCATTTTGTTGTGATTAAGGTGGGTGGGGAACTATTGCGAAGCCCAGCTCATGCACTTTCAGCATTGCAAGGACCGATGTATGAACAGGTACATTGTCCTGGTGAAGGAGTACTTTTTTGGGCGATAATTTTGGTCGCTTCTGCTTAAACTCACTATGCAAACGGTCTAATAATGTTACGTAATAAGAGCTAGTCAGTGTTTTACCCTTTTCCAATTACATCTTGTTTCCAAACCTGATAAACTGGCTAACTGGAAGAAGATTCACTTCGAATAATGAAGTTAATGCTGAGACGAAAGCTTATTTTGCAGAGTAGGATAAATCTTATTACAATGAGCATTTTATTTATTAAAAAGTTGGGAAGTCGTTAGACTAAAGGGATTGATTGGCAAGGTGACTGACAATCTGGCGCTATCTTTGTTAGACAGAAAACTTTTGAAACAACCCCTGTAGATGGTAGTTATGTAGAAATAGATTTTTTTAGGCTCTGCGATTTTTCTTCATACCTAGATAAACAACTTGCGTCGAGATTTGCATGCCGGGAAGTGACCCAAGAAGAAGGGACAAAGATATTTGAGCAGACATTTCGAATTTCTAAGAGCTTTTTCCATCAGTATGCTGTAGTGGGCTTTTTTCCACCATGAAGCAGTAGCGGCTTTTTCGGCCAGTAGGCCACTACTTTCTTCTCCAGCACGCCAGAGTGTTTTTTTTTTTCTCAGTGATGCAGTAGTGCAGTAACGGTTTGTAGCTCTCAAGTTAAAGGCATTTTTCCTTTCTTGAAATATCCTGCTCATCCTCAGGCATTTCGGGTCAAAAAGTGTTTAGCTGCCCAAATGAAACTAGGATGGTAGTGGCTGAGACAATATTTTTATGAGAATCTCACCAGGAGAGGCCAAGTAACTTACGGAAAACCCACGAGGAGAAGCCAATCAGTAAGTTATAAGCATATAAGTCTAAACATCTTACTTCCTGTCTACAGGTGTGTTTCCAACGACTACTCAACACGTGTAATTCGCGAAGTTAATTTCAAAAATTTTTAATATCGTGTTTTACAAAGCCTTTTATTAAAAACTTAATAATCCTAATTTAAAGACTCTACGCCATAGTGTACACTCTTCTAGCCGAAGGGGTTTTTATTTAGTAGAAGTAATGTTAAGAGCGTAATAAAGGTAGGAATTTTTATTTTGTTAATACAATGTATAATATATATATCCTTCTATATTTAAATTTAGCGTTTCACTGAACCACCCGCTTTATCTTTCAGGACGAAACGGTTGTACCCAATTCAATTTTATTTCAACAACTAATTAACTCTTCAGTATTTTTTTCATTTTTAGAGCTGAACTTAGAATCTTTTATTCTAAAATGAATGGTGCCCAAATCTGTACAACCAAGTTTAAACAACGATAGAGACTATTTTCAAAAGACGTACAAAAATTATCTCTTACCCATAATTTCTCCAAACAAAACGAGCTAGCTTATATCTAAATAACTCAATCCATTCTCAAAAATTAAGATATATATAAGGGGCCAATAACTATTTAATAAATAAAATATTGATTAAAAATAAAGAAAGTTGGGGTTATATAAAATTTCGCCTCAATGTGCCGGGCCTTTACAAAATAGCGCTCCAACGTGAGGCTATAAAAACGGCCCTGCTTACCGACGTTATAATATATATATATATATATATATATATATATATATATATATATATATATATATATATATATATATATATATATATATATATATATATATATATATTTATAGATATGCATGCTCTATTTTCTTTTTATTACTTCATTGTAGATATCTGTTGGTCTTTAAAGTTCCGGTCAGTAATATTTAAAAAGATAGAATGTAACAACAGAAACAAATTTGATTTTATCAAGATATAAAATTTTAATGATGTTTAAACGCTTGAATACTTACAATGTTTAAAATTCCAGCATTGGTAGTAGGAACCAAAAATGGGGCAATGGCCTTAGCAGGTTCCAAAACTGGATCAGTAATATTCCAAAGGTAATTGTATATTGTAGTTTTCACACAATAGGTTGTGCATTATATTTTCGTAACAGTAAATTGGCACCCATTTTAATAAACATATTAGCATCATGCAAACGGGCTGGTATTAACTAAAAAAGCAAAATTACTTAGTGATAGCATATATTTAAGTATACCTCGAGTCTTCAACTGCTTAAAAACTCTACCTCTTTCTCATGTGGTGTCATCTGTTATGTAGAACCTGAACATTTTTAAGAATCCTTGCCTATATATTTAAGATATTTAATAGATAGTTCAGAAATTTGGTTATAACATAATATTAATTTCAATATAACTTAAAAATTAATTTTATTTATTAATTCAGTTCCGCATTATACTTGTACTTTCACAACAAATTTATGACATTTTTTCCATGAATCGAAGGGTAAGAGCGATGTTTTGACAACCTGTCGGATAATAAGTTTTAAATAATGAGTTGTGATTTACTTTTGAGTCAAACTTGGTAACTGGGGTATCAACCAGCTTACTGTGATAGATGCTTATCCTGTACTTTCGAAATAGCTTAAACCACGTATCCGTGTTTTAGTGGCTTAAGCTATTTCGAAAACTATTAAGAGTCGTGATGTCCAATAACCGGTCTAAACGAAGTTAGCATTTAAGAAGAACGTGATTTTATCAAGTAAAATCAAAAAGCATCGGTGTGATTGATTAAGGATATATTGGAGATTCCAAAATCTACTGTGCACTACAATGTAACCTAGTAAGGTCTACAACTTCCTTGAAATGATCAATACTAATTTAAGCAAAAACCAAGTTTGTACGTGGATGACGCTCTATCCACCTGATTTAGTATCCTGTAACTGCTTTCTTTTCACTCTACTTCATTTATTGGCTTGAAGTTTCCAAAATCAACAGCGTACTACAACGTAACCGCTATTAAGGACTCCAACTTCCTTGAGACGATCATTACTATTTTAAGCAAGAACCAAGTATGTGCATGGATGAAGCCTTGTCCACCTGATTTAGTATCCTGTAACTGCTTTCTTTTCCCTCTATTTCATTTGTTGGATTGGAGATTCCAAAGTCAATTGTGCACTACAATGCAACCGCTATTAAGGACTCGAACTTACTTGAGACGCTCATTACTATTTTAATCAAGAACTAAGTGTGTGCATGGATGACGCCTTATCCACCTGATTTAATAACACGTAACTGCTTTCCTTTTACTCTAATTCATATATTCGATCGGAGATTCCAAAACTAACCATGCACTACAATGTAACCACTAATAAGAAATCCAACTTCCTTGAAATGGTCATTACTATTTTAAGCAGGAACCAAGTTTGTACGTGGATGACGCCCTGTCCACCTGATTTAGTACCCTATAACTGCTTTCTTTTCCTCTGTTGGATTGGAAATTCCAAAATCAACCGTGAACTACAATGTAACCGCTATTAAGGACTCCAACTTTCTTGAAACGATCATTACTATTGTGAGCAGGAACCAAGTTTGTACGAAGATGACGCCATATCCCCCTGACTTAGTATCCTGTAACTGCTTTCTCTTCCTCCTACTTCATTTGTTAATGAAAGGATAGCAATATACCGCTGAATACGAGAGTGGAAGTATGGCAAATTTCTACGAAATGGCGGGAAATTTTATTAAGCGTTATAACTGTTGGTACGCGTGATTCTTGTAACTATCGTGAGTGATAGATGTTACACATTTTGAAGAAATGGATAAAGTCTAGTATTGTTCGGAGATAAAACATTTTTATGTTAAAAAGAGAGGATTGCTGCCCAGATAGAAACTGAAAGAAAGTTTATGGAAATTCGTGACCATTTATTATTGGATAAATGAATTTAAACGTACGAGCACTGTAGATACTACACTTTCAGGACGCCTAGTTGAGGTCCCCTTTCGACAATATTTGTGGTATCATGATGGAAGATCGTCACCATAAGCTTCGTGAGATTGCTGAGATGGTAGGTATCTCAAATGAACGGCTACATAATATCCTGCAGCCTGCTAAAAATGCAAAGGCTGAGTGCGCTTTTGTATCGCGATTGTTGACTCCAGACCAAAAACGCACGGGGAAGGAGATTTCAAAATCGTGTTTGGGAAAGTTGCAGCGTAATCCGAAAGACTTCGGGCATCGTGTTATGATTAAAAACGAAACGTCGGTCCACCATTACAGTGTGTCAAATAAGAACGTGTCCGCGATAATTCAATTTCAACAAAAAATCGGTAGAGGGAACTCATTTTAGTAAAAGTATCAGTCGATTCCGAATTTTCGTCGAAATTACGTAAAGTCCAAAATGAGTCACGTGTTTGCTCGTCGGTTCGAAGTAGTCTTGCATTGTTCCCATCCAAAGGGGCCTAAAATGATACATTCTGCTGCTGCTAAATATATTAAAAAGTCGGCGTCGTTTGTGAAGAAGTGGGTAAATCATTTTAGCGTCGTGTCATTGTTTCCACGGAATCTGAAATTAATACTACGTCAAGGAGCGGCAAAATTAAGAAAATCGGTTTTGAATGTGTCCTGTGATGTAAATTCCGTACGTTGAAAAGACCTTGGTAAAAATCACGTTGCGAAACGGCTCGCTTGGGAGCACGATAATATACTAGAGTGGTCCTCACAATCGCCAAGCATGCAAGATTTTAGTGAGAGCTTATATAAGTGCGACAGAAGAGTTATAGGTCGATAATTTTCGCCTTTCTTGAAGAAAAGTATAACCTCCGAGTTACACCATTTGGTTGGTATTTTTCCCTCATATATTTACTAGGACTTTCAATGCATCTTTCAGAGATTTACCCTCAAGTTTCATCATTTCTACAGTGATTTGATCTTCTCTAGGGCATCTATTATTTTTCATTTGATAAAATGCAGCTTGTATTTCCTCCTCTTTGCTATCTGTTGGTTCTTCAGATCCTACGTTCTTAATGTTCATGTTTTCTTGTCGTCTATCTGGATAGGTATAATCTTATGTAGAAGACTTCAACTGCTCTCATTATACCATTCTTATTATTTACTATTTTATTGTTTTCATCTTGTAGTTTTGCAATTTTCCACTAGACAGTCGTAAACGTAATACTTTCATTTTACAGTTATCTTTTATAATTTCCTCTATGATGTTTGAATTGTAACACATAGGCTGAAAAGTTTTTGGTCTGACACATAAATGTCGCCCTTTTCAAAAAATCCGTATGATTTTTAGGAAGCACCAACCTTCAAACGATACGTGTCAAAATTTTATAATATTTCGACGATTAATTTACAAGTTACAGTGGTTTTAGTGACGCTACTTTTGATATTTTCAAAACAATGGAAAAAATCGAATTTCGTGTTTTTTGATGGGAAAAAATACCGTTTAAGCAAAGCAATAGCTTGCTAAGTATTACGGGAACTCTGCCCCTGGAAAATCACTTATCATTTACTGGTATACTGAATTTAAACGCAGTTGTACAGATATAAATGATGCCTAACGCTCTGGACGCCCAAATGAGATAGTTACACCGGAAAATCCGCAAAATGGTTTTGGATGACCGATATCAAAAGAACGTGTTGGTCATATTTTGCATGAACATTTGAGCATGAGAAAGCTCTGTTTGAAATGGGTACCGCGTTTGCTCACGGTGGATCAAAATGCACTCGTGCCGCTCCTGGAGCGCTTTAGGGATTTCCCTGCAGCACGTGTGCTAGACCAATAAAAAAAAAAAAAAAAAAAAAAACAACAACGTGTTAATAATTCTGAGCACTGTTTGGACCTGTTTAAGCGCAATGAAAAGGATTTTTTTATGAAATATGTGACAATGGATGAAACATGGATCCACTACTACACACCGGAATTAAATCGGCACTTAGCTGAGTGGACGGCAGCCGGTGAAAGCCGCCCGAAGCGACAAAAGACGCAACAATTGTCTGGGAAGGTTTCGGCTTCTGTATTTTGTGATGCGCATGGAATAATTTTCATCGACTATGCTAAGAAAGGAAAAACCATCAATAGTGAATATTATATAAAGTTATTGGTGCATTTGAAGGTAGAAATCGCAAAAAAACAACCCCTAAACAAGAAAAAATTGCTCTTTCATCAAGACAATGCACCGTGTCACAAGGCAATGGTTACGATAGCAAAATTGCACGAATTGAAGTTCGAATTGCTTCCTCATCCTCCATATTCTCCAGATTTGACCCTCAGCAACTGTTATCTATTCGCAAACTAAAAAAAATGTTCGCGGGAAAGAGATTTGGCTCCAATGAAGAAGTTATCGCCGAAACTGAGGTCTATATTGAAGGCAAAGACAAATCCTTTTACAAGAAAGGTATAAAAATGTTAGAAAAGCGTTGGACTGACTGTATCGCTCTTAAAGTAGACTATATTGATGAATAAAGTCGAATTTTGCAAAAAAATGTGTTTTAAGTAGCTAGACCAAAACCTTTTCAGCCTAGGTGTTAGTTTCTTTTATTTTTTCGCATCTCCTTCTTAACTAGTAACATGCTCAGCATGCTTTGAAGATATCAGGCAATTATTGATGCAGGAGGAGATGGGACAACTTACTAAAGTAATTGCGCCGTTGTTAGCACACCGAAGATTACATTGATGGCAAAAAATATTCTCGAGACACATTTTTTCAAGAATACTAGCGGTTACGTTCTTACTTGACAGACTGTACACCCTGGAGACAAAACGGCAGTCAAAATAGTGGGTTGGCGAAGGTACAGTACGTCGAAAAAAGCGAAAACTGTTTTATCGACTGGAAAAGTGACGGCAACTCTTTTTTGGTACTCACGGGGTATCATCATGATTGACTAATTAGAAAAGGGTAAAACGGTTACTAGCTCTTATTATGCAACGTTTACATACTGAGTTAAAGCAGAAGCGATCAAGACTAGCGCACAAAAAAGTACTCACACATCGGCCGCACTATGGTGACGATACGTAATTTTTACCCAAATTAATTTTTTTTACCGCAATTTTCAAGGAATCTCAGAATTTTTTTTTTTAAATTTTTGTTCATGATTCCTCTGTCGATCCGTCTGAGCGGATTTTTGATTATATACCATGATTTTTACTAATTTATCAATACATATTGCGTTCTTGTCCTAAAAACACCTTTTTAGGCAATACTATGAGTCTCAGTTACGTAATTTTCAATGAATCTCAGTAGCCTTAGTAACACAATTTTTAAGGAATCTCAATAATTTTTTTTATAACCTTCATTTTTGATTATTTATCATGATTTTTACTAATTTATCAATATATATTGCTCTTTCCCCAAAAACACCATTTTGAGCAATAAAATAAGTCTGAGTCACACAATTTTCAAGGAAGCTCAATAATTTTTTTATAATCTTCGTTTCTGATTTCTTTATCAATCTGTTTATGCAGATATTTGATTATTGACCACAATTTAATTCATTTTTCAATAAATATAGTTTTTTAGCCATTTCCACCAAGAATATCAAACCTATCATAACCCTATGCAAAGAGGAAAAATGATCAGATGAACGTTTCCTAAACTTAAGGTTTTTAAACCAGGAACTTCAACTCTAACATAACCCAATATACCGAAGACCAAACCTAACACCTAAAGTTAATTCAATGATATGATAAAAAATTTACACGAATTTAAAGAGTAGACCAAAATCTTTACTACTGCATAAAATACTTCTAGCAGTCGAACGAAAACTCTTACCTATTTGAAAAAATTTTTTTGCATTAAATGAAAATGACCCATAAATATTTGAATAAAATAAATAAATAAGATAAAACCAATATGAATATTTCAATAAAAAACTAAGAATTGGCAGATATTCTCATGAATTCCAACATGAAGTCCAGTGAAGTTGTTCTTACTGCTTTGAAAGCTTGATGCAATATACCATCAGTACTAAAAAATGAAATCGACTTTTCGTAAAAACTGGAAAAGTTTATTTTACACAAGCCAAAGATTTTTTAGCGGGAATTCAGAACGATGTGATGAAGTTTTTGTCCTTCCATCACCGTCAGTTACTTCTACAAAAAGATGAAGAAACTAGTCATTTTACAAAAATAAAAAGGTTTGAGAAAGTACTTGAGGAAATTCTAACAAGATTTGTTGAATACCTGTGTTAAAAAAAAATCATTTCTCAGATGATTCGGTTGAAGATAATAAAGATATAATAGATAATGATCGCATAGACTCAAGTATTTCATTTGATGATGAAGCCTTAGTATTATTTACAGATGCAAAATTAACCAAAACTCAATATAATGTCATACGCCAAAAATTGTCTCATCCGAGTTTAAACATATAACAACGGCTATATCAAGATGTTATCCTAGTTTTGAAACTAAGGAAACTGGAGCACACCTGGATTTACAGAAAAAGTTCAAGGTATGATTCGTAAAATTAAATACACCAATTTTAAACTTTCATCCAAATATGATTGCGATAGAACTGAAAGATGCAAGAAGTGCCAGCGCCAGTGTATTTACGGTTTGTATCGTCCCTCTTTCTTTAGATGTTTACACCAGAAGACATGAGTCGGTAAATGCCTGGGTTAACAAAGATCCTTCTTCAACAAGACATTGACTTCCTATCAAATTTATTTACGAAAAATAATCTAAAGATTATATTATTTCTCAGATGGCTGATCTAATGCATCAAATAAATCGTCTGCAATCTACAAAAATTAACTTGCAAGAATATCAATCGAACATACAATGTTTCTAACAATGATTGATTGTAAGGTCCGCCAAACTCTTACAGACATGATTTCTTCCCAAAGGTACTCTATATGCAATGCTATTCCGAAAGAAATGAACAAATTGGAAATTATTGAGGGATTTAGGTGAATGTAGAAGCGTACAAGTATGGTCTTTTAATTCTCTATACATGAATACATAGAAGACATGAGTCGGTAAATGCCTGGGTTAACAAAGATCCTTCTTCAACAAGACATTGTCTTCCTATCAAATTTATTTACGAAAAATAATCTAAAGATTATATTATTTCTCAGATGGCTGATCTAATGCATCAAATAAATCGTCTGCAATCTACAAAAATTAACTTGCAAGAATATCAATCGAACATACAATGTTTCTAACAATGATTGATTGTAAGGTCCGCCAAACTCTTACAGACATGATTTCTTCCCAAAGGTACTCTATATGCAATGCTATTCCGAAAGAAATGAACAAATTGGAAATTATTGAGGGATTTAGGTGAATGTAGAAGCGTACAAGTATGGTCTTTTAATTCTCTATACATGAATACATAGAAGACATGAGTCGGTAAATGCCTGGGTTAACAAAGATCCTTCTTCAACAAGACATTGTCTTCCTATCAAATTTATTTACGAAAAATAATCTAAAGATTATATTATTTCTCAGATGGCTGATCTAATGCATCAAATAAATCGTCTGCAATCTACAAAAATTAACTTGCAAGAATATCAATCGAACATACAATGTTTCTAACAATGATTGATTGTAAGGTCCGCCAAACTCTTACAGACATGATTTCTTCCCAAAGGTACTCTATATGCAATGCTCTTCCGAAAGAAATGAACAAATTGGAAATTATTGAGGGATTTAGGTGAATGTAGAAGCGTACAAGTATGGTCTTTTAATTCTCTATACATGGATAAAGAATATGGAGTGGATTCTCCATTTAGCATATAAAATATCTTTAGGAAAGTGGAATGAACGTCGTACCCAGGATGAAAATACTTTATTGGGGAAGACAATTCGTGAAATTCAGAACACCATTTAGAAAGACTTGGGTATACTGGTTGGCGCTGTCAAGCAAGGGGCAGGTGCCTTCTTTGCATAGAGTTACGATAGGTTTGATGTTCTTGGTGTAAATGGCGAAGAACTATATTTGTTGAAAAATGAGTTTAAATTATGATAAATACAGGTCTGCAACAAAAATGCTGTCTGGATGTTTTCAACTGATTTGTATGTATTTAGGTGTTCTGAAAACTAAAAAAATACTCAAAAAATTCCAGAACGTCAGGTTATTTTGCAAAACGCAAAATTTTATTATAAAAAAGGGTTTTTTTGGGCTAACTTGAAGTCATAAATAAATAGGTACAATTTTATTTTGATTACTGTTTTTAAATGTATACAGGCCATAACTATCATTACTTTCTAAATAAAGAACGCCCTGTGTGAGCTAAATTAACAAACATAAACGTTGTAACCAGAACGTGCGCACTCCGATAGTGTAGAAAGTGGCGCAGTACAATTACGTGTTAACTCGTCATTGTTTTATAAATCTTGGTTCAATATGTCATCTGTGCGGAAGTGTGTGAATTCGTCTGACAGTTTCTGTTATATTTGTGAGGAATATATGGTATTAAAGCAACAACTTAATATTACGGACTTTGTAAAAAAAGTATACTTCACGTATTTTGGCTTAAAACTTGGAGATCAGGATAAAGTTTTGGGCACCTCATAAAGTCTGCAAACGATGTGTTGAAGACCTTCGAAATTGGTTTAAGGGCAAGAAAAAAGCTTTCCGATATGCGATTCCTATGGTATGGCGCGAGCAAAAGAACCATAGTGATGATTGTTACTTTTGTTCGTGTAATGTGAAAGGGTATAATTCAAAATGGAAGCAGTCCATTTCATACCTTAATCTGCAATCAGCTATTCATCCCATCCCTCATGGGACCGAAATACCAGTGCCCAAGGCCCCTGCTACCTTGGAAGAGATTCCAAGTTCTGACGAAGATGGTGCTGTACCTGAACCCGATGACAAGTCAAGTTTTCAATTTGAAGATGACAGCAGTCCGAAATTATTTTCCCAGGGTGAGCTAAATTATTTGGTAAGAGACTTGAATCTTCCCAAAAAACGCTGCTGAGTTGCTTGGATCAAGGCTCAAAAGCAGGAACTTACTTTTGCCGGGAGTGTCTTCCTCCTGGTTTAGATATCGTGAAAAGCAGTTCACTTCCTACTTTGCCCAAGAGGACGAGTTGGTTTATTGTACCAATATTGAAGGTTTGATGGATACATTAAAGATCTCATACGACCCAGCACAGTGGCGTATTTCCATAGATTCTTCAAAAAGAAGCCTTAAACCAGTTCTGCTTCACAATGGCGGTTTCTATGCTTCCATTCCTGTCGGTCATTTCGTACACCTCAAGGAAACCTACAAGAACTTGGAATTGGTTCTTTGCAAATTAAAATATAAAGACCACGGTTGGCAAGTGTGCGGTGATTTAAAAATCTTGGGCATGTTGCTCGGACAACAATCTGGGTTTACCAAATTTCCTTGCTTTTTGTGTCTATGGGATAGTAGAGACCGAGCAAATCACTGGACCAAAAAGTGTTGGCCTCCGAGAGAGCTTAAAGTTGACGAAAAGAACGTCCTGCATGAAACTTTGGTGCCTCCTCATAAAGTTCTTCTAAAGCTGGGATTGATGAAACAATTTGTAAAGTCACTTTCAAGAGATGGAAATTGCTTCAAATACTTAATATCAAAGTTTCCAGGCGTCTCGGAGGCAAAGTTGAAGGAAGGTGTTTTCGTTGGACCAGATATTAGAAGGCTTATGGCTGATCCACAATTCATCACAACCATGACGGATCCTCAAAAGAAGGGTGGATTTCCTTTAAAGAGGTCATAGAGAAATTTTTCGGCAATAACAAAGACCCTAACTACAAACAAATCGTCAAAAGAATGTTAAAAGCATTTCAAGCTTTAGGCTGCCTAATGAGTTTAAAAGTACATTTTCTTCATTCCCACCTCGACTACTTTCCAGAAAATTTAGGAGATCTGAGTGAAGTTGCTCTTCACGTGAACGATTTCACCAAGATATTAAGAAGATGGAAAAAAGATACTAGGGAAGATGGAGCGTCTCAATGATGGCAGACTACTGTTTGGACGCTTCAGAGAGACCTTCCAGATGCTTCCTACAAGCGAAAATGTACCAAAAGGAGTCTCACTGGGAAAAAGAAATATGTTTAGTGCTTACTAATGAATGTATTTTAGATAAAAAAATAAATTTTGTTACCCAATTATAAATTAAAAAAAAATAAATTTTGTCTTTTATCTTTTATTTTAAGATGATAACTTGTTTAACATAGATACCTACATTGTCAGAAAACGTGACGTTCTATAACAAACTGAAAGTCATTTTCGGATTCAGTACACCCAAAAACATAAGAATTAGGCAAAAAAACCAAAACAGCTCTCAATTTTTTTTTTTTTGCAGACTTGTGATTATCAAAAATTTGCACAGGCAGAACGATAAAAAAATCAAAAACGAAGATTATAAAAAAAACTACTGAGATTCATTGAAAATTACGTAACTGAGACTAATAGTATTGCCTAAAAAGGTGTTTTTGGACAACAAACCAATATATATATATATATATTGATAAATTAATAAAAATTATGGTAAATAATCAAAAATTTTCCCAGACAGATCGATAAAGAAATCAGACACGTAGATTATAAAAGAAAATTATTGAGATTCCTTGAAAATTGCATGACTGATGTTCATTGTATTACCTAAAAGGTGGTTTTTTGGACAATAAAGCAATATATATATATATATATATATATATATATTTTATATATATATATATATATATATATATATATATATATATATATATATATATATTGATAAATTACTAAAAATTAGGGTAAATAACCAAAAATCCGTTTAGACAGATCGATAAAGAAATCAAGAACGAAGATTTAAAAAAAAAAATTACTGATATTCATTGAAAATTGCGGACAGAAAATTAATTTGGGTAAAAAATAGGTATTGCCGCCATAGTGGGCCGTTGAAACAGCAAAAGTGCACGAGCTGGGCTGCGAAATAGTTTCTCAGAACCCCCTTTTCCCCAGTTTGTTCTGGGAGAATAAAAAATTTCAGTTTCACTGATCCAAATGTATTGAGCTCAATGGAGACTATATCGAGTTAAGGGGTCAGTTCACTTTAGTCACCCGAAAAAAAGGTATTTTTGCGAATTTTTCTAACGATATCTATTGTAAATATTGAAGTAATTCTTTTTAGGCTGTATTAATGCACTGTTGAAATATAAGAATTTTTTTTTTATTGACTTTACAAGGTTTTTTTTATGAAAAAAATGCGAGGCGAACATAGTATGTCAAAAAAAGTTATGTCCGGGACGTTGACGTTTTTTCAGCTTTGGCTGTTCTGAAACACAAAAACCAAAAAGATTTACAACCGGTAGGACTGTGGCTATGGCCCGAAGTAGAATTATTCACTTTTATGCAATAATAACAAAATGGCGGATATTAAAAAAAAGTGAAAATATGTTTTTTTTTGTTATTTTTATTGCCAAAAAAAAAAAATAGTAAAAATAACAATTTTGACTTTATTTTAGTTCCGACCATAGCCACACATGTGCTGAATATGTGGAAAAAATTTCGTAAAGATCGGTTGAACAGTTTCCAAAAAAACCTCAACGCCGCCTGCAAAAACTTTGTTTCGAGAAAAACGCGTTTATAAACTAACCTGATCTATTTAACTTCGAAACACGCTTCGAAATAACAGTCTAGCTAGGCTTTAAGGTCTTATTTTGCTCCAAAAAATTCAATAGAAAGATCTCATACAGTGAATATCAGTTTATAATTACAGTAGGGAGCAGCTGTGTTTACGAAAGTAGACAGCGAGTAGGAGGGGCAGAACGAGCGCGCAGTCAGAGATGAGCGTTCGAAAACTGATTTAATAACGTACTCAAATATATAGAAGGAAAGCTCAAATCCTTATAAAATTTTGAGACAACATTTTCCATGCCATATACTTTCGAAAACGCTCATAAAAAAAAAATTAGATTTTTTTCAAGGTGATAAAGTAGACTGACCCATTAAGAGAATATTAATTAACCGTGTCAAATACTGTGAAAAGCAGTTCACTTCCTACTTTGCCCAAGAGGACGAGTTGGTTTATTGTACCAATATTGAAGGTTTGATGGATACATTAAAGATCTCATACGACCCAGCACAGTGGCGTATTTCCATAGATTCTTCAAAAAGAAGCCTTAAACCAGTTCTGCTTCACAATGGCGGTTTCTATGCTTCCATTCCTGTCGGTCATTTCGTACACCTCAAGGAAACCTACAAGAACTTGGAATTGGTTCTTTGCAAATTAAAATATAAAGACCACGGTTGGCAAGTGTGCGGTGATTTAAAAATCTTGGGCATGTTGCTCGGACAACAATCTGGGTTTACCAAATTCCCTTGCTTTTTGTGTCTATGGGATAGTAGAGACCGAGCAAATCACTGGACCAAAAAGTGTTGGCCTCCGAGAGAGCTTAAAGTTGACGAAAAGAACGTCCTGCATGAAACTTTGGTGCCTCCTCATAAAGTTCTTCTACCACCGCTTCACATAAAGCTGGGATTGATGAAACAATTTGTAAAGTCACTTTCAAGAGATGGAAATTGCTTCAAATACTTAATATCAAAGTTTCCAGGCGTCTCGGAGGCAAAGTTGAAGGAAGGTGTTTTCGTTGGACCAGATATTAGAAGGCTTATGGCTGATCCACAATTCATCACAACCATGACGGATCCTCAAAAAGAAGGGTGGATTTCCTTTAAAGAGGTCATAGAGAAATTTTTCGGCAATAACAAAGACCCTAACTACAAACAAATCGTCAAAAGAATGTTAAAAGCATTTCAAGCTTTAGGCTGCCTAATGAGTTTAAAAGTACATTTTCTTCATTCCCACCTCGACTACTTTCCAGAAAATTTAGGAGATCTGAGTGAAGTTGCTCTTCACGTGAACGATTTCACCAAGATATTAAGAAGATGGAAAAAAGATACTAGGGAAGATGGAGCGTCTCAATGATGGCAGACTACTGTTGGACGCTTCAGAGAGACCTTCCAGATGCTTCCTACAAGCGAAAATGTACCAAAAGGAGTCTCACTGGGAAAAAGAAATATGTTTAGTGCTTACTAATGAATGTATTTTAGATAAAAAAATAAATTTTGTTACCCAATTATAAATTAAAAAAAATAAATTTTGTCTTTTATCTTTTATTTTAAGATGATAACTTGTTTAACATAGATACCTACATTGTCAGAAAAACGTGACGTTCTATAACAAACTGAAAGTCATTTTCGGATTCAGTACACCCAAAAACATAAGAATTAGGCAAAAAAACCAAACAGCTCTCAATTTTTTTTTTTTTGCAGACTTGTGATTATCAAAAATTTGCACAGGCAGAACGATAAAAAAATCAAAAACGAAGATTATAAAAAAAACTACTGAGATTCATTGAAAATTACGTAACTGAGACTAATAGTATTGCCTAAAAAGGTGTTTTTGGACAACAAACCAATATATATATATATATATTGATAAATTAATAAAAATTATGGTAAATAATCAAAAATTTTCCCAGACAGATCGATAAAGAAATCAGACACGTAGATTATAAAAGAAAATTATTGAGATTCCTTGAAAATTGCATGACTGATGTTCATTGTATTACCTAAAAGGTGGTTTTTGGACAATAAAGCAATATATATATATATATATATATATATATATATATATATATATATATATATATATATATATATATATATATTGATAAATTACTAAAAATTAGGGTAAATAACCAAAAATCCGTTTAGACAGATCGATAAAGAAATCAAGAACGAAGATTTAAAAAAAAAAATTACTGATATTCCTTGAAAATTGCGGCCAGAAAATTAATTTGGGTAAAAAAATAGGTATTGCCGCCATAGTGGGCCGTTGAAACAGCAAAAGTGCACGAGCTGGGCTGCGAAATAGTTTCTCAGAACCCCCTTTTCCCCAGTTTGTTCTGGGAGAATAAAAAAATTTCAGTTTCACTGATCCAAATGTATTGAGCTCAATGGAGACTATATCGAGTTAAGGGGTCAGTTCACTTTAGTCACCCGAAAAAAAAGGTATTTTTGCTAATTTTTCTAGCAATATCTATTGTAAATATTGAAGTAATTCTTTTTAGGCTGTATTAAGACACTGTTGAAATATAAGAATTTTTTTTAATTCACTTTACAAGGTTTTTTTTATGAAAAAAATGCGAGGCGAACATAGTATGTCAAAAAAAGTTATGTCCGGGACGTTGACGTTTTTTCAGCTTTGGCTGTTCTGAAACACAAAAACCAAAAAGATTTACAACCGGTAGGACTGTGGCTATGGCCCGAAGTAGAATTATTCACTTTTATGCAATAATAACAAAATGGCAGATATTAAAAAAAAAAGTGAAAATATGTTTTTTTTTTGTTATTTTTTATTGCCAAAAAAAAAAAAAATAGTAAAAATAACAATTTTGACTTTATTCTAGTTCCGACCATAGCCACACATGTGCTGAATATGTGGAAAAAATTTCGTAAAGATCGGTTGAACAGTTTCCAAAAAAAACCTCAACGCCGCCTGCAAAAACTTTGTTTCGAGAAAAACGCGTTTATAAACTAACCTGAACTATTTAACTTCGAAATACGCTTCGAAATAACAGTCTAGCTAGGCTTTAAGGCCTTATTTTGCTCCAAAAAATTCAATAGAAAGATCTCATACAGTGAATATCAGTTTATAATTACAGTAGGGAGCAGCTGTGTTTACGAAAGTAGACAGCGAGTAGGAGGGGCAGAACGAGCGCGCAGTCAGAGATGAGCGTTCGAAAACTGATTTAATAACGTACTCAAATATATAGAAGGAAAGCTCAAATCCTTATAAAATTTTGAGACAACATTTTCCATGCCATATACTTTCGAAAACGCTCATAAAAAAAATTAGATTTTTTTCAAGGTGATAAAGTAGACTGACCCATTAAGAGAATATTAATTAACCGTGTCAAATACTGTATTGAAGCTAAGGGAGACTACAATATATCAATTGAAATAAAAGATTCGAATTATAATTAGCGTGTCTTGTACTTTCCACTTAAACTTCAGTTTTTATTCGGACATAGGGTGTAATAGTTTAATTATATACTTACTAACACAGCTAAATGAGGAGCATATATGGTGTCATTTAGATCAACCGTATTCATTTCTGGTAGAAATATGGCCTCATGAGTGGATGTGTATGTCATAGTTCCGTTTTCGTTAAATCCAACATTGGTGTGAGTTATTTTTTCCCTAAAAATTATAGAAATGTTGTAGTTGGGGCATTTTTAACGGGTGTTAATACAGTCTAAAATAAGTCACTTCGACCACATATCCTATGTAATAAAATCGGCCATGTACGAGTCGGACTTGCGCAATTGGTGTGCCGTAGAGTGATTGCATTTAAAGCAGCGTTTCTCAGCCTTTCAGTATTTGCGACCCAATTTTCAAACATAACTACCCCCCCTCTCATATAATAATAATCCTTGCAATAATAATGTATTTTCAGTATTTTGATGCTAAAGCTACACTATGACCTTAATTACAAACCTTACAAACTACCAAGAATAAGTAAATTAATTCATATTTGGCAACACATATCTGCTACGTTGATAAAAGTATTGCTCTCTGTCACGTCCACCATATCGGTAGCGGCTTCGCGACAAGTTCCGAGTTGTCTCGAACATTCGGAAAGTCTGCCCAAAAGTGTATAAATGCTGCCCCTCGTTCAATTATAGCCCGTCTCAGTTGAGTTGATCCTTCTACTGCTATCGGATTTATCGTGAATGTGTATGGTGTAATTTACGTGTTAATTGAAATTCAAGGTATTAAGTATTCACGGCAGTAAATTTATACAGAGTCATGGATAAATTTTTAAGTGGGCGTAAGCGAACATTAGACGATAGTTGAAGCATCAACAAGTGCACAGACGAGCGTGGTTTCGAAAATAAAATCAAGAAAATATTCTCAAGAATACTTAAATTTAGAATTTACCAGTACTGAAGTAAATGTGTGTTATTTGCTCAAAAATCTTGGCAGCAGACAGCATGAAACCAAATAAACTTAAACAACATTTGGAAACGCTTCATAATGAGTATCTTAACAAAACCCGAGAATTCTTCGAATTAAAATTAAAATCATATGTAAAGCAGAAATCACTTTTTAAAAAAACTTTGTCTGAATGAAAAAGCTTTACTTGCATCTTACAAAATTTCATATAACATAGCCAGATGTATAAAGCCTCACACCATTGGTGAAGAGCTTCTTTTGCCAGCAGCATATATCAAATGATACTGTTGCCCGTCAAATTGGTGATATAGCTGAAGATGTACAGCATCAGCTTTTCGGAAAGTTGCGTGATAAATTGTTTTCAATTCAGCTTGATGAGGCAACAGATACCAATAAAGATGCTCATTTCATTGCCTATGTCCTATTTTGTGATGGTATGTCAGCAGTAGAAGAACATCACACGCATTATTTGCTATGTTAAATGATTTTATAAACGAGGCAAATTTGGAGTGGAAACATTGCGTCCGAATATGTACCGATGGTGCTCATTCAGTGTCCGGAAGATTTCAAAGTTTACGAGCACTTGTGAAACAAAAATCTCCAGCGTGTGTGTACACATTGTATGATCCACAAAGAAGCTCTGGCTTCCAAAGAAATGAGTCCTGCTTTGAATATTGTGCTCACTAAAGTTGTAACCGTAGTAAATTTTATTAAAATGAGACCTCTAAAATCCAGAATTTTTTCTGCACTTTGTAAAGACATGGGTGCCGAACATTCAGCGTTACTATTTTATTGCGAGGCAAGATGGTTATCACGTGGCTAATGTTTGCAAAGTGTTTATGAATTAAAAAATGAAATCGCCATTTTTCTAGAAGAGGAAAACCGACCGGAAGCCGAGATGTTTCGAGATAGTTTATTTGTGATGAAATTGAGCTACTTGGTCGATATATTCGAGAAACTAAATACCTTAAATCTTCAACTCCAAGGAACAAATACACATATATTCTATACAAGTGATAAAATTATTGCTTTTTGTAGAAAACTGGAATTGTGGAGCAGAAATGTAAAGCAAAAAAACCTAGAAATGTTTGCAAATGTGGGTGAATGTGTTAAAACATACAAGGCTGAAGAACAACAAGTAAAAGTTGTTTTAGTAACCATTGAAAATCATCTAGCCATGTTGACAAAGAGTTTTAAAAAGTATTTTCTTACTGACGACAACTTGGTAGCAAGTTACGAGTGGATTAGGGATCCATTTCAAAAATACTCCCGAAGAGCTCTCAACTTCCGAAGAAGAAATCTTCATACACTTTACGGCAAGTGGCGAAATCAAAATACAATTTAACAATAAATCACTTTTTCAATTTTTGGGCACGGGTGAATGATGAGTTTTCTGCACTGAAAACAAGAGCATTTCGTATACTATTACCATTTTCAACATCCTACCTTTGCGAAACCGGATTTTCTGCGGTGGCTGCTTTGAAAACAAAATATAGATCTCAACTAAATATGGGAAAAAGAACTCAAAGTGTCTGTTTCTAATATTAAACCATCCTTCGAAAATCTTTACTCTTCAAAATCACTAATAATTATTAAACTTGTTTTTAATTTAGTATTGATATGTTAATTATTAGGTAAATACATTGTGCAGTACTAATACAATCCTATTTATAGATGTATTATATCTGCGTAAATGTTTTTAATGAATGTTTTTAATAATAATTTCTTTTCGATACGCTCGTGCCACCCCAATAGTGTAATCACGCCCCCCTAGTGGGGCGCGTCCCACAGGTTGAGAAACGCTGTTTTAAAGTAAAACTTTTTGTTACGGACGTATAAAATGACCAGTGACTTCACAAAATATACCTCAAATGAAGTTTCAGAAATGAATATCTACGATTCGGATACCAACTTGTTTAAGTTGGGAATGTGGAATCTTTGGCACAATGATACTACTCAGTATATATCACCACTACACCAAACACTTTATTTTTGCACTCGACGCGCGTCTCGCTAACCATGTTAGCTTCATCAGGAGCGATGATTGACTAAAGCTAAACTACAAATCTACCCTACTTATACTTAGCCTAACCCTTGAATTACTCAGGCGGAACTAATGGCATAGGCAAGGCCATCAATTCCGGTCAAGTAACCAGTAGAGGGTACTATAAGGAATAGGCCCTCTGTCTTTATTTAAACTACTTTTACATTTTATAATTTCCATACTTTCGTATGCGTTCAACAATCTCCTATCAGATACATTTTTTATTAATCTTATATTACACAGGGCAACAAAAAAATATTTTTGTTTTGGTGCCTGGGATTTTAGAGCTGATTTTTAACTATATTTGGGACGCTAAATCTATACATGCAATCCGTTTTTCTCTATCAGCTCTACTTTTTTAGATACATCAACTTATCTACCAATGTGGTTTTTATTCAGTATATTCATTTATGAGAGTTCTAAAATTATTATATATTCATTAATGTAAGTACAATGGTTTTTATTGTCAGTCTGTAATTGAGTAAATTCCAGGTAAATCTATAAATAGTGGAACCATTGCCTATCAGGTACCTGAACTGACCCTTTTAATTACCTAACTCGGGTAAGTCTCGTCAGTTTGTGCGTTCTTACTAATGAGAGTAGATCGAATTCGGCGTGTTATTTTATGTTAAGAAAAGAGTGTTTTTTGTGTTATTGAACAGAATTAAAATGAGTTCAGGTTCCAGTTCAAGAAGAAGTTGTGTAAATCAACCTGATGTGTTTTGCTATATATGCGGAGAATACATGTTTCAACAAAACAGACAAACTATTACTGACTTTGTAAAGCGAGCATATCTTGGATACTTTGGAGTTAAGCTTGGTGATCAGGACAAAAACGTGGGCCCCGCATCTCGTATGTAAAACTTGTACAGAGCATTTACGGCAGTGGACTACCGGGAAAAGAAAATGTCTAAAATTTGGCGTACCAATGGTTTGGAGAGAACCAAAAAACCACTTCAATGATTGTTATTTCTGTTTAGTAAATACTAATGGAATCAATCGAAATAACCGCAGTAAGTGGACTTATCCCAATTTAGACTCGGCAATACGCCCTATCCCGCACTCAGATGAAATACCGATTCCAACATTTCATCAGCTACCACATATCTCTGATGACGAATATTTTCCCTCTGATCGCTCTTCTGATGCTAATAAAAGTTCTGATGCTAATGAAACTAACAGTGACTATGAGGGGACGTCATCAGTTCCTCAAGGCTTCAATCAAAATGAATTAAATGATCTCACCAGGGATCTCAATTTATCGAAAAAAGCTTCTGAAGTACTGGCTTCTAGGTTGAACGACAAAAATTTACTGGAACAAGGAACCAAAATTACCTTTTACCGTACAAGAGAAAATGATCTGCTACCATTCTTTTCTCAAGAAGACAATCTTGTATTTTGTCACGAAATTAGGGGACTCATGAAAGAAATGGGACTTTCTGAATATATTCCAGATGATTGGCGCCTATTTATTGACAGTTCAAAGCGAAGTTTAAAATGTGTCCTTCTACATAATGGGAATAAATATGGTTCAATACCACTAGCTCACTCAACGAAACTGAAAGAAGAATATAATACCATAGCTGTGGTCTTGCAGAAGATGAAGTATTACGAACATCAATGGATGATTTGTGTAGACTTAAAAATGGTAAACTTTCTTCTTGGGCAGCAAAGTGGTTACACGAAATATCCGTGTTTCTTGTGCCTCTGGGATAGTAGGGACAAAACACACCACTGGGTTAGAAAAGATTGGCCTCAGAGAGAAAACATGGACGTTGGGGAAAAGAATGTCATTAACGACGCTTTGGTTGAAAGAGAAAAAATCATACTTCCTCCGTTACATATAAAGTTGGGCTTAATGAAGCAATTTGTAAAGGCTCTTGATAAGAATGGGTCTTGTTTTGCATATATAGGGGTAAAAATGCATCATTTGAGCACAGAAAAACTCAAAGCAGGGATATTTGACGGCCCACAAATAAGACAATTAATTAAGGATCCTGCCTTCATAAATTCAATGAATCAAGTTGAACGAGAAGCTTGGACATCATTTGTTGCAGTTGTAGAAAATTTTCTAGGCAAACATAAAGCTCAAAACTATGTTGAAATGGTTAACAAGATGCTTAATAGTTTCAAATCCTTAGGGTGCAATATGAGTATTAAAATACACTATTTACACAGCCACTTAGACCGTTTTCCAGAAAATTTAGGAGACATGAATGAGGAACAAGGTGAAAGATTTCACCAAGATATTAAAGTTATGGAGGACCGCTACCAAGGAAGATGGGACATGCACATGATGGCAGATTACTGCTGGAGTTTAAAAAGGGACTGTTTAAAAAAACATTCAAGAATGTGGCGGAAAAGAAGCTTTCCAAGTGTTGAGTGACTATTTCATTTCTTCAATGTTTTTTTTTTGTTTGTAAGTACGACATAATATTGTATTTTGTATAACTAAAATAAAAATTTCGTATCTACTTTTGTTTACTACACTTACGGATTTGAGTTACAATAATGTAACTTATATTTCTCTAAAATTGTATATCTTAAAAATTTGAGCTCCTAGGTACAAATGAATACGTTATTTGAATTCAGGACATCAAATTGATATAGAATCAGCTCAAAAAACCTCGACACCAAAACAGCTGTTCCCCTGTGTTATCCAATGTTACAATGTGATCAGCTTCAAGGGCATGTTCGGCAATGCTAGACTTTTCTGTTCTACTGTATTTTAAGTGTGCTAAATGTTCTTTAAATCGTGTTTTAATTGACCTCTTTGTCTGCCCAACACACTTTTTATCATAATCATTACAACTAATTTCATAAATTTCACTTTTCTCTCAATTAGGAATCTTATCTTTGGGATTTCCTAAGATATTCCTCAGATTTGTCTAAATGTTTGTATAAAATGTAAAAGTAGTTTAAATAAAGACAGAGGGCCTATTCCTTATAGTTCCCTCTACTGGTTACTTGACCGGAACTGATGGCCTTGCCTATCCATTAGTACCGCCTGAGTAATTCAAGGGTTAGGCTAAGTATAAATAGAGTAGATTTGTAGTTTAGCTTCTGCCTAATTGTTCATTCTATCGGGCTAGTCCAATAAAAGCTTTTAACGTTGATTTTGCGGCCCCCGTGCCCTGGAATGCCCAGATAATATGCTACATCCAAAAATGGACTATCGTTTAACTACTTAAATCAAGTACCATAACATTTGTAGACACTAAAAAGTCGAGAGTCCCAAAGGGCAGACGCTACCGAGACCGGACCCGGGGCCCAAAAAACGTCGATGCAAAAATGAACCATATAAAATCAATAAATTTTGTTTGTTCTTGATAAAATGCAAAAGGTAGCCGAGGACCAAGCTGGATCAGCTTTTTCCAGCCAAAAATGATTGTCTGCCCTTTCAGGCTCTCGAACTTTTTAGTGTCAACAAATGTTACGGTACTCGATTCAAGTGGTTTAGGCCTTACCTGGGTATTCCAGGACACGGGGACCGCAAAATCAACATTCCCTTTTTCAAAAACAAATATTTATCAGTGTACGATATTCAGTTTTTTTCCAATGTTGTAAAATCACGAAAGTTGTTCTATTTAAATGGCTGCCACTAAATCAGGTAGCGACTTGAAAATTTGACAGGATTCTTGTGAAAGGTTATGTTTACGAAAAATATAATTTTTTAGATAGTAGTAGCGCCATCTCTGGCAGAAGCCAGGTACTTCTTGTGACATCCTTGTTCCATATTGTACTTGTAATCTTGTACAATGATATTTTTAACTATTAAATAAAGTATTTCATCTCAAGCGTTTGTCAATGAGACGTCGTTAAATTTAAAATGAAAATCTGAAAAAGATACAGCTTCAAAAGGTTTACTGAGTAGTTTAAAATGGTATATTAAACTTGTAAAAGACTAATGTATTATATGTATACAGCACCATACCGCATGGGTAATTCTGGCAGAGTGTAAATTAAAAATAGTTTAATTTATACCTGAATATGATGGGTCCTATTTCCTTTAAAACTAGTTTCTTGTCAGTACCATTTAAGAATCTCTCCGAATTAGTTATATTGAAAATGTATGTTTTAAGTAAAACTTCGTCCGGCGGAGTAAGCCACCAGTCATAAGGTGGTAAACCTAAAAACAAATTGGTTGCATGGAAATTATAATTTATTTTACCAATCTTAAATCTGTGTCAGAGGAAAATATGATTTTTGAATTCCAAAATCCAATTCTATAACTAACCCCTAAAACTTGCAAAAACAATGTTCATGGGATCCAAGATGAAACACAAAGACTTTATATATATATATATATATATATATATATATATATATATATATATATATATATATATATATATATATATATATATGTATATATATATATATATATATATATATATATATATATATATATATGAGGCTGGTTTGAAAAGTCCGTGCAAAAATAAAAACTACTTATGTGTTTGGGGTAAACCTTTTTTATTTTTCGACATAGTCTCCTTTTAGGCTTATACACTGCCTCCAACGATGTTCTAGTTTGTTGATCCCTTCCGAATAATAGGATTTGTCCAAGTCTGCAAAATATCCATTAGTGTCTGCAATCACCTTCTCGTTTGAATAAAATCTTTGTCCCGCCAGCCATTTCTTCAAATTGGGGAACAAATAGTAGTCCGAGGGAGCCAAGTCTGGAGAATAGGGGGGATGTGAAACGAGTTGGAATCCTATTTCCATTAATTTTGCGACCACAACTGCTGAGGTGTGTGCTGGTGGGTTGTCGTGATGTAAAAGGACTTTCTTGTGGGCCAATCGCGGGCGTTTTTCTTGCAGCTCGGTTTCCAAACGGTCCAATAACGATGAATAATATTCACCTGTAATAGTTTTACCCTTTTCCAGATAGTCGATGAGGATTATCCCTTGCGAATCCCAAAAGACAGTCGCCATAACCTTTCCGGCCGAAGGAACGGTCTTCGCCTTTTTTGGTGCAGATTTCCCCTTGGTAACCCATTGTTTAGATTGTTGTTTGGTCTCAGGAGTATAGTAGTGTATCCATGTTTCATCCACAGTGACGAAACGACGCTTAAAGTCCTCCGGATTCTTCTGGAACAGCTGCAAACCATCCTTGCAACACTTCACACGATTCCGTTTTTGGTCAAGCGTGAGCAATCGCGGCACCCATCTTGCGGGTAGCTTTCTCATGTCCAAATGTTTATGCAAAATATTATGTACCCGTTCAGTCCAGATGCCCACAGCACTAACAATCTCACGCACCTTAACTCTTCTGTCATCCATCACCATATCATGGATTTGATCAATGATTTCTGGAGTCGTAACTTCCACAGGCCGTCCAGAACGTTCAGCGTCACTTGTGCCCATATGGCCAGTCCGAAAATGTTGAAACCACTTATAAACTGTTCTAATCGAAGGTGCAGAGTCACCATAATGTTTATCAAGCTTCTCTTTAGTCTCCTGAGGCGTTTTGCCTTTCATAAAGTAATGTTTAATCACCACACGAAATTCTTTTTCGTCCATTTCTTGAAAATCACTCGACTTCCTTGATTCACACGAATGCCAAACACAAAGAAATAGACCAATATGGCTGAAACTTGGTGTGCGTTCATTCAAGAGATGCTACTAACTAAACATGATCTCGATACGTGCCAGTAGTACACTTTGCACGGACTTTTCAAACCAGCCTCGTATATATATATATATATATATATATATATATATATATATATATATATATATATATATATATATATATATATATATGTGTTTGGGTGGGAATGCAAATGTTCCATGTTCCAAACATTTATTTTTTGATTTCAAGTTATGTTTTACTTACTTTATAAACAATAATTAAAAAATTTTGATATTCAAGGAGAGCATAGGCAGTGCCATCCACAGACAAGGACAGAAGAACGCGATCTCAACCAAAGTAGAGTCCTATTACCGTATGTGAAAGGAGTTACAGATAGGATTGGAAGAGTCCTAAGAAAACACAACATAGGCACAGCATATAAAACACTCTGGCAGGCATCCTGGGCAACCACAAGAACAAGAGAAAACTGGAAAACCCTGGAGTTTACAGCATCCCATGCTGAGACTGCCACAAATTGTACATAGGACAAAGAAACAGAAGAATCTCCACCCGAATCCATGAACATAAAATAAGTATCAAAAACAAACAAACAACATCAGCTCTTTTTCAGCACCATCATGATACTGGTCACAGCATAAATTTTGAGGGATCTAAACAAATAGCGTCGATTCCCCCTTATAAAACACGCATAGTCATAAAAGCCTTGGAAATCAAAAAGAATGAACAGCTAAATAAGCGAGATGATGCGCTGAATATCTCAACTACATGAAAGGGTCTACCAGCTAAACCAAGGAATAACCAAAACATCGAGAAGGCAACAGTCAGCATAGCGCAGGAACCCGTAATTAACACCCAGCTGGCAAACACTGATGCTCGGACGAACACTTTCGACTCCCCCACCTACAAACTGCGTAGACGCCGATCTATAAAAGACGGCGACCGCACGTCAGTTAGCTTCGATCACAGTATCGAGTAGCAGCAGCAGCAGCAAGAGCAGTTGAAAATACCAAATGAGATTTTGGCGAAACATCGTGCAAATTTTAGACGAACGGATTGAAACCCGGAATTTTAATGTATTATATATATATATATATATATATATATATATATATATATATATATATATATATATATATATATATATATATACATATAAATTGTTATATTTTAAAATAATTACTTATTACTTACACACGTTTTATAGTTTAATATTATAAAGTAGCAATTTTAACAGGTAATTCACCAACATTTTGTTTGCTCTCTGGTACAAAAGATAATAAAATAAATGTTGAGATGGGTTGTTTCCCTTTATTTATTATAGACTAGAAAAAAAAATTTTCTCAGACGTCGACAAAAAATTATTTTATTATTGCCGACGGGCTGTAGGGGAGGCTCATGTATATTATATTATACGTCTTTTGTTTATTGATTCTTCCATTATATTTTTGTAATGACTTAATGTAATTTTCGCAGTATTTTTGGTAGTATTGGGCAAAGATTTTACAATTTTTTGTAAGGCTTTAGCGTTAAATCCCGACGAAATAGACCGTTCACTATTTAAATGTGGCTTTTTCATTATTGATGATAATAGGAGCGTCTTCTAAGATCGATGTTCTTTCATTACTTGAGTTTGTTTGAGAGAGAGAGCATTTATATTTTCAGTTGCTTTAAACAAATGTTCGGGAAAGATGTTTTTGTTCATAGGCCAAACTCCAACCGCTTAAAAATCGTTCACAATGATGCCAGTGATAGCAGCTCTTTGGTAAGCTTTTGCAAATAAACTTGCAACCTGGATTTGTCCTTGATCATTTTTCTGTTGCTTGAATATAATATGAGCTCGTAGGTTTAAAAAAAAAGATACGTCGAGTGGCTAAAGCTGGTGAGTAGTAATGCCTGGCAACTGTAACATGAGCTTTTGCCTGGAATGGCGGCAACATTCTCAGAAGGTGTGCCATTCTCCAATTCAGGATTTTGTCTCATTCTTTTGAATATCTAATTCCAAAACATTTTGCATTTTTTTCTGAACGGTGAATAATCCACTTTCATCAACGTTAGATATTGTTGTAGACGAAAATTTATTTTTATTTACGATTATTTACAGATCGATTTGTCCTACTCTCTCACTTAAAAACAGCTGTTAAGGGGAGAAGGATTTAGTTGTTCCTGCGTCTTACTGAGACCAAGCTCGATCTTTCATGGGCGGGTTAGTTCTGTAAATGGCTGGCTCGTCGGAGTACAGTGTCTTACAGAGAGATTATGTTATGTTTAGTGCCCTAACCGTATGCATCAGCTTTAGCAGACGAAAATAGTGCTCTTTGCTGCTGCATCTACAGTACTGGCGTTCAAATGTGTGGACTACGGCATGGCATCTATGAATCACCAAACTACGACATACGTGATTCGCTCCATATCAGAGTTTGTCAGCCAGCCCATATGAGGAGGCAAATCGCATGCGTCCAGTATCAGTAGGAGAGATTTAAAAGGTAATACACCCAAAAGTGCCAGTAGCTTAATAAACTCTCAAAAAACGTTTATACAATTCAACAACTTGTATACTTAACAAGCAATTTTTTATAGCTTTGAATGTGTCTGTGGCATTTCTATCAACTTTTGCGTAAAATTTAATTACAAATCTTTGTTCAATGTTATAATTTCTACGATAAAATTTTTGGCCTATTAAACAAAATTTCGTATCTCAATTATCGGTTAATATTTAGCGTTGAAATTGAAAATCAGGAAAATATTCAACTTTAAAATGGCTTTTTAAACTTGTAGATGACGCCGCTAGTTTATAATGCATGCAAAATTATTTATCGCATTGTGTATATTGTTTCTATATTAACAACATTTATCTTTTTAACCTTGATATGTGACAAATTATTGAAAGATAAAGTTGCAAGTTCATCGTAATAAATTTTACTATCGCGTAATAAACATTTACTTTTCACACTTTGGTGACTGACAATTTTCAGGAAATCACATATATTTGCTTAAGGGTTATTTTAAGCTACTATTATTTAATAAGATTTCTTTAAACATCATTAAAGCAAGAAAATAATGTCGGATTCAAAATGTTGTGACAATGTCCGAAGCCTATCTGCCATGTTTTTTTTGTTATTCAATTGATTCTCTCTTAATTCCGTTAAGCTCATTGCAATGGAGATGCCCACTTTCCGAGCCTTTTAAAATTAAAATATTAGATTTCAGTCTGCTCTTTTTCTTTAGATATGTAAATGACTATATAATAGCAGTACCCAAAAGTTAAATGTGACTTAATCTTAAACAAATTCGATAATTACAATCTAAAATTACAATTTACGATAGAAATGGAAAAAACATACAAAAATAAATTTTCTGGACTTGAAACTACATCACAGGAAAAATACAATTGGAAACGAATGGTCATTTATAACATATATTTAGATTTTAATTCCCAACATCCAATATCTCAAAAAAAAATCAGTAATTATATATATATATATATATATATATATATATATATATATATATATATATATATATACAGTCCCTGGCCAAATTATTAGACGCACTGTATTTTTTTTAGTAATTTTATGTTTCTTAAGAGCTTTTATGCAATAATGGTATATTTAAACTACAATATTATTGATTTTTATTTAAAAGAATTGTTGTAGACTACATATTTGTATTTATTTTTAACATATGGCAACACTGTGTTGACAAAGTGATACATGAACGTAAATAAGTACAAACCTGTATGGACTGTGATTGTTTGTTTAACAGTTTTATACTACTCAGTTATTAGTTTATTTTGTATGCAGTGTTTTAAAAAAGTAATTGGACTATTTTCATTATGGGTAGAAAAGGCGATCTTTCACCACGTAAAAAAGCTGAAGTGAAGGCCCTCGTGATTGCGAAAACATTTACAAACCGAGAAATATCACGAAGATTGGAGGTTTCTGAAGCTAGAGTACGACGCATAAAAAAGAAAATTGAGTCAGGGAAGGAATTAAGCCCGAAAAGAAAGAAAAGATGCGGTAGAAAACCAATTTTCACTCCACGGTCAGAGAGATGTTTGAAGAAAATTTGTGTAGAAAACAGATTTGCTACCACAAAGGTAATAAAATCACAACTCCAGGAGGCTAGCGTAAATGCTTCTGAGCGCACTGTTCGAAGAAAATTGAAAGAATTAGATTTTAAGGCCTATCGCCCCTCCAGGAAGCCCAAGTTAACGGCTGCAATGAAAGCAAAGCGCCTGAAGTGGGCCAAACAATGGCAAGACAAAGATGTGGACTTCTGGAGATCGGTAAGATACAGCAATTTAATCAATAATTGATACATTATTATCATTTTCAGTTAAATAAAGCAAATAAACATGGAAGTTTATATATTTTTCCTATTTTTGACAGGTCTGCTTCAGTGACGAAAGCATATTCGAAATTTTGCAGAATAAAGCTCAGTATGTGCGTCGTCGTCATGGAGAAAAGTTTCATCCTGATTGTGTGGTCCCGACGGTTAGACGGAAAAGATTATTCATGTGTGGAATCATCATCCTCAAATGCAGGAGACAGTACAATCTTGCATTGATAGCATGCCGCGCAGAATTAAAGCTTTGATAGCGGCTAAAGGTGGCTCAACTAAATATTGACTTTTACTAACATTAATTTCACTTTTCTTTAAAACTTAATAAACTTATGCTTTTCTAAATTAATGCTGTTTTATTTATGTCAAATAAATAGGTAACTGATTGAATAATATAAAAATAAAAAACAAATCAATTTAAAATAATAAAACGGTACAATATCACTCGGTAATTAATATTTTACATGAAATCTTGCAGTGCGTCTAATAATTTGGCCAGGGACTGTATACTACCAAAAAGTATTTATCCACCTAGTTATTTCAGTCCCAAGACAATAAAAATCTAGATAATATATTTTTTTAAATTTTAATAAATTATTATTTAGTTTCACATTATTTAGAGTCTAGAAAATTAGTAAAATATTCATGATTTTCTAAGATTTTTCTCATCTATGTGACCTCCTTTGTTTTTAATTACCACTTTACAGAGTTTCGACATTCTGTCCAGCAGTTTCTTCAGTTTCTTTGGTTATTTTAACCCATTTTGCTTGTAAAAGTTCCCACAAGTGATTTTCTGATGTTGAATTGAGTTTTCGAACACACCTGTCCAAATGGTCCCACAGCAATTCGATGGGGTCCAAGTCGGGTGATTGTGGAGGCCAAGTTATCACTTCCAGGATGTCATCGGATTTCCATTGGTCCAAAAG
>CM032448.1:27261232-27426007 GCA_019049505.1 Pachyrhynchus sulphureomaculatus
GCCCAACAACTTAAATAATCGGGATGATAGCCAACGTTTACCGAACTCTTAGAAACATAGTACCAAGTCCAACCAAGAGAAACAATAATTCAACCATATGTTACTTCACCAACACAAACATTACAAAGAACCACAGGACCGACAACGCGCAGCCAAAGCCCAGCTTCTATTGGCCAGATCCGTCCGACCAATAGAGCCACCCCCGAGCACATAAAACCGACGCACTCGGAGCCAGCCTCGACATTCAACGCCAAGACACCGAGCAGTGATCAACGCTTTGAAAAAGATAGATGAGATTCCATCGAAACGTCAGCGAAACCGTCCATCAAGGGACTTCAAGCTAACACGGGATACCCGAAAAACCACTACTACATTTCACACCCGTGAGAACATTCGCAAAACATATATATGTACATATATATTTATGTAGTTCAGCTTGTCACTCCTCTTACAAATCCTTTCAAGTAGTCTTTTATATAGAGAACCTCGTCCCTTTGGAATGATTTTCCCAGGACTGTGCTTCCCACAACGGTTCAAGACCAACGTGAATTGCTTTTTCCGCACACGCGTCACTCCTCCAGTGCTTTAGTGATTTTCCTGCAGCACATGTGGTATGACCATAAAAAAAAAATAAGACGTACCAATTGGCATCATAAAACACTCTGACCTCGTAAACAAGCAATTAACAAAGCAAAAATAGCCTTAAGAACAAAACAAATATCCCGACAATCTCATAAATAACCTTTTTCAAAAACGAGTTCACAAATATTATAACAGTAACCAAACACGTATCAGTAATTATAAGAACTAAACTATAAATAAAAACCACGTGTCACTACCTTACATCGTAACGTTCCGCGGAATTCTTTTTTAATAGATAACATAACATTATCAATGAGATCCCATGAAATGACTGCAATAGCGTGTATATCGGACAGACTAATCGACATCCAAACTGCTCTGAAGCTCTATAAAGAGGAAAAACAACACTCTTTTGATCTTGAATATATCAAAATTCTAAAAACCAGCACAATAGCAAAAAAACGGTAGAAATTCAGAAAAAAAAAAAAATTAATGTATACGCAAAATACCATTCTGTAAAATATATTACAATATCCTATAATAGAAACTTACACCTTTTTAAATCAAACAATAGTATCATTTCACATTCCGAATCTTCCAAATTTTAAGACTAGACCTCTCAAATAAATAAAAAAAACCAAAACCAATAAATGCCATTTGCCTGGTCTTTCCTAAAAATCAAAATGCCAACAGTTGAGTTCAATGCCCGAACCTCTTCAGATGTGCATTATAAAAAAGTAACGTTCTGTTTTAAATTAGTATCTCTCTAAAAATTTGTTCAAGGTAAGAAAAGGTATTTATAATTTGTTACCATATTAATAAATTAAGAACTTGTTTGACCTTAGATATACGAGGCCGGCTTGAAAAGTCCGTGCAAAGTCCGAGAGATGGCACCACCGGCGCGTATCGAGGTCATGTTTAGTTAGTAGCATCTCTTGAATGAACGCACACCAAGTTTCAGCCATATTGGTCTATTTCTTTGTGTTTGGCATTAGTGTGAATCAAGGAAGTCGAGTGATTTTCAAGAAATTGACGAAAAAGAATTTCGTGTGGTGATTAAACATTACTTTATGAAAGGCAAAACGCCTCAAGAGACTAAAGAGGAGCTTGATAAACATTATGGTGACTCTGCACCTTCGATTAGAACAGTTTATAAGTGGTTTCAAAATTTTCGGACTGGCCATATCGGCACAAGTGACGCTGAACGTTCTGGACGGCCTGTGGAGGTTACGACTCCAGAAATCATTAATCAAATCCATGATATGGTGATGGATGACAGAAGAGTTAAGATGCGTGAGATTGCTAGTGCTGTGGGCATCTCGACTGAACGGGTACATAATATTTTGCATAAACATTTGGACATGAGAAAGCTATCCCACATTGCTCACGCTTGACCAAAAACGGAATCGTGTGAAGTGTTGCAAGGATGGTTTGCAGCTGTTCCAGAAGAATCCGGAGGACTTTAAACGTCGTTTCGTCACTGTGGATGAAACATGGATACATTACTATACTCCTGAGACCAAACAACAATCTAAACAAGGGGGAATCTGCACCAAAAAAGGCGAAGACCGTTCCTTCGGCCGGAAAGGTTATGGCGACTGTCTTTTGGGATTCGCAAGGGATAATCCTCATCGACTATCTGGAAAAGGGTAAAACTATTACAGGTGAATATTATTTATCGTTACTGGACCGTTTGAAAACCGAGCTGCAAGAAAAACGCCCGCGATTGGCACACAAGAAAGTCCTTTTCCATCACGACAACGCACCAGCACACACCTCAGCAGTTGTGGTCGCAAAATTAATGGAAATAGGACTCCAACTCGTTTCACATCCCCCCTATTCTCCAGACTTGGCTCCCTCGGACTACTATTTGTTCCCCAATTTGAAGAAATGGCTGGCGGGACAAAGATTTTATTCAAACGAGGAGGTGATTGCAGACACTAATGGATATTTTGCAGACTTGGACAAATCCTATTATTCGGAAGGGATCAACAAACTAGAACATCGTTGGACGAAGTGTATAAGCCTAAAAGGAGACTATGTCGAAAAATAAAAAAGGTTTGCCCCAAACACATAAGTAGTTTTTATTTTTGCACGGACTTTTCAAACCAGCCTCTTACATCTTTAACCTATCGAAGGCAACGTATTGGCCAAACGTAAATAAACTATGTTCACACAATTGTATTTTGATATTTACGGATTGCAAACACAAGAATACATCATCTCAACTTTGTAATCATTGCACTGAGTGTATGAAGGTTGCATGGTCATTATGATGAATAAACAATTTGCTTGATCTTCCTCTGTTAGGCATAGGTATACCAAAAAGAATCTTTTAAGGGAGACACATGTTTTCTTAAGTGTTTTTTTTTAAGCTAAATCCAAAAAAAAAAAAATCATAAAAAGAGAGAACAGACCGGCATGAAGTAGGGGACTGGTTTCATGTTGCGAGGGACAGAGAAACATTTAGAGCAGGGGTGTTCAAACTTGAACTGCTGGCCATCTACCTCAATATTGTTAGACTACGATCGATCGACTCTGAGAGGCTGCAAGTAAGTGTGATGCAGGATTGTCGTCTAGGTAGGGTGTATCGTGGCATAGATATTAGTTTTCCGCACAATATGCATTTTTTAGTCAAGGTAAGTGTAGGTCTGCTCTAAAATGTCAATGAAAAAACTCATAATTATTCAAAATTGCGAGTTTATTGGTTCTTACAAAACAAACGAGTTCTAGTGTCTAAACTTAACTAAAGAGTGAGTTTGGATGTTGAAGCGTGGCACTGCATGTCCTCAGTATACTTTTCATAAGATGGTACGTAATTACCGAGTGCTAATCGCAAGCATGATGACATATGTTCGTCAGTTAGTCGATTGAAATATTTTGACTTAATTATCTTCATTTCAGAAAATGCAGACTCGCACAAGTAAGTTGACCCAAACATTGCCGTCAGTTGAAGGGCGATTTGCCTTAGATTCGGATATTTATCTTCAGATATAAAACACCAGAATTTTGTATCAAATGTTGTGGCTTTGAGATGTATATCTGATATAATCTGCACTAACTCATTTTCAACAGAACATGAGTCCATGTTAAACTCACTTGCTATTTCAGTAGCTAATGTTTTTACACGAAAAAGGATAATTCATAAATGATGCGATATTTGCCAATTTACTGAAATCATAAAAACGTAAACGTCGAATTGGCCCAAAATATTTGATAATTCTGCCTCATAAATATCATAATTCAACTGAGGAATCCTTGCTTTCAAAGACGGAAAATTTTTTAGATCCTTTCTTTTCAGTTGATCTCTCATAAGTTGCAATTTACTTTTGAATGCATTTATTGCGCTAATCATCTCAATAATAGTTTTTCTTTTACCTTAAAGCTCCAAATTAATGGTGTTTAAATGCATTGTGATGTCTGTCAAAAATGCCAAATCAGTCAGCCATTTTCCGTTTTTCAGCATCTGAGTGTCATCACCTCTTTCGTCCAGAAAAGCTATTATTTCGGGCAATAATTCTCGAAACCTTTCTAGAAATTTTCCGCGACTCAACCACCTGACGTCCGTGTGAAGAACTAAATCAGTGTGTTCACCTGACTCACTATCTTCCAACCGCAATTTAAAGCGCCGTCGTTGCAAGCTACGTGCACGGATAGAATTCACAATTTTTAGAACTTTTGAATACAAAACTTGTTGATGTATAATGCAATGGAAGGAGAAAAATGAAGGGAAATCATCATTAGCTCGACGCAATGCCACAAAACCATTTTTGTTTCCAGTCATTGCTGGTGCTCCATCGGTTGTAATGCACACTAGTTTATATATTGGTATCTTGTAGTTTGTTACAAAATTGAAGAAAACGTCATATATATCTTCGCCACGGGTATTTCCTTTCAGAGGAATCATTGTCAAAAACTCTTCCTTAGCCGACATGTCATTGAATACCATTCGAATAAAAATACACAGCTGGGCAGTGTCTGTCATATCGGTAGATTCGTCGAACTGTAAAGAAAAGTATGTACATTCCATGATATCATGTTTTAGTTTATCTGCCATATCCTGACTCATGACTTCAACACGCCTTGTGACAGTCGGACGAGATAACTGAAGTTCTCTAATAGCAGACATAATCTCTATTTTATTTTTAAAATCTCCAAATAAAGTCTCACCCGCTTCAATAAATGCTTCACAACCAATCCATCATCAAATGGTTTCTTGTGTTTCGCCAATATATGAGATATTTTAAATGACGCGATCGTTGCAGCTTTTGATTGTTTGGCTGGTCTTGTGAACATGGTTTGTTCTTTTTTCAAACAAGTTATCAAATCACTTACTTTTCGTTTTCTTAATTCACTCTGTGACGGAAAATCCTTTTCATAGTTTTTATGAACCGTTTTATGATGCCTCTCTAAGTTCCCACACTTAGGTACTGCAACTGACGCACGGCAAATGAGACAAATACACTTATCCTTTACCATACAAAAGAAAAATTCTTCCTCCCAATCGTTATTTAAAATGATAAGTTTTACTTTTCTTCGCCGCACTCATTTTGGACTATTTATTAATAAACTTTGTACCGATGTATCGCCTTCAAGTTACAACTCAGACTGACTCCTATTCCTGCAGGCGCAACATTTATATCGGCTCGACCGAAGTCTCGAATGTTCCCATCAAACACGCCGCCCGAAGTTTCTTGAAAAATCGGCGGGAATCAAAAACTCGGCTTTTCTTTGACAAGTACCGCGCGTTCCTTTGATAAAGCCGCCTTTGCCGCTAGCAGGGGTTATTACGATAAAAGAAAATGATGAGGGGGTTATTCTGGCCTAATTGTGGATCGAATAAATTTTAGTAGTTTATTCATTACATTTTGTTTTAGTTACCTAAAACAAAATCTGTGAATAGTTCTATATCGGAATTTTTTTCTCGAGATCGACTCAAAAAGCACTCGCGATCGACTTGTCGATCGCGATCAACCGTTTGAGCACCCCTGGTTTAGAGAATTGGTCGCCAACCTCCATTAGAAGAAGGCATGGGAAGAAGAACAAAATATTGGCTCAAACAGCATAAAAAAATTAAATTTTACTGCATTACATGTGTTAAAATTTTTACACTTTAAGTGATGGTTCAACAAAATTCGATTTTTGACGGTGTTCCTCCAAAACTTGTGTAATTAATTTGTTGGTGTCACAAAGGAATTATTTTAGAAAGTAAAAATTGTTATATATTTCTTTTATTAATTTTATTTTTTTAAAGTTTCTTGAATAACTGGAAGTTATGTTACAAGAAATTTTAGTACATTAGATTCTCCTATGGCTTGTTTTAGATTATAATTTTGTAATAGTAGTTATTCTTACACTAAGAAACCATTCCAGGATAAATGAAAATTAATTAAGAACTTGTTCGACCTTAGATATACATTCATTTTTATGCTGACAAAGGCAACGTATTGGCTAAACGTAAATAAATTATGTCCACATAATTGTATTTTGCTATTTTCGGACTGCAGAGCCAAGTATATATCATCTTAACTTTGTAATCATTGCACTGAGTGTATGAAGGTTGCATGGTCATTATGATGAATAAAAAACTTCTTTGATTTTCCTCTGCCTAGGTATACAAAAAAATTCTCTGTCTTTTAAGGGAGACACATGTTTTCTTAAGTATTTTCTTATCCTAAATTCAAAAGAATCATAAATAAGACATCCACCATGAGGTTTTTTCAGAAAACAGACTTAGAATCGCCAGAAAGCTATCAAATTGAAAAAAATGCATTTTAATAAAGAATGTAAAGTATATAATCATTAAAATCATGGAATAAAACTATTATTTCGGACATCTTTAAATGTTCTGAATCTACCTTTATCACAAAAATTTAAAAATATCAGGTTATAGTGTTCATGTTTAACAAAAAAACACTCAACACCACATTTAATTAAACTACGTAGCAAAATGCTTTTTAAAATAAATATGTGCAAACGCTAAATTAAAAAATTGTTTTTAATTTTTATTAATGTTGAACAAGACACACACTCACTCACTCGCTCAGTCACTCACTCACTCACACACTCCCCCATTCACATACCCCCATACTCACTCACTCACTTTTACACTCACTCACTCACTAGCTCGCTCGCTCACTCACTTACTACCTCACTCACATTTCCACATATTCACTCATATCTATTCACAAAATTGACATCTAAAAGTGTCCTGCCTTTTGTAACCTTTTGTTCCTAAATATTAAACGGATATTTTTTTTCAACACTAAACACTATTCCTCATGTTTTGATATCTAATTCGAATTTGTAACTTAAAAAAAATATTAGAAATGATAGATTTGTTCGAAAAAAAAAATTCTTTTTTAGCTGTTGCATTTACTTACTTAAAAAAACATTTTACAAACTAAATAACACCCTTGTAAGTGCAAAAAGCAAGTTTTTTGTTGAGACTCAACATAAAACATTATTTTTTGATGGCAAGTCAGAATTAAGAACTTCAAAAAAACACTGAAAATAATAGTTTTGTTCAATATTAATAAAAATTAAAAACAATTTTTTAATTTATCGTTTGCACATATTTGTTTTAAATAGCATCTTGCTACGTTGCTTAATTAAAGGTGGTGTGTTTTCTGAAAAAACCTTAGGTTGCACGCTCACTTAAAAGACAGATTTTTTTTGTACCTGTATAAGAAAAACTAGCGATTTCTGAAAAATGCTGTGACATTTTATGAGTATCTTAAGTTTTCTTAATCAGTAACATCAATAGTCAATAAAGAAAGAAACCCCTTGTTTCACAGCATGTCCCATAACAACTTTAATTTTAAATGTGCAAAACAAGACAAATTGTTTAATGAAAATACTTTTATTGTGTATCAAACTACAGTCTGTGGATAAAGTCATCAAAATGTGAATGAATAATGGAACCAAAAATCATCTCTACGCATTCAGTAGTAACAGACGCAGACGGAGGAAATGTCAGACTAGAACGCTTTTTGTCATTACTGTTGTTCAACATATACTCAGATGGAGTTTTCTTGGAAACGTTAAAGGACATAAAAAGTACCGACGATATAGTTATATTTGCTGATAACCTCGAGAGCCTCCAGAAAATAATGGATAGTATAGCGGATTCTAGTATTTCGCTGAACATCAAAAACGCAAAAGATGATAATTTTAAACTTACTTTTTAAATTTTTAAATAATTACCCTAGGCAACAACCAAATAGGAAGAGTACAAACATCTATGTATCTTAGTACAGCAATAAATGGACAATGAGAGTACTGACTAATCAAATGCCGGATAGAGAAATCCAAAACGCATTTATGAGAATGTCCAAGTTTTTATTAACCGACTTCAAAAAGGAGGAGGTTCTCAATTCGACGCGTATGTATTTTTTTTAATGTATGTTTCTGCATTGCTCTGGCAAATATGTACTGATTTGGATGATTATTTTTTATTCGAGAAAGTACACATTCGAGATGGTCTCATATAAATTTAATTGAAATTAGTTATGTAGTTTGTAGAAAAATCCTGAAAAACTTAAATTTCTGCAATAAAACACCAGTAACTCTCTGGTGATCATTTTTTTGTTCCGTACGGAACACTTAGTTCGGTGTCCGTCTGTCTGTCCATCTGTTATACCCGATTTTCTCCGAACTATTTGACACATGGGAAGTTGAAATATAGGAATTTATGGCCTAATCAGAGCCGCGTAGATTTGAAAGTTAAATTTTGACTTAAGGGATTAGTTTTTTGGAGTTGAAATCGGAAGCAGGAAAAAAAATTTTTAGCAATCGTCGAGTGAATAAAAGCCTGTGAAAACACAAGTTCAAAAATATATATGATGTAATACTCGCGCAAATTTTTCTTCATAACATTTTTAAAAAACCGCCAAAAATCGATGTCCCCCCCTTATCTCGAAAAGTACTGACCAAAAAATTTTGAAAAAATTCTGGAATATTCTCCATAAAGTGTAGATTGAATGAAAATTATCATGAATTTGATAACATAGGTATAGAAAAAAATTCTATGTCTTTTAAGTGAGAGACGTGTTTTCTTAAGTATTTTTTATGCTGAATCCAAAAAAATCATAAAAGAAACATCCACCATAAGACTGCAGTTTTTTTTCAGAAAACACACTTACCAAAGTTTCCAGAAAACTATTAAATTGAAAAAAATACATTTTAATAAATAATGTAAACTGTATAATCATTAAAATTATGGAATAAAACTATTATTTCGGGCATCTTTAAATTTTGTTCTGAATCTACATTTGTCATAAAAACTTAATTAGGTTTTAGTGTTCACGTTTAACAAAAACACGCATACACCACCATTAACTGAGCCACGTATCAAAGTGCCGTTTAAAATAAATGTGTGCAACAGCTAAATTAAAAAATTGCTTTTATTTTTTATTAATATTGAAGAGGACTATTATTTCCAGTATTTTTCGAAGTTCTTAATCCTGACTGGACATAAAAAAATAAAGCGTTATGTTCAGTTTCAACAAAAAACTCACACTTACAAGAGTGCTAACATATGTGGTTGGTAAAATGCTTTTTTAAATAAAAGTAACAGCTAAACAAGAAAGTTTTTTTTCGAACAAAACTATCATTTCTAGTAGTTTTTTAAGTTTCAAATTCGAATTTGATATCAAAACATGAGGAATAGTGTTTTGGTGTTGGAAAAAAATATCCGTTTACTATTTAGGAAAAAAAGTTTTAGAAGTCAATTTTGTGGATAGAGTGAGCCTATGAGTGAGTCTGTTAGTTAGTAAGTAAGTGACTGAGAGAGTGAGTGAGTGAGTATGATGTGAGTTAGTATGTGATTATTTGAGTGTTTGAGTGTGCGAGTGATTTGTTTACTTATTTACTATTTATTTTAACTGTTTTATATAAAATTAAAATTAAATCTTTCATTTATAAATTCTGTTTTTAATTTCCTTTTTTTTTTTTGTTTTTTTATTACAAATTTGTATTCATTAGGGATAACACTTTCTTTTCTTTTTTGGTCTTTTCAGTGTGTTTTGTTCAATATTAATAAAATTTAAAAACAATTTTTTAATTAAGCAGTTGCATATATTTAACAGCATTTTGCTACGTAGCTTTAAAGGTGGTGTATGCTTGTTTTCTGTTAAATATAAACACTAAAACCTAATATTTTAAATTTTTTTGATAAACCAGGCGTACCCGCGGCTTCGTTCGCGTGGACTTGATTCACTATTATCGTTACTGCTTATTTCTTATGTTATCTAAGGAAATAAAATATATCCTATCACCTGGCTAGCGAACATATGTATTTTATAATAAAACACATAAATCGAATAAGTGGCTCTTGAGTGCTAAACGCACTAATGGACAAACAGACAGAGAGTCATTTTGTTTTATATATATTATAGATTTTTTTTGATAGATATTGAGTATAATTAAAAAAAAACACGTAAATCGGTGGTTCTCGAATGATGAGCACACTAACGGACAGACAGACAGACAGAGAGGCGTTGTGTTTTACATATATTATATAAATTATTATTAATATTTTATAATCCGGCCAGAGAACATATGTATAAATCTAAAAAAAAACGTAAATCGGATAAGTGGTTCTCGAGTGATAAGCGCACTAACGGACAGACAGAGAGACGTTGCATTTTTATATATATATATATATATATATATATATATTATAGATTAGAGATTATTATTATTATGATATAACCTGGAAAGAAAACATACGTACGAATAAAAAAAAAACAGGTAAATCGGGTAAGTAATTTTCAAGTAATAAGCGCACTAAAGAGCAGATAGACAGACAGGGAGACGTTACATTTTATATATATTCTATTCTTTGCTACATGAATTTTAATGGTTTAGGCAGTATATTGCAAGAGAACGCGCTAGCGGCAAACTTTTTTCCGACTTGATTCACTATTATCGTCAATTCTTATTTCTTATGTTACCTAACGTAATAAAATATATCCTATAACCTGGCCAGGGAACATATGTATGTTTTAAAAAAAAGAAAGTAAATTGGATAAGTGGTTCTCGAGTGATAATCGCACTAACGGACAGACAGAGAGACGCTGCATTTTTATATATATATATATATATATATATATATATATATATATATATATATATATATATATATATATATATTATAGATTAGAGATTATTATTATTATTATATAACCTGGAAAGAAAACATACGTATGAATAAAAAAAAAACACGTAAATCGGATAAGTAGTTTTCAAGTAATAAGCGCACTATCGGATAGATAGACAGACAGGGAGACGTTGCATTCTACATATATTATATTCCTTGCTATATGAAATTGTACCATATTTAATGGTTTAGGCAGTATATTGCAAGAGAACGCGCTAGTGGCAAACTTTTTTCCGACTTGATTCACTAATATCGTCAATGCTTATTCCTTATGTTACCTAACGTAAAAAAATGTGTCCTATAACCTGGAAGGATAAGTGATTCTGGAGTGATAAGCGCATTAACAGGTTGACTGCCGATCTATATTTTTGAGTTTGTGGTTGACGCCGGTAAGATTTTTCCAAATATTTTTATTTTATTGTGGTAAATATGAATTAAAATGAGTCTTGGATGTGTTTTTTTTATGTGCCATTCAAAATATTAGAAAAAAAAAATTTCACTCCGATCGGAGTAATCGGCATTGCAAGTGAAAATTTTTACTAGATGCCGAACACTCCGATCGGAGTGTCCAATTAAATAAGTAAAGAAATAATAAATCGAACTCATGAACTCAAAACATTTATTTCTAAATCATTTTTGTACATTTTTATGTAATCCTCAAAGAAATTAAGGCAAAAACCTGGTTGTCCAGGGCACATTTTGCATTCATACACTGTTTGCTTTCTTATTTTATTTTTCCTGCATTCTTTGCATTCCTTTCTGCTTACCCGTTTTGTTTCTTTAGTTCCTTTTTTTTTCACTAACAATTTTTTCTACTTTGCTAATGCTATGGACATTTATTTGGCCTAGAGGAATTTGCGGCAAATTAGTAATTGGTCGTCTGGCTAGTAAATTTCTTATGACATCCAATCGGAAGTCATATAATCGTAACTGGTCAGACCGCGAATATTTATTGTACAAAAAATAGACGTTTTATCATGTTCATTTGCAGCACATGCATGAATAACTTTTTGTACCACCGAATTGTTTTACGGCTGCAAGGATAATATGCCATCATTTGATCCTGTCTATCTATACCGGACATAAAAGCATTATATCCAATGATTGCGGAAGGTTTTTTCAGATTCTTGATTTCTTTTGTTTTTAAAAATGCCCATTTCGCTTCCAAATTCTGTTGAAATGTATTGAACATTGCGTTTATCGCGCCATTTTCCGACATGCACTCCATTGCACATAGATTTATTCTCACCACGTTTTAAGTTTGCACTCATTACCTCTTTCGGATTATTTTTCCTCTCAGCGTACCAGTGCAGTATGTATTGTGTTGAAGTAATTTCCTAGCTAAATTAACACTATTGTAAAAATTGTCTAGATAAACAGCATGTGCCACACCCAATTTTTCCTCCAATAAATGTAAAACAATCTTTTCAGTATGTACGCTTCCACCATAAACATCTGTCGCACCTTCGTAGACACGAAATTTCAAAATAAGTCCATTAGGCTCTGTCAGCATGTATAACTTCATACCATACTTATGACGCTTATTCTTGATATACTGTTTACACTGGAGACGACCCCGATAAAGTACCATAGCTTCATCCAAAGACAACTCTCTTTCAGGATAGTAAATTTCTCCCATCTTGTTGTTAAAAAAATCTGCCACAAATCTAATATTTCCTAGCCGATCTGCCGGATCCATATCTGGAGATGTAAAATGCAAACACCTCAAGATAAGCAAAAATCTATTCCTTGACATATATTTTCTAAAAACAGGTAGATTAAATAGCGGATCAGTTTTCCAATAATCGTTAAGACGGCTCAAGGATATTGTGCCAGTGTGAAGTAACAGGGCCAAAAAAATTTTTAGTTCGTCAAGAGTAAGATCTTTAAAATTAGTAATACGTGATTTTGTACTTGTTTCTGGGCGCAGCAAAACCTCGACTGCGTAAGAGTTCGTTCGTTCTACAATAGTTTGTAAAAAATCATCATCAATGATCATTTCGAAAAAATCGATAGGTGCACCCTGTCCTGGAATTTGCACCAATAATTCCTGGGTTTTCTGGAACAAAATTTATTTTAACGCACCTCTGTCGTTCCATTTTATCTCATCAAGGCTAGGAAGTGTTTGATGTGGCCGAATAGGGTCTATAAAATTCTCTTCTTCGGACTCGGAGCTTGAATTTACATCACTATCGTCTGTGTCTGGTACGTAATGTTCGTCACTACTACCTCCGCTTTCTTCCAATAGCTGCAATAATTCAGTGTCAGTTAGCTTCTTTTTCTTATCATATACCTTTTTTTCATCACTACAATGTCTTTTTTTAATACCAGAAGGCCCAGGTTGATTGTCCATATTGTACGGCAGATTACAACCAAACCAGAAGCAAATCCGCGGAACCACTTAAGCACCTGTTAGAACTTGCGTTTTTAAGCAACGCCACCACTAGAAACACGTTTCATATACAACGCCGATGGAATACTAAAACGTTTCGTAAGAACGCATGTCGAACTCCTATCGGAGTAGACGGCGTTGGCGAAGAGACCCGACGCACTCCGATCGGAGTGGTCGGCAGTCAACCTGTTAACGGACAGACAGAGAGACGTTGCATTTTATATATATTATAGAAGATTATAAATAACCTCGCCAGAGAACAAATGTATGAATTAAAAACAAAAACACGTAAAGCGGATAAGTGGTTCTCGAGTGATAAGCGCACTAACGGATAGACAGAGAAAAACGTTGCATTTTATATATATTATAGAAGATTATAGGTAACCTGGCCAGAGAAAAGATGTATGAATTAAAAAGAAAATCAGATAAGCGGTTCTCGAGTGATAAACGCACTAACAAACAGACAGACAGAGAGACGTTGTATTTTATATATATTATAGAAGATTATAGATAACCTGTAAAGAGAACAAACGTATCAATTAAAAAAAAAAAAACATGTAAATCGGATAAGTGGTTCTTAAGTCATAAACCCACTAACGGACAGATAGACAGACAGAGAGACGTTGTATTTTTTATATATATATATATATATATATATATATATATATATATATATATTATATTCTTTGCTACATGATATTGTTCCATATTTAATGGTTTAGGCAGTGTATAGTAAGAGAACGCGCTAGCGGCAAACTTTTTTCCAACCTGATTCACTATTTTCGTCACTGCTTATTGCTTATGTTACCTAACGTAATAAAATATATTCTGTAACCTGACCAGAGAATATATGTATGATTTAAAAAAAAAGCAGGTAAATCGGACGAGTGGTTCTCGAGTGATAAGCGCACTAACGGACAGACAGGCAGACAAATAGGCAGACAGAGACTTTGCATTTTGTATATATTATAGATATAGAGATTCAGAACATTTTCATATTGCCAAAATAATAGTTTTATTCTATAGTTTTAATGATTATACAATATTACGTTATTTATTAAAATATATTGTTTTCAATTTAATGGATTTCTGGCAAGTTTAAGTGTGTTTTCTGAAAAAATGTCACGGTGGATGTCTTTTTTTATAATTTTTTTGTATTCAGCATAAAAAAATATTTGAGAAAACACGTGTCTGACTTAAAAGACAGAGGTTTTTTGTGTATATCTATGTAATTATACAAAAAAAAAATAAGGTCAGGTTTGCAACAAAAATCGGAAAACAAATTCTGTTGAAAACGACTAATAGTTAAAAAAAATTATGCCTCGAAAAAACTAAGATTAAAGGTGAAAAAACGTAAACTTTTTAACAAACGACTTGAAGAAAGCAGCACACAAGATTTTGACAATATAAAGTAAAAAATAATGTTTTTGGCACACTCGTACACTTGCATTAATTTGACAATTCAGTTATTACTCCATATAAACAAATCCTACAAATGTTAAAAACAGCAATTATTTATTATTATGATTTCTTTATAAAAAGATAACTTTTGAAGTCGTTTTTTTGCCATTTTGCCACTATAGAGTAAATGAAGTCGCTAAACAAAACTATCTTTTAATAAAGAGATTTTTTTATAAATTTTTTTTTTTATGGGTCTAGCACACGTGCTGCAGGGAAGTTCCTACAGCGCTCCAGGTGCGGCACGTGTGCGGAAAAAAAGCGATTCACGTTGTTCTTGAGTCGCTGTAAATTGTACTCGGTGGGAAACACAGCGCTGGGCAAATTATTCCAAAGAGATGATGTATTCCATATAAAAGACTGCTTGAAAAGCGTTGTACGCGGAGTAACAAGCTGAATCTCATACGGATGTGAAGAACCAGCGCGACGTGTATTTCTAACATGCACTGCTTTGAGAGGAATTAAGTAGGCTACATCCTTCGAACACTTTCCATGAAAATACTTGTAGAACAGACTCAAGTCGCCAACCGTTCTTCGATGTTCCAGAGAATCAAGGCCCCCGGTCAGTTCCGGGTCTCCAATCAGACGAACAGCTCTTCTCTGAACAGAATCCAACAAATGCAGTGTATGTTTGGGAGCGGAGCTCCAAACATGGGAGCCGTATTCAATAGTTGGTCGAATTTGAACTTTGTAAAGAATTAACAATTGTTACTACTACTAAATACTAAATAATAGCTATTCTTAACATTTGTAGGATTTGTTTATACGGGATTAATAAATGAATTGTCAAATTTCAGCAATATCTTATCTTAAGAGTTATTTTACTAGTGTTTCAACAATATTATTTTTTTATTTTATAGTGGCAAAATTTTGTGGTTTTTTTTTGTTAAAAATTTTTTCTAAATGCCACGATCTAAGGTTGTCATCACCGAAAATTAGATTACTAAGAACCTATGGGTTTCCGGTTCGCCTGTACAGAGTCGAGTGTTGGACCCTGATGGAAGCTTGCTATAATAGATTTGACACTTATGAAATGTAATTAATCTGCCGTATTTTAACAATACCATAGACAGACCACATCACCAAGAAATTGGTGAAGGAAAAACGTTAGTCACTACGATAAAAACACGCAAACTGGAGTATTTGAGACAAAACATAAGAAACAGTTATTGCAACTAATTGTGCAAGGAAAGGTAGTGAGAGAAAGAGAACTTGAAAGAATACGGATATCCTGGCCGAAGAACCTACGTACATGGGTCATTGCAAAAACTGTGAGCCTTTTTTGAGCTGTAGTGGAGGACGTGCATATTGCCATAATGATCGCAAATATCCTGCGCAGATTAACACCATAAGAAGAAGAACTGTAAACGTTCCCGGTACTCTTCTAAGCAAGCAGTAAAATTATTAACCACATTTTAGCATGTTGCCGTCGGTTTCGTGACCGCTACCGTTTCCTTCGGGTAACTGCTCCAGAGAGCGAGGTTTTTCTGTCAACTTTAGTTCTGGTTATTTAGATATTTCCATAAGAAAAAACCGTCGAAGTCAAGTCAGGACAGTTAATAACTGGCAAAGGTAGGTTTGGAGGATGTAGTGTCACACCATCCTGCTGGAATCAGGTTATATCCATCAAAATTTTATTAAGCGTGTGTGAAGACATTCCCAAGAATCTTCTCTTTCCATTCAATATTATCAGTTGTTAAGCGGCCTTTTTTATTCTCAAAGAAATACAGACTCTTTATTGTACTTGCTTATATTGCTATCCAAGCAGGCAATTTAGGCAAATATAAAGGCTTTTAATGATTTAGTTGGGATTTATCAGACACCAACAATGGCAATTATATTTATTGACGTGACCATGAAGGTGGACATATACGTCATCCGATTAGAGTTATGGTATACAGTTATCAGGCCTCAAAAGAAAAATCTTCTCCCATAATGAAACTTTACCACCTTTTAAAAATTAATGACAAGGGGTGAGAGGTTTTCAACAAAAAAAGCCTCCCTTTTCATTCTACTAAAACCAAACGAAAAAGATTTTTCAGAGAAACTCTTCCTTAGAATAGACAGCCTATTACTTCGTGGAGGGATTTTCGAACAAACAATAAATCCTCTCCTATGATAAAACTTTACTATCTTTAAAAACTGATGACCGGTAGGAAGGTGGAGAAAATTTTAAAGAAAAAAATCACTGTCTTAATAGCGACTGGTTGTATGGCAGAACTGCCGAAGTCAAAACTTAACAAAAAAATCCTGTCTTATAATAAAAATTTACCATCTCCAAAACTAAAACGCATGCAGATAACTTTTACTATATAAGTTTTTAGGTTCAAATCTCTTCTTAAAATCGTAAAACAAACAAAAAAAAACGTAACCAAGCAGGAAACAATAAACGAATACAGACCTTTCTAAAAAAAACAGTCGCCCTGAAAAGATACCAGGCTGAAAAATCGGACCCTCGAAAGTCTTCTCCTCCTTCCTTCTCTCGTTAGCCTCTCATCCGATAATTAAATAACAAAGTCGAGCATTCAAAGCAATATCAGTAGCATTAGTCTTATATGAATTTTTTTGATTAATTAAACTAGATACCAAAAAAGCTTCTGGCGCTGACGGAATACCTGCCATAGTTCTCAAAAACTGTGTAAGGGAACTAACATCAGTTTTCTGTAGACTTTTCAACCTATCCTGCAGAAAGGGAATATTTCCTTCCTGTTGGAAACGTGCCACAGTTCAGCCGATACCTAAAAAAGGCAAGAAGACCTTGCCAAATAACTACCGACCAGTATCGCTGCTTTCAATAATATCGAAAGTCATGGAAAAGGCTGTCAACCAGCATCTTCTAAAAAACCTTGAAGGATTCAACATTATTAGCGATCACCAATATGGCTTTCGTAAACATAGATCAACAGGAGATCTTCTTACTTATGTAACACATATTTGGAACAACGCAATTGAACACTTCGGGGACTCTCGAGTGGTTGCTCTTGACATATCCAAGGCATTCGACCGTGTTTGGCACGATGGAGTGTTGGCTAAGCTACGCTCTTATGGTATGTCTGAAAAGTTCTGTTTGTGGTTCTCATGTTTCCTCAGAGAGCGTTCTTTACAAGTCGCAGTCGACGGATTTCTTTCCAACACCTTTACTGTTAACGCCAGTGTGCCCCAAGGCTCCATACTGGCTCCTACTCTCTTTCTCATTTACATTAACGATCTGCTGAAATCTCTTCATTCACTTTGAACGCTCGGACATCGGCTTCTCAGGCGAATATTCGCAGACAGCAGGAAGTCATTCAACTTAACACCTGGACCTGGAAGAAATTCTATCTTGGGGTGACAGTAACCAAGTGGAATTTACCGCTACAAAAACCCAGGCGGCAGTTTTTTATAAAAAATTTATCGTTGCTAAACCCGACATAGTTATGTCGGGGCACTCCATTCTCCTAGCACCGTTACACAATTTGTTGGGCGTTAATTTGGGAGCAAATATGTCCTGGCATGAACATGTTGCAGGAATAGCAAGGAGAGCTTCTCAAAAGTTGGGAATATTGTTTCGAACCAGAAAGCTTTACACTCCACAACAACTGTTAATTCTTTACAAAGCTCAAATTCGACCAACTATGGAATACTGCTACCATGTTTGGGGCTCCGCGCCCAAACATACACTGCATTTGTTGGATTCTGTTCAGAGAAGGGCTGTTCGTCTGATTGGAGACCCAGAACTGACCGGCGGCCTTGATTCGCGGGAACATCTAAGAACGGTTGGCGACTTGAGCCTATTCTACAAATATTTTCATGGAGAGTGTTCGAAGGATGTAGCCCGCTTAATTCCCCCAGAGCGGTGCATGTTAGAAGTACACGTCGCACTGATACTTCACATCCGTATGAAGTTCAGCTTGTTACTCTTCGTACAATGCTTTTCAAGCAGACTTTTATATGGAGAACATCATCCCTTTGGAATGGCTAGCCCAGGACTGTGTTGCCCACCGAGTACAATTTACAGCGATTCAAGAACAACGTGAATCGCTTTTTTCGCACATGTGTCGTTCTTGTAGCGCTTTAGAGACTTCCCTGCAGCACGTGTGCTAGACCATAAAAAAAAATGGTGTATTTTACGAAGAATGCGTTATAATGAATTCCTGGGCACATTTAAAGTACTTGGTCGTTGGTATATTCTCGCGAACTAATAACAACTCAAATATAATTCACGTTTCCATCGCTTCTTGATATCCTCTCTAGGTTGCTCGACCTAAGGTTTACTTAAATTAAACCAATTCCTTTAAACTTTTTAATCAGTTGAAAACTCTGGGCTTCATGTACAATGCGTAAATAATATTAAACGTGAAATTATAGAATTCAAAAGACACGCTTCGTACCCTGTACTAACACTTGTCCAGAAAAAAATAAGTAAATATAGATGAATGAACAATAAGGAAACGAGTCGTCAAAACTTGAGTAGGTAATGATTGTTAATTAATTTTACTGAAAAAAAATGATATCTTTAAAAATAATTATAGCGTCTAAAAAACATGCCTTAGGCTAATCTACAATGTCACTCTTTGCGTCATAGTTCTTCAGGTAATATATGACCAGATTTTTTAACAGGTGTTATTGGAAAACATTTATAAAGTTAGCGAGTTTTCGCTATTACAATTTCCACTAATCTGTAAACGATAAAATCTCTGTATGTTTTGACAACATGAACAAAAGATAGGTAGGCCTGGTAAGATAATATTTACCTCCAAAATTAAACAAACTAGTGCCGAAAAGCTAGTTACAGATTTCTTAATATTAGTAGTTGGGCTACCCAGCAACAGAGCTAGTTCTATTTAAAGGTGGTTAGTAACTTAAATACAGTGGAATCCTCATATAATGACTGCCAAGGGACAACTATATTCCGTCGACATTATAAGCGACATTAAATTAAACAGATATTTATTGAAACATTAAAGTATCGAGACTAGGCATTCAAATTAAAACTTACCGAGATTTCGGTGAGTTTAGTCAGCAAGAGTTTGATGCTAATATGCGTAGATTGCATTGGCAGGAAATACTATATAATAATAATATTGAACGAAAGCTGGAAATTTTAACGGATAATATTCTACGTTTCTTTAATAAACATGCACCTTGGCATGTGGTTCGTGTCACAAAACCAAAATCTCCTTAGTTTACGAACGGCTTAAAAAAAAATGAAAATAGAGAGAAATAAACTTTTAACAAGATATAGGTGTTCAAAGAAATATGATGACTGGGTAGCTTATAAAAGAATGCGAAACTTTGTCACATCAGCGGTAAATACCGCGAAGAAGGCTTATTTATGCCAAGTCCAGGCAACTAGAAAGGCATATCTTGTTCCTGAGTCTCTGCGCAGGCCGGGTAAGATTAATACTTATTTTCTGGAGTCTGTGGAGTCTGTGGGCTGTCATGTGGATCCCGATGCTGTGCAGTACTATCTGGATAGCAGAGTTACTGAAAGCATTGACTTGTTTGGGATTGGAGTTGTTCAGTTGGATGACGTGCGCGGCGCCATTAGTTCCTGGACATCTAATGCTGCTGGCTCCGATGGAATTAGTTTGCAAATGTTGCGGCTGTGTGGTGATTATATCGTACCTTATATCGCACATATATTTATTACAAGTATTACGGAAAAGGATTATCCTGACTTTTGGAACAGTTCCGTGGTGAGACCCTTGCCGAAAGCAATAAGCCCTCCGCCCTATTAATTTACTGCCAGAATTATCAAAGATTTTTGAGTCTACTGCCAGTATTATTAAAGACTTTTGAGAAAATAATAGATGATACAGTGGTGCAGTTCTTGTCCAATAGGAATCTCTTTCCTAAATTTTAGTAAGGGTTTCGTAGAGGGCGCAGCGCAACCACCGCTCTCGCAGCCATAATGGATGATATATTTCGGGTTGCTGATCATGATAAATCGTCAACTGTACTCTTTTTAGATTACAGTAAAGCATTTGATACTATAGATCATAGTCTTCTCTGTGCAAAGCTTCATTATTACTGCTTCTCTGATGAGGCAGTAGAGCTTCTTTGGAGCTATTTAGTAAAGAGAAGACAAGTTGTTAGGGTGGATGACAAGATTTGGCAGCCTGGGGTCATGAACAGTAGCGTACCACAAGGCTCTATTCTGGGACCTTTACTTTTTATGATATATACCATGGATCTGGTTGAATCAGTTAATGATAATTGCTTAATTCATAAGTTTGCTGATGATACACAGGTGTATGTTAGTTACAATAGAGATAATGCTGAGCAAATGTTCCATCGCCTGAATACCACACTCAAGAATATTCAGTCATATTCGGCAAGGCAGAGTCTTAAGCTGAATCCATCTAAATCACTGGCAATTTAATGCGCTGGCGGGACTTGACTAGGGTGTTTCTCTGGATGGTCTTCCTGACCAACTGAGGGAAACTGTAAAAAGTCTTGTAATTGAAAAGGACCTGCGCTTTAGAGGTCATGTGAAGCATAATGCAGAAGGTATACAGAGCTTTAAAGAGCTTATATCGGAATAGAAATATTTTGACCAGAGACGTAAGGAAGAGGCTCTGTGAAACACTAGTCTTGAGTCATGCTAATTATGCGGTTGTGGTTTTTGGGCCATGTCTCGATATTGGGCTGGCTCAATATTTCTAGTAGGCGAAAATTGCACCTGGCGGTGTTTGTTCATAGAGTCTTGGCAACGGGTTATTCTTTCTATCTTAGACAGAAATTGAGGCTTCGGGTAGATGTGCAGGGCTTAAATACTAGAAATATTCACCTTTTAGAAATATCAAAGCACAGAAAGGCAATCTTTGAAAGATGCTTCAGCTGTGCTGCAGTGAGTGTTTACAATTCGATACCGCATGCTGTCAGTTCAAATAATTTCTCCACGGGAACCCAACTTGACTTTTATTTTTATTTCTATTAGTCCTATCTTTTGGCGATGGATTGCCGTTGGCTTCTCTTAATTTCTGTAGATTACGTTATGTTTGCTATTGAGCTAATTGATTGTGGTGTGTTTTTTTCTTTTTGTCTTCCCGTACTGTGTCACCTCTTTCTCCCTTTTTATATTTTTTATTATATATATATATATATATATATATATATATATATATATATCTTTTTCTCTATAATAATGTAATGTTATTGTATGTATTTTTACTTAATATTTAGGCAGTACTTGAATTTTGTATTAAGGAATTTGAATATTTGAAGTTGCTTTTTTTTTATTTTTTCTATCTTGTGTACTTAGCTACTGGCTCGGTTGAGATGAGGAGTTCAAAACTGGACTTCACCGAGTTAAAAATAAAGACCTTTTATTATTATACAAAAAAGTTCTTCTTTCTCACAGTTAGTCAATGTGGATCTATGTTTGGCTGACGGGCCCAAGCCAAGTCACCACAAACGCTATTACCATTATGTATTAAGAAATGACCTGACAATGTTACATGTTTTCAAAATCACTGACTGACTGAAGTAATATCGGGTCTATTGGCGGAAAACTGTTTTATCTGTATGGATACTGATGTCCCAGTTAGTAATCTTTATTTTCGAGTATGGATGTTGGTATGTATTTGTAGTAGGGATCTGTGTTTTCTATGAGTTTGTATGTTGTGGCGAGTGCTTGGTGAACTACTTTTGCCGCTAAGTCATGTCTGGCTGTGTATTCCGTTCCGGCTAATATTTTACATCCGCTTGTTATGCGTTCGATCGTTTCTCTCTGCTGGTGGCATTTCCTGCATCTGTCTTCTGTAACAGTTGGGTCTTTGATGATATGCTATTGGTAGTTTCTGGTTAATATGACTTTATCCTGAATGGCAAGCAAGAAGCCTTCTATTTCCGGGAATAGTTGTCCATCCTGTAACCAGGTGTATGATTGTTTTTTATTTACATGGTCTTGTTCTATGTGGTATCTGTGTTTTCCGTGGAGTATTTTTTCTGACCACGTTTTCATCTTTTCCTGTTGTAATTGAGTGTAACTGTGTGTGTGTGCTGGGTGGTCTACCCGGGATAAGTCGAGTGGGGTGTAGTTTCTGTCTGCTTTGGCTGTTGCTGTGTGGAGGCTGGTTTGCTTGGTGTGAAAGAATTTCCTAAGTGTTTGTACTTGTTTTGTGTGTAGTGATCTTATGTCTATGATACCTCTTCCTCCTGCCTTCCTCTCTTTACATGCATTGGGATGTAATTTCCTGTATTTGGTAAATTGACAACGTAACAAAGGATGGGAATGTTTTCTATGTCTGCGTGTGTCCATTTGATGATACTAAATGAATATGTAAATATAGGTATGGCGAACGTATTGATAGCTTTAGTAAGATTCTTTGAGTTGAGTTTTATTTGTAAAAGTTTGGTCAGTCTGTTTTTGAATTCGGTTATGAGCTCTGTTTTGATGTGAGTGTGGTTGAGTTTGGTGCTCTGATGGAAGCCTAGATATTTGTATGTTTCTTTGTCGAGCATGTTATCGAGTGTTTCGTTGTTGATAGTTTCTGTCTCATGGTGGCCTTGCCATTGGCCTTTGTTGATGTGGAGCAGTTTACATTTACATATACCAAATTCCATATTGATATCTAAGGTGTATGTTTCTATGATTTTGAGGAGTTCTTTCAAATGTGTTTCTGTGGCAGCGTAGAGTTTTATGTCATCCATATATAGGAGGCGGTTTATTTTATGTTGGTTCACTTTTTGGTGTCTGATGTTGAAGCCATGGTCTGTTCTGTTTAGTGTATTTGAGAGTGGATTGAGACAGACTGTTTGGATGCATTCGGTTTATGATTTTGGGTGGATTTTGGTTTTCCATGTTTTCATAATTTGCGCGAGAAATTGCCTGAGGTTTTGTTTCATTTTGTAGATTTCTAGGGCTCTGATTAACCAGCTGTGGGGTATGGAGTCAAAAGCTTTTTTATAGTCTATGTAACCGGTGTGCAGGTTTTTGTGTACTTTTCTGGTTTGTTCCATAATCACGCTATCTATGATCAGCTGCTCTTTGCATCCTTGGCTATTTTTCCTGCACCCTTTCTGCTCTTCTGTGAGAATATTTTTGTCTATTAGGTGTTGTTCTATTTTCTTGGAAATTGTGGCTGTGATGATCTTGTATAGGGTTGAAAGACAGGTGATAGGTCGGTAGTTTGATGGGTTTATGGTGTCTAAACTTTTGGGTTTGACGTATGTTATTCCTTGTGTAAGAAAACTGGGGAATGTGTGTGGTTGTAGAATGGCTTTGTTGATTTGGTGTGTGAGTGCTTCGTGTGTGGTAGTAAACTGTTTGTACCAGAAGTTTTGTATATTGTCTATTCCAGGACATTTCCAGTTGTGTGTGTGTTTGATCGTTTCTGTAATTTCTTGTGTAGTTAATGTGGAATTTTCTTGTTCTGTCACATGTTTATGTTTGTCTTCTTCAGCTTTGATCCAGGAGGTATTATTATTGTGTACTTTTCCAATAATCCGTGAGCTCTTGTATGTTTGGTGGTTCAGTCACTGCTGTCTGTTTGTTGTACATAGTTTTCCGGTAGAACTGTTTTTCGCTTCTTCGGAAGAGGTTGTTGGTGTCTTTCCTCTCGTTTGATTCTTTGCATCTACGGAGTCTTGCAGCATATACGGATAGTTTTTGTTTCAAGATATCAAGGATTTCTGGCAGTGTTCTGTTGGGAGACTTAGATTTGATCTTGGTTACACCCTGTGTGATACGTTTGGATGCGTTCCTGCTTATAAACTGGGTAAGATGTCCTAGATCTCTCCTGATGTTGTTGATTTTGTTTTCTATTGTAATTTGCCATTTGAATTTTGGTTTTGTCCTGTTGGAGTTTCTTTGTCGTTGCGGGAGTTTTTGATTATTTTGTGTTAGAGCGGTTATTGCTGCTGCGTATATTATTATGTGAATGTCTTCGATTGTGCATGTATTATTATTATTATTATTATGTGTTGGGTACACATACGTTAGGTACATGCGCAAATCTAATCAAAACAAAAAAATTATAAAAACACGTTTATAGCAAAAGTTAGTACATCTAAAGTTACTTATAGAAAAATTATTAAAATTCATATGTAGTGGACATTTATCGGCTTTCCGTCATTTTGATTCGTTTCTGGTTTACTTCAAACTTGTAGTGGAAATAACGTATTAAATTATAAAGACTAGACATGGTAGCTTTTATATTGTCATTCTCGTAATTAGTATATACGAAGACACTTAGAATTTTTGCAGCTTTCAGGGCCTCGACGATGCTCGGAGTCGATTATAACTCTCGATCCCACCATCGGCGTAGTTGTCACTTTCGTGTCCTTCGGCGATAATTTTCAGCACGATGAACTCATCGGAGAAATCCTCACATGTGACAACATTATTATCGACATCTGAATATTACTCAAGCTTGCTTGTTATTGGCAGTTGCCCAAACGGAAAGCGGTATGTCGTCGAAGTCTACAGAAGAGGAACTTCGATCGAGTCCTGCTGTCAATCCGGGATGTCTAAAATAAATCTTTATTATACTTTGTGTAAGTATAATCATAAATCATCAGGATGGGGTCGAGTAAAGTAATCTTGTAACATTATTACTGGCATTCGTATTTGCCTCAAGGTATATATATATATATATATATATATATATATATATATATATATATATATATATATATAGATATACATATATATGTATATATATATATATATATATATATATATATATATATATATATATATATATACGAGGCTGGTTTGAAAAGTCCGTGCAAAAATAAAAACTACTTATGTGTTTGGGGTAAACCTTTTTTATTTTTCGACATAGTCTCCTTTTAGGCTTATACACTTCGTCCAACCATGTTCTAGTTTGTTGATCCCTTCCGAATAATAGGATTTGTCCAAGTCTGCAAAATATCCATTAGTGTCTGCAATCACCTCCTCGTTTGAATAAAATCTTTGTCCCGCCAGCCATTTCTTCAAATTGGGAACAAATAGTAGTCCGAGGGAGCCAAGTCTGGAGAATAGGGGGGATGTGAAACGAGTTGGAATCCTATTTCCATTAATTTTGCGACCACAACTGCTGAGGTGTGTGCTGGTGCGTTGTCGTGATGGAAAAGGACTTTCTTGTGGGCCAATCGCGGGCGTTTTTCTTGCAGCTCGGTTTTCAAACGGTCCAATAACGATGAATAATATTCACCTGTAATAGTTTTACCCTTTTCCAGATAATCGATGAGGATTATCCCTTGCGAATCACAAAAGACAGTCGCCATAACCTTTCCGGCCGAAGGAACGGTCTTCGCCTTTTTTGGTGCAGATTCCCCCTGGTAACCCATTGTTTAGATTGTTGTTTGGTCTCAGGAGTATAGTAGTGTATCCATGTTTCATCCACAGTGGCGAAACGACGCTTAAAGTCCTCCGGATTCTTCTGGAACAGCTGCAAACCATCCTTGCAACACTTCACACGATTCCGTTTTTGGTCAAGCGTGAGCAATCGCGGCACCCATCTTGCGGATAGCTTTCTCATGTCCAAATGTTTATGTAAAATATTATGTACCCGTTCAGTCGAGATGCCCACAGCACTAGCAATCTCACGCACCTTAACTCTTCTGTCATCCATCACCAGTCGTAACCTCCACAGGCCGTCCAGAACGTTCAGCGTCACTTGTGCCCATATGGTCAGTCCGAAAATTTTGAAACCACTTATAAACTGTTCTAATCGAAGGTGCAGAGTCACCATAATGTTTATCAAGCTTCTCTTTAGTCTCCTGAGGCGTTTTGCCTTTCATAAAGTAATGTTTAATCACCACACGAAATTCTTTTTCGTCCATTTCTTGAAAATCACTCGACTTCCTTGATTCACACGAATGCCAAACACAAAGAAATAGACCAATATGGCTGAAACTTGGTGTGCGTTCATTCAAGAGATGCTAGGAACTAAACCTCGATACGCGCCGGTGGTGCCATCTCTCGGACTTTTCAAACCAGCAGCCTCGTATATATATATATATATATATATATATATATATATATATATATATATATATATATATATATATATATATTATATTTTACGTGTTCTTGGAATTAGATCATTAGAACTATTTTTGAATCTGTTATATATTTATTGACGTTTCGACCTTCGGAAGAAGTCTTCTTCAAAATTTGCTCTAAAAGATGACATTAGGAGAATTAAATATAGATAAGTAATTAATCAGTTTGTTGTGTATTTCGGGGTTAAAATATTTGTAGCTTTTCGTAGCATTTTAATTTAAGACACTTAACTGTGTACATTAATGAGGGCCTTACCTTAGAAAGTAGTTCATTGTGTGGGGTGTTAATTTTAAATCGCTGTCAAAAACACATTTTTCCTTTCTACAAACAAACCACTTAACTTGAAGGACTTTATATGACTGGTAGGTAGATACGGTTTAGGTTATTTACATCTGTTTTTTCGTTTATTGCAGTGGGCATCATCCGAATGTGTACGGATTCGAGTATTTCTCTTTTTTTTTGTACTTATTTCGGTGTTGACAATTTTGATGTTTTTGAAATCAAAGGTATGACTTTTATTTATTTCATGAATCGTAAGAGCTGTACTGTTTTTTTTTGTCGTATATGGCCTTTGATTCTATTTTCTAGATATTGACTTGTTTGCCCGACCCATAAATATATATATATATATATATATATATATATATATATATATATATTTATGTATATATATTTATGTATATATATATATATATATATATATATATATATATACAAACAAACAGATGGAGTGCCCATGGGATCTTCCCTTTTACCCAATGTCCATATGATATATTTTGAAACAGAGGCCCTTAAAACCTCACCACTCAAACCCAAACTCTGGAAACGATATGCCGATGACATCTTTATAATTTGGTCATATGAACGAAATGGAATTAGATAATTTCATGATCTATTTAAATAGAATCCACCACACACCGGAAAATAACTAATAACACCATAAACAGTCGAGAATAAGTCAGAAAAAAATGCACTAGCTAAACGAGTAGTGTAAAAGTATTATTCAAGTGGTATAAGCTTACTCTACTTACCCGGAGTCATTGCTAGCCTTATATTTAGAAGCATTTGTAGAGGCGTAAAAATTAATGATGTTATTCCCCATAGTATTGTTGTTAGTCCCAAAGAAAGTAGGCAAAATATTTCTGAAACAAGATGAAAAAAAATTTTAATACATTCTATATATTATATATTAAAGAATTTGGATTTTTTCAGTTACTACGGCCCTTTGGATTAAATAAATTATAACGCAATCACTATTTAAACTAAATTTTTGAATTGTTTAAATAATGTGGTTATTATGTCTGTAATGCCGTGAATGTAGGGTAAAATTTCATTCTTTACTGTTGGATCATTATTTTTATCTTGCCTGGAAGCCCGATTTTTAAAGCGGTTAAACAAATAATTAATATCGTAACTGTAACATTACTTTTAGCGTACTAGTCAGTTGATCTGTTGATCTAATGAGAGAGAATAATCATCACATATTGATAACACTTTTTGAGATGGATGATGGTGTGAGTTAACACTCAGACGTCTATTGGAAATTCCATTACATGACCTGTCTGAAAAGTTCTCTGCATAACAATGAAACAATTTTTTCTTTGATGTGAAATATGTTTTATTTTTCAATATAATCTCATGAAACTTCAATATATTTTTTCCAACGTTTTTCCAATAATCCAATACCATCATTAAAGTGTGATTCCGGAAGGTCTGCAAAATATACATCCACGACTACAATAGCTTCGTTATTCGATGTAAAACGTTTTCCCGGTTTGGAAACAGATAATAGTCAAAGGGAGCCTAATCTGGTGAATATGCTGGATGCTCAATCAATTCGTAATTTAATTCGTTGAATTTTGCCATCGTCAAAACACTTGTTTTGATGAAAAATGATTGTTGTCTTCTTTAAAGCTGGTCTTTTCTCATAAATTTTTGCAGCTAACCGATCCAAAAGATTACAGTAATATCCAGAGTTAATTATTTTACCTTTCTGACTATAATCCATCAATAAAACACCAAAAAACTGTTGCCATAACCTTTCCTGCTGATGGAACCGTCTTTGCCTTCTTTGGTGTACTGCCGCCGGCTTCAGTTCATTGTTTCGACTGTTCTTTTGGCTCTGGTGTATAGTGGTAGATCAAAGTTTCATCAACAGTTATGGAACGATGCTTGAAATCCATCTTACTTTGTTTAAAACGATCCAAACCCGCTTGAGAAATATGCATTCGAATGCGTTTTTGGTAAATTGTCAGCATATGCCGCGCCTATCTTGCACATGTAATTCTTCATACAAAATATTTCCAGTTCGTTCTTTTGAGATGCCTATGGCCACAACTAACATATTTCTCACACTTTCACTTGTCGATCATCTAACACCATATCATGGACTATCATGATTTGTGTTGTAGCAGTTTTTGGAGGACCTTCGCGTGGATCATCTTCGAGGCTTGTACGACCAGATTTAAAAAGATCAGCCCACTTTTTTACAGTAAAAAGTGAAGATGATGCATTCTTATACACTTTTTACAATTTCGGATGAATTCCTGTTGGTGTTAAACCACCCATCTACGGTATTCTATTTTTTCCATTTTGAAAACATCAATGACACGTCAATATTAAACAGCTGCTACTACTCGAATGAATTGACAGAACAAAATAAAATTTTACACGTGTTTATATAAAAGATGAAGCTTTCCAATACAATTATGGTTTCATAGTTTTTAACGTCATCTATGTGTCAGGCAGAGAACTTTTCAGGCAGCTCTCGTATTTTTCCTTTGTACCAATATATTTATAAAATAAAAGAAATGAAAGCATTCTGTTTTCATTTTAAATTTTATACTTAATTAAATGTTATTGATTGAGACAATTGAAGAAGTTATTCCGGTTTTCTTTACTAATTTTGTTTCTAGGTGAGCTGGGTTTAAGACACTTGCTTTAAAAATGGAAAATCCATGGCTGGTCCTGAAATTTGTCTTTAAAATGTTTCGTGTAAAATGAAATATGTAGACGACAGATACATTTCTATTAATTTGCAAAAAATTAATAGGAGTTATCATGCAGAAATAACACGTAGGCTGAAAAGTGTTTGGCCTGACAGATAGATGTCGCCCTTTTCAAAAAACCCATTTGATTTTTATGAAGTACCAACCTTCAAACGATACGTGTCAAAATTTCATGACAGTTCGACTATTAGTCTACAAGTTACAGTGGTTTTAGTGACGCTACTTTTAATATTTTCAAAACAATGGAAAAAATCGAATTTCGTGTATTGATTAAACACTGTTTCTTGATGGAATAAAATACCGTTCAAGCAAAGCAATGGCTTGATAAGTGTTACGGGGACTCTGCTCTTGGAAAACCATTCATCATTTACTGGTATGCTGAATTTAAACGAGGTCGTACAGATACAACTGAACCTGAACGCTCTGGACGCCCAAATGGGGTGGTAACACCGGAAAACATAAAAAAATCCACAAAATTGTTTTGGAGGATCGTAAAGTGAAAATGCATGAGATAGCTGACACCCTAAAGATATCAAAGAAACATGTTGGTCATATTTTGCACGAACATTTGGGCTTGAGAAAGCTCTGTTCGAAATGAGTACCGCGTTTGCTCACAGTGGACCAAAAACGACAATGTGATGATGATTCTGAGCGCTGTTTGGACTTGTTAAAGCCCAATAAAAATGATTTTTTCACGCGATATATGACAGTGAATGATAATGTATCCACCACTACACATCGGAATCAAATTGGCAGTCAGCTAAGTGGACAACAGCCGGTGAAAGCCGTCCGAAGCGACCAAACACAACAGTTGGCTGGAAAGGTTTTGGCCTCTGTATTTTGGGATGCGCATGCAATAATTCTCATCGACTATGCTGAGAAGGGAAAAACCATCAATAGAGAATATTACATAAAGTTATTGGTGCGTTTGAAGGCAAAAATCGCAAATGAACGAGAAACAAGTGCTCTTTCGTCAAGACAATGCACCGTGTCACAAATCAATGGCCAGATTTGGCCCCCAGCGACTATTACACAAGTCTGCAAAAAAAAAATATTGAGAGCTGTTTTGGTTTTTTTGGCGTAATTCTTATGTTTTTGGGTGTACTGAATCCGAAAATGACTTTTATTTTGTCATAGAACGTCACGTTTTCTGACAATGTAGGTATCTATGTTAAACAAGTTATCATCTTAAAATAAAAGATAACGACTAAAAAAATTTTTTTTAATTTATAATTCCGTAACAAAACTTGTTTTTTTTATCTAAAATACATTCATGAGTAAGCACTAAACACATTTCTTTTTCCCAGCGAGACTCCTTTTGGTACTTTTTTGCTTGTAGGAAGCATCTAGAAGGTCTCTCTGAAGCGTCCAACAGTAGTCTGCCATCATCTTCCCTGGTATCTTTTTTCCATCTCCTTAATATCTTGGTGAAATTGTTCACCTTGCTCTTCACTCAGATCTCCTAAATTTTCTGGAAAGTAGTCGAGGTGGGAATGAAGAAAATGTACTTTTAAACTCATTAGGCAACCTAAAGCTTGAAATGCTTTTAACATTCTTTTGACGATTTGTTTGTAGTTAGGGTCTTTGTTATTGCCTAAAAATTTCTCTATGACCTCTTTAAAGGCAATCCACCCTTCTCTTTGAGGAACCGTCATGGTTGTGATGAATTGTGGATCAGCCATAAGCCGTCTAATATATCTGGTCCAACGAAAACACCTTCCTTCAACTTTGCCTCCGAGAGGCCTGGAAACTTTGATATTAAGAATTTGAAGCAATTTCCATCTCTTGGAAGTGACTTTACAAATTGCTTCATCAATCCCAGCTTTATGTGAAGCGGTGGTAGAAGAACTTTATGAGGAGGCACCAAAGTTTCATGTAGGACGTTCTTTTCGTCAACTTTAAGCTCTCTCGGAGGCCAACACTTTTTGGTCCAGTGATTTGCTCGGTCTCTACTATCCCATAGACACAAAAAGCAAGGGAATTTGGTAAACCCAGATTGTTCTCCGAGCAACACGCTTTAAGGCTTCTTTTTGAAGAATCTATGAAAATACGCCACTGAGCTGGGTCGTATGAGATCTTAAATGTATCCATCAAACCTTCAATATTGGTACAATAAACCAACTCGTCCTCTTGGGTAAAGTAGGAAGTGAACTGCTTCTCACGATATCTAAACCAGGAGGAAGACACTCCCGGCAAAAGTAAGTTCCTGCTTTTGAGCCTTGATCCAAGCAACTCAGCAGCGTTTTTGGGAAGATTCAAGTCTCTTACCAAATCATTTAGCTCGCCCTGGGAAAACAGTTTCGGAGCTGTCATCTTCAAATTGAAAACTTCAGGTTCAGGTACAGCACCATCTTCGTCAGAACTTGGAATCTCTTCCAAGGTAGCAGGGGCCTTGGGCACTGGTATTTCGGTCCCATGAGGGATGGGACGAATAGCTGATTGCAGATTGGGGTATGAAATGGACTGCTTCCATTTTGAATTATACCCTTTCACATTACACGAACAAAAGTAACAATCATCACTATGGTTCTTTTGCTCGCGCCATACCATAGGAATCGCATATCGAAAGCTTTTTTTCTTGCCCTTAAACCAATTTCGAAGGTCTTCAACACATCGTTTGCAGACTTTATGAGGTGCCCAAACTTTATCCTGATCTCCAAGTTTTAAGCCAAAATACGTGAAGTATACTTTTTTTACAAAGTCCGTAATATTAAGTTGTTGCTTTAATACCATATATTCGCCACAAATATAACAGAAACTGTCAGACGAATTCACACACTTCCGCACAGATGACATTGCACTATATTGAACCAAGATCTATAAAACAATGACGAGTTAACACGTAATTGTACCACGCCACTTTCTACACTATCGGAGCGCGCACGTTCTGGTTACAACGTTTATGTTTGTTAATTTAGCTCACACAGGGCGTTCTTTATTTAGAGAGTAATGATAGTTATGGTCTGTATACATTTAAAAACAGTAATCAAAATAAAATTGTACCTATTTATTTATGACTTCAAGTTAGCCCAAAAAAACCCTTTTTTATAATAAAATTTTGCGTTTTGCAAAATAACCTGACGTTCTGGAATTTTTTGAGTATTTTTTTAGTTTTCAGAACACCTAAATACATAGAAATTTGAAGAGAGAGAAGAAAGTTGAAAACATCCAGACAGCATTTTTGTTGCAGACCTCAAAAAAATGCTCGAGGGAAAGAGATTTGGCTTTAGTGAAGAAGTTATCGCCGAAACTGAGGCGTATTTTGAAAGCAAAGGCAAATCCTTTTACAAAGAAAGGTATAGAAATATTAGAAAAGCGTTGGACTTATTTATTTTACATTTTCTAGCTTAGCACTTTTTTTGTAAAAAAGGAACTAGTAATTAATTCGTTCTTGAATTTGTTAAATATTTAGATTTACATACAGTCGGTCAATAAAGTCGAACGTGTCGAGCATTATTCATTAAAAAATGTATTAAATTAAAAGTATTTTACATCATTCGACAGTAAACGATTGCAATAAAAATGCTAACGATTTAGTAGTTCCTCCAGTTTCCATCAGCGTCGATGATGGCCTTGCATCTGCGGGCGAAACTTTCGACGAGATTTTCCGTGTATTCTTGTAGCAAAGATTTCCAAATTGCCGAATTTGCCGTGATAACTGCTTGACTATGTATACCTTTTTACTACGAAGCTTCTGCTTGATGTATGACCACACGTTCTCGATTGGGTTTGCATCGGACCACTGGGATGGCTGATCAGTATGACGATACCGGATTCCTCTTTTCACTGGCTACACATTTTACTCTGATGTTTGAAGTCGTTATCCTCTTGAAGAATCCACTCCTCATTTTTATCACCAAACAATAAGCCGAACGCTTTAAAAACGGCCTTAAACCTTTCGTATACCGTCGAGCGAGTCAGCCGGGACACTCTGGTCTGGACGTGAAATAATACGCACGGGCTCCACCAAGAACCGTAGACCGATTCCCAACGGATCGCGACATTCTACCAGGGGAAAAGTGCACGAGTTCGCTGTCGAATCGAACAATGAAAGTAGTGGAAAATGCGGTTTACCCCTAAACGGTTTCACGTACTCTTGAACTCTCTCTTCAAAGTAAGTTTCAACTTTCTGTCACGGTACTTGTTCGCTATCGGTCTCGTGGTCATATTTAGCCTTAGATGGAGTTTACCACCCACTTAGGGCTGCACTCTCAAGCAACCCGACTCTGAGGAGAGATCCTCCCGCGATTAGCAGCAGTCACTACGGGCCTGGCACCCTCTATGGGCTGTGGCCCCGTTCAAGAAGGACTTGGACGCACCGCATAATCTCGGGATAATGGACCCTCCCTAACACCACATTTCCCGGCGTCCGATATCGGCCGCGGGATTCGGTGCTGGGCTTTTCCCTGTTCGCTCGCAGCTACTGAGGGAATCCTAGTTAGTTTCTTTTCCTCCGCTTAGTAATATGCTTAAATTCAGCGGGTAGTCTCACCTGCTCTGAGGTCGATAAAACGATAGTTCGAGAAACGTAACATACGTGTTTTTTAATTCGCACTTCGATTTTATTATCACGTGTTTTAGGGCACTTGTAAGAGCGATTAGATGCCATTTTCCGTAATTTCAAACGAAAATATCGAACACGACTATCGCCAAATGGTATGTATATCATCATGATATCGTACCACATACACGTCGACGTTTCATATTTGCCGACCATTTGACAGTCGGTACTAATGCCTTCTTGTAAATCTGGAGCATTTTTTCGGGGTTCGAATTTTAGGTAAAGATGAAGAATCTCCCAAAATCTTTTTTCGAAAGACATCCCCAAACATGGATCTTCAAATGGTGTTTTAAGGTGCGCTGCATCCATGGAAATTGACAACGCTCGTGGGATGATAACATAACCCTAAAATTACATTGCTCCAGTCTCGATCTATGTGTTTCTCTGTGTCTTTTTCGCTCAGAAATGGTTTCTTGTTTGTTCTCTGCCACTTTAAATCGTTAGTCGGGAGATGAGTCGAAATCGCTTCATATGATATATCCAAACCGCAACGGCTTTAGTTTAGTGAATTGAGGATTTCGGGAAAACATGTTAATTATCATTTTGTCGTCCTTGTCCGACGCTTTTTCTCTCGAATCACGTTCTGGTAGATCATTAACATTTTTCAACTGGGAATATCGTTTCGCCCACTTGCTAACGAATGCTCTCGACTTGCCCATATACTTAGCAGCTGCTGTAGGCCTGATTTTCGGACATGTTAGCATATCATGTTCAATAAGGTATTATTTAACCATAAATAAGGTTAGAAATGAATATGTTTCCACAAAGCATTGTTTGCAGAGGCGCCAACAAGAACCTCAAAAAACGGAACTTCTTTTACCGACGATAAGTTATAGGCGTCACGTTCGTACTTGACTGACTGTATCTATAGCCTTTTTTTTAAATTGAGTAAATTAAATTCATTTGATGTTATTGAGTGTTTAGAGATAAAAGTCTACATATTTAGTTTACTGTTTTTTAATTTTTGGGGTACAAGATAAAATATTTTATTTAATTTAAATTCTTCTTCAAATAAGAATCGTTTAATTTTGATAAGAAACTTCAATACGTTACAGAGCTTATAGATACAATTCTTCTGGTTTCTTCCGCGTCGATGGAAAAAGGAATGCTGACATTTCGCCGGTCAGCTTGCCGGATTTTTCAGAGCCTATTCCGAGAAATAACTTCTTCAGAGTTAGTTTTGTGCTAGATTCCAAAGAAGTCTTGGTACAAGCTCTGAATAAGCCGATAGATTGACGGGGGAAACGTCAGTATCATTTTTTCAATTGACACAAGAGGAATCTAAAAGGATTGTTCCTGTTGGGTAAAGGAGACCTATTTTTACATTTTTTTTATATTTTTATGTACGCAGATGAACATTTACCTAGTAACAACTTATAATTACAAAAAAATATAATGGAAACTTTTAGAATATATAATATAACGAATAGAATATATTAGCACCATCATAAATAACCTATTGTTTTAATAATCAATTAAACGAGTAAGAAAAATTGACACTATGCAAGGACATCTGTATGTCAACAAATTGCATAAATGCACTGTAAGAGCCGGTTTTTTAATGCTTAGTTAGTTAACAGTTCAAGTTCAATGCAGTCGTGCGAATGTATTTTGTAACATTTGCAGTTTACATGTTAAGTAGGCTATGGCCTCCCTTAAACCACAATTTGTTTTTAATTATTTTCTTTCTAGATTTCTAGGTTATTAGCAATATTTTTAATGTGAGTTAACTGGCTGGGGAAAGGTTGGTAAAACGGTTAGCATAAACTATGCTGGTGTTTTTCTAAGTTATTTAACTAGCGAAATTTTGGCAAAAGTTAGTTGCCTTTTGTAGTTTATACGGTTTCTTTGCTTTTCCGAAAAATAAGTAAAAGTAATTTAGAACAATGCGCAGTTATAAAGTTACCAACTACAGAATAGACCAAAAATTATTCATGAAAATGTATCCCAGATGTACGCCAATGACGGTCCATCTGTCAAAGTCCTGACAAATTTCGTCAAAAGACAAAAGACCTGCTTTGATCATTGTAGAATGCGAAGAATGCCAGAACGGGTACAACCTTTGTTCCTTTGACAAATTTGAACAAACTTTGCTCTCCTCTTCGCAAACTACTTCTTGAACCAACAAGATTTAAAATTAAAATCAAATTAGCTCTTAGGCTACTTCGCCTAACTGATGAGACCCAAAAGGTCGAAAGCTGCAAACTCCCACCTTTTAACTTTATGGTTGAGGTGAAACCTTGAGAAGGGTAATCTCTAAGAAAAGCAAAGCACTAATAACCAAAATTCGCAAAGCTGAGAATTCGTAAAATTTCTGCGTTTCAGCCGTGTTTCGGGAACTTGTGCGCTTACCAAGGGAAGCCAGATTCTCGAAAAACTTGTTATTTTTGTTAGCTTATTTCGACTTCGGTTTGTCTCTGCAGTCAGGGATGTAAAACCCCGAGACAAGTTGGAATTTTCATTTTCTGAGAAGTTGATCTACAGAACATTGATCGGCAAAAGTCCATCTTAGTTTTAAGTACAATTTTAGTAAAGTCTGATCAATGGATCTTTGCAGTCGTGTGATTAACGCGACGTCAATAATATTCATACGATTCAATCCGCTGTCAATTCAGTATCGGCGGTCTGAGTTTTAAATGACAATTTCAAAAGTCAAAATAGAATTTAAAATATTTCATCCGGTTTGGCAGTTAACAAAAACTACGGATATATTAAATGTTTAAGATGTGTAAAACACCCTAGTTCTTACTTGTGAAGGACATTTACCTCTCTGCATAAATTCAACGTCTAATATCACCTATTTTTATTTTTCAGGTTGCTATTACATTATTTCGTGAGTAAATTTACTTTAGTATAATCTTGGTGACTACAGTGAGGAGCAAGGGGAACGTTTTCACCAAGATCTGAAAATCATAGAAAATCGGTATCAAGGACGGTGGGATGACCATATGCTAGCGGACTATTGCTGGTCGCTAAAAAGAGAAACAAGTCCTCAAAAGCGTTTGTGCAGAAAGCCTTTGAATAGGTCATTCGCGGAAAAAAGAACAAGATACAGCCAAAAAAAGGAAAGTTAGGCGCGGGTCTAACCTTCGCAATTCTAGGGCTTAAGGGTCTACTATTTGAGAGTATATGGTTTAAAAGTCCTGGTTTTGAGTTTATTGGGTCTCATTTTTAAAGTTACAGGGTTATTAAGGTCTATTTTTTGAGGTTACAGGGGTGTGGGAGTCTAAGGTTTCAGGGTTTAGGGTTTAAGAGTATCAGATTTGAGGATTCCCCAACTGTATACCAAATTTGGTAGGAATCGGTTGGTTTTCAAAAATTTTGTCCGCCATCTTGGATCCGCCATTTTGAATTTTACAAATCCGACCTCAGATTCATGATCAGCAACCCAAAAAACCCCCGTGTACCAAATTTGGTAAGAATCGGTTGAATTTTAATTTGAATTCGTTTTTGCATTCGAGAAGCGCTATATCTGTCTGATTTATTGAGGTTAGAAAGAAAACAGAACTGTATGGCTTAATCCAACCGATGAATATTAGCTTAGCGTGTCCGAATACATATTAATACATCTTTGGATTCATGAAAAAGCTTGAATCAATTTTTTAGGGGTATATTTTTCTTAATTTTTACCTATTTTTTGAGGTTAGAAAAAAATTGAGATGTGATGGCGATATTCTGACGTCAGATTCGTGATCAGCGGGCAAAAATACTACGGATCTGATATATCGCATCAAAAGTATACCCCACTTTTTTCTTTTTGTGACTTTGACTTGCTATCAAATAGTAAATTGGCATACTCCACAAAACCCCCACTGGGTCCAGCACGTAAAACAATAAACCTTTTACCATCGAATCCCCCAGGCTTACGAACACTTTTAATGTTGTCATCCTGCCATGATTTCCTTTGACTGCCTTTTGAAAAAAATCCATGTTTCGTCTATGAAACAAGCTGACGGGCAATGTGTGTGTTCAATTCATTTTTATCACTACGAATTTTGGTGCTCCCTACAGTTCTCGTACTAATCTGTAAAGCAGCAGCGACTCTCTGGAACCAGAACATTGGAAACACATTAAAAAAGATATACCTATGGGATTTATTTACCTCTTGTCCAGCATTAAGAGATATAAGAGTACTCTTGTTATCCATTTCCGATGTAAAATACACTATTAATTTCGCCACAAAATCTCTTGTTTAACTATTCAAACATTTTCCAGGCATTTTGGTGGCTTCCTCAATCCGTCAAAGAATTATCGATTATTTTTATTGCCTATAAACTCGGCGTTAAAACATGAAGCTATACCCAAATTCCAGGTTGTTCGCTGTCTTTCTTGAAATAACCGAGACAGATAATAAAGCGAATGTCGTAAAGAACTTCAGATGACAGAAGACCTACGTTTTTAAATTTTTAAATATATTTAACATGTTGACAAGAAGAATAATATAGACGGATGTTTACACTATATTCAGACATTTATGATACGCATGCCATGAATCATTCATCGGACTATATAAACAGTTTACAATTCAGAATGATCCTAGAAAGGGAAACCCTGCCAAAAATTTTGTCAGCTGATAAACCTCTGTAGCGTCGTGTTTTAATGAGCAAAAAATATAATTATTTTTGTACCGAGTGTAGCAACTCCAGAAACGTTCTAAGTGTATTCACGTAGACGGTTTTCCTAGTTATAGACACAAACACACACAGCCTCGTTTTTTTTAGTAAAGCTGCATTCTTTGAGAGCCAACGAATACAAATTGTCGGCAGCATCCGTAGCAACAACAACAATAACTTTGACGGTACCAGTCCTAAAGAAAATTATAATATTAAAGCTATAGTACTACAAGCTCCTCACAATGAAGTGACTGATGATGGTAAAATTAGTAGCAAAATAATGTCAACAAATTCAATTAACACGAGGTTCCAAAATAAATGACGTTCTGAATTGCGCGTTAATAACTTAAAAGACCACGAGGCTTACCCGAAATTTTGACCTGTGGACTAACCCTCTGCCTAGTCAGTCTATCGGGCGAGTCGAATATTAGCCTTCAACGTTGATTTTGCGGCCCCCGTGCCCTGAAATGTCCAGATAAGGCCCAAAATGCTACATCCAAAAGTGTACTGTTGTTTAACCACCTGAATCAAGGAACCCTGACATTGGAAGGCAGGAGAGTTGAGAGGGTACCGACGTTTAATTATTTGGATACGACCATCTACGACACATGGGATACGGGGAGGAAATTAAATGTCAAATTGAAAAGGCAAGAGTTGCATTTCTTCAGATGAGAGAATTTTTCATTGCCAAAAATCTTAGTCTACTACTTAAAATCCGAATGTTGAAGTGTTACGTGTTCTCTGTTTTACTATATGAGATTGAAGCATGGACAGCCAATGAAACTCTACTAAAAAGAATTAAAGCTTTTAAAATGTCCTCACTTTTATCGAAATATTATGTTTAATTACGAAGCTCACTTTAGAATGAATTACTTCACCAACTAGTGAAATTACAGAATTTGGGGTGACTACAATCCAATAACGACAAAGCTAAGAAATAAGTTAGACAGCCACCAGCCAAAAGAGCAGGCAAGGTTTCGGGGAGGCTTCAGCACTTTGAACCACCTACAAGCCGTAAGAACGCTTATCGAGAAAGCCACTAAGTACAACATTACATTGTGGGTAGCATTCATAGACTACGAGAAGGCTACGACTCAGTCGAAACATGGGCAGTTCTAAATGCATTGAGCAATTGCCTAATAGATCACAGATACACAGAATTAACTGGAAACATCTATAAGAATGCCACATTTCAGGTATTGCTGGAAGAAAAAATAAACACAATTAAAACAAAAATACGAGTGCGTCAAGGCGACTCAATATCACCTAAGCTGTTTACATTGACTTTGGAGGAAATTAAATTATATAAAGACAACACTATGCTTTAATTTCCAATATATTTAAAGTAACTTGATAATTGTTTCACTATACAATGGCTCTTGGTAGTAATCCTGGTTATATAGTGCTTAAAACTATCCTTAATTACCTAAGATTTGTTACGGGACCATAAATCAAATTATCACAAAAACTCATCCCTTTACTACGACAACATTGCAAATTTAAACCGAAATATAGTATATCCAACACCTATGAACTAATTGATAAAATTAAAAACATTAACGAAAATTCTAGAATTATCTCCTTTGATGTAGAAAACTTATTTCCTAGTATCCCACCATATGAAGTCATAGAATTAGTAGATAAGCTCTTAATCAAGAATAAAATAAACGAAATTATTAAACGGGATATTTTAGATTTACTTACGACGTGCTTGGATCAAAACTATTTTGAATTCAACGATAACTTTTATACATCTAAAGAAGGTCTAATAATGGGTAATCCTTTAAGCCCTTTACTAGCGGAAATTTTCATAGATCATTTAGAACTAAATATTCATCAAAACGCGGTAAGCAAAAACATTGTTTACTGGTATAGATATGTTGACGATATCATTTCCTCTTTTACGGGAACAGATAGACAACTAACAATCCTCCTTAACTTCTTAAATAATTTGCATCCTAATATTAAATTTACCTTAGAATTAGAAACACATAACTATATAAATTTCTTAAACATATCTATATCAAAAGTGAACAATAAACACGATTTCTCGATTTTTCACAAACCTTCACATACTGACACAGTCATACACAATAGTTCATCCTACCTTTATACTCACAAAATGGCAGCTTTTAACTCTTTCATACATAGATTGTTACATATCCCTATGACTACAACTAATTTTAACAAAGAATTCAACATAATCAAACAAATAGCAATTAATAATGGATATGACTACAACATTATAGATAATATCTTGAATAAAAAAGCCTTTAAACAAGCAATCTCTCTAATTTATCCCACAATTAATGACAAAAAAGGAAAATTTAGTACACTCACATACACAGGGGAAATAACTAGAACAATTTCCAAACTCTTAATAAAAAAGAACAATAAAATAGCATTCAAAACCAGTAATTCCCTAGGGAATATAATTTTGAATAACAAGACCAAATCTAAGAAATCCTTAAAATCAGGAGTTTATTTATTAAATTGTGGATCTTGTACTAAAACCTACGTACGACAAACTAGTAGATCTTTTGAAACTCGCATTAAAGAACATAAACATAGTAATTTAAAAAATAAGAACAATTCACATTATGCAACTCATATAATAAAAGAATCCCATAATTTTGATGATACGTTAAAAATCCTACATGTAGAAAATATATCTAAAAAATTAAATTTGCTTGAATGTCTTGAAATTAACAAACGGAAAAACTCCAATCTATTATTAAACGAACAGGTAGACTTAAACCATTCCCCTTACTTAATCTTTATTAGTTCTCTGAAATAGTACCACAGATTTGCATTCTTAAAATAATTATGTCTATAAATAATATAATAAAATGATTAGCATAATCTTAGGTAATTAAGGATAGTTTTAAGCATTATATAACCAGAATTACTACCAAATATTTTTCTTTCTTATTTACTTCAGAAGAAGCCATTGTATGGTGAAACAATTGTCAAGTTACTTTAAATATATTGGAAATTAAAACATAGTTTTTCTTTTTATATAATTTCCAACAAGTATCGGCTAACACAATCAAAGATGTTTGGAGGAAATGTTCATTCCACTTGATAGGGAGAATAGGGAAATATCCATAGACGGAGAACAGCTACACCGTCTGAAAATTTCCTGGACACAACATATAACAAATGAAGGGAGAATGCATAGAGATCTGAGAATGGTCCGTACATTGAGAAGGCACAAACTAGAATACCTATCATGAAGCACGAAAAATATCGACTGTTGCAGCTCATTCTTCCCGGCAACCTTGAGGCGGAAAAAGGTCCAGGTCGACGACATCTCTTTTGGATGAAGAATTTAGGTGACTGGTTCAGACTCAGCTCAGATGGACTCTTCCGCACAGGCGCAAATAACGGGAGAATCGCCATAATAATCGCTGGATTGAAGTACATTGAGAAGAAGAGTTATTTAAAGTAGTATTTTGCACACCAGATACAAAAATAATTACAGCGCATTTATAGTAATCGATTTAAAAAATATACGAGATAAAAACAATTTATGAGTTCAACAATATTTTAGTTGGAATGTTTATATTAATAATATTTTACTTTAAAATTACTAAAATCAAATGCAATCAAATACGGAAGCAAATCTCAATAACAACACAATAAAACTAATAAAACAAGTTACAAATTACAAAATAGTTAATTTTTATAGACTATCATATGCAAATTAATAGATAAGAATAATAATTTTATTAAATCTGTCGTTTTGGTAGTTTAAAAGACGCATGTATTTCAAAATAAAACATAACAGAAAAATACTGCCTGTAATAAATTTTCAACCATTATACGCCTGCATATTGTACCAGTACTCTATCCGCGTGAACTACACGATTTTAATAATTGCGTTGGCAAAAAGTGTGAAAACTTTACTCTACTACGTTGCCGACACCATAAATCACCACGATCAACAAAAATTATTAAATAACCATCAAACTGATTTTAATAAAGCATATTGATAGAAAGGGCGTTTCGTGGTACGACCTTAATAGAAAAAATCCATTTCACTGGAGCTTTAACAACTAAGGCCCTTTTCAAAAAATAGTAAACAAATATTGATGATGATTGAAATTTTTTCACAAACTTACAACTTAATTGACTATATATATATATATATATTATATATATATATATATATATATATATATATATATATATATATATACGAGTATACAGTCCCTGGCCAAATTATTAGACGCACTGTTTTTTTTTTAGTAATTTTATGTTTCTTAAGAGTTTTTATGCAATAATGGTATATTTAAACTACAATATTATTGATTTTTATTTAAAAGAATTGTTGTAGACTACATATTTGTATTTATTTTTAACATATGGCAACACTGTGTTGACAAAGTGATACATGAACGTAAATAAGTACAAACCTGTATCAGTCGCGATCGGAATCGAGTCAGGTACGGACGTGTTTCTGTGGCTTTATGGACTGTGATTGTTTGTTTAACAGTTTTATACTACTCAGTTATTAGTTTATTTTGTATGCAGTGTTTTAAAAAAGTAATTCGACTATTTTCATTATGGGTAGAAAAGGCGATCTTTCACCACGTAAAAAAGCTGAAGTGAAGGCCCTTGTGATTGCGAAAACATTTACAAACCGAGAAATATCACGAAGATTGGAGGTTTCTGAAGCTAGTGTACGACGCATAAAAAAGAAAATTGAGTCAGGGAAGGAATTAAGCCCGAAAAGAAAGAAAAGATGCGGTAGAAAACCAATTTTCACTCCACGGTCAGAGAGATGTTTGAAGAAAATTTGTGTAGAAAACAGATTTGCTACCACAAAGGTAATAAAATCACAACTCCAGGATGCTAGCGTAAATGCTTCTGAGCGCATTGTTCGAAGAAAATTGAAAGAATTAGATTTTAAGGCCTGTCGCCCCGCCAGGAAGCCCAAGTTAACAGCTGCAATGAAAGCAAAGCGCCTGAAGTGGGCCAAACAATGGCAAGACAAAGATGTGGACTTCTGGAGATCGGTACGATACAGCAATTTAATCAATAATTGATACATTATTATCATTTTCAGTTAAATAAAGCAAATAAACATGGAAGTTTATATATTTTTCCTATTTTTGACAGGTCTGCTTCAGTGACGAAAGCACATTCGAAATTTTGCAGAATAAAGCTCAGTATGTGCGTCGTAGTCATGGAGAAAAGTTTCATCCTGAATGTGTCGTCCTGACGGTTAAACATCCCACCAAAGTGATGATTTGGTCAGTCATCAGCGGCAAGGGCACTGGACGTCTGTACGTCGTCAAAGGAATAATGAGGCAAGATCAGTACAAAGAAGTATTACAAAATCGGTTGATTCCGCAGCTCAGAGAATGGTTTCCAAATGGGGAACCATTCACTTTCATGCAAGATGGAGCTCCCTGCCACACTGCTCGGTCTGTTAAAGCTTTTTTGGCAGAAAAAAATATCCCTCTGTTGGATTGGCCCTGATATGAACCCCATTGAAAATGTGTGGGAGCTGATGAAAAGAAAACTGGCTAAAGATGTGATTACCAACAAAATCCAGCTCCTAGAAAAGATTATTCATGTGTGGAATCATCATCCTCAAATGCAGGAGACAGTACAATCTTGCATTGATAGCATGCCGCGCAGAATTAAAGCTTTGATAGCGGCTAAAGGTGGCTCAACTAAATATTGACTTTTACTAACATTAATTTCACTTTTCTTTAAAACTTAATAAACTTATGCTTTTCTAAATTAATGCTGTTTTATTTATGTCAAATAAATAGGTAATTGATTGGATAATATAAAAATAAAAAAACAAATCAATTTAAAATAATAAAACGGTACAATATCACTCGGTAATTAATATTTTACATGAAATCTTGCAGTGCGTCTAATAATTTGGCCAGGGACTGTATATATATATATATATATATATATATATATATATATATATATATATATATATATATATATATATATATAGGTGTATGCATAAGTTTTTGTAGTAAAAAAACATATAATTTTCAAGGGAAATTCATTTTTTATTTATTCAAAATATTGGCCATTGGCTTCTACACACTTCGCCCATCTTTCAGGTAGATTATGAATACCATGCCAGAAAAACTGCTTGTCTTGTGCGGTAACCCATTCGTCGAACCATTTTCCAATTTACTCGAAATTGCTGAAATGCTACTCTGCAAGCGCGTGCCCCATTGGTGCGAAAAGGTGATAGTCAGATGGCGCCAGGTCGGGAGAGTACGGCGGGTGCGGAAGGATATCCCATCCAAGCGATTTCAAGGTATCTTTCACTGGTTTTGCTGTGTGATTGGCGTGTAACAAAATCACTTTGCCATATCTTCTGGCCCATTCCGGTCGTTTTTCGATCAATGAGTGATTTAAATTAAACATTTAATGCTTTTGCCAATTGCTGTTGTGTTTGAGTTGGGTCATCATCCAGTAACGCCTGCAATTCCTCGTCTTCGTACTTTTGTGGTCTACCAGAGCGCGCACTGTTTTTCCACATTGAAATCACCACGTTTAAATTGTCGAAACCATGTCTCACATGTTCTAATCGATGGAGCGTGTTCATCATATGTTTCTACCAGCAAACGATGATTTTTCGCAGCATTTTTCTTTTGATTAAATAAGAAAAGCAATGCGTGCCGCAAAAGTTCGTTTTCAGGCACAAAAGTCGACATGATCATTGAACAATACAATACAGATGCTAATGTTTGGCGGACTCAACTTGTGTATGTTGGTTAGGTTAATGTCAGACGAACAAACTGACGTATCTATCAAATTCATACACTGCGTACTGTTCGCTGGTGCCATCTCTTAGTGAAACTGGCAAAAACTTATGCATACACCTGTATATACATACAAAATCGATAATCGTAGGATAAAAATTTCCTTCCACAGCACTTTAAAAACTCAAACAATTCTCGAAACTCTAAAATAAAGGAGGAATTGTTCTACAAAATCTCCTCTTGCCATGGAACTTTAAATATTCGGACACTTTCATTACAGGAAAAACAAATCCATAAAGAAACATGTGGATTTTTTAAAGAAAAAAAATCTTTCATACACTGAAGCTTAAAAAACTTCTCTCTCCATCATCATTAGCTTATTCTCCAATGAGCTCTGTTGTTTGCTTTTTGTATCCAATCGTGCCCCACTAAACTTTTTATGTCGACCATCAATCTTGTCTGTGGTCTACCTCTTCATCTTTTATGTTGAAAACTTATACCCTACCACCTTAAAACCACAAGAAACAAAAACTTTACATATAGGAGAATGAATGTGTTTTTTGATCTATATATATGTATATATATATATATATATATATATATATATATATATATATATATATACATGCACCGCTCTGGGAGGAATTAAGCGGGCCACATCCTTCGAACACTTTCCATGAAAATACTTGTAGAAAAGGCTCAAGTCGCCAACCGTACTTCAATGTTCCAGAAAATCTAAAGGCCGCAACTCAGTTTCGGGTCTCCAATCAGAAGAACAGCTCTTCTCTAAATAGAATCCAACAAATGCAGGTTATGTTTGGGAGCGGAGCTCCAAACATGGGAACAGTATTCCATTGTTGGTCGAATTTGAGCTTTGTAAAGAATTAACAGTTGTTGTGGAGTGTAAAGCTTTCTGATTCGAAATAATATTCCCAACTTTTGAGAAGCTCTCCTTGCTATCCCTGCAACATGTTCATGCCAGGATATATTTGCTCCCAAATTAACACCCAACAAACTGAGTGACAATGTTAAAGGAATGGAGTGCCCCGACATAACTATGTCGGATTCAACAACGTTAACTTTTTTAGAAAAAACTACCGCCTGGGTTTTTGTAGCGTTAAATTCCACTTGGTTACTGTCACCCCAAGATAGAATTTCTTCCAGGTCTTTGTTAAGTTGAATGACTTCCTGCTGTCTGCGGATATTCGTCTGAGTCTCCGATGTCCAAACGTTCACAGTGAATGAAGAGATACGTGTACTGTCATCTGCAAAGCTGTAGAATACTGTAGATTGTATTCTTGGTCTTTTCTAGAAGATCGTTAATATAAATGAGAAAGAGAGTAGGAGATAGTATGGAGCCTTGGGGTACACCGGCGTTGACAGTGAAGGTATTAGAAAGAAATCAGTCGACTGCCACTCGTAAAGAACGCTCTCTGAGGAAACATGAGAGCCACAAACAGAACTTTTCAGACATACTATAAGAACGTAGCTTAGCCAACAGCCCATCGTGCCAAACACGGTCGAATGCCCTGGATGTGTCAAGAGCAACCGCTCGAGATTCTCCAAAGTGTTCAATTACGTTGGTCCAAACATGTGTTACATAAGTCAGAAGATCTCCTGTTGATCTATTTTTACGAAAGCCATATTGGTGATCGCTAATAATGTTGAATCCTTCAAGATATTTTAGAAGATGCTGATTTATAGCTTTTTCCATGACTTTCGATATTATTGAAAGCTGTGCGATTGGTCGGTAGTTATTTGGCAAGGTCTTCTTGCCTTTTTTAGGTATCGGCTGAACTGTGGCACATTTTCAGCAGGAAGGAAATATTCCCTTTATGTAGGATAGGTTGAAAAGTCTACAGAAAACTGGTGTTAGTTCCCTCGCACAGTTTTTGAGAACTATGGCAGGTATTCGATCAGCGCCAGAAGCCTTTTTAGTGTCTAGCTTCATTAAAATACGTTTTATGATACGCTGTCTGAAGACAATATCGGGCATCCTTGACTGCACTAGGGGAATAGTAGGTGGTGTTTTTTTCCTTGGAAATCGACAGTAGAATGTGAAGCAAAGAGTTCAGCAAACAAGTTCGCTTTCTCAACAGGTGTCTTTGCAATAGAATGATCTGGCCGTGTGAATGGTTTTACGTTGAACCGCATATGCATGAGGGGTTTTAGGTACAATTCACTGTATCTTGCCACGATTTTACGCCTATACTGAAATATAGTATTCGAAGTTTTGTCGTCTCTGTTGTAGATCCTAGATTGACTGAGATACCTTGATTCAGCGAGTTTCGAGACGGGTTGACAAATGAGAGAACAGCGCCCAGACTTCTGAAATATATTGTACGAAACAAAAGTTCCCGGACTAACGCTTTTTTTATCTGTCACCTCTCCACCTGAGTAGGAGTTTTACCCTTTTTTTTTATCCTAAGGATATCGGCGAGGATGTAGTAGTATCCGTCAATGTTATCCAAGTGCTGAAACATACCTTTCTGTGTTTAACAGCACTTTTTAGACAACTCGATAGTACTGCACGGACGTTATTGCATTTCTGCATATGACTACTACCTATGCACGAGGCTAGGGCAAATATACTTAAATAAACTAATAAATAAGTATACCTACCTACCGGGACTGGAACCCGAGACCTTCTGCACCGCAAGCAAGAACTACGCGACAGAGCCACGGGCCGCCACAAGCTATATAGCAAAGAATGGTAAATAGTACCGTCTCGTCCCAAGAGGTGGCGGTAGGTGTATCCTTAACAACGCTTCGTGACAAATTTCAAATTACTAGCTCGTTGGGTGTATTCTGTATACACATTTGCGTAAACGTCTAATTGTTGGTTTTTGCTATTTTTACAAGTTTTGTTTAAATCTCGGGAAAAGTTTTACGTAAAACGAATGAAATGAGTTGGAAAACATTTGAGGACGAAGCTTTGAGCCGCACGCCAATTTTTGAGTGGTTTTCGTGATTTAAGGCCAGCTAAATTCCAACGGAAGCAGACAACATTTCAGAAAGACCTTCGATTGCAACCACGTCTAAAATAATCGCCAAACTTCAACAAATTATTCGTAAAAACCGTCGTTGGACATCCTGACAATTTTTGATGAACCTTCTCTTGGTCACTACTCAGTATATATCACCACTACAAAAAACACTATATTTTTGCACATGTTAGCTTCATTAGGAACGATGATTCATTATAGTCAAGCGCGTCGAGTGCAAAAATAAAGTATTTGGTGTAGTGGTGATAAATAGTGAATCTTGTCATTGGGTCAAAGATTCCACATTCCAAAGATAACGTCTCTTGGTCAGAAAATTGCCGAGGAGCGAGAAAAGTTTCTGTTTGTTTATTGCATTTCAGGTAAACTATTTCAGACGTTTCGTCAATGTTTCAAATGATATTTTCAATCTTGACTCGTCGGCTCTAAGTAGATAGTCACAGCTTACGTTGATACCAGGTGTTTTATATCTCCCCTGAAGTTGTATTGCTGATTGGTCATATCCCAGAATATTCGGTGTTTGATTTTTCGTCAGTGTATCATAAAATATTAATTTTAAACCCATACTATTTATAGCAGTGAGTGTAAAATAAATGCTACACCGTACAGCGCTCCATATCGATATTTTGCATAACGGTAAACTTATAACGGATCACAAATGTCAAAATATCATTAAACTAGCTGTATTAATTACTTTTTTATTGTTGCACATGTACACAATACCGATAAAGACAAAAGACAAAAACAAATATAAATTCTTTGTACACCACATACTAATTCATCTAAAATGAAAGGAACTAATATATAATTGACTATATTAGCCATTAAGCGAATAATTGTTTACTGAATAATATAATTCATGGTCTTTTAAGAATATCATGAGTGCAAGATTAATTTAATTGGATTATAATATATAGTCGATATAAATGAATAAATATCATGAGTAGATAAATAAATGCACAATCTCTAGTTTTTTCATTTACACTACAATTCTTAAAAGAAAAAATGCTGTAAATATAAATTTACTTTTATTCTTCAACTGCTGAAAAATTGTGCCTCTTTATTCTACGGCGCCTTCTACTAGTTTTATGAACCACCAGTCATCCCGCCGGTTTCTTAAGAACTTATTCCGAGAAATGATTTCGTCGAAATCTAGCGCAAAACTGAGTTAATTCAGCTTGCATACGCCTTTTTATATTAATGGACCTGGGCGGGAGAAAAGGTGAAATTGGGGAAACAGATTATCCATGACGCCCCCTCCACCCCTACCCTGGTCCACTAAAAAACGAAAACGTGTGCAAACCGAATTAACTAAGTTTCGTGCTACATTCCGTAGAAGTCAATTTTCGAGACAAGCTCTAAAGAAGCCGGCAGAATGATACTCGAAATATTAGCATCATCTTATAAGACGACACAGGAAAAATACAGAAGAATTAAATGTATAAGCTCTTGTAACCTGTGTCACATTTTATTAGGTAGTTTACAAACTTGGTTAAAACGCATAGTTAATTACAATGTCTTAAAATTTAGTTTTACAGGGCACACGTCATAGGTTGACAAACTTTTGGTTGGTTTATTTTACTTCTTGCTTGTGTTTAAAGACGTATTGACCCTTTTAAGATCGATTTAAATTATATACTTTAATTAGCCAAAATATGACGACATCTGTTATCGAAAACGTTAAACCACCGTTTAAATTAACATAACATGAGAAAATGGAAATGTGAGTTTAGACGTGATAAAGCTTAAGGCGAATGCAAATGATAATTACAGCTTTGTTTTGTATCATTTTTTATAAGTTCAAAAACTTATAATTATGCAAAGGGTTTGCCTTTAGAGGAAAAAAAGTGGAACATTCAGTGCGAAGATGCTTATAGAGTATGAGCAGCAGTATATTCTTAGTTTTTTCTTCGGTTTAAGTTCGCATGTTGAACTTGCTTAACGATATATACATTTTTTATTTATTCTTTCTTGAACTTTTTGGTACGTTTGTTTAAAAGATACACCACCTTGATTTTTTTGCAATACGTGTACTTGCAATTATTTTGCGAGTAATCGCTAGTTGAATATTTAGGTAGAGAACTTTTCACTTATTCATATTTCGGAAACAAATAGAAATAACTAAGTTAATTTTTTTAAATGAAGCCAAATGTTTATATATATATATATATATATATATATATATATATATATATATATATATATATATATATATATATATATATATATATATATATATATATATATATATATATATATATATATATTATATATATATATATATCAATCGGTTTTATAACATCTTCCGTCTTCCGATGCCTAATTTCCACTCCTCCCGGTTTCTCCATCCCTCCTCCTCCAAATCTCTCTCTAGTACTTCCATGTTGATTCCTGCTCTCCAGCTTTGGCGTGGTCTTCCTCGCTTTCTTTTTCCATGAGGGTTCCAATTTAAAATCTTTTTAGGTAGTCGGTCTTGTGACATTCTCTGTACATGTCCGTACCATACCAACTGTTGGGTTCTGATTTCGTCGACTATATCGTGCTTTATTTCTAAAGCTCGCCTTATCGTGTCATTTGGTATGCGGTCTTTTCTGGATTTTCTGGCTGCTCGTCTCCAGAAATCCATTTCTGTAGCTTTCAGTATTTTTTCTGTTCTTTCCTTTAATGGCCACACCTGGGAGCTGTAAGTTATTATACTTTTCACTATTGAGTTGTAAATTCTCTTCTTATTTTCAATGGTTATGTTTTTGTCCCATAGTATACTATTAAGCATTGCAATCGCTTTTCTTCCTTGGATATTCCTCTCGAATATTGCTTCTTCCAGTGTTCCGTCCCTAGATATTCTCGTTCCCAAATACTTATAGCTGGCACAGTGTTTGATGGTGTGTCCTGTGGCCAGTTTCAAGTCCTGCTGTTGTCCTCCGACGCACATGTACTCGGTCTTTTTAATATTGACTTCTAGGCCCCATTTTTCATATTCCTCCATAAGTTTTCGTGTCATGTATTCCATATCATCGATATCCTGAGCGACTGCTACCTGGTCATCTGCGAATGATAGCGTGTACAATGTAGTATCGTCATCCAGTGGTAATCCCATACTGCTGCATTTCCTTTTCCAGTTCTTCAGTGCACTCTCCAAATAGATTTTAAATAGCGTTGGGGATATACAGCAGCCCTGTTTGAGACCCTTTGTGACCGGGAACCCTGTTGTTATACCATATTTGGTTTTCACACTACTTCTTGCGTCTTGGTATAAGGATTTTACGGCTTTAATTATTTCGGTACTTACATTACTCTGTTGTAGTGTTTCCCACAATCTGATTAGGGGCACGCTGTCGAAGGCCTTTTTAAAATCAACAAACAAGACATGGACTTCCTGATCAAATGCGGTTTTCTTTTCTAGGATTTGCGTCAGTGAGAAGAGATGGTCTATTGTGGATCTTCCTGCTCTAAAGCCTGCCTGTTCTTCAACTTCTACGTCCGCGTATTCCGTTTCTATTCTATTTTTAAGTATTTTTCCTTATATTCTGTAACCGTTATTCCCCTATAGTTATCGCAATTATTTTTGTCTCCTTTCTTATGAATTGTTGATATGTATAATATTTTCCATTCCTCAGGTACTTCTGATGTGTTAATGCATCTTTGGAATAAATTCCTCAAAGCGCTAAATAGCTTTTCAGTTCAGTTCCGTATTTTAATATCTCTCCTGGGATGTTTCCTGGTCCTGGAGCTCTACCATTTTTTAGCGTTTTACATACTTCTTTAACTTCTGATGTTGTTATCCTTATTGGGGATCCTCGTATAACTATATTTGGGTTTCCATGTTGGGTACTTTTGAACTCTGGTCTATCTTCTGTTAGCATATTTGTAAAATATTGGTTCCATTTTTCTGGTGTTATTGGTGAGAAGATTTCTCTTTTCCGTTCTGTTCTCATATTTTTAAGAAGTCTCCAGCTTTCTGTGCTTTTTCTTCCTCCTATGTAAGTGCTGAGTCTTGAGCATGTCTTTTCCCATTGGTTGTTCTCTTTGTCACTAATCATTTTGCGTACTCTAGCTTGGGATTCCTTGTATTTTACTTTGTCGTTTGTGCTCTTTGAACTTAAGTATTTGTGATAGTTTTTCCGTTTTTCTTCAATTTCGTATTTAATTTCTTCATCCCACCAATATGGTTTTTGCTGTTTTTCCCTTTTCTCTTGGTACCCTAATGCTTCCAGTGCGGCTGCGTGTAGGCATTTCTTTATATACTTATATTCTTCTTCTATATTAACAAATCCCGTCCGTTGTATCTTTTGGTCCAGTCTACTCTTGTATAGATTTCTGATTCTTTCATTTTGTAAGCTATCTGTATTATATCTTATTGTTGTTTCACTTGTTGTGTGCTGTGTACTTGTATCTTCCAGTTTGCTTTCCCGTGATGTTCGTGAGGTTATCTTTCCTTTCACGAGGTAGTGGTCGCTGCCACATGAAGCCCCTCTTTGGACTCTTACATCTAGGAAGTTTAATCTAGAGCTCTGACGTATTATCATATAGTCGATAATACTTTTTAAATCTCTTGTTGTTTGTCTCCACGTATATTTATGAATATCCCTATGCTGGTAGTGTCCGTTTAATATTGTAAGGTTGTTTTGTTCACATATCTCTATAATTCTTCTTCCGTTGTCGTTAGTAACTTCTTCGCCATATTTTCCTACCACTTTATCGTGTTCTTTCCTTCCTATTCTTCCATTTAGATCACCCAAAAGTAATATCTCTCTTGATGTTCCAATTTTGCATATTTCCTCATTTAGTTGTTCAAAAAATGAATCCTTGTTATTAGCCAGATCGTCGTCGTTGACAGCGTATACCCCCAGTAAGGTTGTGCCATTACCTAGTATTTTGAGATTCATCTTTATGATTCTTTCACTAATCGGTTCCCAGGTGGTTATGAATTTCCTCAGTTGTCTGTGTATTAGTATGGATACGCCTTGTTTTGCTCTATCTTCTTTGGGCACTCCACTATAAAAGTGATCGTAATGCCCCCAACTTTCGGAGCCTTTTCCTTTCTTCTTTGTTTCCGTCAGTACTGCAATTTCCCAAATGTTTATACTTTTCAGATAAATTCATGCGGTTGTTAATTCGTTAAAGTTATAAACAATTTTTTTTAAACGATTGCGAATTAAACCACATTCTCGGTTTCACTCGAAAATGAGATCTAAATCCTTTAGTTAGTTGAAAAAAAAAGTTACTCACCTCTTAGATTAAAGAAGTTATTAATTTTTCTAAGGACGCGCGACCACCAAAGCGCTCGTAGACTCTAACGCGCGAGCCGTTAACGTTGACGTTCTGGAAAAACTCATTAATTTTTAACGAAGGAGTCATAATAGTAATATCAAGACTTTTGCATTTATTATTTAAGGAACAATTAGATAAAAATTAAACATACATAGTTCAAATATTAACTGTTACTGGTTCTTCAGAACTAAAAAATATTTGGCATATCAATTGGTTATTTTCTTTCGGTATAAACGCATAGAATTGGCGTGAGCCTGACATTCTTCATTTGTACAAAAATCGAGGCTTACATTTTTAAAATAATTAAGTGTCCAATCAAACAACAAACGTTTGGGAGGTGTAATTTGATTTTCACTATTTCTCTGAAGAATTGTAGTTCTCGTCGCATTTTTAACACATCCACCAATCCCATCGCAAGCCGCTTTTCCATAAGAAATGCCAGAGTAGAGAAGAAAAATTTAAATTGTTTTATATTGAGACCCAGCTCAGTCAGAAAAATAATAAATTTTTCGAACGGCATAGTCGCCGAATGTAGCATTCAAATGTTGAATCAATCTCTTATTATATGAATCAAAGGAATGTTTCACGTTCTCTGATCAGAGAATTTACTCAGTGGCGTTTTATCCATTAAATCGTCATCTCATTTTCTAGTGAAACCGAGAAAACGTTTCAATTTACAATGGTTTATAAAAATTGTTTATAACTTTAACAAATTAAATTTGTACAGCAACGGCATGAATTCAACTGAAAAGTATAAACATTTAGCTTCATTTTAAAAAATATAACTTAATTATCTTCATGCGTTTCCGAAATATGAATAAACTAGCCGTGCCCACGGCTCCGCTGGCGTGGACTTTATTCACTATTATCTTCACTACTCATTCCTTGTATTACCTAACGTAATAAAATATATCCTATAACCTGGCCAGAGAATATATGTATGAATTTAAAAAAACACGTAAATCGGATAAGTGGTTCTAGAGTCTAAGGCGCACTAATGGACAGACAGACAGAGAGACCTTACGTTATATGTATATATATATATATATATATATATATATATATATATATATATATATGTATATATATATATATATATATATATATATATATATATATATATATATATATATGTATATATATATATATATATATATATATATATATATATATATATATATATATATATATATATATATATGTATATATATATATATATATATATATATATATATATATATATATATATATATATATATATATATATATATATTTAAAAAAAAACTCGTAATTCGGATAAGTGGTTCTAGAGTGATAACAGCACTAACGGACAGGTAGATAGATAGACAGAGAGACGTTGCGTTTTAATATATTATAGAAGATTATAGATAACCTGACCAGAGAACAAATCTATGAATTAAAAAAAAATAAGTAAATCGGATAGGTGGTTCTCGAGTAATAAACGCACTAACGGACAGACAGGCAGACAAAGAGACGTTGCATTTTATATATATTATATTCTTTGCTACATGATATTGTATTTAATAGCTTAGGCAGCGTATTGCAAGAGAACGCGCTAGCGGCAAACTTTTTTCCGACTTGATTCACTATTATCGTCACTGCTTATTCCTTATGTTACCTAACGTAATAAAATATATCCCATAACCTGGCCAGAGAACACATGTATGTTTAAAAAAAAAAGTTCGTAAATCGGATAAGTGGTTCTCCAGTGATAACCGCACTAATGGACAGACAGTTGCAGTTTATATATATTATAGAAGATTATAGATAACCTGCTGCGCAGAGAACAAATGTATGAATTAAAAAAAAAAACACGTAAATCAGATAAGTGGTTCTCGAGTGATAAGCGCACTAAAGGATATACAGACAGAGAGACGTTGCAGTTTATATGTATTATAGAAGATTATAGATAACCTGGCCAGAGAACAAATGTATGAATTAAAAAAAACACACGTAAATCAGATGAGCAGTTCTCGAATGATAAGTGTACTAACGGACAGACAGACAGAGAGACGTTGCATTTTATATGTATTATAGATGAAAAGGTCTATACGTAAGTATTCAACTAGCGATTATTCGCAAAATAATTGTAGTATGGCAAAAAAAAATTAGGAGGTAAAAAGGTACCTCTATCGAAAAAACGGTTATCTTTGAAATCCGAGAAAAACATTTTTCAGGTGGCTCGATTTACTTATTTTGATCCATAATTATAGTGGCTCTCCATTCAGGATAAATTCGAGTAATTCAGAATAATTTAGATCTGGTGCCTAGAACCTCATGGGATATAAATTTCTAATGAAATTTTTTTATGACATAGTGAATGCCCCTTTGAAAGATGTACATACGGCTGCCCCTCTGTGGACAGAATACTCAATCTACCCTAGACTAAACGTAAATAAGCGGGCACTTTCTTGTTCATACGTTTAGGAAACTATGGGCACACACAGACGAAGGTATAGAAATAATCGATACAATAATAATCAGTACTGCTTCATTAATTAATCCAATAATTATACCTGAAATTGCACTTTAACGTCAATTTAAAGTGTCCTAAAACTTACGTTTATCTTGAAACAACATTATTAGGAACAGCAGAGGGTTAACTATCACAAAATATAATTAATTACTAAAATTGAGTAATTTGTAATGCATTCCTTCTCGATATGTGTGATCTTTTCGTAAGACTAGCATCGACCTTAAATTGTTTAATGAGTTAATAATCAAAACAAAACTTAATAGTATTATATCAACAAACTAACGGGTTTATTTTCCGCATATCTAGAAAATAACTGGCCAAATGCAAGTCGGACTTGCGCAATTAGTGTAAGTTGAATGCTTTTAAAATAAAACAAAATTTTTACAGAGGTATAAAATGAACAATGACTTCACAAAACACACTCCAAATAAGTTGTCAACAAAGTTTTTTTTCTGATCTTTACTGAAAACTGGTGATCTTGAAATTTTTTTTGTTTTTTTATATACTAGATAAATTAAGCAACTTAAGCAATTCCAGACACTTATATAGAGGATTATAAGATCGAATAGAGTAGAGAAAAAGAAGATCCAAATAAATATACAGGCATAAATTTACTAAACTGCACCCTGAAATGAACAACAAAGATTATTACAACAAAAATAAACGCGAGAATACAACTGGAAGAAGAACAGCAAGGATTCAGAAGTGGGCGCTCATGCACCGATGCCGTATTTACTGTGAGACGGGTAAAAGAAAAATCCATAGAATACAACATTCCACATACTTGTGCTTGATAGACTTAAAAAAAGCTTTCGACAATGTGCAAATGGAAGACATCTATAATCTATAATATATATAAAATGCAACGTCTCTCTGTCTGTCTGTCTGTCTGTCCGTTAGTGCGCTTATCACTGGAGAACCACTTATCCGATTGACCTACTTTTTTTTTTTAAACATACATATGTTCTCTGGCCAGGTTATAGGCTATATTTTATTACGATAGGTAGCATAGGAAATGAGCAGTAACGATAATAGTGAATGAAGTCGGAAAAAAGTTTGCCGGTAGCGCGTTCCCTTGCAGTACACAGCCTAAACCATTAAATTTGGAACAATATTATGTATCAGAGAATATCTATAATCTATAATATATAAAATGCCATGTCTCTCTCTCTATCTGTCTGTCCATTAGTGCGTTTATCAGGCGAGAACCACTTATCCGATTTACGTGTCTTTTTTTAAATTCATACATATATCCTTTGGCCAGGTTATATAGTAATAATAATAATAATCTATATCTATAATATATGTAAAAAATACGTCTCTCTGTCTGCCTGTCTGTCCATTAGTGCGCTTAGCCCTCGAGAACCACTTATCCGATTTACGTGATTTTTTAAATTCATACGTATGTTCTCTGACCAGGTTATATAATAATAATAATAATAATCTATATAATATATACAAAACGCAACGTCTCTCTGTCTGTCTGCCCATTAGTGTGCTTATCATTCGAGAACAACTCATCCGATTTACGTGATTTTTTTTTTAAATTCTTAATTTAATATATGTCAAATAAAATCTATAATATATATAAAACGTAACGTCTATATGTCTGTCTGTCTATCCATTACTGCGGTTAGCACTCATGAACTACTTATCCGATTTACGTGTTTTTTTTTTTTATAAACTACAAGGGGAATAAATAGAGACAAAATGCTAATATGTAGGAAAAAAGATGGAAGTTTAGCAGTAAGCTTCGCAGAAAGACTGAATAGATGGGGGGAATAGTTAAAAGAAACACTAAATGGAGTTGAAAATGAGTTGAATGAGAAATAGGAAGCAAAATTAACTGAAGGGCAGGAGGGCACAAATAAACCCTGCAAAGAAGAAATAAGAGAAATACTCAGAACCCAAAAAAATAAGGCCCCGGGTGGAAATTGTAGAACTGATAAAAGCTGGAGAAATAGATCTAGAAAATGAAATGTGCCGGTTGGTGCAAGAAATATGAGAAACAGAAGAGATGCCAGTGAACTGGAGAGAGTTGCTCATTTGTCCAATATACCAAAAAGGAGAAAAAACTATATGTGCTAATGATAGACCAATAGTCTTACTGGATGTCGTGTACAAGATAGTAGTGTTGACTATCAAAAACAGACCAGCAGAGAAAGCCGAGTCTATTCTGGGAGAGTACCAGTGTGGATTCAGGAATAATAGATCGGTTACAGACCAGATATTTTCGATTAAGCAAATCTAAGATAATAGCTTAGAACAAAATTTGGCACTACACTTGGTCTTTGTGGATTTCAGAGAAGCATATGACTCTGTAAATAGAGAAGGACTCTACAAGATAATGGAAGAACTAAAAATTCCAAGTAAATTGATTCGCATGGTGAGAATGACCCTGAATGACACAGAAAATAGAGTGTTGGTTGAGGGCAAAGTATCAGACAAATTTAAGGTGAAGAGAGGATTAAAACAAGAGGAACCAGTGTCGACATGTCTATTTAATTTGGCACTAGAGAAGATAATCCGGGAGTCAGAAATAAAAACAAATGGAACGATATACCAACAAACCTGCCAATGCTTGGCCTATGCGGATGATGTAGCAGTGATTGCAAGAGCAAAAGAGAACCTCAAAAAGCTATAAGTAGGATAAAAGAAAGGGGAAGGATGAGAGGACTAAAGATAAATGAGGAAAAAACAAAATACATGGAAATTACAAAGAAGAAGGATAATAAAAACAACAAAAGTTTAAATATAATTAACAACTTAGGGAAAAGATATATGTTTGAAAAAGTAGACAAATTTAATTATCTGGGAGTAAAATAACAGAGAGTGGACAAGAAAGGACGAAGATACAAGAAAGAATAGCGAAAGGACAGAGAAGTTTGGGGGTAATGAATCCAATATTGAAATCAAAGAATGTATCAAGAAAAGCAAAAGAAAGAATATATACGACAGTTGTCAGACCCACGGTGACATATGGATGCGAAACGTGGAAAGTGAATGCAAGAGAAAAGGGGACGTTGGAGGTGTTGGAAAGGAAAGTTTTGAGACTAATCTACGAAGGAAGGAAAGAATAGGGACTGTGGAGAAGAAAAACAAACCGCGAATTAAAATGCCTATATACGAAACCATAATAAGCGATTGGAACACTTGGCAAGGATGAAGGAAGAAAGACAGGAAAAGCAAGCCCTAGGAGGAGTGGTTGGAAGAAGACGCAAGGGTAGACCTCGATCTACATGGATTCAGGCAGTAAAGCAAGATGCAGAGTTGATGGGAATCACGCACTGGGAAAAGCTAACAGGAGACAAAAAGAAGTGGACAGAAGTATGCAACCAAGCCATGAGCCTCTAAGGCCCCTTGAGCTATATAATAATATAAACATAACGAATAAGCAGTGATGATAAAGGTGAATCAAGTCCACGCGAGCGGAGCGGCGGGCACGGCTAGTCTATTATATAACAGGAACATTCTATTAGACCTAACTAAAACTATCGAGAATATATATAAAGACAATAAAGTAGTCGCAAGTTTAGCAAAAGGAATGACAGAACCAGATGACAGTCAAAGGGATGAACAAACGATATACAACAAGTCGCTCAATTAATAAGTATGCGTGAACGGGAAAACCATTTTGAAGAGTTACTGACAGAAAACCGCAACGAATACGAGGAGTTACAACATACAATAGAAGAAAGGGAGGACGGCAACCTACTAATAATAAAAGAAGAAGCCAAAACACATATTATGAACATAAAAAATTCAAGACCACCAGGACCAGGTAATATACCTATAGAGCTAATAAAATATGGAGGAAGAGAAATTATAACCCGAATAACGAAGTTAATAAACCAATGTGTTAGATCAGTACAGATCTCCCAGGAGTGCAAGAAAGCCTATATAACACCGATTTTTAAAAAGGGAAATAGAAAGGAACCTAGTTGCTTCAGAGGCATTAGTGTTACTGGTAGTATCAGTAGGTTGTTTGGAAAAATACTCCAGGAAAAACTAAGAGCAAATGTTGGCTACAGCATAAGTGAAGATCAGAGTGGCTTTGTACAGGGTCGCTCCTGTATCGACAATCTCTTTACACTACAAAAAAAAATTAGAAAAAAAGATCTCAACGGGAGAGGAAATACATCTCGCCTTTATTGATTTTGAAAAGGCATATGTCTATACCAAAATAAACTTTGGAAAACTCTGAATGAAGTAAACACCTGAGAGCTATCATAAAAGAACTTTATAACAACAATCTATCCTATGTAAAAATAGGAAAACAATTACCAACACCGATATTAATAACCAAAGGACTCCGCCAAGGTTGTAGTCTATCACAAATACTATTTAATCTCTACGTAGAACTAGCATTGAGGGAATGGAAAAGAAAATGCATAGGAATGACTGGATTGTTTTGGCCGATACTTGGTGGAGATCCTATTAGAACAATAAAACAAAAATCAAAACAAAATAACATTATTTTCACTAAAGCTGATAAAGGCAATACAGTAGTAGCCATTGATGAATCACAATATATTCAAAAAACTTTAGATTTCCTCAACAATAGTAATTATGAGAAGTTAAATAATAACCCAACAGAAAAATTTCAAAAGATTGTTAAATCTATTATTAATGATTGTAAAAGTTTATTTGATAATGAAGATTTAAGCAAATTAACTTCGATGAACCCACAAACACCAAAACTATATTGTTTAATAAAATTGCATAAAAAAGATTATCCAATAAGACCAGTAGTCTCTTTTATTTCAGCATCATTTTATAAGTTGTCAAAGAAATTAATAGAAATAATTAACGAGAATACTAATTTTGTTGCTAAGTTTCAAATAAAAAACTCATATGATTTAGTTAATAGAATTCAAAATATACAACTTCCCAACAAAACGAAACTCATCTCTTTTGACGTAACCAGTTTATTCCCAAATATACCACCTCAAGATACTATAACACTAGTCGAACAGCTTTTAAACTCAAACCACATTAATTATATTAAAAAACAAAAAATACTCATTACACTTAAGACTTGTTTAACACAAAACTATTTTGAATTTAATAACATTATATACACTAATAATAAAGGCCTCATAATGGGTAATCCCCTTAGTCCCCTACTAGCAGAAATTTTCATGAATTCTATAGAATCCAAAATTAGTGAACATCCGTTTTTTAAAAAATTCATTTATTGGTATAGATATGTCGACGATATTTTAGCCTGCTTCACAGGAACAGATAGACAACTCAAAATATTTTGTGATTATATAAATAATTTACATGCTAACATAAAATTCACTACAGAAGAAGAAACTAATAATAGCATAACCTTCTTAGACTTAATTATAACAAAAAATAATAATAAACATAATAATAATATATCGGTTTAAAACATCTTTCGTCGTTGTCCGATGCCTAACTTCCATACTTTTCGATCCATCCATTGATCTTCTCTCAGGTCTCGAGCACTCATAGCTTTATTAATGCTCTCCTTCCATGTTTTTTTAGGTCGTCCTCGTTTTTTGTGATTCGGTGGTATCCATTGCATGGCGATTTTGGGTAATCTGGTTTCTTCCATCCGTTGTACATGCCCGTACCATATCAGCTGTTTCTGTTCGATGTCTGTTATAATGGATCCATCTATCCCCATTCGCTGTCTTACTTCGTCATTTCAAATTCTATCTCTTCGTGATATACCTAATGTTCTTCTAAATACGTCCATTTCAGTTGCCTCAAGTTTTCTGCGATTCTGGTATGATATTCTCCACGTCTCTGAGCCGTAGGTTAGACTACTTTTAATGAGAGTTTCATATATGTTATATTTACGTCTCTTTCCGATGTTATCGCTCCATAGTATACCGTTTAGGCATCCTATTGCTCTTCTAGCTTGTGTTATTTGTTTGTTAATCTCGCTATCATCTTTGCATGACGTGTCGAATTCTACACCCAGATACGTGTATGAGAGGCAGCTGGTTATTTCTTCTTGATTGTCTAGCTGGATATTCGATGGTTCCGTTCCTATAGGGAGGTATTTAGTTTTCTGCGTGTTAAGCTCTAGTCCCCAGTTCTTATATTCAGTATGCAATTTTCGAGCCATATACTCTAAATCGTCTCTATCATTTGCTATGATGACTTGATCGTCAGCAAACTGAAGAGTGTATAGGCATGTTCTGCCAATGTCAATACCCATCCCATTACATTTCCTCTTCCATTGGTATAAGGGCCCTCGCTACATATATTTTAAATAATGTAGGTGATATACAGCATCCCTGACGCAAACCTTTATCCACTAGGAATTTCTTTGACACTCTGTTGCCAACCTTTATTTGTGATGAGGCTCCTGTATATAAATTCTTAAGAGCTCTTATAATTGTCTGGTTAACATTGGTTTCCTGTAAGACTTTCCACAATTTTTTCACCGGGACTGTATCGTAGGCTTTCTGAAGATCTATGAACATAAGGTGGGTTTCTTGGTTGGTAGCTGACCTTTTTTCTATTATTTGTTTTAGGGTGAAGACATTATCGGTACAGGTTCTTCCAGCTCGAAATCCAGATTGGTCTTTTTCTTCTTTAGCTCTATATTCCTCTTCAATGAGATCCCGAATAATTCTTCCTTAAAGACAGCTCAAGATACTGGTCACTGATATTCCTCTGTAGTTAAAACAGTCAAGCTTGTTTCCCTTTTTATGAATGGATGATATGTAAGCCTCTTTCCATTCCTCAGGCACACTCGCGCCATTTATATACTGATTTATACACCAGGTAAGCTGATCAAACAGCTTTCCTGACCCACATTTAATCAGTTCAGCGGGAATTCCTCCTGGTCCTGCAGCTCGACCATTCTTCAATTTACTAACTGCTTTTTTAACTGTATCAATAATAAACATACGTTCTCTATTTACCATAAACCATCGCATATTGACATAACAATACATAATAAATCATGTCACCCAATCCAACACAAACTAGCTGCCTTTCATAGCATGATCCATAGACTACTGTCTATTCCATTAAATGAAAAAGATTTTCTTAAAGAACTAAACATAATAAAACAAATTGCAGTAAACAACGGATATAATGTAGATATAGTAAACAAAATTTTAAAAAAGAAAAAATATAAAAAAGCCTTAGAACTAATTTTTCCTAGGCAAAAAATGAATCAAGAACGCTATAGTGTTATTACATACATAGGTGAGACTAGCAATAAAATTAGAAATGTCTTAACAAAAAAACTAAATATTAATGTAGCATTTAAAAAAAAATATTACCCTAAGCAAATATATAAAAAATAATAAATCAAAAACTGACAAAGAGCAAAAATCAGATGTTTATAAACTTAACTGTGAAATTTGCGATGTACTTATATTGGTCAAACAGGAAGAAATTAAAAAAAAAATAAAAGAACATTTTACATCTTTTATAACTAGCAAATCAGACTCAAATTACGCTAACCATTTAATAGAATCGGAACATCAGTTTAATAAAAACTTTGAAATTTTTCATGTTGAAAATAAAGGGTATAAATTAAATTTGCTTGAATCTCTGGAAATCTATAAATTTAAAAATACTAATTATTTGTTAAACGACCAATTAGAATTAAATAATTCACCTCTTTTAAATATATTTCAATAATACTGTACTTAATTCATTTGTTACCTATAATATAAAGTCTTTATAATAGTATAATTAGGGATTTCCAACATTATTGTATTTTACCTGTAGGGATCTTATATATATATATAACAAATTTTCCATCTTGTTCCCTCCACAACCCAGGAGAAGGCTGACCTTCTGGCAGATCTGCTAGAGGAACAGTTTTCTCCTAACACTCCTGCCCATCCCGATCCAGCCCGTGATCTTAGGGTCGCTACAACCATACAGACCCTAAATCTTGCCCAGCCCCCTCGCAATACGTACTTCACAACCCCCTCCGCTGTTAATGAGATCATTCGATTTACCTCAATCCGAAAAGCCCCAGGTCATGATAAAATCACAAATAAAGCCCTCAAAAAACTCCCCAAGAAACAGATCTCAGAAGCCACCAATATCATTAACAGCATACTGAGACTCAGCTATTTTCCACTCTACTGGAAAAAAGCTGAGGTCATTATGATCAAAAAACCAGGCTCTCCATCCCACGAGGCAAGCAGCTATCGGCCAATCAGCCTACTTCCAGGCCTTGGCAAGATAGCTGAAAAAGTCATCCTCGAAATCGTCAGAGCAAAGTCCACAGCGCTCCGTGTTGTCCCTGACGAACAGTATAGCTTCCAGCCCCTTCATGGCACCATCCATCACACCACGAAACTCGCCCAAACCATTTCCAACAGCTTCAACAAACGTCACAAAGTTGGAGCTGTGTTTCTCGATGTAGCAAAGGCCTTCGACCGAGTCTGGCACGAAGGCCTCATTCTGAAACTGATCCGACACGGCTACCCCCTTTTCATTAACAAACTCATTCAATCCTTCGTCTCTGACAGAACATTCCAAGTCAGAGTCGATAAGGCCACCTCCGAAGTCAAGGCCATTAGAGCCGGAGTCCCTCAAGGCTCCGTCCTCTCCCCCCACCTCTTTAACATTTTCACAGCCGACATTCCAAAAACGGATCAGACTACCCTACTCCTGTATGCTGACGACACAGCCATCATAGCAGAATCCAGCAGCTATAGAATCATCACCAGTAGATTGCAGCGCCACCTGAACGTCCTCGCCCCCTGGTTCGACCGATGGAAGATCCAGCTAAACCCATGTAAGACACAGGCCATCGTCTTCGCCAAAGGCAACGGCACTCCTTATGGACAACTCCAGCTCCAGGGATCCCGCATCCAATGGGCAACCACCATCAAGTACCTGGGAATCCAGTATGACAAACACCTCATCTGGAAAGACCAGGTCTGTGCTGCCTCAAGGAAAGCCAAGCAACTACTGGGCAAGCTGTACCCAATCATCAGCCGGTCCAGTAAGTTGCAACCAAAAATCAAGCTGCTAATTTATAAAACCATCGTGAGGGCAGGACTCACACACGCCTGCCCTACTTGGTCTAAACTCACCAAGACACGCAGAGCTCAACTTCAGGCAGTACAGAACAAGGCCCTGAGGATGATCACGGGAGCCCCATGGTTCGTCCGAAACCGTCAATTGCATAGAGACCTCGGTGTGCCAACAATCAAGGCACACATGAGGTCCACCAACATCAAGTTCTTCGCAAAGGCGCTACAACACCCAAACGCCACCATAAGGAGCGCATTCCACGTGCCCGCCAACGCCCGCCATCACTATCCAAGACCTTCTGACCCCATATCCGACGAAGACGATGGCCCTCCCCCACCCCCATGAAGATTGTAACCTAGATTAAGTTTAGAATTAAGTTCTAGATTAGTTTAGAATTAAGCTCTAGTTAAGTTAGATTAGTCAACCAATGTAATTAAAACCCAATGTCCTAGGTTAAGTTAATTAGGATTACTGTATAGAACCTAGGTTAAGTAGTATAGGAATATAAGCTATCATAAATGTAAGTAAGAGGCATAGCCTAACTTAAATTCAATAAAGACAATGACAATGACCATCTTGTTCCTTTAATCTTGATAAAGCTACAGTGATAGCGAAACATGTTGATATGTTAAAATAAATGTGGAGTTTACCAGTAAACGAAAAAAAAAAGTTGTTTTACTGTTCACTTAACTTATGCATAGGAATGGGTATACCAATAAATGAAAACTATCTCTTTACACTAAGTTTTGCGGATGATCAAGTATTCGATTTAGAATTTATGCTGAAGAGACTCTACACTGAATACCAGAATTGGGGACTGCAAGTAAGCCTGCAGAAAACAGAGTATCTGGTAGTCAATAGTAAGACACAATTTCAAGACCTCATAAATGATGATACCCTTGTAAAACAAGTTAAAGAATTTAAATACCTTGGGGCCACCGTAGATCGAAAGGACAGAAAAGTAAAAGGCTGTCTCAACTCCCTATGGTGGGATAAAAACATTTCCAAAAAGACAAAGAAAAGAATAGGCCAATCAGTGGTCGAGTCAGTTTTCTGTTATAGAAGTGAGAACTGGGTGGCAAGCGCAGAAATGAAGCGCAGATTACAACTAGTAGAAATGGATTATCTGAGACGTAGTGCCGGGATATCTAAACTTCAACACATACCCATGAATGTTTTTAATAATTTCTTTTCGATACCCTCGCGCTCCCCCCCCCCTCCCCCAATAGTGTTATCACGCCCCTCTAGTGGGGCGCGCCCCACAGGTTGAGAAACGCTGGTTTAAAACCGTTATTAGGAAGTGATAATTTACCAAACGAACTAACAAAAAAAAATATAAAAATTTAATAATTGTTTAAGGTTATGACACATTAAGTGAATGGCTTGAAATACATTTCCCACAATAAAATTGTTCTATTGCACAGCGCGAACAATAAAAATGTGGTTGACTAATCTGGAACAATCGCCATTTGAATAAGCTTTTTCATATGCAGTGATTTGAAATAAAATTTACCTTGAATTTATTAAATTGATTACAGAAATATTTAATAAAGTATTCGTTATGCAACTAAACCGGAGCGATATACATATATCTGTGAATTAGTTCTCCTTAGAATCTTTAAACAGTTGTACATCGTTAAAAAAGAAATGGTAAACGTACTTGACCTTTCGTTCATTGATAAACAAGGAAAGTTTACGTAAAAATAAATCATACAATGTAAATTTCACAACTCAATTTTCCATAGAATATTAAATGTATTTATTCAAAAACTAAAAGCGATTTTTCAATAATATATCAAAGTTCTTTTTTATTTATTTATTGCAATCAATAGGGATACACATCGGGCACTTAGTTACCCACTGAGATATTTACATAATTACAACTATAATTACAGATACGATAAGCATAAAAATTTAATTAAATAAATGTTTACGATACCGCAATATTTGCAAGGTAATATGCTTTCTTCTTCTATAATATATATAAAATGCAACGTCTCTCTGTCTGTCTGTCTGTCCGTTAGTGCGCTTATCACTGGGGAACCACTGATCCGATTCACGTACTTTTTTTTTAAAAACATATATATGTTCTCTGGCCAGGTTATAGGCTATATTTTATTACGATAGGTAGCATAAGGAATGAGCAGTGATGTAAAATAGTGAATGAAGTCGGAAAAAAAGTTTGCCGCTAGCGCGTTCCTTTGCAATATACAGCCTAAACCATTAAATATGGAACAATATTATGTAGCAGAGAATATCTATGATCTATAATCTATAATATATATATAAAATGCAATGTCTCTCTGTCTGTCCGTCTGCCCATTAGTGCGTTTATCACGCGAGAACCACTTATCCGATTTACGTGTCTTTTTTTAAATTCATACATATATTCTTTGGCCAGGTTATATAATAATAATAATAATGTATATCTATAATATATATAAAATGCAACGTCTCTCTGTCTGTCTGTCTGTCTGTCCGTTAGTGCGCTTATCCCTAGAGAATTACTTGTCCGATTTACATGATTTTTTAAATTCATACATATGTTCTCTGACCAGGTTATAGATATATATTTTATTACATCTATAATATATATAAAATGCAACGTATCTGTGTCTGTCTGTCTGTCTGTCCGTTAGTGCGTTTATCACTGGAAAACCACTTATCCCATTTTCGTACTTTTTTTTTTTTTAAACATACATATTTTCTCCGGCCAGGTTATAGGCTATATTTTATTATGATAGGTAGCATAAGGAATGAGCAGTGACGATAATAGTGAATGAAGTCGGAAAAAAGTTTGCCGTTAGCGCGTTCTCTTGCAATACACAGTCTAAACCATTAAATATGGAACAATATTATGTAGCAGAGAATAGCTATAATCTATAATATATATATATATATATATATATATATATATATATATATATATATATATATATATATATATATATATATATATATGTAATGTCTTTCTGTCTGTCTGTCTGTCCATTAGTGAGTTTATCACCAATTTACGTGTCTTTTTTTAAATTCATACATTCATTCTTTGGCCAGGGTATATATAATAATAATAATAATAATAATAATCTATATGAGGAGGCAAAGAAAGACTTACCATCGAGAGGAAGGCAGGAGGAAGAGGAATTATAGACATCAGATCATTACACACAAAACAAATACAAACACTTAGGAAATTCTTTCACAGCAAGCAAACCAGCCTCCACACAGCGACAGTGAAAGCAGACAAAAACTACACACCTCTCGACTTAGCCCGGGCAGATCACTCAGCAGACACACACAGTCACACCCAATTACAACAGGAAAAGATGAAAACGTGGTCAGAGAAAACACTCCACGGAAAACACAGATACCACATAGAACAAGATCACGTAAATAAAAAACAATCATACACCTGGTTACGGGATGGGCAGCTATTCCCTGAGACTGAAGGCTTCTTACTTGCCATCCAGGATAAAGTCATATTAACCAGAAACTACCAAAAGCATATCATCAAAGACCCGACTATTGCAGAGGACAGATGTAGGAAATGCCACCAGCAGAAAGAAACGATCGAACACATAACGAGCGGATGTAAAATATTGGCCGGAACGGAGTACACAGCCAGGCATGATTCAGCTGCCAAAGTGGTTCACCAAGCACTAGCCACAACATACAAACTCATAGAAAACACAGATCCCTACTACAAATACACGCCAACATCCATACTTGAAAATGAAGATTACAAGCTCTACTGGGATATCGGTATCCATACAGATAAAACAGTCTCCGCCAATAGACCCGATATTACTTTTCAGTGCAAAAAAGGAAAAGTCACCTATCTGATTGACATAGCTGTCCCCAACGACACCAACATCCAAGCGAAATACACAGAAAAAATTTCCAAATACACAGACCTTGCAACGGAAATAAAAAGGCTATGGAGACAGGAAAAAGTCATCATTGTCCCCCTCATTATATCAGCCACAGGCCTTACACCAATAACATTCACACCACATTTAGTGCAATTGGGACTCAACACGGACATACACAGAAACATTCAGAAGTCAGTGATTTTGAAAACATGTAACATTGTCAGGTCATTCCTTAATACGGAATGGTAATAGCGTTTGTGCTGACTTGGTTTTGGCCCGTCAGCCAAACATGGAACCACATTGATCAAATGTGAGAAAGAAGAACTTTTTGTAATAGATAATAATCTATATCTATAATATGTATAAAATGCAACGTTTCTCTGTCTGTCTGTCTGTCTGTCCGTACATTAGTGCGCTTATCACTGGAGAACCACTTATCCGATTTACGTGATTTTTTTTAAAACATACATATGTTCTCTGGCCAGGTTATAGACTATATTTTATTACGTTATGTAACATGAGGAATAATCAGTGACGATAATAGTGAATCAAATCGGAAAAAAGTTTGCCGCTAGCGCGTTCTCTTGCAATACACTGCTTAAGCCACTAAGTATGGAACAATATCATGTAACAAAAGATATCTATAATATATATAAAATGTAACGTCTCTGTCTATTTGTCGGTTAGTGCGCTTATCACTGGAGAACTACTTATCCGATTTTCGTGCTTTTTTTTTTTAAACATACGTATGTTCTCTGACTAGGTTATAGGATATATTTAATTACGTTAGATGACATAAGGGATAAGCAGTGACGATAATAGTGAATCAAGTCGGAAAAAAGTTTGCCGTTAGCGCGTTCTCTTTCAATACACTGCCTAAAGCCTTAAATATGGAACAATATCGTGTAGCAAAGAACATAAATATATATAAAATGCAACGTCTCTCTGTCCGTTTGTTTGTTAGTGCGCTTATTACTCGAAAACTACTTATCCGATTTACGTGTTTTTATAAATTTATACATATGTTCTATATAATTCGATATAAGCCTAGATAATGGGAGATAAGGTGAGATAATGGGAGATAAGTATATAATAATGGTAGATAATGGGGAGAAATAATAAGGAGGGAGATAAGCAGAGATAAGTCTAGATAATGGGAGTTATGGTTAGGTAAGGAGAAATAATGGAAGATAAGGAGAAATAATGCGAGATAAGTCGAGATAAGCCTAGATAATGGGAAGTAAGGTGAGATAATGGGAGATAAGGAGAAATAATGGGAGATAAGGAGAAATAATGGGAGATGAGCAGAGATAAGCCTAGATAATGGAAATTATGTAGAGATAATAGGAGATAAGGAGAAATATTGGGAGATAAGGGGAACTAATGGGAGATATTTTATTACGTTGGGTAACATAAGGAATAAGCAGTGACGATAGTAGTGAATCAAGTCCACGCGAGCGAAGCCGCGGGCCCGGCTAGTGGAAAATATGTGGGAACTTGAAACTCCTTTTTGCCTAAAATGCAAATTGTTTATACAAAGTATTGCTGTTTTATGTACGAGTAAGGCAACAGAGATGGAGAAAACCATTATATAAAAAACCGGACAAGTGCAAGTTGAACTTGCGCAATTAGTGTTCCGTACGTTGATTGCTTCTAAATTCAAAAAAATTGTAACAGAAGTATAAAATGATCAGTGACTTCAGAAAACAGACCCCAAATGAGTTTTCAACAAAGTTTATTTCCGATCTTTAATGAAAACTGATGACCTTGAAATTTTTGTTTTTTTTTATATACTAGATAAATTATTAAAGGTAGAGGGATGCTAGACCCATAAAAAAAAGCACTCGTGATAATTTTTGTTCACTCCGTGGAGAATATTTCAGAATTTCTTCAAAATTTTTTGATCAGTACTTTACGAGATAACGGGGGGGAGACAGCGATTTTTCGCGATTTTTTAAAAATAATACAAAGAAAAATGTGCGCAAGTATTACATTATATATATTTTTGAACTCGTGTTTTCACAAGCTTTCTTTGAAACCCCACTCGATGACCTGGTTTTTTCACTTCCGATTTTACCCCTCCAAACTAACCCTTTAACTCAAAATTTAATTTTTAAAACTACACGGCTCTGATGACGCCATCAATTCCTATATTAGTGCCAAATTTCAACTTTCTACGACAAATCGTTTCGGAGAAAATCAGGTGTGACAGACGGACAGACAGACTCACAGACGGACAGGCAGACACTGAACTGACCTTATAAGTGTTCCGTACGGAACACTAAAAAAAATGTATTTTATTATTGTTACACATATTGGGAATTAATGAGATCCTCAGTTGCAATTTTGTAATTGCATTTGTTACCCAAGGTTGATTACAAAGTTGCAAATTACAAAATATATGGCATGGGCCATAATTAAAAAAGTTGAATTTAATAGTTTTCTGAATAAAATGTTGGGATATTTGTATAAATAATGGTTTAATACTAATTATGTTGTTAATTTATATCAACAACAACTACTCATTTAAAAAATTGGGATAGTTTACAATTAGTCAATGATTAAATTCAGAAATTATTTAATTACTGTAGTAACAATACAATGTTAGCGATGAGAGATTGACCTAAAATATATTTTATATTATTTTATTAAAAGTATACCTCATGGTTTAAGGTAAGAGACTAAATTTCTTCAGATTAATATATATAATATAATGAATTAACTATTAATATAGTTTCAAGTTTATTACAGTCCACGAATTAGAAACAAACTTCTAGCTTGTCCCAACAATTCCAAGTCCTTTTTGTCAGTCGCTAAGGCAGTTAGTCAAAGTTTCACCAAATCTACCATACCACCACTCACACGGCCAGATAATTCTATTGCAATGACACCTGTTGAAAAAGCGAACTTGTGGGCTGAACTCTTTGCTTCCCATTCTACTGTCGATTTCCAAGGAAAAACACCACCTACTATTCCAATAGTGCAGTCAAGGATGTCCGATATTGTCTTCGGACAGCGTATCATTAAACGTATTTTCATGAAGCTAGACACCAAAAAAGCTTCTGGCGCTGACGAAATACCTGCCATAGTTCTCAAAAACAGTGCGATGGAATTAACTCCAGTTTTCTGTAACGTTTTCAACCTATCCTACAGAAAGGGAATATTTCGGTCCTGCTGGAAATGTGACACAGTTCAGCCGATACCTAAAAAAGGCAAGAAGACCTTGCCAAATAACTACCGACCAGACGCACTGCTTTCAATAATATCGAAAGTCATGGAAAAAGCTATCAATCAGCAGCTTCTAAAATATCTTGAAGGATTCAACATTATTAGCGATCACCAATATGGTTTTCGTAAACATAGATCAACAGGAGATCTTCTGATTTATGTAACACATGTTTGGAACAACGCAATTGAACACTTTGGAGAATCTACAGCGGTTGCTCTTGACATATCCAAGGCATTCGACCGTGTTTGGCACGATGGGCTGTTGACTAAGCTACGCTCTTATGGTATGTCTGAAAAGTTCTGTTTGTGACTCTCATGTTTCCTCAGAGAGCGTTCTTTACTAGTGGCAGTCGACGGATTTCTTTCTAACACCTTCACTATCAACGCCGGTGTGCCTCAAGGCTCCATACTATCTCCTACTCTCTTTCTCATTTACATTAACGATCTGCTGGAAAAGACCAGAAACCCAATACACAGACGAATATCCGCAGACAGCGGGAAGTCGTTCAACTTAACAAAGACCTGGAAGAAATTCTACCTTGGGGTGACAATAACACACAGACGACACAAACATAACATTTTTGTGAGGAGCCCAACATATTTTTCTTGATTACAAACATTTCTTTCTACACAAAAAAAATATGCAAGAAAAGTATACTTTTTTACAAAGTGCCGCTCCGAGCGCTTAATGTTTCTTTCATGTTTTTTAACTACAAACTCACCACATATATAACAAAAAGTGTTGGGAGAGTTTTTACAACCACGATTAGCCATACTCTGAGTGTGAATTAAAGCACATGGATTAAACACTGCAATGCGAGGTTATATTAACTGGAAGAAAACAAACAGGTTTGACATTTATCGAAACTGCCAACCTCGGTGACCAAGATGACTCGTGATAATTTTAGTTCGGTCTACACCCTGTGGAGAATATCCCAGAATTTTTTCAAAATTTTTTGATCAGTACTTTTGGAGATAAGGGGAGGCAACGAATTTGTGGAAATTTTGTAAAAATAATACAAAGAAAAGTGTGCGCAAGTATTACAGTATATATATTTTTGATCTCTTTCATTTGACACTCCACTCGATGACCTGATAATTTTTTTTTACTTCCGATTTCACCCCCCAGAACTTAACTTTCAAAACTACACTGCTCTCATGCCATTAGTGCCAAATTTCAACTTTCTATGTCAAATAGTTTCGGAGAAAATCGGGTGTGACAGACGGACAGACAGATACTGAAGTGCTCTTGTAAATGTTCCGTACGGAACACTAAAAAAGTGTATTTTATTATTATTAGACGTACTAGGAGTTAATGGGATCATCAGTTACAATGTTATAATAGCATTTGTTATTCAAGGTCCATTACAAAGTTGCAAAACAAAAAATGTGTGACATGGGCCATAATTAAAAAAAAATAGAATTTGATAGTTATCTGAATAAAATGTTAGGATATTTATATAAATAATGGTTTCATACTAATTATTTTGTTAATTGATATAGACAACAACTACTCATTTAAAAAATTGGGATAATTTACAACTAGTCAATGACAGGTTTCTTTAATTCAGTAATTATTTAATTTCTGTAGTAACAATATAAGGTTACCGATGAGAGATTGACGTCAAATATAGTTTATATTATTTTATTAAAAGTATATCTCATGGTTTAAGGTAAGAGGTTACAATTCTTCTTACTGTCTATGCGCTATCTTCATATATATTATAAATTAATAAATATTAATATAGTTTCCAATATTTAAGTTTATTTTTCCATGAAATCTTTGTGGACATGTTTACCAGACAAAAATGAAACTTGCACAGAGTTTAATCTTCAGCATTTTCCGCCATGGACCAAAATCATGGACAATTCGTGCTGCAGAAAGGCAGAAAACAGGCGTCCTCGAAATGTGATGTTGGCAAAGTATGCTTCACATCCCTTCGACAGCTAAAAGAACAAATAAATCCACAGCTAAATACTGAAACAAAATTTGTTACCAGAGAATTCTAGGCTACTTTGACAAAGAGCAAGAAGAGATCCGGACAATTCGGTGAGACTAGTCATGACTGGAAAGGTAGAAGGGAAGAGTCCACGTGGCCGATCACCAAACCGCTGCTAGGCCGATCACGTAAAATCAGTAATGGGGCGTTGAGTGACCAATGCCCTGAGGCAAGCAAAGAAAAATGACAGATGGTAAAAACTGATTGCTAAAGCAAACGAAAACTCTCAAGATGGACACGAGCTTCAGTAATAAAGCATACGACTGAAAAGAGAAGAAGGCTGAAAATTTTGGTCTGACACATATGTAGATGTCGCCCTTTTCAAAAAAATCCATATGATTTTTAGGAAGTACCAACCTTCAAACGATACTTGTCTAGACAGATGACATTTCGACGATGGTTTTAGTAACGCTACTATTGATATTTTCAAAACAATGGAAAAAATCGAGTGTCATGTGTCTTTCACTGTTTATTGATGGGAAAAATACCGTTCACGAAAAGCAATGGCTTGATAAGTGTTACGGGGACTCTGCCCCTAAAAAATCACTCATCAGTTACTGGTCTGCTGAATTTAAACGCGGTCGTACAGATACAAATAATGTTGAACGCTCTGGACGCCCAAATGAAGTGGTTACACGGGAAAACATAAAAAAAAAATCTACAAAATTGTTTTGGAAGGATGGAAATGGGTACCGCGTTTGCTCACAGGGAACAAAAAACAACAATGTGTTGATGATTCTGAGCGCTCTTTGGACCTGTTTAACCGCAATAAAAAGGATTTTTTCATGCGATATGTGACAAAGGATGAAACATGGAGCCACTACTACACACCTGAATCAAATCGACAGTCAGCTAAGTGGACAGCAGCCGATGAAAGTCACCCGAAGAGACCAAAGACACAACAGTCGGCTGGGAAGGTTTTGGCCTCTATATTTTGGGATGCGCATGAAATAATTTTCATCGACTATGCTGAGAAGAGAAAAATCATCAATAGTGAATATTATACAAAGTTATTGGCGCGTTTGTAGGCAGAAATCGCAAAGAAACGGCCCCAAATGAACAAGAAAAAAGTGCTCTTTCATTAAGACAATGCACCGTGTCACAAGGTTACGATGGCAAAATTGCATGGATTGAAGTTCGAATTGCTTCCTCATCCATCAAAATCCCGAGTATCCGAATCGCGATTATCTGAAATACGGCTTATCCGAAACAAACTGTTCAAAAGCAAATTGTATTCCCATTAAACGAAAAAATCCCCATTATTCGAAACAGACGATGAGTGGTTTCCTTAACGCGTCGGGGACTCCCCGACATCTAGAATTTCACCGCTGTTTATGTTTTGGTTAGTTGACGAGTATTATAAGTTACTCATTACGTCTATTATTATCGCAGTAGTTTCGTTTTAATAGATATTTTACAAAATGGAGCGTCATAATAATAAGCGTTAACGTATTGTTATAAACGTAAAAGGGAAACTTGAAGCAATTCAACGTTTAGATAATGGTGAACTTCTTAAAAATATAACGAAGGATTTAGGTGTAGCCGTGAGTCCTGTTTCAGAGTAGAAAAAAAATCGAGAAAAACTTGAAAAATGATGCAGTGTTTTGTCATCGCCCACACAGGTACGAAAAAGTATGAAAAGCGGTGAATACCAAAAAGTGGATGATTCTTCATTTTTATGGTTTACACAGAATCGAGAACCTGGAATACCAATTTCAGGAACAATTTTAGAACATAAGGCAGTGAATTTAAGCGAAGAGTTGCCGGTTATTGACGCGCCTGTAAATTTTTCTGCAAGTGATGGATGGCTAGACAGGTGGAAAGAAAGACATGGTGTACATTAACTGAAAGTTTGTGGAGAAAGATTGTCGGCTGATGTATCTGCTGCAAAAAGATTTGCAGAGAATTTTGAGCGGCTTATAAAAGAACATGGTTTACAACCAGACCAAATCTATAATTGTGATGAAACAGGCTTGAACTACAAAATGTTGCCATCAAATATCTTAGCTTCAAAAACGGAAGCTGGAGCACCTGGCTACAAACGTAGCAAAGAACGTATTACTGTTCTTGCATGCAGCATTGCATGCAAACACAAACTCCCATTATTATCTATTGGTAAGTCAGCAAATCCACGAACTTTTAAGAATATTTGTCGCAATGCTTTTCCTGTATAAAAATCAAAACAATGCCTGGATAAATGCGACTCTATTTAAAGACTGGTTTTTTGGAGAATTTGTTCCCAAAGTGGAACTTTTTTTAAAAGAACATGGATATCCTAGAAAATGTATTCTGTTACTAGATAACGCCCCCACTCACCCAAGTTCGGAGCAAGTTAAAAGTGGGGAAATAAAAACAATGTTTTTGCCTTCTGCTATAACTTCTCTTATTCAACCTATGGATCAGGGTGTACTGGAAAATTTAAAACGCAATTACAGACGTTTGGTATTGGAGCATATTTTAGAAGAAGTAGATGAAGGTGGCAATTTCACTGATTGCCTAAAAAAGATAAATTTGAAAAATGTTATATATTGGATGAATCTATCCTGGAATCGAGTAAAGAGTAGTACTCTGTAAAAATCTTGGTCAAAATTGATTCCACAGGAGAAGAGACATTACTCAGAGGCAGAAACAGAAGATAATGAAAGTTTACATCAAATTATTACAAGAATATCAGGATGTGAAAGTGTTACGGAAACCGATGTTTGTGAATGTTTAAACAGTGATAGTGTGGAAGATGAAATGACTGACCAAGAATTAATTAAAAAGTGTATGCAAAAAAGGCTAATAAAATAGACAGTGATGACCATGATGATAACGAAGTAGAAGCCACTGATAATATTCCAGTAAAAATGTCACATTTGGAAGGACTAGAGGCCCTAGGAAAAGCGTTAACTTATGTAGAGCAACAAGAAAATGCAACCGCCGCGAACGTTTTGCTTATCAAACGTTGGAGAGACATTGTAGCCAAAAACAGAACTAACGCAAAACGAGTACTGTTAAAAATTACCTCATTTTTAAGACATTAAAGTTAAGAATGAAACTGTTTTATTTTCGATTTTCCCTACATATAAATAAAATAAGTAAACTAATTGTTCTATTCTTTGTTTTAATAAATACCCATGTACGTTATAGCATATCATATAAATGCTTTTAAGTAATAGCATATCGTATAAATGCTTTTAAGTCAATCTGCAATGTTTTACATTATAAACTTCTATTTTATAAAAAAAATTCGGATCAACCAAAATTTCGATTATCTGAAATCACTTTGGTCCATATTATTTCGGATAATGGAGATTATACTATATATATATATATATATATATATATATATATATATATATATATATATATATATATATATATATATATATATATATTATATAGGGTGAAAAGTCCTGAGACTTTTGAAGAAAAAACAAGGTTTTCTCCGAAATCCATTTTATTCTTCAGCATAGTTCCTTCAGGAGTGATACACTTATTTCCCCTATCTCCCAACATTTGGATACCTTTCATATAGTATAATTTGGCGGGCTTTCTAAAATAAACCTCACTTTTCCATTAAACTTCTTTATTTGAGCCAAATTTCTTTCCCTGGAGCCAACTTTTCAAATTTAGAAAGAGATATTAATCCCTGGATACCAGATCTGGTGAATATGCCGGATTAGGAACCAGTTCATAGCCCAGTTAGCCCAATTTCACTACCAATTTTATGGAGTTGTTAACTAGTGCATTATCTTTTTGAAATAACATTATTTTCTTCGACAAATGCGGCGTTTTTTTCTTGATTTCACTACTGAGACGGTCCAATAAACCAAAGTACTAATCTCCGGTGATTGTTCACCTTTTCTCAAGATAGTCGATCAGTGTTATTCAATGCGCAACCCAAAAATACGAAATCTTTCCAGCTGATGTTTGTGTTTTTGGACGCTTCGGTCGGCTTTCATGCGGTTCTAATCACTCTGCGGTCGACCTGCTGCATGAGCATTGTTACCTGAAAAATACCTGGGAATAGATAGCAAATCTGTTTCATAGGACCTCCGGTCAGTCCACTGGCATTTATATACTTTCAGTCTCAAATAATGAGAGTAGTTCTACTAAAGACAGAGCCTTGATAGACAATGTGTTCTGCAATTTTCCTAATAACACAGAAGTTCACATTATAGAGGGTTTTTTTCAGCCATCACAAACAGGTTTGTATCCTAATTCTAGGTACTGAATTTTGAAAACTTATTTTGGGTGTGTTTTGTCAAGTCGCTGATCATTTTTTACCTCCGTAAGAAATTTTTTTATTTTAAAAACAATCACGGTACGGAACAATAATTACGCCATACCGACTAGCACTTGGCCAGTTTTTTATTAATTAGTTATAGCTACAGTTGTACTTAATACAAGGATTTATTAGTTTCAATACCTAAAACGATTTTCGCAATACCCTGCATGTAACACGTAGCCTGAAAAGGGTTTGGTCCAGCTACTTAAAACACATTTTTTTGCAAAGTTCGACTTTATTCATTCAATACAGTTTCCTTTAAGAGCGATACAATCGGTCCAATGCTTTTCTAACATTTCTACACATTTCTTGTAGAAGGATTTGTCTTTGCTTTCAAAAAAGGCCATCAGTTTCGGCGTTCTTCATTGGAGCCAAATCTTTTTCCCGTGAGCAATTTTTTGAGGTCTGCGAATAGATAATAGTCGCTGGGGACCAAATCTGGAAAAAATACGGTGGATGAGCAAGCAATTCGAACTTCAATTCATGCAATTTTGCTATCATAACCATTGACTTGAGATACGGTGCATTGTCTTGATGAAAGAGCTCTTTTTGTTGTTCATTTGGGGCCATTTCTTTGCGATTTCTGCCCTCAAATGCACCAATAACTTTACATAATATTCGCTATTGATGGTTTTTTCCTTTTCAGCATAGATGAAAATTATTCCATGCGCATCCCAAAATACAGAGGCCAAAACCTTCCCAGCCGACTGTTGTGTCCTTGGTCGCTTTGGGCGGCTTTTACCGGCTACTGTCCACTCAGCTGAATGCCGATTTGATTTCAGTGTGCAGTGGTGGATCCATGGTTCATCCAATATCACATATCGCATAAAAAAAATCCTTTTTATTGCGCTTAAACAGGTCCAAACAGCTCTCAGAATCATCAACACGTTGTTGTTTTTTTGGTCCACTGTAAGCAAACGCGGTTCATGCAAAATATGACCAACCCGTTTTTTTATATCTTTAGGATGTCAGCTATTTCACGCAATTTCACTTTACGTTCATCCAAAACAATTTTGTGGATTTTTTTGATGTTTTCCGGTGTAAAACCACCTCATTTGGGCGTCCACAGCGTTCAACATCATTTGTATCTCTACGACCGCATTTAAATTCAGCCTACCAGTAAATGATGAGTGATTTTCCAGGGGCAGAGAGCCCATAACACTTATCAAGCCATTGCTTTGCTTGAACGGTATTTTTTCCCATCAGTCTTTAATGAACACATAATTCGGTTTTTTTCCATTGTTTTGAAAATATCAAAAGTAGTATCACTAAAACCACTGTAACTTGTAAACTAATCGTCGAAATATCATGAAATTTTGACAAGTATTGTCTGAAGGTTGGTCCTTCCTAAAAATCATATGGATTTTTTTGAAAAGAGCAACATCTATGTGCCAGCTACGTGTTATATTAAGTTGAACCTGAGCCAACTTGAGAATATTTATTATTAAACCGCCAATTACACTAACTATATAATTACTACAAAATCCAGTACAGCGGACTTCAAATAACATTTTTCTGAATCCTATCAAGTTGAGTTTCTGCTCTTTTTGAGGGATACCAAAGCTAAACAATTCCTAAATGTATCGATAGAACTAAGCTTAAAGTATGTACTTACTCCACTTTGCCACTGTTTTCCTCGGACTATTCACATACAGTTGCTTCACTCGTTTCACGCCTAGAGATTCCGACACCCTCCTCAAACTTAACAAAATATCCTCGGGCCTGTCAATATTCACTCCTGCCTGTCTGGAACATCTTCGAAATGATACTGTTGGTATGGAGGTTATCTTCTTCTTTATCACCATTTTGAGGGAAATAGTTTACTTTGAAGGTTATTACACTTATAAAATAAAATAATATTCGCAGATAGTACACCACAATTGTATTAATTATGTTATTTTTAATTCATAACACTTTGTTTCAAAAGTTTTTTTTTTTAAAAATAAAATTCTAGCTTTCGGCACAATCTGTTCCTCACTAAAAGTTTTTCATATTTTTTCCACAACTTTTCTGTTGTTATCCTCTTTTCTTTTGCTTTAATCTGAAAAATGAAGAAAAATTTTAGAAAAATTATAATATGAAAAGCTTTCTAAATATTTTGTATTATTTTCATGCATATACTATAAAACTCTTTCTATAAAAATCATTTTGACGGAAAGATGGAGGACAAGTATACAGTATATATCACCACTACAGCAAACACTTTATTTTTGCACTCGACGCGCGTTTCGCTAACCATGTTAGCTTCATCAGGAGTAATGATTGACTAAAGCTAAACTACAAATCTACCTGAAATACTCAGGCAGAACTAGTGGCATAGGCGAAGCCATCAGTTCCAGTCAAGTAACCAGTAGAGCAGACTATAAGGAATAGGCCCTCTGTCTTTATTTAAACTCTTTTTACATTTTTAAATTTCCATATCAGATACATTTTTGATTAATCCTAGATTATCTAACGTTACAGTATGATCAGCTTCAAGGGCATGTTCGGCAATGCTAGACTTTTCTATTCTACCGTATTCTAAATATGCTAAATGTTCTTTAAATCATGTTTTAATTGACCTTTTAGTTTGCCCAACATACTTTTTGTCGCAATTATTACAACTAATTCTATAAATTCCACTTTTCTCACAATTAGGAATCTTGTCTTTGGGATTTCTTAAGATATTCCTCAAAATATCTAATGCCTTATAGACTAAGGAGAGGTCCAACTTTTTAAAAACCTTATTGAGTCCCCTACTACATTTCGGATTATATCTTATGGATCTTATATTGATTATATTGATCTTATTTGGTTCGCGTGTAAAAAAGGTGGAATTCTGAATATTTAAACTGAACGTATGTCTATTTGTTGTGTTTATTAAGTCATCGTCATAACCATTAACTCTAGTTATATTCCTAATACGATTCCTTTCTTTAATGAAGTTTACTCTGTTCAGAGTAAAAGTGACCAAACGTTGAACTAAAAGTGTAAATGATGTTTTCAATGAAATGAATCATTAGAAATATATCTATCTGTTACTGTGTATATTCTATAAATATCAAATTGTAACCATTGTTATTTATTATTAATTAAAATACCTGGAAATGGCTGTTGTCCCTTGTTCTCAATTTCGTAAGTAAATTTAATAGACTCATATCGGCTATTTAATTTGGAAACAAAATCATCTATATTTGCTATAAAATATAAAAATAGTTTAAATAAAGACAGAGGGCATTAGTTCGCTTTACTGGTTACTTGTTCCGTAGTATATCGATGACTTAATAAACACAACAAACAGACATAAGTTCAGGTTAAATGTTCAGAATTCCACCTTTTTTACACGCGAACCAAATAAGATCAAGTATATCTCCATACCATATAATCCGAAATATAGCAGGGGACTCAATAAGGTTTTTAATAAGATAGGCCTCACTTAGTCTATAAGTCATCAGACAATTTGAGGAATATCTTAGGAAATCTCAAAGACAAGATTCCTAATTGTGAGAAAAGTGGAATTTAACCTGAACTAATTAAACTGAAAGGACAATTGAAACACGATTTAAAGAACATTTAGCACATTTAAAATACAGTAGAACAGAAAAGTCTAGCATTGCCGAACATGCCCTTGAAACTGATCATACTGTAACATTAGGTAATCTAGGATTAATTAAAAATGTATCTGACAGGAGATTGTTAAACGCATTCAAAATATGGAAATTATAAAATGTAAAAGTAGTTTAAAGAAAGACAGAGGCCCTATTCCTTATAGTCCGCTCTACTGGTTACTTGACGGGAAATGATGGCATCGCCTGTGCTCTTAGTTCCGCTTGACTAATTGAGGTGTTAGGCTAAGTATAAATAAAGTAGATTGTAGTTTAGGTTTAGTCAATCATCGCTCTTGATGAAGCTAACATGGTTAGCAAAACACGCTTCGAGTGCAAGAATAAAGTGTTTGTTATAGTGGTGATATATACTGAGTAGTGTCATTGTGCCAAAGATTCACATTCTCAACAAAAAGAAAAGGTTGACACTACAGTTGTAACAGGTATGCGTTCTACCCGACCAAAACCGGGTACCCTGCTAATTTGGCCTGGTACCCGGTTTGTCCGGATACTTTATTACCCTGGTCGGACACCCTGCCAAATTTTTGAGCAAAATAAAATAAGATTTATTTTAAAACTAGCCGTGCCCGCGGCTCTGCTCGCGTAGACTTGATTTACTACTATCGTCACTGCTTATTCCTTATGTTACCTAACATAATAAAATATCTGCCATTAGTTCCCCTTATCTCCCATTATTTCTCTTTATCTCCCATTATCTCTACATAATTTCCATTATCTAGGCTCATCTCTTCTCATCTCTCATTATTTCTCCTTATCTCCCATTATTTCTTCTTATCTCCCATTATCTCATATTTTCTCCCATTATCTGGGCTTATCTCGCAATATTTCTCCTTATTTCCCATTTATTTCTCCTTATCTCCCATTATCTCACCATAATTCCCATTATCTAGACTTATCTCTGCTTATCTCCCATTATTTCTAATTATCTCCCATTATTTATACTTATCTCCAATTATCTCACCTTATCTCCCATTATCTAGGCTTATATGGAATTATATAAAACATATGTATAAATTTATAAAAACATGTAAATCAGATAAGGAGTTCTCAAGTGATAAGCGCACTAACGGACAGACAGACAGAGAGACGTTGCATTTTATATATATTATATTCGTTGCAACATGATATTGTTCCATATTTAATGGTTTAGGCAGTGTATTGCAAGAGAACGCGCTAACGGTAACCTTTTTTCCGACTTGATTTACTATTATCGTCACTGCTTATTCTTTATGTTACCTAACGCAATAAAATATATCCTATAACATGGCCAGAGAACATATGTATGTTTTAAAAAAAAAGCACGTAAATCGGATAAGTGGTTCTCCAATGATAAGCGCACTAACGGACAGACAGACAGACAGAGAGACGTTGCATTTTATATATATTATAGATATAGATTATTATTATTATTATATAACCTGACCAAAGAATATATGTATGAATTTAAAAAGACACGTAAATCGGATAAGTGGTTCTCTCGTGATAAACGCACTAATGGACAGACAGAGAGACATTGCATTTTATATATATTATAGATTATATATATTCTCTGCTACATAATATTGTTCCATATTTAATGGTTTAGGCTGTGTATTGCAAGCGAACGCGCTAGCGGCAAACTTTTTTCCGACTTCTTTCACTATTATCATCACTGCTCATTTCTTATGCTACCTATCGTAATAAAATATAGCCTATAACCTGGCCAGAGAACATATGTATGTTTAAAAAAAAAGCACGTAAATCGGATAAGTGGTTCTCGAATGATAAGCGCACTAACGGACAGACAGACAGAGAGACGTTGCATTTTATATATATTTCAAAATATGCATAAGAGAAACATTTTAAATATAACAACAACAGCAGGCCTAAACAGAAGTACAAAAATTACACACAGAATATTTTAATATTTAAAATCGGTAAAAAAGTAAATTATGTTGTAGGTATATTAGGATTTTCCCATTTTCAAAGGACGATCTGTTCCTTTTTTCTTCATATATATTTCTAACCTCAGAAAATATTGAGGAAGCTTGTGCTGAAATAAACTTAAGAGTAAGTTTACCTAACCGAGGAAAACTCTTGAAATTAATCTGGCACTATAAAAACAGACTACCTTTACGATCTATCAATGACAAACTTAAATAAGAACTGAACTCTGTTTCTGCCTCTATTGTTCGATGGGAGATCTTAGACTAATTTCGATACTACATATTCATCGAGTTCAATGTTCACTTTTAATGTTAGTGTTTGTTTGATGTATTTTAAAATATTTTTTTTAACTTGCTCTTTGTTAGTGAAATATGCATCGTTAAATCTTAGATCCAGCAACGTGGCAATTTTATCATTGTTATCAGTTTCAATATTTGCGAATCTCTGGCTCAAACCTTCAAGTAAATTATCCACTATAGATGGACCAGGAACCTCGATTTCTTTTAAATTTATTTAATGACAAAACTGTTAGAATCACTTCTGAGATTATAAACAGTGTGTCCCAAAAAGTTTTAAACAAATGGATAAAAAGTTTATCTTACATATTACAAAAAAATTTATTCTTGGTAAAAAATTCTGCATCACATGGAAATCTACAATCAAGCATCAAAAGTTCCTACCACACGTGTAACACCATTCACTTAAGAGAGCTGCACGCAATTGCGCGTCGCATCTGTTTGAAACTTTGAGCACCACCGTTACAAGAATCACGCTTACCAACAGTCATGCCGCTTAACAAAATTTCCCGCCTTTTCGTAAAAATTTACCAGACAAGTCTATCCTCATAGAAATAAACAACACCCTAATATCAAATATAGAAAACTATGATCTCATTGGTTAATTGGCAAGAATAGAAATCAACGGTCAAATAGGACAATCTTTTTCATTTTAGATTAGTCAACTATCACTAATTTAATTTAAAAAATCTAAAAATTTAATAATTTTTAATACTCCGTAGCAAAACTGTGGTCTGCATGGGAATTTAGAACAATATATACACAATAAATCTTAACATCTTCGTGTGATTTAAAATGCATTCAGACATCTAACCATTGATATTGCCACCTTAACTTAATCAAATTTACCAACAAATTGAATATTAATTTCCCTTAATGTAGGTCAGTGTTAACAAGGGGCAAATATTTTATTCTATGTATATTTTCTTGTTATTGATTTTAGTTAGTTATAGTGCGATATGTGCATATTATATAAATTACTGAAAGTAGGGCAGTCTGTAATTTACTAAAATACTGGCCAAATGCTGGTGATAATAATAATAATTAAGCAAAGATATAAAGCGATTTATCGAACCAAGACCGTCAGTAAGTTTTACCCCTGCATTAAAATCAAAGTTCTTCAACAAGAGTGGAAAAATTGTGGGTGGCATCTAACGATTATCAAACTATGATATGCTGTTTTTCGCTCCATTTTAGAAGTCATTATCGAAACTAGGTGACGAAGCAATAGCAACACAATTACTGACTGCAATGCAAGGATAATTTTTTTTGTAGGTTCTCGAATATACGTTGGTCAATGTTGTTTTAACTGAAAAGTCGCTGACGCTGCACTCTATAGTTGAAGCTAAACTCAGAGTTTGTAAGTTCTGCCTGTTATTTATATACTGTGTAGACCGGCGTCGTTCAGCAGGCTGTAGGTTATTGATGCGTTGGTGTCTTATGTTAATATGCTTTTCCATGTAGCTGGTAGGTTGAGCTGAAAATGTTATTTTTCTCAATTTCCATAACTTCAAGGATCGTTCTTGTTTTGCAACTGTCAAAATCGATTTTGCAGCCTGTCGCAGTGTACTCAGTTTGTTATGGATACTCAGTTTATGTTCTGCGAGCCTTTTGCTGATATCTTCTATGTAGGCCCCATTGAAATTACCTCATAAAATTCTCTATATGCTCTGATTTTCTAGGTTTATTTCATCTTTTTATTTTTTTAGATAAAATTTTGTTGAGCCAAATAGAGCATAAGTCAGTAATTAAGTATTTTATATATTCAATGGAACATTTTTATATTATACGAATGATTTCTATAAATAAAGATATATATATATATATATATATATATATATATATATATATATATATATATATATATATATATATACAGTCCCTGGCCAAATTATTAGACGTACTGCAAGATTTCATGTAAAATATTAATTACCGAGTGATATTGTACTGTTTTATTATTTTAAATTGATTTGTTTTTTATTTTTATATTATCCAGTCAATTACCTATTTATTTGACATAAATAAAACAGCATTAATTTAGAAAAGCATAAGTTTATTAAGTTTTAAAGAAAAGTGAAATTAATGTTAGTAAAAGTCAATATTTAGTTGAGCCACCTTTAGCCGCTATCAAAGCTTTAATTCTGCGCGGCATGCTATCAATGCAAGATTGTACTGTCTCCTGCATTTGAGGATGATGATTCCACACATGAATAATCTTTTCTAGGAGCTGGGTTTTGTTGGTAATCACATCTTTAGCCACTTCTCTTTTCATCAGCTCCCACACATTTTCAATGGGGTTCATACCCGGCCAATCCAACAGAGGGATATTTTTTCTGCCAAAAAAGCTTTAACAGACCGAGCAGTGTGGTAGGGAGCTCCATCTTGCATGAAAGTGAATGGTTCCCCATTTGGAAACCATTCTCTGAGCTGCGGAATCAACCGATTTTGTAATACTTCTTTGTACTGATCTTGCCTCATTATTCCTTTGACGACGTACAGACGTCCAGTGCCCTTGCCGCTGATGACTGACCAAATCATCACTTCGGTGGGATGTTTAACCGTCGGGACGACACAATCAGGATGAAACTTTTCTCCATGACGACGACGCACATACTGAGCTTTATTCTGCAAAATTTCGAATGTGCTTTCGTCACTGAAGCAGACCTGTCAAAAATAGGAAAGATATATAAACTTCCATGTTTATTTGCTTTATTTAACTGAAAATGATAATAATGTATCAATTATTGATTAAATTGCTGTATCTTACCGATCTCCAGAAGTCCACATCTTTGTCTTGCCATTGTTTGGCCCACTTCAGGCGCTTTGCTTTCATTGCAGCTGTTAACTTGGGCTTCCTGGCGGGGCGACAGGCCTTAAAATCTAATTCTTTCAATTTTCTTCGAACAGTGCGCTCAGAAGCATTTACGCTAGCATCCTGGAGTTGTGATTTTATTACCTTTTGTGGTAGCAAATCTGTTTTCTACACAAATTTTCTTAAAACATCTCTCTGACCGTGGAGTGAAAATTGGATTTCTATCGCATCTTTTCTTTCTTTCCGGGCTTAATTCCTTCCCTGACTCAATTTTCTTTTTTATGCGTCGTACACTAGCTTCAGAAACCTCCAATCTTCGTGATATTTCTCGGTTTGTAAATGTTTTCGCAATCACAAGGGCCTTCACTTCAGCTTTTTTACGTGGTGAAAGATCGCCTTTTCTACCCATAATGAAAATAGTCCAATTACTTTTTTAAAACACTGCATACAAAATAAACTAATAACTAAGTAGTATAAAACTGTTAAACAAACAATCACAGTCCATAAAGCCACAGAAACACGTCCGTACCTGATTCGATTCCGATCGCGACTGATATAGGTTTGTACTTATTTACGTTCATGTATCACTTTGTCAACACAGTGTTGCCATATGTTAAAAATAAATACAAATATGTAGTCTACAACAATTCTTTTAAATAAAAATCAATAATATTGTAGTTTAAATATACCATTATTGCATAAAAACTCTTAAGAAACATAAAATTACTAAAAAAAAATACAGTGCGTCTAATAATTTGGCCAGGGACTGTATATATATATATATATATATATATATATATATATATATATATATATATATATATATATATATATATATACATACATATCTTTAGTCTGCATATTCAGAGTAACTAGAATAAAAATTGCGCGCAAAGATTTGTAATATTATTAATTTAAAGTTCATATTTTTCACTAATTATAATTATTTCATAAAGTAGTAAATGGGGGTTGTAGGTACCCCGGGACAAAGTCCCACATTGAGGAAGGACACCTCACCATTTTAACAAGAGAGATACATGAATATGTAAACTACAGTGAAACAAAATCGAAAGAGGAAATAAATGAATTTGATTAAAATTTTGCATAAAAAGAGTTCCCTTCAGGAACCGGCGGTGGTAGTGGGAAGGTGGGACCCCTCGTTCGATTTTTTTTTTTATCTTTTGGATTTGTGACGGTTAACCTATTGTTCTATACACTTTGTAGGCAGTGAATATATTTTGTTTTCATACGAGCGGTCTGGTCTCCTTTCAGTTAGGAAGTGTGAATTTGAGTTTATTTTCAGGTGGTTTCTGAGATTTTCCTGGTGCCATATTCGGTTGTTTGTGTTCTGAATCCGTTTTATTTGATTGTTTTTGTGACATTATTTAACTTCCTTGGCCTGTAAATATTATAGGTTAGTCGGAAATATATTAGAAAGCAGAGTATTGGCTACTATTTGTAGTTCTGATGGGTGGTGGTATGAATTGGCGTACAAATATCTGTTGTTTGTTGGTTTCTATGTACTGTTGTACTCTGTGCCTCAGATGCATTTTGTTGTCTTCTACACAGGCATGTCTAAGAAAAGCAGTTAGTCTAGTTCCGATGTGCTTTGGATTTTCTGGTGTAAAAAATTTAGGTTATCTAAGAATGTCTGAAGTTTATATTTCTCAAAACACAGTTGACGACGAACCCAGAGTTTTAGAGGGAACATCTTCAGCTAACGCGTTTTGGTTAAAGTGGGTCATTAATAAATTCATTATAGCTGGTGACCGAGGTAAGCTTATGGCCGTACATTTTATTTCTTCGTCTATATTGTTATGTTGGAAATGTGGAATCTTTGGCACAATGATACTACTCAGTATATATCACCAGTACACCAAACACTTTATTTTTACACTCGACTCGCGTTTCGCTAACCAAGTCAATCAGCGCTCCTGATGAAGCTAACATGGTTAGCGAAACGCGCGTCGAGTGCAAAAATAAAATGTTTGGTGTAGTGGTGATATATACTGAGTAGTATCTATATTGTTGTTAAACAGGAAGTATGCATTTTTGAGGTAGTGTCTGGCAAGATCTATCATGTGGTTTGAAAGCTCTTAATTTCGTGTGATTTGTTGGAGGCTTCATCTACCGGTATTTAAGGAACAGAGAGACGTAGAAACTTGCTATTATGTCATCTTCTCCTTGATCTAAAGTCTAGAGAATCTGGAATTTTTTACCATTTCGCATGCCAAACTATAGTCTGTAATATGATGGTTAAGTACTGGTTAAATAATAATGGACACTGACAAAATCAAATTGCACGACGCCTACGTACCAATTCATTCAACTTTTTAGGGTAACAATAGGTTATGAATTTTTTCCCAAATAAAATTTGATTTGATTTGGGGATAGTAGAACCTCACAAAAAGCAACTTATCTCATGTAACGCAGTTTCATAGTGTTTAATTTCCGCAACTGTAAGCAGTGGATTTATGCTAAACTGTATTAAAATATTAATAAATCGGTTATATTAGGTTGTTGAAAAAGTATTAAAGTCGAAACTGAGACAAATATTTTTTATATTCTGAAAGGACTTTACTAAACCATATATGTACAGGGCGAGTCAATGACAGAGTAAAGTTCATTATCTCATTTGTTTCGGGAATGACGAAAAAATGTTAAATACAATAGTTTTAGGGAATGTTAAGGTGCACAGTTTAAAATTATTTTTGAGTATACAGGGTACTTAAAAAAAAGTGTGGCCGATATAACATTTTTTTTTTTAAATGGAACATTCTATTTTCTAATTTATTTTTAAATTCTGCATAAAATTTTATAATTTTTTATTAATATTGTTATAAACCTAAAACTAGTAGTTTTTCTAATATATCAATTTTTAAAAAAAAAAAATACTAGTTTTCAGTTTTGTAAAGAATTGCCCGTAGCGCCATTATTTCTGAAGGTGAAATACTCATAACTGATACGAGCGTTCTATAGAGATGAAAAAAAGATATATGTAAAGAAATTTGAGTTAGATGCTACAGGGTGTTTAAAATAAATTTATACATTTCGACTATTTTAAATTGAAAAATCTCAAATTTTTTAAACGTCACACCCTGTATATTATTATTTTTTCTGATAGATTTTACAAAACCCTCCAACTTTTAATAAGTATGTCATATACCTATTTCTAATAGTATTCGATTTATTTTGAATTTTTTAAATTTTTACCCTTTTTTTTAATACACTTACGCTTGTGAAAACATAAACAAATAGTTAATAATAGTTTTAATATGTATAATTTATCTAATGATTAATTATTATGACGTAAACAATGTTCAAAAATATGTCCGTCTACTTGAATACACATGTTTAGTCGTTTTACTATATTTTCCTTCACTGTCCTTAGCATAAAGGCGTTATTGTCCTGCATGTATCCCATATCCTATTTTCCATATCTACTGGTGTTGTAGGGGGATTCACATAAACACGATCTTTAATGTAGCCCCACAAAAAAAAAATCTAAAGGTGTTAAGTCACATGATCGAGGGGGCCACTGAATAAATCCATCCCTACAGAACCTATTTTTGTGGTAACGATCGTTTAAATATTCCCGAACTTTCTGGTGGTAATGAGTAGGAGCGCCGTCTTGTTGAATCCACATTTGTTCCCTTTTAAAGTTATTGACTTCTTCAAGAAGCTGAGGTAATTCATTAAGCGGTTCGCAGAAAAAATATGGACCAATTCGAAACTTTAATATTCCACACCATACATTAAGCGACCAATGGTTTTGATTTTGAACTTCCAGGACCCTAAATGGATTAACTGTTGAATAATAATGCATGTTATGGCTGTTAATTGCTCCATTTTACTGCGAAAAGTAGCTTCATCAGAAAACATTATTTTGGATAAAAAATTTGGATCGCCCTCTATTGCTCCATTCATGGAGGTACAAAAGTTTACTCGTCGTTCAAAATTACAAGTTCTTGGTGTTGTTCCATATGAAAAGGATGATACTTGTATTTTCTCGTGATGAGATTAGTCGTAGATTGGGATGTGACAGATAAGCCAAATAGTTGACGGCCGCTGACCTGGGGAATATCTTCAACATGAAGTTAAATCTCCATTTCTTTTTCCTCATTGGTAGCATTCTGGTTTACTACTTTCCGTTTCGTATACTCAACGCTACCACTACCATCAAACCGTTCCGTTAAGCACTGAAAAGATTTTCTAGATGGTATACGTCTATTAGGGTATTTCGCTTCCGTAAAGCCTTACTGCCAAAAGACAAGTTTTTCCCGCCTCGCCCAGTATATAAACCATATCAATTAATTCATTTTTGGAAAATCCATAAACTATTACCTTTATACGTCACTAACTACAACAAATTAAACTATTTTTACTTGCTTAATAGACATGTCGAAATTTGACAATGCCTACATTTTTGTTTTGTCTTGGCAACTATGATGTTTTAGCGTAAGTGTATTAAAAACAATAGTAAAAATTGAAAAAATTCAAAATAAATCGAAAACTATTAGAAATAGGTATATGGCAAACTTAATAAAAGTTTGAGGGTTTTGTAAAATCTATAAGAAAAAATAATAATATACAGGGTGTGCCATTTGAAAAATTTGAGATTTTTCAATTTAAAATAGTCGAAATGCACAAATTTATTTTGAACAGTCTGTTGCATCTAACTCAAATTTTTTTACATGTATCTTTTTTTCATTTCTATAGAACGCTCGTACCAATTATGAATATTCCATGGTGCTACTGGCAATTTTTTACAAAACTGAAAACTAGTATTTTTTTTTTAAAATTGAAATATTAGAAAAACTACTTGGTTTAGGTATATAACATTATTAATAAAAAAGGTATAAAATTTTACATAGAATTTAAAAATAAATTAGAAAATAGGATGTTCCATTTAAAAAAAAAATATGTTTATATCGGCCACATTTTTATGAAGTACCCTGTATACTCAAAAATAATTTTAAACTGTGCACCTTAACATTCCCTAAAACTATTGTATTTAACATTTTTTCGTCATTCCCGAAACAAATGAGATAATGAACTTTACTCTATCGTTGACTCACCCTGTACAGGGTGATCATTTTTAGACGCCCCGCCCGATTTATGGAAAATCGTTGGATTTTTTTTTTAATGTAAAGGAGTATACTGACATATTTGACGTTTGATAGTGAAAACGATGCTCGGCGCCGTAACGCCAAACAACTTTCTTTTCATCTACATACCTTTTGTAAAACGGCATTGGAAAGTCCTGATTTTTTCAAATTTTTTTCCGTAAACTGTTTTTGTCTAATTTGTTTCGCAAAAAAGTTATGCAGCAAAAACCCTTTAAAATATTATTTTGGGTCACTGCAGTTGCCTTGGATCGTAAGCCACGTATGGCGGTTTTCAAACAATTTATCTAGTAAGCAGCTGTCATACTTTAATCTGACAGCTCTTGGTTACATCTCTAGTCAATTCAGTAGAGTTAAACTAAGTAAACAGGGTGCTAATTGCTTCTGGATAAAGTACTTTCCCAAGCTGAAAAAGTAGATATGATTCTTATTTTTGCAAAAGGAAGAAGAAATTCTCGGGAAACCCTTAGACTGTATTGAAAACGTTACCTCCACAGATATATCCTGGATCAGACTAGGTTTTATCGACTAGAACGAAATTTGAGAATCAATATGGATGCATTTTCTGGGCAAAAAGGTATTTCCAAACAAAAAACTGTTTTAACGGACGAAAAAGTAGCCGAAATTATGCAATATCTTCAAAACCATCCATACAACTTAAACAAAGGAGCAAGCATGTAATGTATCTTATGGGGCTATTCAGAAATCTCTTAAAGCTAACAAATACCATAACTTCAATTTAATACAATTTGATTCGGAATGACGACTGGTTTTGTAGAAGAAATGATGATTAAATATGACGAAGAACGTTATTTTCTGAATCATATATTATGGACAGATGAAAGTCATTTTATCAGCAATGGCAAACCTATCAGAACAAATTATCATTACTGGGCTGACGAGAATCCATACAACGTTAATCAAATTCAGAATCAAGGCCATTATGGCGTTAAGGTATGATGTGGGATAATTGGAAGACATTTGGTTGGATCCTACTTTTTTGCGGGATCACTAACTTCAAATAGATACCTTAATTTCTTGATTAATACTCTACCAGTTTTACTAATATATTTTATTATTATTTTATTTTAAGAAGTCATATGTGGTATCAGCACGACGGAGCACCTCCTCATACAACTGTTGCTGTTAGAGAGTATCTGAATGAACAGTTTCAACGAAGATGGATAAGGGTGCGCGGCCTAGTTCAGTGGGTATCTAAGTCATCAGACCTTACGACGTTAAATTTTTTCTTGTGGGAGTCTCTTGATGATATTGTATACAAAACTGCGACAATGATATTGAGCACTTAAGGGCAAAAATATCAGATGCGTGCAATAGTACATCTGTAGAAATTATTTACAAAACCACTCATCAAGTAATGAAAAGAAAGGAAAAATTTCTTTTGATGTTTTTTTTTTGTTTTTTTTTTGTTTCAAGCATCTAATTTTACAAACATATAATAAGTTACGTAATGTTAAAAGTTATATTTTTTGCTGTTTTAATAAAAGTAATATATTCTTGTTTTTTATTGTTCAAGGACATATTATATTAAAGAAAAAACCTCAACATCCTGTAGCTAATATTATTATAATTACTGTTAGATTAAAGTATCAAATGGCAACCGCGAGGACCAAAAAGTAATATTTTGGAGGGTTTTTGCCGCATACCTTGTTTACAAAACAGGTTAGAAAAAATTAGCTTAAGGAAAAAAATGTTGAAAAAAATTAGGGCTTTTCAATGCCGTTTTACAAAAGGTATGTCAATGGAAAAAAAAACCTGTTTGACGTCGCGGCGCCCAGCGTCGCTTTCACTACCAAATGTCAAATACGTCAGTATACTCCTTAACATACACTATACTATTCTACATTAAAAAAAAATATATATACAAATATGGAACAATTTTCCATAAATCGGGGCCGGGCACCTAAAAATGACCACCCCGTACCTTTTGTTGGTCGATGACCTTTGGCCATTATTCTGGCAACACCATAATACCGTCAATGTACAACTTCTGTGATTTTTTGTGTTTTCACACACCTTCCCAGATGACTTCGGTGTCTGTCTGTCTGTCTGTCACACTCGATTTTCTCCGAAACTATTTGTAATAGAAAGTTGAAATTTGATAATAATATAGGAATTGATGGCCTCATCAGAGCCATGTAGTTTTGAAAGGTAAATTTTGACTTAAGGGTTAGCTTTGGGGGGTGAAATCGGAAGTGAAAAAAAAATTTTTTTTACTAGGTAATCGAGTGTGGGGTGTCAAATGAAAGCTTGTGAAAACAGGAGTAAAAAAATATATATATAATGTAATATTTGCGCGCACTTTTCTTTGTATTATATTTAAAAAATCGCGAAAAATCGCTGTCCACCCGCCTTATCTCGAAAAGTACTTATCAAAAAATTTTGAAAAAAATTCTGGAATATTCTCCAAGGGGTGTAGATTGAACGAAAATTATCACGAGTGCATTATCTTTAATAATTTATCTGGTATATAAAAAAACAAAATTTCAAGGTCATCAATTTTCAGTAAAGATTAGAAACAAACTTTGTTGAAAACTTATTTGGTCACTGATCATTTTATACTTCCGTTACAAAATTTTTTATTTTAAAAGCAATCAACGTACGGAACACTAATTGCGCAAGTTCCACTTGCATTTGACCGGTTTTTTTTCAGATTACGTTAACACCATTCTGGAGTTTTGCAAATACTAAAACAAATGGTAATCTGACGGTGCAAGCCCTGACTGCATTAAAACTTCCCAGCCAAGCTCTCTCAATTTTTGCCTCTTCATCTGATTTAGTCTGGCGTTGTCATGGTGGAAGATGATACCCTTTTTATTGACTAGTTTCGGCCGATTTCTTTTTAATTGCTTGATTTAATCTCAGTGGCTTTAAGGTGGAAGAAGAAGTAAGGACACCAAAATAAGGACACTGGAAACAAAGATAAGAATAGAGAATCTACAGGAAGAATCAACGAGAAATCTGTACCAGAGAAGACTGAAAGAAAAAATCAGAATAAATCAAATAAACAACGATGATAACATGATGACGGTTGGTTAAAAATAAAAAAAAAAAGAAGCTGTGTAGAAACCGCATATTAGGGACTAAAACTATCGATAAAAATAAAAAAAGAAGATACAATAGTTTAGTGAAAGAAATCAACGAATACTGCTCCCATGTTTGGGGCACCGCTCCCAAACACACACTGCAGTTGTTGGATTCTGTTCAGAGAAGAGCTGTTCGTCTGATTGGAGACCCGGAATCTGACCGGCGGCCTTGATTCGCTGGAACATCGAAGAACGGTTGGCGACTTGAGTCTGTTCTACAAGTATTTTCATGGAGAATGTTCGAGGGATGTAGCCCGCTTAATTCCTCCCAAAGCGGTGCATGTTAGAAATACACATCGCACTAATACTGCACATCCATTTGAGGTTCAGCTTGTTACTCCGCGTACAACGCTCTTTTATATGAAAAACATCATCCCTTTGAAATAATTTGCCCAGGGCTGTGTTTCCCACCGAGTACAATTTACAGCGTTTCAAGAACAACGTGAATCGCTTTTTCCACACACATGCCGCTCCTGGAGTGCTTTAGGGACTTACCTGCAGCACATGTGCTAGACTCAAGCTATCTAGAATACAGGTCAATCAGGACAGATGAAGCCTACCAAAGATATAAAAGAATACGAACAAAAACCCTCGAATCATTAAAAAAAACAAAAACGGAATTCTGGAACAGATAAACACAAAAAAAAATTAGAATCAGACGGCTATTGGTCAACAAAAACAAATTTGTAGATTCATAAGACAGCAGAGAACTGAGATGAAAGAACTAATAGAGTACACACACGTGAAGAAAGGAACGTGGGTAACATATCTTACACAATTCTATAAAAGGGAAATAGAGTATAACACTGCCACAAACACCAGATGTAACCATAAATGAAGAAACATATATAACGGAAGAAGACGTAAGAAGAGTTGTAGCAAAAGAGCCGATTCCGGTGCAAGCTGGTGGTAGAAGATAAACCAATAGAGCAGGTGATGAAGGTCGATTACCTGGGCATTAAAATATCTAGTATCGGAAAAATCCAGGAAGCAGTAAAACATCTATGCCTTCGAGCAGTAAGCTCGAGAAAGGTGCGTTTCTGCAATAAATGCCAGCCGTGCTGTACCGCTCTGCTTGAATAGGCTTAGTAAGTCACCGCCAGAGTGCAGTATAAGCATCTATTTGTTATAGTTTTCCATTAGTTGCCTGGATAAAGGACTAAAAATGTGTTGGGATGGTTCAGCAAATACGAAGAACACTTTAGGTAACTTCTAAAAATACGATTCTTTTCGTTTCGTCTTTAGTTGTTATACCAATGCTGCCATCTATGCCTTCGAGCAATAAGCTCGAGAAAGGTGCGTTTCTGCAATAAGTGCCAGCCGTGCTGTGCCGCTCTGCTTGAATAGGCTTAGTAAGTCACCAACAGAGTGCAGTATAAGGATCTATTTGTTAAAGCAGTAAACCATCAAGTCAACAAGTCTAATAGGATAGAGGGATGCCATATTTAGAAATAAATTCCTCTCTACAAGAGCGTAATATGACCAGTAATGACTTACACATCTGAAATAAGACCCTGACGCTGAAATCAATTGAAATGAAAATACTTAGGAGATGTACAAACAAGACACTGAGGAAAAGAGAAAGGAGTGAAGACATACATGTAATATAAAAAAAAATCAACCAGTGAATAAGAGGAAGAAAAGTGGAATGGGATCGACACATAGCAAGACGGACAGTAAGAGACAAGTCACCGAATGGAAGAAGATCAATGGGACGTCCAAGAAAGAGATGGAGCGACGATCAGGGAACAAAGAAAACAGGTAATAGTGCCTAGATATACGTCGGGAAAAAAAGAAAAAGATTTAATCTTGTTAACTGCTGATAATAGAGTACAGATCAATCGTTTGGCCAGCTCATGATCCACGATTCCTTCCAATTCCTCCAAACACACGGCATCACCATTTTCTGGCGTCAGTCCGGGCTTTATCATCGTTTGTGGAGCTTCACCCTTTTTCGACCACCATCTTTTTTGCCCATTATTGTCATATGTAATCCACTTTTCATTGCGCTCGTAACCAACCGCTTAAAAAATGGCTCGATTTCGTTACGTTTCCAAAGAGATTCGCAGATGAAAATTCGACGAAGTCAATTTTTTTGCGTCAAATAATACGTTATATATTATTTGTGTTTGTAATTAAAAGGAAACAATTGCTATAGTCGCTAATTAATAGCAAATTTTATGTCGTCAATCGTAAAAAACTTTTGGCAATTAATTTTTTTTTAAGTAAATATACAAATCCTTTTAATTTCAACTTAATACGTCAATTAAGCAAGTGCGTAGAAGCTCGTAATCAACATTTTTACAGATGATCCGTGCAGTTTCAAATATGATTTACCTGCATCTAAAACAAGACTCTATAGGTATTTTACTATTTTTATGCAGAACAGTAATAACTATTCTACTGTACCAAAAATGCTAAGGAACCCCGCACTAAACTTATGGAAACTGGATCCCAGTCAAATCGGCTGAATATGTAGTATGTTATGCTTCAAACCATTTTGATCAAAAGTCTCCATAGAGACAAAGTCCAAAAATGGATAGATTAGGAATTGTCGAGCGTGGAATTAGTAAAAAAACCGCTAAGAAAATGCTATTTTTGCGTTTTTTAAGGACTTATTTTGACTAGAACATGATTTTACGAAAAATTCCAACGGGATTACATGTTTTTGGGTTGATAATTATGAATATAATAATTATTTTGCTTCATTTCAACTTTCAAATATTGGCCGCTTCTGGAGTCTTTTTAGTGTTCCGTACGGAACATTTATAAGATCACTTCGGTGTCTGTCCGTCCGTCCGTTCGTCTGTCCGTCTTTTTTTTTTTTTTTTTTTTGTGGGTCTAGCACACGTGCTACAGGGAAGTCCCTAAAGCGCTCTAGGAGCGGCACGAGTGCGGAAAAAGTGATTCACGTTGTTCTTGAATCGCTGTAAATTGTACCCGGTGGGAAACACAGCGCTGGGCAAATTATTCCAAAGGGATGACGTTCTCCATATAAAAGATTGCTTGAAAAGCGTTGTACGTGGAGTAACAAGCTGAACCTCATACGGATGCGAAGCACCAGCGCGACGTGTATTTCTAACATTCACCGCTTTGGGAGGAATTAAGCGGGCTACATCCTTCGAACACTTTCCATGAAAATACTTGTAGAACAGACTCAAGTCGCCAACCGTTCTTCGATGTTCCAGCGAATCAAGGCCGCCGGTCAATTCCTTGCCCCCAATCAGACGGACTGCTCTTCTCTGAACAGAATCCAACAAATGCAGTGTATGTTTCGGAGCGGAGCCCCAAACGTGGGAGCAGTATTCCATAGTTGGTCGAATTTGGGCTTTGTAAAGAATTAACAGTTGCTGTGGGGTGTAAAGCTTTCTGGTTCTAAATAATATTCCCAACTTTTGAGAAGCTCTCAACATGTTCATGCCAAGATATATTTGCTCCCAAACTAACGCCCAACAAATTGAGCGACGATGCTAGGGGAATGGAGTGCCCCGCCATAACTATGTCGGGTTCAGCAACGTTAACTTTTTTAGAAAAAACTACCGCTTGGGTCTGTCTATCATACCCGATTTTCTCCGAAACAATTCGACATAGAAAGTTGAAATTTGGTACTAATATAGGAATTGATGGTCTCATCAGAGTCGTGTAATTTTGAAAGTTAAATTTTTACTTAAGGTGTTAGTTTTCGGGTGCGAAAAAATTCTGGAATATACTCCACAGGGTGTAGATTGAACGAAAACTATCTCGAGTTCATTACCTTTAATAACACTGGTCAACATGATTTTTTTCGCGAGGAAACTGAGTAGAGACCCTAGTTCAGTTTTTTATGCTGAATTCAAATATGTTATCAGATTTCTTCTATCAGGCACAGTTTTCTTGTGACAGTAATTTTTGTGTAATATACTTCTCTATATTAGGATTTCATGGTTATAATTCTTGTAAATGAAAGGGTCTTCCATTTGGGACTTGACAACTTTGAAATTTCACTGTAAACGCACCCTTAAGCCAATCACCGAACTGTCAACGTCAAAACATTCAGTAAAGTCAACATTTTCATCATGGTGAAGTACACGAAGGAACAACGTTTACAAATAATTAAAATTTACTACCAAAATTTGGAGTCGGTGACTGCAACTTTAAGAGCGTTAACGCCAATTTTTAGTCGTAATTCTCGTCCCAGTAGACAAGCAATTCATAGTCTAGTGAAAAAATTTGAGTTAACATATTCGCTGCTGGATGTGCCCGTGCCAGTGAGACAACGGGTTGGTCGAAGTGGCCAGAATATTGCTGCCGTTCAAGCGTCCATCTCAAACGAACCAAAACAGTCGATTTCACGGCGTTCTCAAGAATTGGGCATCGCTCAGACCACACTATGGTGAATTTTGCGAAAGGATCTTGGCCTGCACCCTTTTAAGTTAAAGTTAACTCAAGAACTAAAGCCACTCGATCATATGAAGCGACGTACGTTCTCGAATTGGGCTCTAGAAATGTTGGAAGAAGATGACCAATTTCATCGCAAAATCATCTTTAGTGATGAAGCGCATTTTTGGATAAACGGCTTCGTCAACAAACAGAATATGCGTTATTGGTCAGGTGAAAACCCTCATGTGCTTGAAGAAACATCACTTCATCTAAAAAAAATTACTGTTTGGTGCGGTTTTCATGTCGGTGGTGTCATTGGGCCGTTCTTTTTGGTTGATGAAAATAACCGTCACGTTACAGTCAATGGAGATCGCTACAGAGGCATGTTGCAACGTTATTTCTTTGATGAATTGCATGGGCTAGACATTAATGATATGTGGTTTCAACAAGACGGCGCCACAAGCCACACAGCGGGTGTAACAATCGACTTACTGCAATTTAAATTCGGTGAACGTGTTATATCGAGAAATAGTCCCGTCGAATGGCCGCGTAGATCGTGTGATTTAACACCTCTAGACTTCTTTTTATGGGGGTAGGTTAAATCAAGAGCCAATATTGAAAGAGAGATAGCGGCCGTTTCCGTCGAAATGTGTGGCCGAGTCATCGAAAATTGGGTTCAACGAATCGACCGCTGCAAACGTGCCCGTGGTGGACATATGAATGAAGTCGAATTCCATACATAAATGTTTTGATTGTACTTCAAGCCGATACTAAAATTTTCGAAATGTCTCAAATGGGTTGCCTTTTATTTAAAAAAAAAGTTGTCAAGTCCTTAATGGAAGACCCGATATAGAAGTGGGAATTTGTATTCAGAATAATTTGGCACCGGGCAGACTTATTCATGTTGAAACATGTTTTAACTCTATCCAGGCTTAATGATGTTCAAACCTGTCCTATCTTGTACAAATATTGCACTTTTTAGCAAGCAGTGAGCCGGTAGCCAGTATTGTAATTGTAGTGAGTCTGGTAACTCGTGTACCTACTTATTTTTTTGTGCTGTTTATTGTTTTTATTTGTAAGTTTTTTTTATAAACGTTTCAAAATGCCAAGAAAGTGTGTAAAACAACCAAACAATTACTGCTACGTGTGTGGTGAACCGACCTTCAAGTCTTAGAGCTTTATTTTGGGTGTAAAGCTGGTGATTTTGATAAAGACTGGGCCCTAAATTTATGCTGTGTATCATGTGTTAGGCTTCTCACTGGTTGGAAAAATCGTACTCATCATATGCCGTTTTCAGTCCCTATGATTTGGAGGGAACAGAAGGACCATTTAACTGATTGTTATTTCTGCTTAACTAACATTAACAAAATATACAGTTAAGTACCCCAATTTCGCATCTGAAATTAGACCTGTGCCACATAGTAAAGAGTATCCTTTACCAAAGTTTCCAGATTTCATGACCTTAAGTGATAACTCCGACTCCAACCCAGTTCATACTGAAGACGGAAAAAAGCGAGAGAAGTGACCCTACATTTGAAGCAAGTAGTTCATCAGAGCCTCACTTTTTATCTCAAGAAGATCTTAATGATCTTATAGGGGATTTATTTGTCTAAACAGTCAGCTGAGCTTTTAAGTTCCATTTTTCTGTATATTTAGTAAGCAAAATTCCCTTGCAGTCATAGAAAACGATCGCCATCAACTTTCCAGAAGACGACCTAATTTCCGTTTTTTTTTTGGAAGTTCAAAGCCCTTATACATCAACTTCTGCTATGTGGAGGATCTCAATAGAAAGCCCAAGTCCCATATCCTGTGACAAATCACGAAAAATAACTTCAACGTTCTCTAAAGCAGTAAAATGTACTTGAGAATTTTTTTTTTCGTCAGTGTTTGGAGATCCATCGTAAAGAAACTTTTCGTCCCCAAAAATTCGTGCGCAAGCTTGAAAACTGTCGTCGTATGCTTCTTTGGCAAGCACTAAGATCTTCATTCCTGATCTAGAATCATCTTGAATTGGATCGCGGTTACAACTAAACCATTTCGACTAAAATTTTACTGTAAAATATTTAGACAACCAAATAATCTCTTTGTATGAAGGCATGCACCTCGAATTTTCAAAAATTAGATTTTTTTACGGATTTTTATTATCTATACTTCTAAGAATTATTAAAAAAAAAAAAATTAAGAAAATTCCATTCCATTACAAAGTTAGAGCATTAAATATGATCTGGTGACGGATTAGGACCGCTACCTGTTTTCAGACACTGTTTACAATATTACTCAGTCAATTTTTAATATTTTTTAGTGTTTTTTTTTAATCTTAATAATTATTTTTCTACAAAATGTCGAGACGTTCTTTTAATTTTTCTAATAGACAATTTTTTATAAATAATTAAACATAAATTTTTTGGTCCAAAATTGCATACTAAAGTTTGAAACACCGTAAATATTTTATTTTTGAAAAAACCCTTTGACAATTTTTAAGTACTACATTAGTTTACAACTGTGTGACGTTATCTTGCAGACAAAGAGGCGCCATAGTTTTCATCAGTTGTCCATTTCACCCGATAAAAAATCATGTAAGCATTTAAAACATATTTTGAAAAAAAAAAATTTCTTATAATTTAAAGTACAGGGTGAGTCAACAACAGAGTAAAGTTTATTATCTCATTTGTTTCGGGAATAAGGAAAAAATGTTAAATACAAAAGTTTTAGGGAATATTAAGGTGCACAGTTTAAAATTATTTTTGAGTATCCAGGGTACTTCAAAAAAGTATGGCCGATATAACATATGTTTTTTAAAATGGAACATCCTATTTTCTAATTTATTTTTAAATTCTGCCTAAAATTTTATAATTTTTTTATTAATAATGTTATATACCTAAACCTAGTAATTTTCCTAATATTTCAATTTTTTAAAAAATACTAGTTTTCAGTTTTGTAAAAAATTGCCGGTAGCGCCATTGTTTCTGAAAGTGGAATACTTATAACTGGTAAATTTGACTTAGATGCTACAGGGTGTTCAAAGCAAATCTATGCATTTCGACTATTTTAAATTGAAAAATCTCAAATTTTTTAAATGGCACACCCTGTATTTTACTATTTTTTCTGATAGATTTTACAAAACCCTCCAACTTTATTAGGTATGTCGTATACCTGTTTTTTAGTAGTTTTGGATTTCTTTGAATTTTTCAATTTTTACCCTTGTTTTTAATACACTTACGCTATAACATCATAGTTGCCAAGACAAAACAAAAATGTAGGCATTGTTAAATTTTGACATGTCTATTAAGCAAGTAAAAATAGTTTAATTTTTTTGTAGTAGTAAGTTATGGATTTTCCTAAAAATGAATTAATTGATATGGTTTATATACTGGGCGAGGCGGGAAAAAATTGTCTTTTGGCAGTAAGACTTTACGGAGCGAAGTACCCTAACAGACGTATACTATCTAGAAAATCTTTTCAGTGCTTAATGGAACGATTGGATAGTAGTAGTAGCGTTGAGTATACGATACGGAAAGTAGTAAACCAGAATGCTACCAATGAGGAAAAAGAAATGGAGATTTTACTTCATGTTGAAGATAATCCCTAGGTCAGCAGCCGTCAACTAGCTGACTTATCTGACACATCCCAAGCTACGGCTAATCGCACCACGAGAAAATAAAAGTATAATCTCTTTCATATGGAACTACACCAAGAACTTCAAGACCGTGATTTTGAACAAGTAAACTTTTGTACCACCACGAATGGAGCAATAGAGGCCGATTCAAATTTTTTATTCAAAATAATGTTTTCTGATGAAGCAATTTTCGCAGTAATGGAGTAGTTAACAGCCATAACCAAACCATTGGTCGCTTAATATATGGTGTGGAATATTAAATTTTCGAATTGTTGGTCCATATTTTTTCCGCGAATCGCTTAACGGGCCTAGATATCTAAATTTTTTGCAAAACGAATTAGCCCAGCATCTTGAAGAAGTTGATAACTTTGAAAAGGAACAAATGTGGATTCAACTAGATGGAGCTCGTGCTCATTACCACCGGGAAGTTTGGGAATCTTGAAACGGTCGTTGCCCACAAAAATGGGTCGGTAGGGATGGATTCATTCAGTAGCTCCCTCGATCATGTGACTTAACACCTTTAGACTTCTTTTTGTGGGGCTACATTAAAGATCGTGTTTATGTGAATCCCCCTACAACACCAGTAGGTATGGAAAATAGGATACGGGAAGCCTGCAGGACAATAACGCCTTTATGCTAAGGAAAATGAAGGAATATATAGTAAAACGACTAAACATATGTATTCAAGTAGACAGGTATATTTTTGAACATTTATTATGTCATAATAATTAATCATTAGATAAGTTAAACTATATTAAAATTATTATTAACTATTTGTTTATGTTTTCACAGTAGCGTAAGTGTATTAAAAACAAGGGTAAAAATTGAAAAATTCAAAATAAATCGAAAACTATTAGAAACAGATATATGACATACTTAATAAAAGTTAGAGGGTTTTGTAAAATCTATTAGAAAAAATAATAATATACAGGACGTGCTATTTAAAGAATTTTAGATTTTTCAATTTAAAATATTCGAAATGTATAAATTTATTTTGAACACCCTGTAGCATCTAACTCAAATTTCTTTACATATATCTTTTTTTTCATCTCTATAAAACGCTCGTACCAATTATGATTATTCCACCTTCAGAAACAATGGCGCTACTGGCAATTTTTTACAAAACTGAAAACTAGTATTTTTTAAAAAAATTAGAAAAACTACTAGGTTTAAGTATAGAACATTATTAATAAAAAAGCTATAAAATTTTAAGCAAAATTTAAAAATAAAATTAGAAAATAGGATGTTCCATTTAAAAAAACATATGTTATATCGGCCACACTTTTTTGAAATATCCTGTATACTCAAAAATAATTTTAAACTGTGCACCTTAACATTCCCTAAAACTATTGTATTTAACATTTTTTCGTCATTCCCGAAACAAATGAGATAATGAACTTTACTCTATCGTTGACTCACCCTGTACAATAAAAATATATAATCGCCATTCTTTTGTATTAGTCACTTTAAAATATTTTTTTTAAATATACATACTTTTTGCAGCGCTTAGGTGTATGTAATCCCTGAAGTTATTTTTATGGTTAGTTGACTTTACTAACTGACAAATTATAGCGAAACATCTCATTGGCCTATGATTAGTTGGGTGATACAAATTCGTCGAACGCTGGCGTTTATTTTTACGGTTTTAGGTATTTATTTACTTCTCGCGTGCCCTGCTGTGATTTGAGGTTATTGTTTTTAAAAGAAAAGTGTTGTTTTTATTCATCTGGTGCAATACTTTATGAATTTCATATAAAAACACATAATAAAGGTAGGTTAATATCCATTTTTAGTGTTCGTGAAGTTCGAAACCTGAATTTTGTTATTTTTTTTTAGGGTTTAAAAATTGTACCACCGTACTGTTAGAAACATGACCCGCCGGCGTGAAGCACTCAGTTTCAATTTGATAGGCATGACAGAAAATGAACTCTATGATGAAATAGATCGAATTGAAAACAGTTGTATCTCAATTCCTTCTGACTGCGACTCAGAGGCTGATGGTGACGAGTCAGAAAGTGAAGGTTCTTCTGCAGGAGATGCTCCGGCTGCTTTGTTTGATCATCTTGACGTTGCCGAAATTGTGGTGTCTGATTATGGGGAAGATGAGCCTTCCTCTTCGGATGGATAGGATGCAGAAGATACAGTTACCGCTATTTACTCTAGCAAAGAGATGGAAAAGTAATTTGGTACCTACTTGGAATAAATGCGTTTCTAATATAAAGACTCCGGACCCATTTACTGCGGATATTGGTCTACCCAATTTTATTCGACATCGTGCCAGCCTAAGTCCTTATGAAGCATTTAATCTTTTATTTACTGATGAACTTTTGAGTGATATTGTGTTTCAAACCAATCTCTATGCAGAGCAAACATTTCAAGCCAAGGGTAAAGCATATTCACAAACAAATGTTGACGAACTCAAGACCTTTTTAGGTATAAAACATTCTTATGGGCATAAAAAATTACCCAAGTGACCGAGATCACTGGAGTTCTGTACCAGACCTTCACGATCCCTATATAAGCAAACCTAATGAGAGTGCATAGATTTGGTTGGATTCTTTCGAACCTTCACCTGAATAATAACAGCATAATGCCAGTACATGGCTCCGCTAATTTTGATAAACTTTATAAAGTGCGACCCCTTCTTGATCAACTTTAAAACCAATTTTCAGTCATGCCTACAGCCTCATGAGAAGATAGCTGTCGACGAATTAATGATCAAGTTCAAAGGGCGATCTTCGCTCAAACAGTACTTACCAAAAAAACCCCTAAAAAGGGGATACAAAGTGTGGGTTTTAGCGGATGAAACAGGGTATTGCTGGAATTTTGATATATATACAGGGAAGACTGGAGATCAAACAGAAAAAAATTTGGGCGCTCGAGTTGTTAAGAGTTTAGCTGCTCCACTTACAAACAAAAATCACAAAATATATTTTGACAATTTCTTCTCATCCATAAAGCTAATGGAGGATCTTTTAGATTCGAAAATTTATGCTTGTGGAACAATAAACGTATCAAAAAAAATTTGCCCTATTTCACTAATGATAAAGATCTAAAAAGGGGGGAATATGAATGGTATACAAGCGATAGTGGATTGACTGCTGTGAAATGGCGCGACAAGAAATCCTTGCATATGTTGTCTAATTACAATGTCCCTACAATTGTTACAGAAGTAAAAAGAAAAGAGAAAGATGGCAGTGTACTGCTTATTCCTTGCCCTTTTCTACTTAGTGACTATAATAGACACATGAATTTCGTTGACAAATTCGACCAAATGCGATCATATTATGGGCTTGATCGAAAAAGTCACAAGTGGTGGCATCGTATTTTTTTCTTCTTTTTGGATACAACAATAACAAATGCATTTATATTATATAAGCTATACCATAAAGAAAATGCTAAGCTTTCTTTGAAGGATTTCCGAAGACAAGTTTCAGAAGGCTTAGTTGCCAAAGCATTGGTACAAAGGATAGACAAAATCGCCATGTCCACGGAATTATTATCAGTGATCATTAGTTCTCATAAGCCCACAGTATCAACTGCTGTAAGAAGAGCAGAAAGTGCACACTTAAAAACCATCATCCATTGCTAATGCGTCGATACAACATTGCATATTTTCAAAATTGACCGAGTCCAAAGGTCTGTAAAAATACAACATTATTTAAGTCATTTACGTCACGTTTTAAAAAAATAGAACCATTAAATTGAATTTAGGTTATTATTACTTTTTTGTATGAATGTAAAATATAAGCATGCCTTGTCTAGTTTTGAATTAATTATTGGTATTGATTACAATTGACGAAACAACAAAACCGGTCTCATACAAAATTTTCCACATATTTGTCAGAAATACCAATATAACAATGACATTTTTTTCTTTGTGTAATTGATGGCGACAATATTTAAACTTGCCGGTAGTAATTTCGACACAGAAGAAAGTGTATAACAACAATAATGAAAATATATCAAAAATATTTTTGTCTGCTCTGGTTTTCTCCTGCTTGAAGAAATCAGTTACCAAAAATCACAGCCAAATAAGATGAAACAGCAACCGAAAGTCGAGGAATCTCGATTTACATTAGTGACCTATACCGGTCAAAATCTTTCCGATAACCCATTAGTGGAGGCAAATGCCGTCAAATTTTCATGATTTTTGGAAATTTTTGGGTACAGCTTGGAAATCGATTTAACTCCTTTGAAACAATGTCAACATAATGTAAACGAGTTTTCTCAGCACTTTTTTAGTGCACTTTTTTTTTCACTTTTTAAAGCGCTGGGCTTACTATTTCTTAAATATCTCAGCTTCTGGTTGTTGTTATGCGACCAAAAAATTAATTTTACTCGTCATAAAATTGCCTAAAAAACTGCGTAGATTGCATTACGAAATATTAAGTACATAACCTAAAAAAGTATTTACTACGACAAATATAAAAGTGACTTTTTACGGCTAACTTCCGTACTATTCAATATTACGACTTCAAATAATAGGAAAATATAGCTTTTGTATTAATAAAATAGTATGCCAAATATTAAAAGATATTAACAGGATTGGAATTGCTCCTATGTAAACTCTGACTTAACTTAAAAACCCCATCGAAACTAAAACCTATATAAGTTAACAAATATAACATCGAATCCTTCGGCACCGAAAGCACAAAACAATTATATGAGAACCGCTTGAGACAAAAAAGTGACTCTACACCCAATCAGCGAACAAGAAAGCACAAACCAACAGTGAACATCCTTAAAACAAAACATTATTAACGCGGCAAAGGAAATCGTCGACCAGAAACAAATAAAAACACAATACAAAAATACCTTGATTCACGCCAGAAATAAAGGAGCTGGCAAAGAAGAAAAAGGAGGCATATATATATTACATACACAACAAAACCCAAGACCCAATAGAAGAAGAAAACAAATTAAAGGAGAATATTGGAAGAAAACAACATTGGAAGATGTTAAGACGGAGCTGGAAGATGTTAAGACGGAGCAAACCTAATATAAAAGACATGGTACAAACTAATAAAATTACAATTCAAGAATGGCAAACATACTTTGAGAAATTATATAAAAAAGAAGAAAATAATGAAACCATACTTGAAAAAGTGGAAGAAGTAAATCTAGAAGTACCTTTAGAACAGACAGAAATAATTATAAGAAGTCTTAAAAATAGAAAAGCCTCAGGACCAGACGACTTTACAAATGAGATGTTAAAATATAGAGGAGAAAACCTATATCAACAACTAGCACAGCTCTTTACAAACATAGAAAAACATGGACAAATACCTACAGATTGGGAAAATAGCATAACAATCCCAATATTCAAAAAAGGACTCACCCGAAAACTACCGCAGAATAATGCTCCTAAATACTACCTTAAAAGTATTGACAAAATCATACTGGAAAAAATGAGCAAGGATATTTAAATAAGAGAGGAACAAAAACAGGGATTTCGCAAAAATCAATGGACCATAGATGCTATATTGACTCTGCACCTTCGATTAGAACAGTTTTTTATAAGTGGTTTCAAAATTTTTCAGACTGGCCATATGGGCACAAGTGACGCTGAACGTTCTGGACGGCCTGTGGAGGTTTACGACTCCAGAAATCATTGATCAAATCCATGATATGGTGATGGATGACAGAAGAGTTAAGGTGCGTGAGATTGCTAGTGCTGTGGGCATCTGGACTGAACGGGTACATAATATTTTGCATAAACATTTGGACATGAGAAAGCTATCCGCAAGATGGGTGCCGCGATTGCTCACGCTTGACCAAAAACGGAATCGTGTGAAGTTGTTGCAAGGATGGTTTGCAGCTGTTTCCAGAAGAATCCGGAGGACTTTAAGCGTCGTTTCGTCACTGTGGATGAAACATGGATACATTACTATACTCCTGAGACCAAACAACAATCTAAACAATGGGTTACCAAGGGGGAATCTGCACCAAAAAAGGCGAAGACCGTTCCTTCGGCCGGAAAGGTTATGTTTTATAGTGAGGCAAACAATGGAAAGAGCTAAAGAATTTAACAAATCTGCGTATATGTGTTTCGCCGACGTGACTCAAGTCTTCGATAGAGTGCAGTTAACAGATATTATAGAATTATTACAGGAAAAGCAGACAAACTAGAAGCTAATAATACAAGACGCTAACACAGACTCTAGAACAAAAAGTGGGACATCTACTGAGCAAGGAATTAAAGATAAACGCCGGAATAAGACAAGGCGATTCACTTAGTCCCTTCATCTTCAACCTCGCCATGGACAGAATAGTGGAGAATCTTCCAAAAACTATAGGATACAATATGGGCAACACACACTTCAACACAATCTACGCCGATGATGCAGTCCTTCAGAAGATCTTTCTAAACATGATTATCAACACAACCAAGACAAAATGTATGGTAGCTTCAAAAGAATTATTAAGATGCAAGATGGAGATCCAAGGAGGTATTATTGAACAGATTAATAATTTCAAATACCTGGGAACAATGATGACAAGCTACGGAGACTTAAACAGGGAAGTAAAACAACAGTCTATGAAGGCATCACTAATAGCAGGTTGTTTGACGGATATAGTATGGAAAAATAAATACCTCACAGTGGAAAGTAAAATAAGAATATACAAGACAACAGTGAGACCGATCCTCTCATATGCTGTAGAAACAAGAGCTGACACATGTAAAACGGCAAAAATGATGAGGACAACAGAAATGTAAGTGATTAGTAACATACATGAAAAAACTATCCACGACAGAATCCGCAACAAAGATCTACAAGAACTAAGTAATATCGAAAAAATATCCAAATGGACCAGAACTCGAAGAAAACAGTAGAATAAACACACATGGATGGATGGACGACAACAGACTGGTAAAAATAGATAAACTCAATAAGCCTGCGGTAGAAGAACTAGTGGCAGACCCTCGAAAAGGTGGAAGGAATGCTGGACGTCCACATCGGAAGAGGCCTAATGTGGATAAAACAGGAAGTATGCCTACTTATATGATACACGATATAAGAAGGAAGAAAAAATTCGCATTTTTAATCCAAATCTTATTATGGTCGTAGAAAGTTTTTTTTTTAAATATGTAAAATTTTATGCTCCTCAAGATAGTTGGAAGGAAAAATAAACAATATACAAAAAACTGTCTTATTTTTCAGTTTTTTCATTACGAAAATTTGGATTTTTTTTTCGCTTTTCCTCTAGAAAAGGTCTGGTTCACTCTCTTTATTTCTATTAAATATTTTATCTTAAATAAAACATGAAAAAGTGATTTTAAACCAAAAACTACCTATTTTACAATAACATTATGATTTAGATAACTGAAACTTTTATTGACAAACCATTAATACATTAATACATTTACTAAAATTATCATATATACAATAATTATAATTTTAAAATAACCGGTCAAGTGCAAGTTGAACTTACGCAATTAGTGTTCCGTACGTTGATTGCTTTTAAAATAAAAATTTTGTTACGGAGGTATAAAATGATCAGTGACTTCACAAAACACATCCCAAATGAGTTTTCAACAAAGTTTGTTTCCAATCTTTAGTGAAAACTGATGACCTTGAAATTCTTGTTTCTTTTTATATACCAGATAAATTATGTACTAATGCACTCGTGATAATTTTCATTCAATCTACAGGAATACAGAATATTCCATAATTTTAATAAAATTTTTTGATCAGCACTTTTCGAAATAAGGCGAGTGGACAGCGATTTTTCGCGTTTTTTTAAAAATAATACAAGGAAAAGTGCGCGCAAGTATTACATTATATATATATATATATATATATATATATATATATATTATATATATATATATATATATATATATATATATATATATATATATATATATATATATATATATATATATATATATATATATATATATATATATATATATATATATATATATATATATATATATATATATATATATATATATACAAGGTGTACAAGTATGAAATGCGGATTTTTTTTCTAAAAAAACATGTTAAATTCGGAAGAATGATAAAAAGTGCTTTATTCAAAGTATGCTCCAACGTTCGTTATACGAGTACATTTTTTCTACTTTCGGGCAATTTGTGAATACCACGCCAATAAAAATCTTCCCCTTTCGCTGCGAACCGTTCATCGAGCCATTTTTTCACATCTTCGTACGAATCAAAGCGCTTCTCAGCAAGTGCGTGACCCGTCGATGCAAACAGGTGGTAATCGGAAGGAGCCAAGTCTGGTGAGTAAGCCGCATGGGGTAGAACTTCCCAGCTGAGTGCTTCCAACGTGTCGCGAACTGGTTTTGCCATATGTGATGGAACATTGTCATGAAGAAAAATGACTTTGTGTTGTCTCTTTCGGTATTTTGGCCTTTTTTCAAGCAGCGAACGGTTCAAATCGGTCAATTGTTGTTGGTAACGTTTAGTATTAACCGTTTCCCCAGGTTTTAACAGCTTATAATAGACCACGCCCCTCTGGTCCCACCAAACACAGAGCATTGTCTTTCTGCCAAAGCGATTCCGTCTTGCAGTCGATGTGGATGGTGCACCTGGGTCTACCCATGATTTTTTGCGCTTGGGATTCTCAAAATAAATCCACTTTTCATCCCCTTTCATCATACGATGCAAAAACGACTTTCTTTTGTACCGAGCGAGCAAAATGTGACACGTGTTTTTTCGTTTTCCATTTGCCTGTCGTTCAACTCATGTGGTACCCATCTACCGGTCTTCTGAATCTTTCCCATCTCTCGTAGCCGATTGGAAACAGCTTGTTGACTAACGCCCAATTGCTCGGCGAGTTATTTTTGTGTTTGCGAATCATCGTCGTCCAACAATGCTTGCAATTCCACATCTTCGTATTTTTTCGCGGTTTTACACCTTCTTGTCTGCAACATCGAAGTCACCACTTTTGAAATGCCAAAACCATTGTTCACACGTATCTTGCGTTGGAGCATGTTCACCATAAGCTTCTCGAAGTAATCGAGCAACAAAAACAGCAATTTTCATCAAATGAAAACAAAGAATTAATGTTGTCCGCGAATGCTCTTTGTTCGGTATAAATTTCGACATATTGAACACAACAATACAACACTATGCACACACTTTTCCAATTTATCACTCGTGCGCGTCTGACATTTGTTGATGACACAACAAAATGGCGCAGTGTCAAATCTTTATAGCACAAACTGCATTGGTGTACCATCTGTTGTCTGAAATCCGCATTTCATACTTGTACACCTGGTATATAGTTATTGATACAACAGTAACTACAGACACATCATAACTATCAATATATCGATAATTATCATTACGTTTCTAAACGTAATTTTTAAATTAATGTAAAATCGATATTTAAAAGCTATTATCGGCCATCTCTACTTATAACTATACACTTAGGGAACCAAATTATCAGTATTCTTTCCTTTTTACCAGTAACGGAACATTTCATTCGTCGAAATGGCAAAGGTTGCCCAAAACTTAAAAAGACGTCAATGCAGAAAAAAAAACGGATTAACGGCCTCCGAAAGATGAGCAATATTTAATAATAACAAAGGAAAAAATATCAATTGTGTTTTACTAATTTTTGGCGGAAATAATTATTATCTACTTTAAAAACTGGTTTGATGATGCGTAATTATTTTATTTCCGTATACAGTCTAATGTAAATAAAATATCTTTTAAATATACAACAAAATAACAGATACAAAGGACCTCGCAACTTCTTTATGGAAAGTGGCTTTCACTCAAATGGGTTCAAACTTTCAGAATACCAGGTGTACAAGTATGAAATGCGGATTTTTTTTTAAAAAAAAAAAAAAACATGTTAAATTCAAAAGTGCTTTATTCAAAGTATGCTCCATCGCTTGTTATACATTTTTCCCATCTTTCGGGCAATTTGTGAATACCACGCCAGTAAAAATCTTCCCCTTTTACTGCGAACCATTCATCGAGCCATTTTTTCACATCTTGGTACGAACCAAAGCGTGATCCATCGATGCATACAAGTGGTAATCGAAAGGAGCCAAGTCTGGTGAGTAAGCCGCATGGGGTAGAACTTTCCAGCTAGTGCTTCCAACGTGTCGCGAACTGGTTTTGCCGTATGTGATGGAGCATTGTCATGAAGCGAAATGACTTTGTGTTGCCTCTTTCGGTATTCTGGCCTTTTTTCAAGCAGCCAACGGTTCAAATCGGAGAATTGTTGTTGGTAACGTTTAGTATTAACCGTTTCCCCAGGTTATAACAGCTCATAATAGACCACGCCCCACTGGTCCCACCAAACACAGAGCATCGTCTTTCTGCCAAAGCGATTCGGTCTTGTGGTCGATGTGGATGATGCGCCTGGGTCTACCCATGATTTTTTGCGCTTGAGATTCTCAAAATAAATCCTCTTTTCATCCCCTGTAACTATACGATGCAAAAACGACTTCCTTTTGTACCGAGCGAGCAAAATATCACATGTGTTTTTGCGCTTTTCCATTTGCCTGTCGTTCAACTCATGTGGTACCCATCTACCGGCTTCTGAATTTTTCCCATCTCCCGTAGCCGATTAGAAACAGCTTGTTGACTAACGCCCAATTGCTCGACTAGTTGTTTTTGTGATTGCGAATCATCTTCGTCCAACAATGTTTGCAATTCCACATTCAAATGATACTAAAACCCGTAAAAATATATGAACACTAAATTCTAGGATCCGTGTCAAATTTTTTTGCTCACCAGATGTCATATTCTTCCACTGCCGTAAGTTTTTTAACCAGGAGTTGCGGCACCTTCCTGGCCCTCTTTTACCGTTTATTTTTTTCTTCAATTATGAGTTGTAGGAGTTCATATTTTTGGTTTCTCATAATGTGGCCAAAGTGTGTGCTTTTTCTGTACTTAATTCTTCATTTTTTTCCCATTTTGTTAAGTATTTTCACATCTGTAATCTGGATGTCCAAGGAACGCGCACAATTCGGCGGTAGCATCACATCTTGAATGACTCTATTCTCTGTTGTGTTGTTTCTAGGATTATTGCCGCTTCACATTCGTCATATAACATGGCCGAGAATACGTAGCAGCTTAGCACTCTTGTTTTTGTTTTTAAGTTTAGTTTGCAGTTACGGAGTATACTGCACATTTTGCTAAAGGAGGTTCGTGCTTATTCAATTCTTTAGCGTATTTCAATAGAGTGGTCTCAGTGAAATGCGGATTTTTTTTCTAAAAAAAAACATGTTAAATTCGGGAGAATGATAAAAAGTGCTTTATTCAAAGTATGCTCCATCGCTTGTTATACATTTTTCTCATCTTTCGGGCAATTTGTGAATACCACGCTAGTAAAAATCTTCCCCTTTTGCTGCGAACCATTCATCGAGCCATTTTTTTCACATCTTCGTACGAACCAAAGCGCTGCTCAGCAAGTGCGTGACCCATCGATGCAAACATGTAGTAATCGGAAGGAGCCAAGTCTGGTGAGTAAGCCACATGGGGTAAAACTACCCAGCTGAGTGCTTCCAACGTATCGCGCCGTATGTGATGGAGCATTGTCATGAAGAAAAATGACTTTATTTTGCCTCTTTCGGTATTCTGGCCTTTTTTCAATCAGCGAAGGGTTCAAATCGGTCAATTGTTGTTGATAACGTTTAGTATTAACCGTTTCCCTAGGTTTTAACAGCTCATAATAGACCACGCTCCTCTGGTCCCACCAAACACAGAGCATCGTCTTTGTGCCAAAGCGATTCGGTCTTGTGGTCGATGTGGATGTTACGCCTGGGTCTACCCATGATTTTTTGAGCTTAAAATTCTTAAAATAAATCCACTTTTCATCCCCTGTAATAATATGATGCAAAAACGAGTTCCTTTTGTACCGAGCGAGCAAAATATTACTCGTGTTTTCGCGCTTTTCCATTTGCCTGTCGTTCAACTCATGTGGTACCCATCTACCGGTCTTCGGAATCTTTCCCACCTCTCATAGCCGTTTAGAAACAGCTTGTTGATAACGCCCAATTGCTCGGCGAGTTGTTGTTGTGTTTGCGAATCACCTTCGTCCAACAACGCCACATCTTCGTATTTTTTTTGCGATTTTCCACGTTCCTTGCCTGCAACATCGAAGTCACCACTTTTGAAACGCCGAAACCATCGTTCACACGTATCTTGCGATGGAGCATGTTCACCATAAGCTTCTCGAAGTAATCGGTATGATTCAACAGCAGCTTTCTTCAAATGAAAACAAAAAATTAATGCTGTCCGCGAATGCTCTTTGTTCGGTATAAATTTCGACATATTGAACACAACAATACAACACTGTGCACACACTTTTCCAATTTATCACTCGTGCGCGTCTGACATTTGTTGATGACACAACAAAATGGCGCAGTGTCAAATCTTTATAGCACAAACTGCATTGGCGCACCATCTGTTGTCTGAAATCCGCATTTCATACTTGTACACCTGATATATTTTTGGAGTCATTCTGAACAAATGTCTTGCTGGGCATAACGCAATCCTGTGAGTAGATTTTGCACTGCAAGCTTTTTGAGAGGTTACATTATCCTGGGCGCTGGAAGAATTATGTATATTTAAAAAAAATATATATTTTAGAGGTTATTTGGTTAATAATACGAAAGAATGGCGATTATGTATGTTTTAAAACATATTTTTTTAAAAAAATGTTATAATTTAAAGTACAATAAAAATATATAATCGCCATTCTTTTGTATTATTCACTTAATAACCTATAAAATATATTTTTTTTTTTAAATATACATACTTTTTGCAGCGCCCAGGTGTATGTAACTCCTTAAAACATATTTACATAAATTTTTCTTATAACTTAAAGTACAGGGTGAGTCAATGATTCGACCAAAAAAATATGGGAGCTTGTAATGACTTGTTTACAGAACGCAACGCACCGGCACGGCATCGCAAACAAGCAAAGGCATACAAATTGATGCATGCACGAAATGAAATCTATTAAAGGTAAGGATAGCTTCAGGAATGTCTTATTATTTTGGTGTGCCTCGCCAATAACACAGGTCTGCAACAAAAATGCCGTCTGGATGTTTTCAACTGATTTCTATGTATTTAGGTGTTCTGAAAACTAAAAAAATACTCAAAAAATTCCAGAACGTCAGGTTATTTTGCAAAACGCAAAATTTTATTATAAAAAAGGGTTTTTTTTTTGGGCTAACTTGAAGTCATAAATAAATAGGTACAATTTTATTTTGATTACTGTTTTTAAATGTATACAGGCCATAACTATCATTACTTTCTAAACAAAGAACGCCCTGTGTGAGCTAAATTAACAAACATAAACGTTGTAACCAGAACGTGCGCGCTCCGATAGTGTAGAAAGTGGCGCGGTACAATTACGTGTTAACTCGTCATTGTTTTATAATCTTGGTTCAATATAGTGCAATGTCAGCTGTGCGGAAGTGTGTGAATTCGTCTGACAGTTTCTGTTATATTTGTGGCGAATATATGGTATTAAAGCAACAACTTAATATTACGGACTTTGTAAAAAAAGTATACTTCACGTATTTTGGCTTAAAACTTGGAGATCGGGATAAAGTGTGGGCACCTCATAAAGTCTGCAAACGATGTGTTGAAGACCTTCGAAATTGGTTTAAGGGCAAGAAAAAAGCTTTCCGATATACGATTCCTATGGTATGGCGCGAGCAAAAGAACCATAGTGATGATTCTTACTTTTGTTCGTGTAATGTGAAAGGGTATAATTCAAAATGGAAGCAATCCATTTCATACCCCAATCTGCAATCAGCTATTCGTCCCATCCCTCATGGGACCGAAATACCAGTGCCCAAGTTCCCTGCTACCTTGGAAGAGATTCCAAGATGGTGCTGTACCTGAACCCGATAACAAGTCAAGTTTTCAATTTGAAAATGACAGCAGTCCGAAATTGTTTTCCCAGGGCCAGCTAAATGATTTGGTAAGAGACTTGAATCTTCCCAAAAACGTTGCTGAGTTGCTTGGATCAAGGCTCAAAAGCAGGAACTTACTTTTGCCGGGAGGGTCTACCTCCTGGTTTAGATATCGTGAGAAGCAGTTCACTTCCTACTTTGCCCAAGAGGACGAGTTGGTTTATTGTACCAATATTGAAGGTTTGATGGATACATTTAAGATCTCGTACGACCCAGCACAGTGACGTATTTTCATAGATTCTTCAAAAAGAAGTCTTAAAGCAGTTCTGCTTCACAATGGCGGTTTCTATGCTTCCATTCCTGTCGGTCATTCCGTACACCTCCAGGAAACCTACAAGAACTTGGAATTGGTTCTTTGCAAATTAAAATATAAAAACCACGGTTGGCAAGTGGGCGGTGATTTAAAAATCTTGGGCATGTTGCTCGGACAACAATCTGGGTTTACCAAATTCCCTTGCTTTTTGTGTCTATGGGATAATAGAGACCGAGCAAATCACTGGACCAAAAAGTGTTGGCCTCCGAGGGAGCTTAAAGTTGACGAAAAGAACGTCCTGCATTAAACTTTGGTGCCTCCTCATAAAGTTCTTCTACCACCGCTTCACATAAAGCTGGGATTGATGAAGCAATTTGTAAAGTCACTTGCAAGAGATGGAAATTGCTTCAAATACTTAATATCAAAGTTTCCAGGCCTCTCGGAGGCAAAGTTGAAGGAAGGTGTTTTCGTTGGACCAGATATTAGACGGCTTATGGCTGATCCACAATTCATCACAACCATGACGGATCCTCAAAGAGAAGGGTGGATTACCTTTAAAGAGGTCATAGAGAAATTTTTAGGCAATAACAAAGACCCTAACTACAAACAAATCGTCAAAAGAATGTTAAAAGCATTTCAAGCTTTAGGTTGCCTAATGAGTTTAAAGGTACATTTTCTTCATTCCCACCTCGACTACTTTCCAGAAAACTTAGGAGATCTGAGTGAAGAGCAAGGTGAACGATTTCACCAAGATATTAAGGAGATGGAAAAAAGATACCAGGGAAGATGGAGCGTCTCAATGATGGCAGACTACTGTTGGACGGTTCAGAGCGACCTTCCAGATGCTTCCCACAAGCGAAAATATACCAAAAGGAGTCTCACTGGGAAAAAGAAATGTGTTTAGTGCTTACTAATGAATGTATTTTAGATAAAAAAATAAGTTTTGTTACGCAATTATAAATTAAAAAAAAATTTTTTAGTCTTTTATCTTTTATTTTAAGATGATAACTTGTTTAACATAGATACCTACATTGTCAGAAAACGTGACGTTCTATGACAAAATGAAAGTCATTTTCGGATTCAGTACACCCAAAAACATAAGAATTACGCAAAAAAAAAACAAAACAGCTCTCAATTTTTTTTTTTTTTTTGCAGACTTGTGTAATCCATATTCGTATATTCAAGTGATAGAAGTCATTATAGCCATTATTTTTATAACTATCTATAAAACTGGAAGCTAAAAAGTTAATTTATTTAAACCGCGACAAATTTTATATTCCAAAATGTCTGAATCTAAGAAGAAATGGCGGCAGTACAGGGTGAGTCAACGATAGAGTAAAGTTCATTATCTCATTTGTTTCGGGAATGACGAAAAAATGTTAAATACAATAGTTTTAGGGAATGTTAAGATGCATAGTTTAAAATTAGTTTTGAGTATACAGGGTGCTTCAAAAAAGTGTGGCCGATATACCATATGTTTTTTTAAATGGAACATCCTATTTTCTAATTTATTTTTAAATTCTGCGTAAAATTTTATAACTTTTTTATTAATAATATTATATACCTAAACCCAGTAGTTTTTCTAATATTTCAATTTGATTAAAAAAATACTAGTTTTCAATTTTGAAAAAAATTTCCAGTAGCGCCATTGTTTCTGAAGGTGGAATCTTCAGAATTGGTACGAGCATTCTATAGAGATGAAAAAAAAGATATATGTAAAGAAATTTGAGTTAGATGCTACAGGGTGTTCAAAATAAATTTATACAATTCGACTATTTTAAATTGAAAAATCTCAAATTTTTTAAATGGCACACCCTATATATTAGTATTTTTTCTGATAGATTTTACAAAACCCTCCAACTTTTATTAAGTGTATCATATACCTATTTCTAATAGTTTTCGATTTATTTTGAATTTTTCAATTTTTACCCTTGTTTTTAATACACTTACGCTATTGTGAAAACATAAACAAATAGTTAATAATAATTTTAATATAGTTTAACTTATCTAATGATTAATTATTATGACGTAATAAATGTTCAAAGATATGTCTACTTGACTACACCTGTTTAGTCGTTTTACCACATTTTTCTTCACTTTCCTTAGCATAAAAGGCGTTATTGTCGTGCACGCATCCCGTATCCTATTTTTCATATCCACGGGTGTTGTAGGAGGATTCAAATAAACACGATCTTTAATGTAGCCCCACAAAAAGAAGTCTAAAGGTGTTAAGTCACATGATCGAGGGAGCCACTGAACGAATCCACCCCTACCGATCCATTTTTGTGGGTAACGATCGTTTAAAAATTCCCGAACTTCCCGGTGGTAATGTCTTGTTGAATCCTTATTTGTTCCCTTTCAAAGTTATCAATTTATTCAAGAAGCTGGGGTAATTCGTTTCGCAAAAAAATTTAGATATCTAGGCCCGTTAAGCGGTTCGCGGAAAATATGTGGACCAATAATTCGAAAATTTAATATTCCACACCATACATTAAGCGGTTTTGATCTTCCCGGACCCAAAATGGATTAACTGTTGAATAATAATGCATGTTATGACTGTTAACTGCTCCATTACTGTAAAAAGTAGCTTTATCAGAAAACATTATTTTGGATAAAAAATTTGGATAGGCCTCTGTTGCTCCATACATGGTGGTACAAAAGTTTACTCATCAAAATCACGGTCTTGCCTTACTACCAAAAGGCAATTTTTTCCCACCTCGCCCAGTATATAAACCATATCAATTATTTCATTTTTAGGAAAATTCATAACTATTAGACATGTCAAAATTTGACAATGCCTACATTTTTGTTTTATCTTGGCAACTATGATGTTATAGCGTAAGGGTATTAAAAACACGGGTAAACATTGAAAAATTCAAAATAATTTTTCCAGTGTTTCCATTATCTCTTCTTCCGTTATATATGTTTCTCCGTTTATCGTTATCTTTGGTATTTGTGGCAGTGTGATACTCTGTTCCCTTTTATATAATTGTATAAGATATGTTACACGCATTCCTTTCTTCACGTGTGTATACTCTATTAGCTTTTTCATCTCAGTTCTCTGCTGGTTTATGAATCTCCAAATTTGTTTTTGTTGACCATAGAAGTCTGATTTTAATTTTTTTTGTGTCTCTCTCCCTGTATTCCGTTTTTGTTCTTTTTAATAATTCGTGGGTTTTTATTCGTATTCTTTTATATCTTTGGTAGGCTTCATCTGTCCTGATTGACCTGTACTTTAGATAGTTTTCTTTCTTTCACGGCATTTCTCTTTGATTTCTACATTAAACCATGATGTTTTTATTCTCCATTTTTATCTACAGTTTTAGTCCCCAATGCCTCATATGCAGCTTCTAATACATTTGTTTTTATTTTTAATCAACCGTCATATGGTCATTTATTTGATTTATTTTTTCTTTCAGTTTTCTCTGGTACAGATCTCTCGTTGATTTTTCTTGTAGATTTTCTATTCTATTCTTTGTTTCCATTTCCTTATTTTGGTATTACTTTGTATTTCTTATGTTCCACCTTAGTTTACACACAACTAAATTATGATCACTTCCAATGTTTGTTGATGTCAAGTTTCTTACGTCTAATATGTGGCGTGGATGTTTGTTAGGACATAATCTATCATTGATCTGTTACCTCTAGTGTTTCCGAATGTATATTTATATTGCTCCTTATGGTCAAAGTATGTATTATTTATTCTCAACTCGTTTGTAGTTGTTATCATAAGCTCCCCGTTGTCATTTTTTATGTTTTTATTAAATCTCTGTTTAACTCCTGATTTCCGACTCTAGCATTATAGTCACCAATTATTATTATGGTTTCGTTGATTGGTATCTCATCTATAATCTGACTCACAAGTTTTTCAAATCACAATCGTCCCCATTAATGAAGCCAGCAAATCGTGTACTTCATGCATTATACTTTTTTATATAATAAGTTTAATAACTAATATTAATAAAGTTTATTTAATTCAGTTTTAAAAGCACTGAACCTAATAATTTATTCTAATTAGGCAGAGTGATGAAAATAAATTGTGATAATTTAGAGATTAATTAATAACAATTAAAATTAATACAATGTACCAAGGATGGGTAAAATAAATTTACATTGATATAGGTCGGGAAATATTGAATTTTTTAATTGATTTTTAATTTACTGATTATTATAATGAGTATACGGAAGACCGGTAGTAATGCCGGTCTAATCCTACTACCCAATAATGCGATAAGTTTTGGTTCTCATGCAATTGCGCCTTACAGACAATGCTAAAAAGCCAGAGGAGCTAAAAAAGATTATCTCAGACGCAAAACAGATTGGTTGTAAAGTGCACAAAGTAAATAAAACTAGAAAACGACAACAGAATCCGCGAAGAAAATCTAAAGAAGATTCGGTTAACAAAGCAGAAGCCTTTCTACCATACATTAAAGATATCACCATAGATAGATGATACATTAAAGATATCACCATAGATAGATATCACCATAGGCATAGGCATAGGCGTGTTCTACGGAGACAAACCATAAAGGGTGTCCTAAAATTCACGCAAGATTTAAATTTGGCGCCATTTGTATGGTAAAGTGTTACGAACAAAACAAAAAACACAGCGTGACAGCTGACAGTTATTAAAACAGAGCGCTACATGCAAGAACAACGTGTTTTTATTGTTGAGCAATATTTTAAAAATAATGAAAGTTAAGCACATACAGTTCGAAATTTTCGTACAAAATATGGTCGGAAAGTGGTTTAATTCAGGGAGACTGGATCAATTAGTGATCTTAAACGCTCTGGCCGTCCTTCAACAAGTCGTTCGACACAAAACATTGAAGCAGTTCGTGAGAGTGTTGCTGAGAGTCCAGGAACATCAATTCGGCACGGCACCGTGGTCAAGAATTGAACATTTCGAGAAGCTCTCTACAGCGTATTCTCACGAAAGATTTGCATCTTCATGCTTACAAAGTTCAATTAACTCAAGAACAGAAGCCTACTGACCACGCACAACGAAGAGAGTTCGTTGAATGGATTATGGAACAACATTTTTCGAAGAAAATCATCTTCACCGATGCGGTTCATTTCCTTCTTGATGGTATAGGAAAACAGGAAGTTCCGAATGAACAAGGCGAAACAGTAACAGATAGAGAAGGTATCTTAAAAGCAATAGAAGAATACTATATAAATCTATATACATCTAAAGTCAGACCCAATATACTAAACCAACTAAACAACAAAAGAGTAGTAGGGAACATCAGATTAGAGGAAATCCCTGAAATTGAACTCGCTCAACTTAACTGTGCCTTAAGATCAATGAAAAAGAAGAAAGCCCTGGATCTGATAACGTAACGATAGAAATGATTATACAAACAGACGACACTTTTAAAATTAAACTAGCAGCTCTCTACAATAAGTGCTGGGAAACGGTAACATCCCGAGGAAATTCATCTTAATTCATAAAAAAGGATGTATATCGAAACTCGACAACTATAAACCTATAAGTCTCCTCTCTCAGAAGTACAAGCTATTCTCTAGCATGTAATAAAGCACGTAATAGAAAAGGCCAATGAGTACAACATCAAACTATACATGGCATTTACAGATTATGAAAAGGCTTTCGATTCGATGAAAATATGGGCAATATTGAATTCATTAAAAAATTGCGGCATCGATAGCAGATATACCACTCTCATAAAAAATATCTACAAAAATGTTAAAGCTTTTCACAACACGAATTCGATCCCTATCAAAAAAGAAATACGCCAGGGGGATACACTGTCTCCTAAATTGTTTATTAGTGCTTTAGAAGACGCAATGCGCGGTCTAGTTATTTGAACCATCTGAGATTCGCAGACAATATTGTCTTGATAAGGAAGAGCTACAGGATATGATAGATGAGTTAATTAACGCAACCAAAGACATTGGACTGAAAATAAATATAAATAAGATTAAGATTATGTCAAACACACAAGAACCCCTCAACATCCTGCTAGACGGAACACCCTTGGAAATGGTGGTCAGCTACATCTACTTAGGACAAAGAATGACAATAAAGAAAACCGGTATCGATGAGGAAGTTAGAAGAAGAATTAGATTGGGATGGTGTTCATTTAGGAAACTCAGCCATATCCTAAATCACTTAAGGCAAAAGTGTATAATGTGTGCATCTTGCCAGTTATGACATAAGGTGCCGAAACGTGGTCGCTGACAAAAGAAAATGCCCGAGAACTAGCAAGAGCTCAGAGAGCCCACGAAAGGCAAATGCCTGACTAAATGAGCGAAAAACTAATAGTTCAATTCGAATGCAGACCAAGGTTTCAGACGTGCTAGAGAGAGTTTTCCAACTTAAATGACAGTGGGTAGGTTATATAGTACGAATGCGGGATGCCAGATCGACGAGAAGCGTGGTGGAATGGAGACCGAGAAATAACAAACGAGGTTGGGGAAGGCCGAACATCCGCTGGCGAGATATCAGGAGGCATGTTGGACTAAATTGGATGACGATAGCTACGGATAGGAAGAGAGACTGAAATGGGAAAGGCCTACGTTCAGCAGTGGACGAAACTAGGTTTATCGTGGTCGTGATATGTATATATATATATATATATATATATATATATATATATATATATATATATATATATATATATATATATATATAGATACTTTGAAATGAATAAAACAAAGATCACCATTGACTTTAACGTTCTGACCAGCATCGTTTTTAAAGAAGTACGGACCAATGATTCCACCAGCCCATAAAGCACACCAAACAGTCAGTTTTTCTGGATGTAACGGTGTCTCAACATACACTTGAGGATTATCATCACTCCAAATACGGCAGTTTTGTTTATTGGCGTATCCATTCAAACAAAAGTGAGCTTCATCGCTAAACAAAATTCGCTTATGAAAATCGGGATCAACGGTAATCTTGTTTTGGGCCCGTTCACCGAATCTACGCCTTGCTAGGTGATCGTGTGGCTTCAATTGTTGCACGAGTTGGATTTTGTAAGCACGCAAACCAAGATATTTCCGCAAAATCTTCCATAAAGTGGATGGACACATATCCAATTCCTGTGCACAATGGCGGATAGACTGATTCGGGTCTTCCTCTACGCTACTCTCTACAGCAGCAATGACTTCTTCTGTACGCACTGTACGACGTCTCTGTGGATGCGTATTATCATTTAGAGTAAACGTGGTGCGAAAACGTTCCATAGTTAATCGAATTAATTGCTCTGATGGACGATTATGTTGACCGTAAAATGGACGTAGTGCGCGATACGTATTTCGAATGCCAACTTAAAGTTTTATACCTCTATAAAAAACACCCTTTATATATATATATATATATATATATATATATATATATATATATATATATATACATACATATATATTTATATATATATATATATATATATATATATATATATATATATATATATATATACGTACATATTTAGGTCCCGAACTTACTAGAGAACGGAATAAATCAATTTGAATACCATTTCCTTCTACTCTTCTACTTGTAGGTATATCTTGTGGAATTGTATTCTACTACACTACAAAACTAGGATATGCATGTTTTAGGTCATATCACAGCTTGTCAGCTAGGCTGGCTAAGTAAAGGCGCAATCACAAGCACACAGTATCAGTAGGAAACATATTTACCAAAATGCCAGACCTTAACGCCATCCAGTGTGAAACCGTCTAAACTTTTAATTCGAGAACAAAGCATACAGGTAAAATAAAATTTGATAACTTTTTAACTGAATAGATTAGATGAACAGCTGTAGCTGTAAAATATTAAGTGCTAATTTTTTAGAGTAACCTACAAACATCTAATAGTGGTATTAGCACTCTATACAGTATCATTCCATGCGCATTCCAAAAAATACTTGCCAAACGCTTCGGACGGCCTTCATGTGGTTCCAACCACTTTGTAGACTCCCTGTTGGACTCAGGCGTATAGTGGTGGCCCATGTTTCGTCCATTGTTACGAATCGACGGAAAGACTTCTTTGGATTACGCTGAAATAGTACCAAACAGCGTTCTGAATCTTCGACACGTGGCTGTTTTTGATCAATCGTGAGAGTGCGCGGCACCTATCAGGCTCAGAGCTTTAACATAGGCAAATATTCATGCAAAATATGCCTCACGCGTTCTTTTAATATCTTCACGATGTTAGCTATCTCTCTCACTTTCAATTTGCGTTCATTTAGAATAAAATGGTGGATTTTTTAGTGGTTTTTGAAGTGACTATCTCATTTGGACGGCCGGAATGTACTGCATCATCGGTACTTGCACAGCCGCATTTAAGCTCACTAAACCATCGACATATAGTTTCTTTCAAAGAAGCAGATATAACACTTCTCAATCCAATCTTGGGTTCCGGCTGTATTTTGCCACATCAAAAAGCAATGTTTAATCAACACACGAAATTCCTTTTCATGCATTGTATTGAACACAAGAGAAATCACACACAAAACCATTGCAAACAATTATCCTGCTGAAATAAGGGAACTAGTCAGAGAAAAAAGGAAAGCAAGTTGGAAATGGTAACAATCTAGAGATCCTTCAGACAAAAATATCCTAAACAAGTTAACACAACAATTAAAACGTGAAATCGCAAAACTTAAAGAAGAGTCAATAAATAACTATTTGGGTGACTTAACAGCAGATAGGAACACTGACTACTCCCTGTGGAAAGTAACAAGGAGGTTAAAAAGTCCTATTACCCAAACTCCTCCTATAAGAAAGGAAGATGGTACTTGAGCTAGAAACAACAAGCAGAAGGCAGACACTTTTGCTGATAATCTTGAAAATATCTTCACACCAAATGAAATAGATTCAGATATCAATACTTAAGAAGTAATACATTTGGGAAAAGATATAACAATTAAACTAGTGACTCTAAAAGAAGTGACCAAGGAGATAAAAACATATCTAAATCCAAAAAGAGCCCAAGGTTCGACTTGATAACAGGTGAAATAATAAAACAGTTACCAAGAAAAGGCATTGTCGAGCTGACATACTTATTTAATACAGCCATTAGACTGAGACATGTTCCCAGCGAATGGAAAGTATCTGAAGTCTACTTAAACCAGGTAACCACCAAATGAAGTGAAATCTTACAGGCCGATATTTTTATTACCAATAATCTCCAAACTATTTGGAAAAAGCTGTTTCTCAAAAGACTAAAACCTATTATAGAAAATAAAAATATCTTTCCAAATCACCAATTTGGCTTTAGAGAAAAACACTCGACAATAGATCAAGTCCATCGCATTACCAGCATTATAGAAAATGCGTTGGAGGAGAAACAGATTTGCTCAAAAATCTTCCTAGATGTTGCGCAAGCGTTTGACAAAGTCTGGCATGAGGGCCTGATTTATAAACTAAATAAAATTTTTCCGAAACAGTATGCTGAACTACTACAGTCCTATATCTCGAATAGACTTTTCAAAATTAAACAGGAAGACGATATATATATATATATATATATATTATATATATATATATATATATATACTCGTATATATATATATATATATATATATATATATATATATATATATATATATATATCAATCGGTTTTATAACGTCTTCCGTCTTCCGATGCCTAATTTCCACTCCTCCCGGTTTCTCCATCCCTCCTCCTCCAGATCTCTCTCTAGTACTTCCTTGTTGATTCCTGCTCTCCAGCTTTGGCGTGGTCTTCCTCGCTTTCTTTTTCCATGAGGGTTCCAATTTAAAATCTTTTTAGGTAGTCGGTCTTGTGACATTCTCTGTACATGTCCGTACCATACCAACTGTTGGGTTCTGATTTCGTCCACTATATCGTGCTTTATTTCTAAAACTCGCCTTATCGTGTCATTTGGTATGCGATCTTTTCTGGATTTTCTGGCTGCTCGTCTCCAGAAATCCATTTCTGTAGCTTTTAGTATTTTTTCTGTTCTTTCCTTTAATGGCCACACCTAGGAGCTGTAAGTTATTATACTTTTCACTATTGAGTTGTAAATTCTCTTCTTATTTTCAATGGTTATGTTTTTGTCTCATAGTATACTATTAAGCATTGCAATCGCTTTTCTTCCTTGGATATTCCTCTCGAATATTGCTTCTTCCAGTGTTCCGTCCCTAGATATTCTCGTTCCCAAATACTTATAACTGGCACAGTGTTTGATGGTGTGTCCTGTGGCCAGTTTCAAGTCCTGCTGTTGTCCTCCGACGCACATGTACTCGGTCTTTTTAATATTGACTTCTAGGCCCCATTTTTCATATTCCTCCATAAGTTTTCGTGTCATGTATTCCATATCATCGATGTCCTGAGCGACTACTACCTGGTCATCTGCGAATGATAGCGTGTACAAGGAAGACGAATATTCGGATATAAAAGATATTAGAGCTGGAGTACCACAAGGTAGTGTTTTATGACCTATTCCGTTCCTACTCTATACATATGACCTTCCATAAATAAAAAACGCCACCATTGCAACCTTTACAGATAATACTGCAATCCTTGCCATAGGAAATAGCGTCGAAGAGATCACAGAAAAACTGCAACAAGCAAGTAACAATATATCCAATTGGACCAAAAGATGGAAAATAAAACTAAATGAGCAGAAATCTATCCACATACATTTTACAAACAAGAACTTAAGGAACTACATTCCAGTCACCATAAACAACAATAAAATCCCTTTCGAGAATAGTGCCAAATATCTAGGAATGACCCTAGATGTCAAACTAAAATGGAAAGAACATGTAAAGAAAAAACGAGAAGAGTTCGGTATAAAATATAAAAAATTATATTGGCTGTTGGGTAGACATTCTCAGTTATCAATACAAAACAGAACCACCATAAACCAGATCTTGAAACCAGTCTGGGCTTATGGCATACAACTTTGGGGGTGTGCCAAACAAATTTATATTACTACCATCCAGAGATTCCAGAATAAAGTGCTACGAAACATAGTTAACGCTCCGTGGTACTGCAGAAATAGAACATTTCGCCCAGAAATATGAAGCAACATTGCATCAACATGTCAACATTGGGGCCATTCAACTACTCGATCAGGGCAACCAGAAAGGAAGACAGGAACAAACCCTTCGATCTAGTTTAGTGCTGTGTCAAAAGCAGAAACAGTGTAGTGTAGTGGCCATCGCCGAAGAGGAATAAATAAAGGACACCGATGGGTGAAATTTAGACTTTAAGAATCTTAATTTTAAGAATTTATTAGATTAAAATTGATGGTTGGTCTTAGTTGACCAGTTTTAATGTTCATAAAAAAAAATGTATTGAAAAAATAGAAGTAGCCACAAGAAGTCATGAAAATTTTACACGAACCTTCTGAGAGTTGGCACCATCTGAAAATTATATTGCTCTTTGTTTGTGCTGCCATCTCTCCCATGTAGTAAATACCATCGAAGAGATTTTTAAGAGAAGTTGAACGTGATTTTCGGGAAAGTCATTCCTGATACTGCGGCATGGACAGAGATTGTTTTTACAAAATTCTCACTCCGTATTGTTAAATCCCCCTGACCAAAATTTTATCTTCGCGGCCTGAAAGTAGTGTAACCTGTTTAAAATAATGTACCAACTTAAAAACATATACTGTAAATAAGAATATCGACAAGTGTATCAGGAAGGAATTTTTATAATTAAAATGCAAAAACGTGAAAACAATATTGAAATTTATAGCGTGCGTCATCGGCTTTTAATCAATTTATTTTATATTTCGGCTTCTCTTATGGTATGATAAAGTAGTGACGCTTTGAGGGTCATTGGGAGCTGAAAATATTTGGAACTGTCATTATTAAAAAAAAGAATATAATTAAAAATTACTATCAAAATTAATGAAATTTTAAAATATTGTAGTTATTTGTAGCCTCTTTTACAAAAAATGATAAAATTCTTGTAAAAACAAGTTTCTAAAACCTTGTTGAGCTCTGATGGCAATAAGCCCTTGTAAACGAGCGATTTGAAAATTTGTCATTATCTCTGGATATAACTAAGAAATTTTTGATCTGCTATATTTCTGATTTTACATTTGATCTTCTTCTTAGTGTGCCTTATTTTCTGAAGATGTTGGCAATTGCATTTACAAATCTGATTTTATCTATCGCACCTCTAAAGACAATAGTAAGCAAAACGATTTTGCTTCATTTAACACCAATCCTTGAATTTAATTTTCAAACAGTGACATTATTTTTGGTATCATTAGAATGCTGATTTTCTGCTCTTTTCAATAATATCAAAAATATTTCGATTTCCAAAAAGTTTTACTGATTAATTAACTAAACTGCACCTGGACCAGTCAGCTGTCTCCAGAGTTTACAGACGTTACTAAAAGACTGACGCCTTTACACGGAGACCAGGATCAGGAAAGAAGGTGTATCTTGGAGTGGGACGACCTTTTCATTGTCAACATAACTCTAAGAAATCGTCACTTGACCGGCGTTGAGACCCAACAGGAGCTCCAACAAGTTCGTGGTCGGACTGTCAATCATTAGACAGTCAGAAGAAGACTTAAAGAAGCTAACGTAAACTCCGAAGAGACCAGCTGATGGACCCAAATTGAGAGCAGCCTATTGACATGCGCTATTCAGATTTGCCCGAAAACATCTCGACTGGACCTTAGAACAATGGCGCTCCGTTTTATTCCGACGAATCCCGAATGTGCCTACATGACAATGATGGAAGACTAGTCTATGGGAGGCCTGGGAAGGGCTGTGCGCAGTGCTGCATTACTGAAACGGTCGCCTACAGAGAAGGATCTATCATGGTGGGGAAGACATACCACTGGATGCGAAAATCGTTTTGGTTTTCGTGACCGATGAGCTCACCGGTATTTCGAGGAGATCCTGTAGGAACATGTCCTTCTTTACGCTGGATTTGTTGGTGATAGCTTCGTGCTAATGAACGACAATGCGAGGCCACATGCTGCTGCATCAGTGCGGCAATATCTGGCGGAAGTGGGAATACCCACATTAGACTGGCCTGCGCGGAGTCCTGACCTCAATCCAATCGAGCATATGTGGAATGAGCTCAAAAGAAGGGTTCTACCCAGAAATTCAGCCCCTGCATCACCGAGGGACTTAAAGGTTGCAATGGCAGAAGAGTGGGGAAGAATCCCCACTCTTCTCCTCACCACCTCCATGAAAAATCCCCTGGAAGCAGTAATAAGGGAAAAATATTGATTTTGGTTTTTATCAATAAATTTAATTGTTAAACTTAAAATTTGTTTAATTTTTCCTTTCTCTTACCACTAGTTTCAATCCTTGTTGTCTTTGTTTCCCTTTTCAATCATTTTAATAAGTAAAAAGTATGAGATATGCTATGGAATTTAGTGTCATTAAAAAGAGAATACAATAAGCTTTCAAATGATACTAAAATCCATAAAAATATAAAACACTAAATTCTAGTATCCCTGTTAAATGAAGCCAAATAGTTTGAGTCGATTTTTTTGCTCACCCGTGTAGTTCAGAAGATGTCATATTCTTCCACCGCCGTAAGTTTTTTAACCAGGAGTTGCGGCACCTTCCTGGCCCTCTTTTACCGTTTATTTTTTGTCTACAATTATAAGTTGTAGGAGTTCATATTTTTGATTTCTCATAATGTGGCCAAAGTATGTGCTTTTTCTTTCTTTAACATCTGTACTTAATTCTTCATTTTTTTCCCATTCTGTTAAGTATTTTCACATCTGTGATCTGGATGTTGTTTTTGTTTTTAAGGTTAGTTTCCAGTTACGGAGTATACTGCACATTTTGCTAAAGGAAGTTCGTGCTTATTCAATTCTTTAGCGTATTTCAGTAGAGTTGTCTCAGTCTTTACTAATTACGCTACCTAAGTTCGTTATTTTTTTCTTTGTTTATTATTGTCCACTAGAATGACGGTATCATCAATGTAACAGAGGTTATTTATACACATACCATTGATTGTTATTCTATCCGTTACCAGGTGTATAAGTATGAAATGCGAGTTTTTTTTTTAAAAAAACATTTTAAATTCGGAAGAATGATAAGAAATGCTTTATTTAAAGTATGTTCCATCGCTTGTTTACATTTTTTTCCATCTTTCGGGCAATTTGTGAATACCACGCCAGTAAAAATCTTCCCCTTTTGCTGCGAACCATTCATCGAGCCATTTTTTCACATTTTTGCTAAGCAAGTGCGTGACCCATCGATGCAAACAAGTGGTAATCGGAAGGAGCCAAGTCTGGTGCGTAAGCCGCATTGGGTAAAACTACCCAGCTGAGTGCTTCCACCGTATCGTGCCGTATATAATGGAGCATTGTCATGAAGAAAAATGACTTTATTTTGCCTCTTTCGGCATTCTGGTCTTTTTTTAAGCAGCGAATGGTTCAAATCGGTCAGTTGTTGTTGATAACGTTTAGTATTCAACCGTTTCCCCAGGTTTTAACAGCTCATAATAGTCCACGCCCCTCTGGTCCCACTAAACACAGAGCATCGTCTTTGTGCCAAAGCGATTCGGTCTTGCGGTCGATGATGGTGCGCCTGGGTCTACCCATGATTCTTTGCGCTTGAGATTCTCAAAATAAATCCACTTTTCATCCCCTGTAACTATAAGATGCAAAAACGACTTCCTTTTGCACCGAGCGAGCAAAATGTTACACGTGTTTTTGCGCTTTTCCATTTGCCTGTCGTTCAACTCATGTGGTACCCATCCACCGGTCTTCGGAATCTTTCCCACCTCTCATAGCCGTTTGGAAACAGCTTGTTGACTAACGCCCAATTGCTCGGCGAGTTGTTTTTGTGTTTGCGAATCATCTTCGTCCAACAATGCCACATCTTCGTATTTTTTTGGCGGTTTTCCATGTTCCTTGTCTGCAACATCGAAGTCACCACTTTTGAAACATCGAAACCATCGTTTACACGTATCTTGGATGGAGCATGTTCACCATAAGCTTCTCGTAGTAATCAGTATGATTCAACAGCAGTTTTCTTCAAATGAAAACAAAAAATTAATGCTGTCCGCGAATGCTCTTTGTTCGGTATAAATTTCGACATATTGAATACAACAATACAACACTATGCACACACTTTTCCAATTTATCATTCGTGAGTGTCTGACACTTGTTGATGGCACAACAAAATAGCGCAGTGTCACATCTTTATAGCACAAACTGCATTGGTACACCTTCTGTTGTCTAAAATACGCATTTTATACTTGTACACCTGGTATATCAGACAGTGTTTTATAGAAGATTTCCTCTGAAAAGACAATGAATAACAGAGGAGAAAATACTTATCCCTGACATACGCCTTTTTTATTTTTTATTACTTTCGATATGTGATTCTCAACTCTTACCTTAGCAGTCTGTTTCCAGTGTAAAAATCACATTATTTGTAGGTCTTTGCCATTAATGTTTCAAGATTTTAGTGCTTTCTTCATCTTTTCATGATTTACCATATTCCTAAAACCAAACTGTATTTGTCCAGTACGTTCATTTATTTTTTTGTATACTCTTTGGTGGATTATTTGAAGAGTTTCAAATTGTGGTTTATTAGACTTATATTTCGATATTCCTCGAATTTTTTAGGGTTATTCTTTTTTAATGTTGTTATGAAAATTGATGTTTGCCATTCATAAAGTACCCTGCCTGTATTGTATACTCTGTTAAAAACGTCTCGTTAATTTGTATATGTTCTTCCAGACATATTTTGATGATTTCTCAAGGTAATTTATCTTCATACATGTCACCTAGATATTCTTCCCATCTATCTATTCTGTCTGGTATGTTCAACAATAGTTTAACTTCTTTATCTTCTATTACTTGTGGATGTTTTTGTAACCTTAGTTCAGAAGTTTCTTAAATTTGTGAATTAAAGGTGTCATATTTTTTTCTAGTGTTTCTATTTCTGTGCATTATTCATTTAGCCATGTGTCTTTAGCCTATTTTGTTTTTCTTTTGATTAGGTTGTGCGTTTCTTTGTATTTTATGTTTATCATCCATGGTTGTTTCTTTTTGGTTGTTTTTTATTTTAGATGCTTTTTCATTGTTTTTTCTTGTATTTCTTTGATGTGGTCCTATTTTTCTTCTAGTATTTGATTAGTTACTAGTTTGTTCGCATCCAGACTTCCACCAATCTCCCTACGTATCCAATTCTTTATGTCTTCTTCTTTGAGATTTTCGATGTTAATATTTGTTGTTGGTTGCTATACTTTATCTTTTTTAATTCTAAGCTTGATAATAATAATAATAGAAAGATTCCTTTCTTTGCAGAACGGGATCAGTCTCTGTCCTTTATCATTACGCCCACCTAAGTCATAATTCCCTACAATGTCCTTCTCTTTCTTATCTCCTACTTTGGCGTTGAAATCTCCGATTATCATGTTTATCTCCTTTGTCTTAGTGTAGTGCAGAGTCTTGTTTAAATCTTCATAAAACGTTTCAATTTCTTCTTTAATACTTTGTGATGTTAGAGCACAGACCTGTATGATGTTAAATTTATGCGGTTTGCAATTTATTTGAATCAAGACTATTCTGTAAATACGGAAAATTTAAAGACTCGAACTTTTAACTTAATCGTTTGAATCACTTTAGATTTGAAAATTTTAGATAAAATTTTAATTAAAATTAATTTATTGTACTCGAAGTCACTCACAAATTACTTTATTGTAATAAATAATTAAAATTTCCGTTTACAAAGCAGTCAAAACTCATTAAATCGACTAAGTTGGGAATGTGGAATCTTTGGCACAATATGTATGTGTATGTTATTTTCGCGATTTTTGATACAAAGAAAGCAAATATTGATGATTTTGTTTCTAAATTAAATAGCCGGTATGATTCAATTAAATTCACGTACGAAATTGAGAACAAAGGACAATTGCCTTTTCTAGATATTTTAATTATTAAAAATAATAATAGATTAGAATTTGATATCTATAGGAAGGACACAATAACAGATAGATATATTCCTAATGATTTCATTTCATTGCAAACAACATAAATTAGCCTCAATACATTTTTTAGTTCATCGTTTGGTCACTTTCCCTCTGAATAGAGTAAACTTTAATAAAGAAAGGAATCGTATTAGAAATATAACTAGAGTTAATGGTTATGACGATGACTTAGTAAATAAGCTAATAAATAGACATAAATTTAGGTCTAATATTCAGAATTCCACCTTTTTTACACGCGAAGAAAATAACACCAAGTATGTCTCCCATACCATATAATCCGAAATATAGCAAGGGACTCAATAAGGTATTTAATAAGGTAGGCCTCACCTTAGTCTATAAGTCATCAGACAATCTGAGGAATATCTTAGGAAATCCCAAAGATAAAGATTCCCAATTGTGAGAAAAGTGGAATTTATGAAATTAGTTGTAATGATTGTGACAAAAAGTATGTTGGGCAAACTAAAAGGTCAATTAAAACACGATTTAAAGAACATTTTAGCACACTTAAGATACAATAGAACAGAAAAGTTTAGCATTGCCGAACATGCCCTTGAAGCTGATCATACTGTAACATTAGATAATCTAAGATTAATAAAAAATGTATCTGATAGGAGATTGTTGAACGCATACGAAAGTATGGAAATCATAAAATGTAAAAGTAGTTTAAATAAAGACAGAGGGCCTATTCCTTATAGTTCCCTCTACTGGTTACTTGACCGGAACTGAGGGCCTTGTCTATGTCATTAGTTCCGCTTGAGTAATTCTAGGGTTAGGCTAAGTATAAATAGGGTAGATATGTAGTTTACCTTTAGTCAATCATCGCTCCTGATGAAGCTAACATGGTTAGCGAAACGCGCGTCGAGTGCAAAAATAAAGTGTTTGGTGTAGTGGTGATATATACTGAGTAGTGTCATTAAATCGAGTTAAGTAGGACTAAAATTTAAATTAGTTAAGCTACGCTCATCTGGTATATCTGACAAGTTCTGTTTGTAGTTCTCATGTTTCCTCAAGGAGCGTTCTTTACGAATGGCAGTCGACGGATTTCTTTCTGACACCTTCATTATCAACGCCAGTGTGTCCCAAGGCTCCATACTGACTCCTACTCTCTTTCTTTTATATTAACGTTCTACTGGAAAAGATCGGGAATCCAATCTAGAGCTTTTACAGATGACAGTACGCTGATCTCTTTATTCACTTTAAACGCTCGAACGGCTACTCAGACAAACATCCGCAGACAGTAGGAAGTCATTCAACTTATCAAAGACCTGGAAGAAATTCTATCTTGGGGTAACAGTAACTAAGTGGAATTTAAGGGTATAAAAATCCAGACGGCAGTTTTTTCTAAAGAAGTTAACGTTGCTGTACCCGTCATAGTTATGTCGGGGCACTCCATTCCTTCAGCATCGTCACTCAATTTGTCGGACATTAATTTAGAAGCAAATATGTCTTGGCATGAACATGTTGCAAGCATAGCAAAGAGAGCTTCTCAAAAGTTGCGAATATTATTTCGAACTAGAAAATTTTACACCCCACATCAACTATTAATTTTTGTACAAAGCTCAAATTCGACCAACTATGGAATACTGCTCCCATGTTTGGGGCTCTGCTACCAAACATACACTGTATTTATTGGATTCTGTTCAGAGAAGAGCTGTTCGCCTGATTGGAGACCCGGAACTGGCCGGCAGCCTTGATTAGTTGGAACACCGAAGAACGATTGGCGACTTGAGTCTATTCTACAAGTATTTTCATGGAAAGTGTTCGACGGATGTAGCTCGCTTAATTTCTCCCAAAGCGGTGTATGCTAGAAGTACACGTCGAGCTAATACTTCACATCCGTATGAAGGTCAGCTTGGTACTCCTCGTACAACTTTTTCAAGCAGGCGTTTATATGGAAAACCTCATGTCTTTGGAATAATTTGTCAAGGGATGTGTCTCTCACCGAGTCCAATTCACAGGAATTCGAGAACAACATGAATCGCTTTTTCCTTACACGTGTCGCTACTGTTGCACTTTAGGAATGTCTCTGCAGCACATATGCTAGATCCTTAAAAAATAAATACATATCATCTACATATTCTTCTCATCTTATTCTGTCTTGTATGTTCAACAATAGTTTACCTTCTTTATCTTCTGTTACTTGTGGATGTTTTTGTATCCTTAGTCCAGAAGCTTCTTTAATTTTCTAATGTAAATTAAAGGTGTCATATCTGTTTCTGCTTATTGTTCATTTGCGTTTTTTGTATTTTATGCCATTATTATCATGTTTCTTCTTATTTCCATCATATCTAATATTTCTTTAATCATCCATTATTGTGTTCGTTTGTTATTTTATATGTTTTTTTTTCTTGTGTTTCTTTGATATGGTCCTAGTTTTCTTCTGGTGTTTGATGAGTTTCTAGTTTTTTTGCATCCAGACCTCCACCAATCTCCTCACGTACCCAATTCTTTATGTCTTCTTCTTTGAGTTTGTCGATGTTAATATTTATTCTTTTTTGTCCATGTTTTATCTTTTTCATTCTAAGTTTGATAATCGTAAGCAGCAAAGATTTGACTATATTTCGATGTCATCTATTAATAATTATATAATCTATTTGATTTCGGATTATTTTGTTATATTTTTCATCTGCAGGGACTTTTCAGTCGTAGTGGCAGTCTGAAATAAGTATTCATTATAGAAACATGCTTCTCTTTGCAGAACGGGATCAGTTTCTGTCCTCTATCATTACGTCCACCTAAGTCATAATTCCCTAGAATTTCTCGTCTTTGGCGTTGAAATCTCCGATTATCTTATCTTGTTCAAATCTTCATAAAATGATCGATAAAAAATTAAAATTTGAAGCTAATACAACAAAATTATAGAAAATTTAAAGACTCGAACTTGTAACTTAACCTTTTGAGCCACTTTAAAGTTTCAGATAAAATTTTAATTAAAATTAATGTATTGTAGTCGAATTCACTCACAAATTACTTTATCGTAATAAATAATTCAAATTCCCGTTTACAAGGCAGTCAAAACTCATTAAATCGAGTTAAGTACGACTAAAATTTAAATTAGCTAAACATACAGACTTGATACTGAACTGTGATAAAAATAAATCATAAACAAATTAAAAGCAGTTTCTGTCCAAGTAAGATATTAAAACATTCTTAAAAAATACTTAAGTAATTTTTATGCATAATTTTCGTGTTTTATGTCTGGTTTTAAAAAGAGGAAATTAATTAAGGACGAAAAAAACTGAAATAAATTAATTGACATTAATTCAACGTATATTATCGAAAAAAGTTTCATAACTGGAATAAGATTTTGATTTTTTTTAAACCTTGGAATATTTTAATAAATGGTCGAAGATGAATAAATATTTTCTCTCTGTTTCCGTATATTTTGTTTGACTGTAGGTTGAAACAGAATTAAATATTATATGAGGGTGGTTTGAAAAGTCTTGTAAAGAACAAAGTATTGTAGATATTTTTTTTTTTGCAAGAACAAAATTTTATTTATTTATTTATTTTTATTTATTTATTCCTTTATTGCCATCAAGATTACATAACGTAAAAAAGCAACATCACAAAAAAGTAGAATATATGCATATAGCCAACAAAATATAAGACACTGTACAGAGGACAAAATCTTACAACTATTGATAACTAAAATTATTGATCAAAATTAAAAGAATAGAAACATTTTGAGAGAGCAAACCTTTTTGCTTCCCTTTTGAATCTTTCAATCCCCTCAATGTTCCTGATCTCCAATGGGAGAAGCCGATATGCCTTTATGCATTTAAAATATGGCCCTTTTTCAAAGAAAGAAGTAGCATGGTAGGGCGCTCATAATTCGTTTCTACCTCTAGTCGTGATTGCCATATCTGGAGCATATTCATCCCTATTTGTCAAGAAAAATGATGGTTTCTTCTTAACAAAGGTGACCAAAGCCATGAAGTAGAGTCCTGGGACCGTAAGTAACCCCATTTCAATAAAGTATGGTCGACACGACGTTAGAGTATGTAAATGATGCATGCATTTCACAATTCTCTTTTGTGCCCTAGAGATATCCCTAGCAAATCTTGAAGATCCCCAGAAAGAAATCCCATAGTTTAATTGGGATTGAACATAAGCAAAATAGAAAAGTTGCATGCTATTTGATGATACAATATATCTAAGTCTTCTAATAAGAACACACGCACTATTGAGCTTAGACCGAAGTTTCACTGCATTTCCCAACAAATACTTGAGTCAATATTGACCCCCAAAAATTTTATCGTCTCTATATTGGGTATTGACTTTAGTTCATGATTGTGTGGGTATTTTATTTTTATTAAATAATATAAGGCCCGTTTTATTTCCATTAAGATAAAGGTAATTCTTTTCACACCACTCTGCCATTCCTGCCACTATACGAGAACAGATCAATGACAGGCTAGCGATAGAAGAGCTTGACAAAATGACCGATGTGTCATCAACAAATTGACAAGCCATTCCATCCCCATCACCATGATCCACATCCTGCTGCCGCAGCAGATAGTCCGGTAAATCGTTCACATACAACAAGAAACGCATTGGACCTAGTATCGAGCCTTGTGGTACACCTCTACACATGGTGTTAGGGTCCGAGAAATATAGTCCGGAGGTTAATCCTAACATTCACTGACTGGGATCGGTTTTATAAATATTACTCCAGAAGCCTCACGGCCACTCCCCTCACCCCATATCTCTCAAGTTTAATGAATAGCAGGGTGAAATTTATGGTATCAAAAGCCTTTGAGAGATCAAAGTACAGGCCAGCCACTTTCTCATTTCTGTCAAGTTTCATAATAATTTCTGTGAGGGCTTGATAAATAGCCATCTCCGTGGATTTTCCTGGTAAATAGCCAAATTGGTTTGTTCTAACCATAATCTTCATGGAGCTCAATTCATTTGATCCAGCGAGATTCAAATTTTTTTTATTCCCTCAGAAAAAAAATTGCTTTGACTATATAATAATACATATGTAATATTCGTTTACAGCCTTCCTCTTCATTCGACGAAGTTTATTCCCCAGATCTTCAATCGATGAAAATTTATTCCCCCAAACCGATTTTTGAGGTTAGCAAACAAAAAAGGTCACTCGGGACCAAATTTAGGGTGAATGGGGATCTATTTCAAAGCCCAACTGTCCTGGTGAAGGAGCACTTTTTGCATCCTAATCGTGGTCGCTTCTGCTTCAACTCACTATGCAAAGGGCCCAGTAATATTGCGTAATAAAAGCCAGCCACCATTTTACCCTTGTCCAAATAATCACTCATTATTATATCCTGTAAGCCCCAAAAAACAGTTGTCAACCCTTTCGCCGCCGATAAAACTGTTTTCGCTTTTTTTTTTTGGTAAATTTTCACCTCCGCCAACCAGCTAGTTTGACTGCCGCTCTATTTCCACGGTGTAATGATGGATCCACGTTTCGGCCACAGTCACAAATGATGCCTGAACTATTTTAATATGTCCTTCTTCTTGTGTTTTGGGTCTAAAATCAACACACGCGACACCTATTGTGCACACAGCGTTTTCATTTTAAGAACTTCATGCCAGATATTATGTACTCGTTCATTTAAGATGTCTACGATTTCAGCAATCTCATAAAGCTTAGTGTGACGATTCTCCATCACGATACTCTAAATTTTATGGGCTCTTTCTTCAGAAGAAATCTCAATCAGGCGTCCCGAACGTACAGCATTTGCAATGCTCATACGGTCATGTTAAATTCATTTATCCAGTAAAGTGAGAACAGTTTTACGCAAACTTGCAGGCACACATTGATACAATAAACCAATAGGAGAAACTAATGGTAATGGGCGATCTCAATGCCAGAATAGGCAACGAAGAACTGACAAACATAACACAAAGATTTAACGAAGACGAGACAAATGACAATGGTGATATGTTGTTCTGCTGTGCTCTAAACACCTTAAAAATAAATAATACTTTTTTCAAACATGATATGAAACACAAATATCTAGAAGCCAACAGTCAGTAATAGATTATATTATAATCAACAGAAAATTTATGCCAGAAACAATAGTAGATGTACGAACGCTGAATTCAACTAATGTAGGTAGCGATTGCTCCTACGTAAAATTAAACTTAAAATAAAACCCCCACCGAAACTAAAACCTATATACGTTAACAAATATAACATCGAATCCTTCGACACCCAAAGCACAAAACAATTATATGAGAACCGTTTAAGACAAAAAATAACCCTACAGCTAATCAACGAACAAGAAACCATAGACCAACAGTGGACATCCATAAAACAAAACATTATTAACGCTACAAAGGAAACCTTAGGCCAAAGACGAGTAAACATCAACAAAACAAATAAAACACCTTGGTTCACGCCAGAAATAAAGGATGTGGCAAAGAAGAAAAACATACATAACAAAACCCAAGCCAACTGGAACGCATATATCGCAGAAATGAACTTAATGAATAGGAGAAGAAAACAAATTAAAGAAGAATATTGGGAGACATTTATTAAAGGGAAAATGATCTGAATGGTGCTTAAAGGAAAGTCTGGAAAATGGTTTGCCTTAACAAACTTAATATAAAAGATACGGTATAAACTAATAAAATTATAACTCCAGAAAGGCAAACATATTCTAAGAAATTATGTAAAGAAGAAGAGAATAATGAAGTCATACTTGAAAAAGTGGAAGAAATAAATCTAGAAGTAACTTTAAAACAGACAGAAATAATTCTTAAAAGTCTTAAAAATAGAAAATCCCCAGGCTCAGACGAAATTACAAATAAGATGCTGAAATATGGAGGAGAAAACCTTTATCAACAACTAGCATAGCTCTTTACAACATAATAAAAAATAGACAATGACCTATAGATTGGAAAACTAACATAACAATCCCAATACCCAAAAAAGGACAAAAGACGTCACTCGAAAACTACCGCGGACTAACGCTCCTAAATACTACCTTAAAAGTATTAACAAAAATCATACTGGAAGAAATGAGCAAGGATATTCAAATAAGAGAGGAACAACAGGGATTCCACAAAAGTCGATCGATCATAGATGCCATATTTATAGTGAAGCAGATAATGAAAAAAAAAAGCTAAAGAAATGAATAAATTTGCATATATGTGTTTCGTCGACATGACACAAGCTATTGATACAGTGCCATTAACAGATATTATAAAAATATTACAAGAAAAACAGACAAACCAGAAGCTAATAAAAATCATACGTGACATTAACACAGACTGCCCAACAAATATAAAAGTGGGACATCTACTGAGCAAAGAAGTAAAAATAAACGCCGGAATAAGATAAAGCGATTCATTTAGTCCCTTTATCTTCAACCTCGTCATGGACAGAATAGTGGAGAATCTTTCAAAAAATAGAGGATACAAAATGGGCAACACACACTTCCACACAATCTGCTACGCCGACGATGCAGTCCTCATCTCCGATTCTGAGAACAAACTGTAGAAGATCTTTCATGCTGTCAATTTGAGAGCAAGAAAACTAAACATGATTATCAACACAACTAAGACAAAATGTATAGTAGCTTCGGAAGAATTATTAAGATGCAAGCTGGAGATCCAAAGAAGTATTAGTGAACAAGTTAATAATTTTAAATACCTGAGAATAATGTTAACAATTTACGGAGACTTAAACAGGAAAGAAAAGCAACAGATTATGAAGGCATCACTAATAGCAGGTGGCTTGACGGATATAGTATGGAAAAATAAATACTTCACAGTTGAAAGTAAAATAAGAATATACAAGACAACAGTAAGACCAATCCGCACATATACTGTAGAAACAAGAGCTGACACATGTCCAACAGCCCAAATGATGAGGACAACAGAAATAAAGGTGATTAGAGACATACACGACAGAATCCGCAACAAAAATCTACAAGAACTAAGTAAGAACAAAAGAAATATCCAAATGGACTAGAACTAGAAGAAAACAATGGAATAAACACGTAGATCGGATGGACGACAACAGACTGGCAAAAAGGGGCAAACTCAATAAACCTTGCGGTAGAAGAACTAGGGGTAGACCTTCGAAAAGGTGGAAGGAATGTTGGACGTCCACATCGGAAGAGGCCTAATGGGGATAAAACAGGCAGTACGCCTACTTGTAAGACACACCATATAAAAAAGAAGAAGAAGAAGATCCATTAATAAATGGTTTTGAGTGCTGGTGCAGATTTCCCATGAACTTCTTTCTGTCCAGTTTCTATCTGAATCGCAGTTTTTTTTTTGTAAATAAAAATGTTATTTCACTATGCGATACTTAGCTTTATCCATTTCTACGATACGTGTAACACCGATCATTTACGACAGCTGCTAACGAACAACTACGCGTTGCGTCTGTTTTAAACTTTGAATAGAACCATTACAAAAATCACGCTTACTAACAGTCATGCCGCTTAATAAAATTTCCCGCCATTTCGTAGCATTAATCCACCCTCTAATGTTACGCGAGTATTTTGCAATAATATTACAATGGGGTCATTTCTAAAGTTTTTAAATATTAAACAGGATGTTTCTAATACGAATGCGCATTTTTAAGTTACAGGCTGTAATATCTGTCGTGTACATGTATCTAGTAGCCATTTGGTGTAAAACAAAATTCATCAAAAAGATATTGTCCCGAAAACATTGCCGTCGCTTAGATATCTTTCAATTAATATATAATAAAAGACTGTTTTTAGTCAATTTCCACTGGTTTATTTAAATTGCGATGACGCGTTTCGCTGTCGATGCAGCTTCTTCAGATCTACATTTTACACTGTCAAGTTAGGTTTAATATTCACAGTTTTATATAATTATTTCTTAATTATAATATTACACCTAATTAAATTACATTGATAGTATTGGAAAATCCACACAGATTTGGTGTTAGGAGAATAAATTCAATAATGGTGAATTGCTTAAATCTACCTGGTCGTTGAGTAAAGTACCTGTAGTCCTTAATCGATTTATTTGCATTGTCTCTAAAAGGTTTAGTTTTAAACCTTTTTGTTGGGTGTGTAAAATTTTGAATTTTTGTTAAATGTGTGATTTTCTGTTAAAAGATGATTAGCATATGTTGAATTAGATTTTCTATGGATGAAACTTTTTTCGTGTTCTGTAATTCTTTGTCTAAATGTACGTCCAGTTTGTCCGATGTATGTTTTAGGACATGACCCACATGTTAACTGATAAACCCCTGATTTATTGTCTGTATTGATTTGTGGTTTGTAGTTTTTAAGATATTTCCCTATAGTATTGTTAGTCTTGTAAGCTATGTTGATATTTTTTTTGATTTAAAAATTTCCCCAGTTTTTCCGTTGGTTTGCCGAAATAGGTTAAGCATTTAAAAGTGGTATTTCTGTCCTTAAAACGTGGTTATATTTCTGAGATTGCCTTGTTTCTAAGTTTTTTCTTAACGATACTATTGATTAAAGTAACCGAATAACCGTTGTTAACGGCTACTTGTTTTATGTAGTTTAATTCTTTAGTAAAATTTTCTTCTGATAAGGGGATATTAGTTAGTCTATGTATAAAACTATGATAAGCGGCAAGTTTATGATGGTTAGGGTGGTGAGAACTATTGTGAATTGTGGTATCTGTATGACAAGGTTTGTGATATATTGCAAAGGGTGTAATATTATAATTAAGAAATTATATATAAAACTGTGAATATTAAACCTAACTTGACAGTGTAGAATGTAGATCTGAAGAAGCTGCATCGACAGCGAAACGCGTCATCGCAATTTAAATAAACCAGTGGAAATTGACTAAAAACAGTCTTTTATTATATATTTATAATGAATTTCCATTAAGTAGAAGCTACAACAATCCAAAATTTGAAACAAGCTGATATAAGCTTTCTAGCTTCAAACTACTTCAAGTTACTTCTAAAATGTGCAACAACTACGCAAAATATTTGGTTTTTCAATCAGAGCCTTCAAAACCAAGTAACACCTAAGTATATAAATCTGAAAACTAACAACACCAGCAAAGCAGCCAAAGAAGCAGTTATACTCGCCAAAGAAAATGGATATACACAGAGAGAAAAATCAAGTATAGCATTAGAGACTCATATAACATGTATCTGAAGGTAATCCACACAGAATTATTATTTAAACTAAATTTTATAGAATTTATGGTCTTAGATTCGAATACACGTGAAAAAGTAAAAACAATAATACTTAAAAAATACTTGAAACAATACAATAAACTACAGTATCTCATTCAACAAAAACGCATAACAACACAAAATAGGGAAGAAAAAGAATTTTTTACTGATCATCAATTCTTTAATCGATTTATTAACATTTCTAACACACCTTTTTCGGATAGGGAAAAAAATCTTCTAACAAAAGATTTCAAACACAATATTCAAACTAACTTCAATATCAAAGAATCGGAGACAGTAGGTATTGATACTGAGATTGCCTTGAAAGATAGTCCTAACAACATATTATCAAAATTTCAAACAGCCGAAATTATTAAAAAAGAATTCATATCTAACACTAACAACATCAACCAAGACATAAGGACAATAAAAACAATTCAGAGTAAAGCAAAACAAAATGATGTAATCTTTACCAAAGCAGACAAAGGTAACACAGTAATAGCAATAGACAAAATCGACTATATTAATAAAACGTTAGATTTTTTCAAAACAGGAAAGTACAAAATTTTAAATAAAGATCCAACAAATATTTTTCAAAAAGAAATAAAATAACAAATTGAACAGGCTAAAAGTATCATTCACGATAAAGATAAAATTAAATTGATAAATATGAATCCCCAAATCCCATAACTTTATTCACTCATAAAACTACACATACTTGACCACCCAATCAGACCAGTTGTGTCCTACATGTCTGCTCCAGCATATAAGACGTCATCCTTTTTAATTGATGGGATATTAGTTAGTCTATGTATAAAACTATGATAAGCGGCAAGGTTATGATGGTTAGGGTGGTGAGAATTATTGTGAATTGTGATATCTGTATGACAAGGTTTGTGATATATTGCGAAGGGTGTAATATTATAATTAAGAAATTATATAAAACTGTGAATATTAAACCTAACTTGACAGTGTAAAATGTAGATCTGAAGAAGCTGCATCGACAGCGAAACGCGTCATCGCAATTTAAATAAACCAGTGGAAATTGACTAAAAACAGTCTTTTATTATATATTTATAATGAATTTCCATTAAGTAGAAGCTACAACAATCCAAAGCTTTCAATTAAGAAGAAATATAATCAGTTAGTAGCTGTAGGGTCGGCGGTTATTACAGTCTGACAAGTACGGACGTGACCGCTTGTATTCTTGAAAAAATGTGTTTCAAAAACATTTTTTGCCATCAATGTTTTCTTTGGTGTGCTAACAACGGCGCAATTACCTTAGTAAGTTGTACAATCACCTCCTGCATCAATAATCGCCTAGCATCTTCGAGGCATGCTGTCGACGAGATTTTCTGCATACTTAGCAAATTTTTCGAATCTCGCGAGACAACTGAGTCAAAGTCATCAGAGTCTTTCCCCTGAGCTTTCTCTTTACAAGGGACCAAACGTTTTCAATAGGGTTGGAGTCCGGTAATTGTGAGGGCCCTCTAGTAACTTCTCGTGAACCCAAGCGAGCCGCTTTGCGTCGTTATTTTCGCCCAGCAAAGGTTTCTTCAACGTGCTTCAAAATTTGAAATCATAGGCACGAAGATGTTGTCGAATGGTCTCATGGGATACATTCAAACCAGATTTTCTAATTGTGCCGCTGCTTTACGCGCGCCGATTTCGGGTCCCGTGAAAACAAAGACACGATTCGTCGACTTTCGGAGTGACTTTGCTTACCGAGTCACGTTTTGGCAAGTCGTCGACATTTTTCGTCTCGTTAAAATGATTCGCCTGCTTCATCACAAGCGACACCGACTTTTTAATATATTTAGCGATCGCGGAATGTGTCTTTTTAGGCCTTTTTGGATGGGAACGAAGAAAGACTGCCTCGAACTGACGCGCAAACAAGAGATTCATTTTGGATTTTACGCGATTTCGACGAAAGTTCGGAATCGACTGATACTTTTACTAAAATGCGTCGTAGATAAAAGTTCCCTCTACCGATTCTTTGTTGAATCACTACAATCGCATCTACCAAAAATTAGTTATCTCGGACACGTTCTAACTTGACAGACTGTAAATTTTACTTTTAGAGTATAAAAGTTGAAAAATATAGTAACTTGTGTGAAATTCAAATTTCAACCTATCGTCTATGTACATTCCTAAATACGTATTCACTTCCCATGTTGCGGTACTCTTTCCCATTGGTACTTCATTAAAGTAAAATTTAAAAGCATCTCTATATTTATTTTGCTAATAGTAAAAGGAAAACGTTTGCATTGGTTCGTTGTTTTACATTAGCAAGATTATTTTTAAAATTATTTTCGGATATTGTTGAACATTTACTTTGCCGTTGCAAATAATTGTTAGGTGTTTATAATTAGAACTCTAATGGACAAAGAACACAGCCCTATAGTACCCCATATTTATTTTACAAATGGCTTCAAATTCTATTATTAAAATTTACCTGCTGAAAAGGCCCGTAGAAAGATACGACTTTAACCACTTCAGAAAATTTCTCGTTGGGTTGTAACTTTAAAGTTTTTCAGCAATGTTTTCTGATTTTCAACATCAAATGCCTTGGATAAATCACAAGACCCTATTGTAGCCATCTCATTGTTAACAGCACCCATAAAAATAAAAATTTTGACACGGGGAGAGCGAATTCAAAACTTTGCTTTTTTTAAATCCTAAAAAAATTGCTAACGTAATTTACCAAGAACTTCCCTTACAGACGTGCGATTCTGAAATAACAACTGAATTTGACTTTCTCATCGTAAAAATTAACTTCATTTCGGCATTACAACTCAATATTTTACAAGAAGGGTACTGTATGGTGAGATAAGAAAAGGTCTCTGCTAAAACTGGAAACAATGAGAAAATAACATAATTTTCAGATTCCTAACTAACCTGACATGACCTGAAAAAGACATAGTACACGATATATATGAAGTCATCCCTCTAACCCCCTCATCCATCTCTTTCACTTCTATAAACCCATATGCATAGAATTTGTCGATTACCTGAACCAAAACCAGCAGAAATTCTCAAAATGTTATTGAAACTATACAATATTTGGCAACCCTCATCCATTTCACTATGTCCCACTAAAATGATATCGCTCAAGAATACCAATTTTTTCTTACTTCAATTATTACTATGTGAACTCATTTCGTTAGAGAGTTATCTTGGTAACAGATAGTGAACCAAAAAATAGATGGCCTGATCCACAGGAATCGAAAACAAAGGTTTTTCGCGATCTAGGAATCCTGAAAAGTCCAAAATTCAAAAATCTCGGGTGGTGATTTTTTTCACCAGCTTCCCTTTGGTCTAGATAAGTAAAACAATTTTTTACTTGAAAATGTTGCTATTGGTTCCAACAATATTATTTTATAACTTAATGTAGGTCCTACGAACTAAATTGGAGATAATTCTACTCTTTATTTCCTGGAATAAAAGCCACTGTAGGTAGGATACCAAGCTCACTCGACTGAAAAAATCAAGTACCAGTAAACACTTACCCAAATTTAACAATTCTTCGTAAGTCCGACAAAACTTTTTTTCACGTATCAAAACAACCTGAGAAAAACATACAAATTAAGTTTGTGTTATACCGCGTCGGCCAAACTAGACGATCAAAACCGTAGACGACACCGCACTACAGTACTATCGGTAGATAACCTTAAACTTTTAAGCACCACGAAAGCTCTAAGCGCGTCGCGATCTTGAGGTACTACTTTTATCAGTGCCATCCATCTTCACACGTTTTTCGTCATCTGGTCTACTCGACTTTATCACCTGTCATCGTCACCGGTAAGTACTTATTAATAGTACCGCAGAATTGCAGTAGTTCTATTACTTTTCAGTCATTAGTATTGACCTTCGACTGTGTGCTATTGGCCCGTCGATAGGCTGACCCCATGAATAGATTATCTTAATGCAATTCTTTCGATTGCATTTTTTTTTCTTTTACTTTTATAAATACGAGGAAATATAGTTTTTTTCAATTTATATAATTAACTATAAAACTGGGATTCTTTTGTAATGAAAGACTGATTTTGTCAATTTCCACTTTATTTTGTTTTACAAAAACTGTATGACGCATTTCGTTATCACTATAGCTTCGTCTGATATAAAATGATATTTTAACTGAATGTTGTTACATTTTTAATAAATAGTGTTAGGGAATGCTTCTAGCATCATATCAAACAACCAAATCTCAAAATTAACAGTCATATATCAGCCCTCTCAACTTTATTCATTAGTCAAATTACATAAAGAAAATTATCCCATTAGACCTGCAGTCTCCTACATATCGGCCCCAGCTTACAAACTCGCGAAAATTTCTCACTGACATCAAGAAAACTACCATTAACTTTAAACCAACTTACGGAATAAAAAATTCATTAAAATTAACGAAAAACATTTCTAACGTCTTTCTACCAGATAATTCAAAACTTGTATCATTTGACGTTCAAAACCTTTTCCCTAACATACCCCCGAATGAAATAGTAAAAATCATAAAAAACAGTTCTAATCAAAAATAATACATAGGCTGAAAATTTTGGTCTGACACATAGATGTCGCCTTTTCAAAAAATCCATATAATTTTTCGGAAGCACCAACCTTCTAACGATACTGTCAAAATTTCATGACACTTCGACAATTAGTTTACAAGTTACAATGGTTTTAGTGACGCTATTTTTGATATTTTCAAAACAATGGAAAAAATCGAATTTCGTGTGTTGATTAAACACTGTTTTTGGTTGATGGGGGAAAAATACCGTTCAAACAAAGCAATGGCTTGATAAGTGTTACGGGGATTCTGCCCCTGGAAAATCACTCATCATTTACTGATATGCTGAATTTAAACGCGGTCGTACAGAACAAATGATGCTGAACGCTCTGGACTCCCAAAGAAGGTGGTTACACCGGTCAAAAAAATCCACAAAATTGTTTTGGATGACTGTGAAGTGAAATTGCGTGAGTTAGCTGACACTCTGAAGATATAAAAAGAACGTGTCGGTCATATTTTGCATGAACATTTGGGCATGAGAAAGCTCTGTTCCAAATGGGTAGCGCGTTTGCTCACAATAGACCAAAAACAACAACGAGTTGATGATTCTGAGCGCTGTTTGGACCTGTTTAAACACAATAAAAACGATTTTTTATGCGATATGTGACAATGGCTGAAACATGGATCCACCACTACACACCGGAATCAAATCGGCAGTTAGCTGAGTGGACAGCAGTCGGTGATAGCCGCCCGAAGCGACCAAAGACACAATGGGAAGGTTTTGGCCTCTGTATTTTGGGATGCTCAAGGAATAATTTTCATCGACTATGTTGAGAAGGAAAAAACCATCAATAGCGAATATTATATAAAGTTATTGGTGCGTTTGAAGGCAGAAACGCAAAACAGCCCCAAATGAACAAGAAAAAAGTGCTCTTTCATCAAGACAATGCACCGTATCACAAGTCAATGGTTACGATGGTAAAACTGCATGAATTGAAGTTCAAATTTCTTCCTTATCCACCATATTCTCCAGATTTGTCCCCCAGCGACTATTATCTATTCGCAGACCTTAAAAAAATGTTCGCAGACAAGAGATTTGGCTCCAATGAAGAAGTTATCGCCGAGACTGAGGCCTATTTTGAATGCAAAAAAAAAATCCTACTACAAGAAAAGTATAAGAAATGTTAGAAAAGCATTGGACCGATTGTATAGCTCTTGAAGGAGACCATATTGATGAATAAAGTCGAATTTTGCAAAAAAAAAAAAATGTGTTTTAAGCAGCTAGACCAAAAACTTCTTCTGAGCTTTCTCTTTACAAGGGACCAAAACATCTTCAATACGGTTGGCGTCCGGCGATTGTTAGGGCCCTTTAATATCTTATTGTGAGCCCAAGCACGCCGCTTCGCGTCGTGATTTTCGCCGAGCAAAGGTTTCTTCAACATGCTTCGGAATTTGACATCATAAGCACGAAGATGTTGTCGAATGGTCTCATGGGACACCTTCAAACCCGATTTTCTAATTTTGCCGCTCCTTGACGCGGCGTCAATTTCGGGTCCCGTGAAAACAAAAATACGATTCATCTTCTGACTTTCGGAGTGACTTCACCTACTCAATCACGTTTTGGCAAGTCATCGACATTTTTCGTCTCGTTAAAACGATTTGCCTACTTCATCACAAACGACACCGACTTTTTAATATATTTAGCGACCGCGGAATGTGTCTTTTTAGGCCTTTTTAAATGGAAACAAAGAAAGACTGCCTCGAACCGGCGCTCAAACAAGACACTCATTTTGGATTTTACGCGATTTCGACGAAAGTTCGGAATAGACTGATACTTTTACTAAGATGCGTCGTAGATACAGGTTCCCTCAACCGATTTTTTGTTAAATCGCTAGAATCGCATCTACCAAAAATGAATTATCGCGGACACGTTCTAACTTGACAGACTGTAGATATTCCTTTTAGAGTATAAAAATTGAAAGATATAGTAACTTGTGTGCAAATCAAATTTCAGCCTGTCGTCTATGTACATTCCTAAATTACGTATTCACTCCTTCCCATGTTACGGTACTTTTTCCCAAGGGTACTTCATTAAAGTAAAATTTTAAAGCCTATATATATTTATTTTGCTAATAGTAAAAGGAAAATGGTTTGCATTGGTCCGTTGTTTTACATTAGCAAGATTATTCCTAAAATTGTTTTCGGATATTGTTGAACATTTACTAACTCAACGAATTCGGAGTCTTTTGTAAAACTTACTTTGCCGTTCTAGTTGTTATATTATAATTAGAACTCTAATAGACAAAGGACACTGTCCTATAGTACCCCATATTTATTTTACAAATGGCTTCTAATTTTATCATTAAAATTTGCCTACTGAAAAGGCGCAGAAAGTTGCGATTTTAACCACTTCAGGAAATTTCTCGTTACGTTGTAACTTTACAGTTTTTTTCAGCAATGTTTTCTGACTGACAACATCAAGTACCTTGGATAAATCACAAAACACTATTATAGTCATCTCATTGTTACCAGCACCCATAAAAATAAAAATTTTGACTCAGGGAGGGCAAATTCAAAACATTTGTTGCTTTTGGTAAATCCTAAAAAATTGGTAACGTAATTTACCAAGAACTTCCGGTACAAACATGCAATTCTAAAATAACAACTGAATTCGACTTTCTCATCGTAAAAATTAACTTCATTCTGACATTACAACTCAATGTATAACAAGAAGGGTACTCTATGGTGAGATAGGAAAGAGTCTCTGCTAAAACTGGAAACAATAAAAAAAAACATAATATTCAGATTCCTAACTAACCTGACATGACCTAAAAAAGACATAGCACACGATAATATGAAGTCATCCCTCTAACCTCCTCATCCATCCCTTTCACTTCTATAAACCGGTATGCACAGAGTTTGTCGATTACATGAACCAAAAACAGCAGAAATTCTCAAAATGTTATTGAAGCTATACAATAATCTTCTACTGAATTAATATCGCTCAAGAATACCAATTTTTTCCTACTTCAATTATTATTATGTGAACTTATTTTGTTAGAGATTTATCGTGATAACAGATCGTAAACCAACAAATGACTCACAGAAATCGAAAACAAAGTTTTTCGCGATCTAGGAATCCTAAAAGTCAATAATTCAAAAATCTCGAAAAGTGATTTTTTTCAGGAGCTTCCCTTTGGTCCAGATAAGTAAAACAATTTTTGACTTGAACATGTTACCATTGGTTCCAACAATATTACTTTATAATTTAATGTGGGTCCTACGATCTAAAATTGCAGATAATTCTTCTCACTATTTCCTGGAATAAACATTGCTGTAGTAGGATACTCAGCTCACTTACTCGACTGAAAAAATCAAGTACTTACCTAAATTTCCCAATTCTTCGTAAGTCCCGTCTAACACTTTTTCACGTATCAAAACAATCTGAAGAAAAACATACAAATTAAGCTTGTGTTATACCGCGTCGGCCAAACTAGACGATCAAAACCGTAGACGACACCGCACTACAGTACTATCGGTAGATAACCTTAAACTTTTAAGCACCACGAAAGCTCTAAGCGCGTCGCGATCTTGAGGTACTACTTTTATCAGTGCCATCCATCTTCACACGTTTTTCGTCATCTGGTCTACTCGACTTTATCACCTGTCATCGTCACCGGTAAGTACTTATTAATAGTACCGCAGAATTGCAGTAGTTCTATTAGTTTTCAGTCATTAGTATTGACCTTCGACTGTGTGCTATTGGCCCGTCGATAGGCTGACCCCATGAATAGATTATCTTAATGCAATTCTTTCGATTGCATTTTTTTTTCTTTTACTTTCATAAATACGAGGAAATATACTTTTTGTCAATTCACATAATTAACTAATAAAACTGGCATTCTTTTGTAAAGAAAGACTGAATTTATCAATTTCCACTTTATTTTATTTTATAAAAACTGCATGACGCGTTCGTTGTCACTGTAGCTTCGTCTGATATAAAAAGATATCTAAACTGAATGTTCTTACATTTTAATAAATAGTGTTAGGAAACGCTCCTAGCATCATATCAGACAAATAAATCTCAAAATTAACAGTCATGAATCATCAGCCCCCTGAACTTTATTCATTAGTCAAATTACATAAAGAAAAATAATTCCATTTTTTTTTTTTTTTTTTTTTATGGGTCTAGCACACGTTCTACAGGGAAGTCCCTAAAGCGCTACAGGAGCGACACGTGTGCGGAGGAAAGAAAGCGATTCACGTTGTCCTTGAATCGCTGTACTCGATGGGAAACACAGTCCTGGGCAAACTATTCCAAAGGTATGATGTTCTCCATATAAAAGATGCTTGAAAAGCGTTATACGAGGGAGTAACAAGCTGAACCTCATACGAATGTGAAGTATTAGCGCGACGTGTACTCCTAACATGCACCGCTCTGGGAGGAGGAATTAAGCGGGCCACATCCTTCGAACACTTTCCATGAAAGTACTTGTAGAATAGGCTCAAGTCGCCAACCGTTCTTCGATGCTCCAGCGAATCAAGGCCGTCGGTCAGTTCCGGGTGTCCAATCAGACGAACAGCTCTTCCTGCATAGAATCCAACAAATGCAGTGTATGTTTTAGGAGCGGAGCTCCAAACTTGGGAGCAGTATTCTATAGTTGGTCGAATTTGAGCTTTGTAAAGAATAACAGTTGTTGTGGAGTGTAAAGCTTTCTGGTTCGAAACAATATTCCCAACTTTTCGAGAAGCTCTCCTTGCTGTGCCTGCAACATGTTCATGCCAGGACATATTTGCTCCCAAATTAACGCCTAACAGATTGAGTGACGATGTTAGAGGGATGGAGTGCCCCGACATAACTATGTCGGGTTCTGCAACGTTAACTTTTTTAGAAAAAAACTGCCGCCTGGGTTTTTGTAGCGTTTAAATTCCACTTGGTTACTGTCACCCCAAGATAGAATTTCTTCCAGGTCCTTGTTAACTGAATGACTTCCCGCTGTCTGCGGATATTCGTCTGAGTAGTCGACGTCCCGAGCATTCAAAGTGAATGAAGAGATAAGTGTACTGTCATCTGCAAAGCTGTAGATTGGATTCTCGGTCTTTTCCAGCAGATCGTTAATATAAATAAGGAAGAGAGTAGGAGATAGTATGGAACCTTGGGGCACACCGGCGTTGATAGTGAAGGTGTTTAGAAAGAAATCCGTCGACTGCCACTCGTAAAGAACGCTCTCTGAGGAAACATGAGAGCCACAAACAGAACTTTTCAGACATATACCATAAGAACGTAAACTTAGCCAACAGCCCATCGTGCCAAACATGGTCAAATGCCTTGGATATGTCAAGAGCAACCGCTCGAGATTCTCCAAAGTGTTCAATTGCGTTGTTCCAAACATGTGTTACATAAGTCAGAAGATCTCCTGTTGATCTATTTTTACGAAAGCCATATTGGTGATCACTAATAATGTTGAATCCTTCCAGATATTTTAGAAGATGCTGATTGATAGCCTTTTCATGACTTTCGATATTATTGAGAGTAGTGCGATTGGTCGGTAGTTATTTGGCAAGGTCTTCTTGCCTTTTTTAGGTATCGGCTGAACTGTGGCACATTTCCAGCAGGAAGGAAATATTCCCTTTCTGTAGGATAGGTTGAAAAGTCTATAGAAAACTGGTTTGTTAGTTCCCTTGCACAGTTCTTGAGAACTATGGCAGGTATTCCGTCAGCGCCAGAAGCCTTTTTGGTTGTCTAGCTTCATCAAAATACGTTTTATGATACGCTGTCTGAAGACAATATCGGGCATCCTTGACTGCACTATGAGAATAGTAGGTGGTGTTTTTCCTTGGAAATCGACAGTAGAATGTGAAGCAAAGAGTTCAGCCAACAAGTTCGCTTTCTCAACAGGTGTCGTTGCAATAGAATTATCTGGCCGTGTGAGTGGTGGTATGGTGGATTTGGTGTGAAATTTTGACTAACTGCCTTAGCGACTGACCAAAAGGACCTGGAATTGCCGGGACAAGCGAGAAGTTTGTTTCTAAACCGTTGTTTGTGTACCTCCTTGGTTTCGTCGATAATTTCTTTGCATCTGTTCCTGGCACAAACAAAGATGTTACGATTTATAGTGTTAGGATCTTCACGCCACTGTCGGTATTCAAGATGTTTAGAAGCAACAGCTTCTTTGCATTTTAGGTCAAACCAAGGCTTGCCGTTGGAAGGGCATTTCTTCGAAAAAGGGATGTAAGCCTCCATACCGGCCAAAATAACATCGGAAACCTCCCTGGCGCAGTCAGATGGGTCGTCGGATCGAAAACAAACGTCCAACCAACGGGGAAAGTTCGAAAATATTCCATGAGATCTTCCCATTTAGCAGATTTGTAGTGCCAAATCTTGCGCGGTATGGGCGCCTCTCTATCACTGATTAGTAGAATACTCGATGTCGAGAGTAGTCTATGGTCGGAAGAACCTAACGGCGGATTTACGCTGACCGTGTAAATCTCCGGATTGGTGGTTAAAAACAGATCAGAAGACTGGCGAACTCTCCGTCTCGATCAGGGATCCGTGTTGGTTCATCAATAAGCTGAGTCATGCCACAACTGATTGAAAATGATTCGGCTTCACGACCTTGTTCATCGGTAGTATTTGAATATTTAGGCCAGTTGATGTTGTGGACATTAAAGTCGCCCAGGATGGCAATTTCGGCATTTGGATAGTTAATTTGTAAATGATCGATGGTGTCTGCAAGAGAAGCGAAAAGTGTTCTAAAGTTAGTATCACTTGGTGGTCGATAGAGGATACAGATGAACCTTGTGGTTGGTTGAGTCGCTATTTTTAACCACATAACATCAAAGTTGGGGGGCTCCAGAGCCTCTTCTCGTTGGCAAGAGAGGTCGCTTCTGACATAAAGACAGATTCCAAAGTTACGCCTAAATCGGGAATAGAAATCGTACCCAGGATAAAGATAGTTTACTGTGCTGGTCGATGAACTGACCTTAGTTTCACAGAGACCTGCAGTCTTCTACATATCGGCCCCAGCTTACAAACTCGCGAAAATTTCTCATTGACATCATGAAAAACTACCATTAACTTTAAACCAACTTACGGAATAAAAAATTCAATAAGAATTAACGAATTAACGAAAAATATATTTCTACCAGATAATTCAAAACTTGTATCATTTGACGTTCAAAACCTTTTCCCTAGCATACCTCTGGATGAAACAGTATAATAACATATAAAAGTCATAAAAATAGTTCTAATCTTTCTTCTTTTCTAAAAATCCATATGATTTTTAGGAAGTACCAACCTTTTAACGATACGTGTCAAAATTTCATGACATTTCGACAATTAGTTTTTTTGGTTTTAGTGACGTTACTTTTGATATTTTCTAAACAATGGAAAAAATCGAATTTCGTGTGTTGATTAAACACCGTTTTTTGATGAGAAAAAATACCGTTCAAGCAAAGCAATGGCTTGATAAGTGGGGGGATTCTGCCCCTGGAAAATCACTCATCATTTACTGATATGCTGAATTTAAACTCGGTCGTACAGATACAAATGATCCTGAACGCCCTGGACTCCCAAGAAGGTGGTGACCGTAAAGTGAAATTGCGTGAGATAACTGACACCCTAAAGATATCAAAAAAACGAGTTGGTCATATTTTGCATGAACATTTGGACATGAGAAAGCTCTGTTCGAAATGAGTACCGCTTTTGCTCACAGTAGACCAAAAACAACGTGTTGATGATTTTGAGCGCTGTTTGGACCTGTTTAAACGCAATAAAAAGAATGTTTTCACGCGATATGTGACAATGGCTGAAACATGAATCCACCACTACATACCGGAATCAAATCGGCAGTCAGCTGAGTGGACAGCAGCCGATGAAAGCAGCTCGGAAACGACCAAAGACACAACAGTCAGCTGGGAAGGTTTTGGCCTATGTATTTTAGGATGCTCAAGGAATAATTTTCATCGACTATGCTGAGAAGGTAAAAACCATCAACAGCAAATATTATATCAAGTTATTGGTGCGTTTGAACGCAGAAATCGCAAAGAAACGGGCCCCAAATGAACAAGAAAAAAAGTGCTCTTTCGTCAAGACAATGCACCGTGTCACAAGTCAATGGTTACGATGGCAAAACTGCATGAATTGAAGTTCAAATTGCTTCCTCACCCACCATATTCTCCAGATTTGTCCCCAGTGATTATTATCTATTCGCAGACCTTAAAAAAATGTTCGCAGAAAAGAGATTTGGCTCCAATAAAGAAGTTATCTCCGAGACTGACGCCTATTTTCAAGGCAAAAAAAAATCCTTCTACAAGAAAGGTATAGAAATGTTGACTGTATAGCTCTTGAAGGAGACTATATTGATGAATAAAGTCGAATTCTGCAAAAAAAAAAATGTGTGTTTTAAGCAGCTAGACCAAAACTTCTCAGCCTAAGTGTTAAAGTTAATATCGTTATACAAAACATACTAAATTTAAGAAACACGTTCCTCAATCCAAATTATTTTTAATTTAATACCAGGTTTTATAATAGTTCAGAGGGTCTCATAATTAGTCCACTTTTAGCAGAAATATTCATGGACAACCTAGAAAAACAAATACATCGACCAGAGTTTCAGCCATTCACCTTGAACGCTCGGACATCGGCTGCTCAGGCGAATATCCGCAGACAGCAGGAGGTCGTTCAACTTAACAAAGACCTGGAAGAAATTCTATCTTGGGGTGACAGTAACCAAGTAGAATTTAACGCTACAAAAACCCAGGCGGCAGTTTTTTTCTAAAAAAGTTAAGGTTGCTGAACCCGACATAGTTATGTCGGGGCACTCCATTCCCCTAGCATCGTCGCTCAATTTGTTGGGCGTTAGTTTGGGAGCAAATATGTCCTGGCATGAACATGTTGCAGGCATAGCAAGGAGAGCTTCTCAAAAGTTGGGAATATTATTTAGAACCAGAAAGCTTTACACCCCACAACAACTGTTAATTCTTTACAAAGCTCAAATTAGACCAACTATGGAATATTACTCCCACGTTTGGGGCTCCGCTCCCAAACATACACTGCAGTTGTTGGATTCTGTTCAGAGAAGAGCGATCCGTCTGATTGGGGACCCGGAATTGACCGGCGGCCTTGATTCGCTGGAACATCCAAGAACGGTTGGCGACTTGAATCTGTTCTACAAGTATTTTCATGGAAAATGTTCGAAGGATGTAGCCCGCTTAATCACTCCCAAAGCGGTTCATGTTAGAAATACACGTCGCGCTGGTGCTTCACATCCGTATGAGGTTCAGCTTGTTACTCCGCGTACAACGCTTTTCAAGCAATCTTTTATATGGAGAACGTCATCCCTTTGGAATAATTTGCCCAGCGCTGTGTTTCCCACCGAGTACAATTTACAGCGATTCAAGAACAACGTGAATCGCTTTTTTCCGCACTCGTGCCGCTTCTGGAGCGCTTTAGGGACTTCCCTGCAGCACGTGTGCTAGACCCATAAAAAAAAATAAAAAATAAAAAAAAAAGAGTTCATACATCATTTTTGTATTGGTACCGATATGTAGAATACATTTTTGTTTATTTCAACACTACAAAGCGTGAACATAACATTTTTTTTTTAATTATATAAACTCAGTACATATTAAATTCACTATGGAACTAGAAGTCGACAATAGAATTAATTTTCTTGCCTTAATGATAACCAGACTTTACAATAAACATTTTTTTTTTATTTTTCACAAACCCTCACATACAGATACTACAATAAATATAAATTCAGTACACCCTTTACGAGAAAAATTGGCAGCTTACCACAGTATGTTGCATAGACTTGTAAGTGCGCCCTTATCTGTAGATGATTTTAATAAAGAATTAAATCTAATAAAACAAATTGCTATGAACAGCGGATATTGTTCTCATACAATAGATTCAATCAATACTAGACAAAAAATGAAAAATATACCTATTTCTTTAGTATATCCAAAGGAAGAAAATAAGGATAAAAAATATCTTAATCTATTTTGGTTAGAACGACACCACGGAGGCCCTAGAAGTAGCACTCTGTGTCCCACCACTGAATCAGCTCATCATCTACACGGCGAGATTAGCAGCATATAGACTAAAATACCTAGGCGAATGGAGGAATGGGGACCGAGGACACTCAGGTCTGAAATTCCTCCAGGAACGCCATTCGTCTTAAAACAAGACAGAATCACGAAAACAAAACAAGTGATTAAGTATTTTGCTGTCCACATCCCTGACACGCAAAAGCTCCTGAAACAGGCCAAATACCGACATTTGGTATACTGACGGTTCGGGTGCTAACGGCCACTTTGGGCCGGAAATCATTTTGTCATAAATTAAACCACAGGATAAGTATACCCATGGGCAACATGGAAACGGTTTTTCAAGCTGAGGTGTTAGCCATCCTCAGATGTACGAAAATACAAATCTCGAAAGGGACAAATAACAAGAAAATTTTAATCTGCTGCGACAGTAAGGCAGCTATACAAGCTCTTGCCAAATATACCACGGACAGCTTGCTGATCAGGGAATGCGTGCAAAAACTAAATACGTTAGGAGGTAACAACGAGGTTACCCTAATGTGGGTACCAGGCCACCAAGGCATATCTGGAAATGAAATAGCGGACCAACTCACCAAAAGAGGCACCTTAGAGGACCCGCCTAAACAGGTTGTAGGAGTTCCATTCGCTTGCGGTAAAAACAAGATCAGGAATGGTTGGACAAGGAACACCAACGTTCCTGGACTGCAGGAGCGGGGTGTCGTCAAGCCAAACTCCTTATGAAACAAACTACGACAGGCAGAACAAAGGAAACTCCTGTCGATATCAAAACAAAGGCTACGCCTGAGTATAGGACTCCTTACGGGACATGTGGCATTACAAGCCCATTTATATAACCTCAAACTGGCTGAGCGGAAAACATGTCGGCTGGGCGAGGAAAAAAGCGAGGACAGCATTCACATTTTGTGCGAATGTCCTGCACTATTGATTAAAAGATACAGATACTGGGATCAACTATTCTGTGAACCAAAGATCTACGAGAGGTCAGGGAGGAGTAGCCTATGTCTATTGGCAGAAAATGCTGTACTAGGACTGCGATCCTGATTCAACAGTGGGGAGTCACAGAAGAACTTTTAGATCTAGGTGACATTAGGGACTTAAGGTACCACCCACTCTTCTTACTAATACTACTACTAACCTATTTTGGTAACACAGCAGAAAAAATGAAGAATCATTTAAATAAATATAATATCAACATAGCTTTTAGAACAAACAGCTTGTCGGGGAAATTTATTAAAAATGCAGGAGGAGAACAAAAAAATCTGGAGTGTGTCAGTTAAATTGCGTTTCTTCTTCAGATTTCTGAGCAAAACCGATTCAGCTTACGGTAATCATTTAGCAGAATCCAATCATCTTTTTGACGAGAAATTTACATTTTTTTACATATAAAACAAAGGAATCAAATCAAACCTGTTGGAAAATTTAGAAATAAATAAAATTTAAAATTCAGATATCATCTTAATTCCTACCTAATAACTCACCTTTGCTTACGCAACGATTAAAGTTCAGAATGAATTTCCATCAATATTCATTAGTACATAGTAATAATTTTTGTTACCTACTTACCTTAGGCTATTTATTAAAATGTAATGTAAACGTTCAATTTAGATATCATTTTGCATCAGACGAAGCTACAGTGATAGCGAAATGTGTCATAACAGTTTTTGTACAACACAATAAAGGAGAAATTAACCAAATGGGTCATTCATTAAAATTGTTATGAATTTCCATTATGTAACAACCACAACAATTCAGAGTTTACTGGAAGAAATCATAGTTTTTTTGATTGGACCGTTTTAAATTTCAGTGGTTTTCCAACGTTATGTCTACAATGGAACAAGGTATCATTAGGAATCTTGACTCTCCGAGATTAAAACATTTTGGCAGATTTAATCCAAATATGTCTGTCGTCGAACAAACTTCAGGCGCAGCCATGGCTTTTCCTCTATCCTCTGTGCCTCCGATTATTTTCATTAAAGTCCTTGAAGAAATTGTCTTAATTACTCTTTCCTGAAATCAAAATTTTATTGTAATTGTGTAGAGGTTTGATAAAAAAATATACTGAATTTTCTAATTTCCCAAGCTGCAGAAGTCCAATTGTCCTCTTTTGTTCTGATAGTACCCTTGTCCCTGATCTATCTTGACATTGCCGACCATATTGGATGCTTAGTTTATTGCTGGCTGTCGAAAACGTTATACCAGGTGTAAAAGTATGAAATGCGGATTACAGATAACAGATGGTACACCAATGCAGTTTGTGCTATAAAGATTTGACACTGCGCCATTTTGTTGTGTCAGACGCGCACGAATGATAAATTAGAAAAGTGTGTGCATAGTGTTGTGTTGTTGTGTTCAATATGTCGAAATTTATACCGAACAAAGAGCATTCGCGGACAGCATTAATTTTTTGTTTTCATTTGAAGAAAAAACTGCTGTTGAATCATACCGATTACTTCGAGAAGCTTATGGTGAACATGCTCCATCGCAAGATACGTTTGAACGATGGTTTCGGCGTTTCAAAAGTGGTGACTTCGATGTTGCAGAGGAGGAACGTGGAAAACCGCCAAAAAAATACGAAGATGTCGAATTGCAAGCGTTGTTAGACGAAGATGATTCGCAAACACAAAAACAACTCGCCGAGCAATTGGGCGTTAGTCAACGAGCTGTTTCCAATCGGCTACAAGAGATCGGAAAGATTCAGAAGATCGGTAGATGGGAACCACATGACTTGAACGACAGGCAAATGGAAAAGCGCAAAAACACGTGTGTCATTTTGCTCGCTCGGTACAAAAGGAAGTCGTTTTTGCATCGTATAGTTACAGGGGATGAAAAGTGGATTTATTTTGAGAATCCCAAGCGCAAAAAATCCTGGGTAGATCCAGGCGCAACATCCACGTCGACCGCATGACCGAATCGCTTTAGCATGCTCTGTATTTAGTTGGGACCAGAGGGGCGTGGTCTATTATGAGCTGTTAAAACCTGGGGAAACGGTTAATACTAAACGTTACCAACAACAATTGACCGATTTGAACCGTTCGCTGCTTGAAAAAAGGCCAGAATACCGAAAGAGGCAAAACAAAGTAATTTTTCTTCATGACAATGCTCTATCACATACAGCAAAACTAGTTCGCGACACGTTGGAAGCACTCAGCTGGGAAGTTCTACCCCATGCGGCTTACTCACCAGACGTGGCTCCTTCCGATTACCACTTGTTTGCATCGATGGGTCATGCACTTGCTGAGCAGTGCTTTGGTTCGTTCGAAGATGTGAAAAAATGGCTCGATGAATGGTTCGCAGCAAAAGGGGAAGATTTTACTGGCGTGGTACTCACAAATTGCCCGAAAATGGGAAAAATGGGAAAAATGTTATAACATGTTTTTTTTGGAAAAAAAAATCCGCATTTCATACTTGTACACCTGGTATGTGTTTTTCGTGTGCTCGACGATTTTTTAGTTGTTGAAAAAACGGAATGAAGAATTTGCATTAAATTTTGCTTTAAGAATTAATTAAAGCGCAGCACCGTATTAGAAATGTTGGACATTGCTTTTGGCGACTCTTTAATAAATAAGTCCATCGTTTTACAAGCGTTACAAACGTTTCCATTAGGGCCGAAAAGACACTGAAGACGAGAAGCGCCTTGGACACCCCAGCGCACTGTGAGCCAGGAACCGGATTTTTCGTTCAAAATTGTCTAGAGCCCTCAATTATTAACGAAATCAGACAATTTGTTTTTTAAAATACTCGTAAGCGAATTCCGGACAAACGTAAGGAAGCCGATTTGCAAGATATAACCTCAAAATTTTTTAAAATTGCAAATAGCAGCACGGAACTGGGAGGTGAAATTTCGAACTTCACCTGATTTTCAGTTTACGCGTTCAAAACTGGTCCATCGGGGGTTTCAGGGGTCGCTGAATCTATTTTTTGGGTCATTTTTATCACATGCACCCCTTTGAGGTGTAAAAATGGGAGTTGGAAGGGGAGAAATTACGATATTCTCCTGAATTAGAGGTTCGCGTTCAAAACTGGTTCCTCAGGAGTTTCAGGGGTCGCTGAATCTATTTTCGGGATCATTTCGATCATATGAATCATTTTAGGGGTGAAAATGGGGCTTTGGAAAATAAATTCAGCGACCCAGAAACTCCCAAGGTTTTGAACGCGAAACTCTAATTCAGGAGGATATCGTAATTTCTCCCTCTCCAACCCCCATTTTTACCACTCAAAAGAGTGTATATGATCGAAATAATCTTAAAAATAAATTCAGCGACCCCAGAGACCCCCAATGAACCAGTTTCCGTGCTGCTTTTTACAATTTTAAAAAATTTTGACGTTATATTTTGCAAATCGGTTTCCTTACGTTTGTCCGGAATTTGCTTACGAGTATTTATTCTTCTTCTTTAAGTGTCGTCTCCGCTGCGAAGTTTGGCAATCATCATAGCGATTTTTATCTTGAAGACGGCAGATCTAAATAACTCGCGGCTGCTACAGCCGAACCACTCTCGAAGGTTCTTCAGCCACGAGTTCCGTCTCCTTCCTATGGATCTTCTTCCTACGATCTTTCCCTGCATGATAGTCTGGAGTCTCCTCTCAAGATGTGACCCATATATAACAGTTTTCCTGTCTTAATCGTAAGAATTACTTCCCTTTCTTTTTGCATACGTCTCATCACTTCCACGTTGGTCACTTTCTCCACCCATGAAATCTTTAGCATTCTCCGGTATATCCATAGCTCAAATACCTCCAGTCTCCTCACATCAATCGCCTCCATCGTCCAGGCTTCCACCTCCTAATATAGTACAGACATTACATAACATATCATCATTCGTATTTTTAATGCAAGGTTTAGATCTCGGAACAGAAAAGCCTCTTCATTCTTATAAATGAACTTCTGGCCTGTTAAATTCTGATTTTTATGTCTTTGGAGCTATCGTTGTTTTCATTGATGGTTGTGCCTAGATATTTGTATTCTTTTACTCTTTCGATAGGTTGATTATTTATATATATATATATATATGTTATATATATATATATATATATATATATATATATATATATATATATATATATTTATATATATATATATATCCTACGATCTTCCTGAGTTGTTTTTTATTATTAGCATATATTTTGTTTTGCTTATGTTCAGTAATAGTCCATACTCTTCACTCGCTGTAACAATTTTATTAAATAACGTCTGTAGGTCTTCATGTGTTTCAGCTAAGAGAACTGTATCATCAGCGTACCTCAGATTATTTATTACCGTGCCGTTTATTTTAATACCTATATCTTGATCATCCAGTGCTTTACTTATTATGTCCTCCGAGAACATATTAAAGATGATTGGCGAGAGTATACACCCTTGGCGAACACCTCTTTGGATTGCTATTTCTTTAGATGTTATGTCTTCCACTCGTATTGCTGCTTTTTGGCCATAGTAGAGATTAGAAATTAGTCTTATGTCTCTGATGTCTATT